>VDFB02281492.1:298601411-298708357 GCA_007258455.2 Sequoia sempervirens
CTTCAATGGAGCCATTCTAAACATAGCCACAGGGACTCTTCTATATATAAATCCTGACATACCAAAGGCACAACCATTGATCGAGAGAGGATTTATTGATCCACCTGCTATTGAGCCCCCTCATGTAGTCCCTCAAAAGGTTGCTTTGGGAAATGGCAGAGTCACTATAGCATATATGTTCAACCACTATCTTGGCTTGCCAGAGACTTTGCAAGCTACTCTCAAGGAAACAATAAAATTTATAAAAACTGATGCATTCTTTTATGTTACATGCCCATTGGAGGTGAATGGTAGGAAATGCAAGAAAAAGTGTGAACAATCTAAGCAAAAATGCATGGTTCTGCCAAAAATGCTAGACAACAATAGCTGACAGTGAATTTTGATATTTATTGCAACTAAAGATTGAAGACCACACAGGCGAGCTTTGGGAAACTGCTTTTGATGAGGCTACAACAAGCCTATTACAAATGTTAGCAAAACAACTTTACATGTTGCAATATCAGTCTACCGCTGAAATGAGTGTTGAGTTTGTTATCAATGTTGTCACCTACACGTCATTTGTTTTCACAGTTCTAATCAAAACTTAAGCTTATAATTTAGAAACAAGACTCAAAACAACAATAGTGAAGGTTGCAAAGCTTAAATTTGAAGCTGAGTGCAAGCTCTTACTATCAGATTTGTCTGCTATTTCTCCCACTGTGCAATAGGCTCCAGAGATAGTTGTCATACTGCCTTGAACACAAAAAACAACCATGGCTAATTAGGACTTTGCATATTTCCTTTAGTTCATGTTGGTTGTACATTTAATTTTTTTAATTCCCTTGCACTGCTTATCACATCAAAAAGATCTTTCCTTTCTACTGCTATTGCTTTGTTGTTTGTTTCAGTGGTTATATATTAAGACAATGAAGTATAACTTATAATGTTTAAGTAAAAAAGATATAGTTGTTTTCTTTTCTATTGTTTATGTTGGTTATAATTTCCTTACATTTTAAGCGTCTATTTCTAATTTAATTTTATACTGTTTATTTATATAGAGTTCTTGTCCTTTTTAGGAGATCTATTGTTGTCTACACTTGCTCATATAACTACTTGTGAACGTAGTTTTATGTATGTGTACATTTACATATGCATATAGATAAATAGACTTGCATGCAATTGACATTTCCCTGTGTTATACAACTTCCTGGTACAAATGTGTGTAGATATTTGTTCATTTGATGGATATCTATGCATATATGCATGCACAATTCAATATTTATGTCTATCTGTGAGTTGTTTTAAAGAGAATGTTGTTTTTATCTTGTTTACAATGTTCTTAGTGCATAGAATATCTTGGCAAAGTTTTGTGTAGATATATGTGTCCAAGATATATTTGTCTATGTAACTATCATGTCTGGTTAACCATCTAATGCTTACCAAGTCTTCTTGATATTGCTTTGCAATCCCTAATGATAGTGCCATGCTGGATGTGGATGTAATATGGTTCTTGGCTATAATGTCTGTTATGTATGTTATGCAGCTCAATCCACAACCCAGTGCTGAACAATACATTTTTGAAACTACTACAAACTACACAATTAGTTTGCTAAGTTTTAAATGAAAATTATTATTGCAACCATTGGAAATATATGTAGCACATACATGAGACAATGTTCTCATGGTAAGCTGTACAAAATGACGCTTTTTTCCTCTGTGCATGCAAATCAAATAGCTCAAGTTATATAGGTTGGCTTGTTTTTTGTAAGGGAGAGTTGATTGTTGTTCTCTGACTTAGGGTATATTTTCCCCTTTTTGGTAAGGTTGTATTGGGACAGACTATATATTTTATTCAAACTAATATTCTTTCATTCATGGATCGGCTTTTCCAGTGCGTCTCTTGTGATGATATTTTGCTAGTGCTTCTCTTCAAAAACAAGCCAACAGTTTGCATGGGATTCTTAGCATGGATTTTCTTCTATTCTTCTTTGTATGGCCTTGATGTTGTGCCTGCATTTGCAACATAATCAAATTCTTAACATAATCCAGTTTTCTTTTTGTAGTCTATTGCTCGCTACGCTGGGTTTTTTTACCCATTGGTTTCCAGTCACAATCTTTTTGTGCTTTGTGCAATCAACAATGTGTATACATGTGCCTATTCAAAAAGGCTTAGATTTTCCTTGGAGGTTAGGCATATAGAAACATTGCACCAAATAGCAAGTAGCTAAATTGCTCACTTGAACTATGTAGACTTGCCTTTGTATTTTTCTAGAAACTACATGATACATACCAACAATTAGAGTGCACTGTAAATCAAAGAAGATGATCTTCTCCAACAAAACTATTCATTATCATCATCATCAAAATTTTCTCTTGTTTATGGTAAGTGAATTGCTTCTCCTTTCCTCTTCATCTCTATGCATATAGAATCTGCACCCTCTCTTAATTCACTTCATTATCATTTTTATATGTGACATGTAATTATCCTATTACATATATTTTTCTTATAATTTATATTGTAGACATGTGAAATTAGCATCATGCACTTAATTAAATTCATATTCGTCCACTCATTAAATAAATCAAGTTCATTAAAACCATTCATGAAATAAATCAAGTCTATTTGATTTATCTTTAAAGTCATCTATTTAAATTGAATAAATCAACTTTATTTAATTTAATCCTATCATTATCCCTCTTTGATTAAATAAATCAAATCTTTATTTAATTAAATCTAAAAACATCATTCATCTCCTTTTTTATTTAGTTTAATCTTTAAATCTAAAGCAAAAAGGTCAAATCACCTAAATCTCTCACTAAATTAATCTAATCCTAATTAATTTAATTTAACTCATGTCACATTCTCTAGATTTTCCCACTTGCACAAATAAATAAATAAATTCATTTATTAAATCCTCATTTTCCCTCAACAAGGCATCTTTGGAGAATATTCCCTCAAGTTTAAATTTCAAAACAAGTTGACTTGTCCCTTCCAACATGGCATTAAATCCCCTCTTACATGTCCCCCACTTGGCATTTAAGTCCCTTTTTCTCCCTCTAACAAGCCAAATTTGAATTTGAAAAGGCCAACTAGTCTCATTTATTGGCACATTGACCAAAACTTGCACATCCTCCATCCACTCACATTTGGACAAGTGGCTCCTTCCTATTGGCTAAATCTTTGTCCCACATTTCTCTCTTTTTGACATTCTTCCAACTTGAGATTCTATAAATTGGAGGTCTCATTCCTCATCTTAGCATCCACAATCTTCATGCAAAGTTACTCTCTTCAATTGAGAGCTAATTTTGTTCATTGCATCTTCATCATTTGCTTGTCAAGGGTTGGGAAAGGGTCAATTTTCACAACAAAGTGACACCAATCTACTATGGAATAGGTGTGTATTGTGCTTTTTTAGGATTTCAACTAGTTTGTTTTGTTGTTTTGTTTGTAGAGAATAATGGATTATTTCATAAAGAATACTATGTTACTTGATTACTTTAAACTAACTTCATGATGATATATATATGGAATAGAGTTTAAGGTTGCAGATTTATGGTATTACATATACAACCACTTAAATTTTGTGTTTTAGATATTGCTTGCCAATAAAACATGTTCGCAGTACCAAAGTTCACACTTTGCTTCTATGTAGGTTTATCTCATTGAAATGATTTTAGATTACAACTACATTGTATTCATATACAAGATGTAGAGCTCCCTAGAAATGCTAAATGGATTTACGATTCCACATTCACATGTTTTATGTCCTTCACCTATATTCCATCTGTATATAATGTAAACGTACGTATCTTTTTTTCCATTTCTCATTTCACAACTCCATGTAAAATTACAAAAAATGTATAATGTTGATTTCCACTGAACAAATTCCCTCAAGTGCCATAGCATTGTCTTCAGCATTCACCAAAGTGGTGGACAATTAATGTTACTGCTCGAGGGCTTAGTTATAGCCAATGATGCTCCATGACCTGATATGGTAGGGTGGAGAGCAAGATTCCTTTTCTGTGTCCACACTCCAATCTATTCCGTACACAAGAAATTTCTAGATTTTATTTACTTACTTTATTTAATGCAACTCCATTGCATCTCATTTGTAATTATTTCTATAAGTCTTTATATTTTGTCATTTGTTTATTGTCTACCAACCAAAACAATTTTCCTTTGCAGGCCTTTCCATGAGATTAGATCTTGTATTGAGTCATTGACGGCCGAAACATTGCTCTCACCATTGATCATAGTGGTGGATAGTTTATTTTCTTGCTCATGGGTTTGGTGAGAGCCGCACGATGCTCCATGAGAAAATATGGTAGGGTGGAAATCAAGCCTTGTTTTGTTTTGGGCATAGTACATTCTCCCACAAACACCAAGTGTGGCTAAATTATAATCACTCCATTCATCCCATTGCAAGTAGAGAGAAAATTATCTATTATAAAATATACAACTTTGATATATTTTGATTTACATATCGTCTATCAATAAAGTGTGATCATTGCACTAGAATTCATACTTTTTGTATGCATACGTTGTATATGGTGTAACCTTTGCACTAAAAGTTTTGCATAGGACTATAGCTATGAGTTTTACCTTTCCACTGTGATGGCTGTAATGGAATAAAATAGTTAATGTTATGTGGTTCATTCTATTTTTGCATAATCACCATAGTAAACTTCACACTTTTTTGTTATTCTTGCAGACCATATTCCAGCCATAATGTAGTGTTTGATGAAATAATGTGTTACAAACAACCTTTCAACATAATGATAGTGACTGAAAAATTAGTGACAATGGTCAAATAGACAATCATATCCTCATGTACGCTATATTTATTGTAATAAGAAATATTCACTTCACCATTGATCAAAGTGGTGGGAAATGCATATTCTTGCTTGGGGGTTTGGTGAGAGCTGATGAGGCTCCATGACCCAATATGGTAGGGTGGAGAGTAGGCCTTATTGTGTTGAGTTTTATTTTATAATTTTTATGTCCATATTGCTATCTTTCTCACATAGGATTCACAAAAAATTCAAATGTTTTAGGTTGTGGTTACAATGTACTAAAATTGTTCATCTTATATACTTTATGTTGGCTTGCATTGGCCATTGTTGAAAATTGATCTCTTGCTTAAGCTATATCATTCCATAGAGGAGGCCGGAAAAATAGTGCATCTATACAGGAGGCTAGAAAAATTTCATTAGCATTGATTGTTGTATGGTTTATGTGTAGTGGTGATCATGCAAGGAACATCTATTTTAAAGTCCTCAAAAAACCAAAAAAATGTTTGTGCAGTTATCGATAACATATTTTTGGGTGTCATTATGTGGGTTTATGTTATTTTTGAAGGTAGCTGTGGAGGCCAGTGAAACAAAATCAACATTAATTGTTGTACAATTTCTGTGTGGTGGTGATGGTACAAGTAACATCTATTCATTGTCTAGGTTTCTGTTGTTGTTGAAGGTAGTTGTGAGTAAGCATGGAAAGCTTTTTTGGAGGTGCAAGTATATTCATTGGCTATGGAATCTCGATGAAGGTGGTTGGATGTTATCTTGTCTTCTTTGCATGTGTTCATGGTTTTAAAAACTTTGGGTTATGATAAATTTGTGTTCATTTTTGGTAGGCGGTGGAGAGAGAACGAAGGGAAGAGAAAGCAAGCGGGTAGAGATGTAATTGAAGGAAGCAGGAAGAGGTGTATAATTTTTATTTTTCCACCCCAATCATCTACTTGCTCTTAGTCAATTCTATAATCTCTTCATATTCACAATTTCTCTAGAGAACGTGCTTCTCCCTTAGGAGAGAGAGTTCAAGAAGTGGGATGTTGATATTCTAGTATACATGCGAAACAAATGAATGGGATTTCAAACAACTGTGAAGATGAAGTGATTATAAGACTGGCTAAGAGAATGGGAACATTGATTTCACCATTCATCACAGTAGTGGCCACCCAATATTAGAGAGCATGCCTCATTTTTTTCTCTTCCATTTTATATTTGCTACGTGTGCAATTAAATTGCTCACTTGAACAATATTGTTCATTGGCATCATCATGAAAAGTTGTTGTACTATATGGTAAGTAATTGCAGGGGTCTGGTGATAGCCAATGATGCTCCATGATCCAAAATGGTAGGGTGGACAACATGGCACCTTTTCTGTGTCCAAGACTTCAATGCATTGTGACCAAAAGGTCTGACCTTTGAGGTAAAATTTTTGCACAGGAACATGGGTATCAGTTTTTAGCTTTCTATTGCGATGACTATAATGGAATAAAATAGTTAATTTTATGCAATTCATTCTATTTTTGCATAATCAACATACTAAAATTCACACTTTTTTGTTATTCTTGCAGACCATATTCCAGCCATAATGTTGTATTTGATGGACTAATGTCTTACAAACAACCTTTCACAATAATGATGGTGGCTGGAAAATTAGTAACAATGGTCAATTACACAATCAGATCCTAATGTACTCTATATTGATTCTAATAAGCAATATTGATTTTACCACTGATAAGAGTGGTGGGCAATGTATATTCTTGCTCGGGGGTTTGGTGAGAGTCCATGAGGCTCCATGACCCAATATGGTAGGGTGGAGAGCAGGCCTTATTGTATTGAGTTTTATTTTATATTTTTTATGTAGAAATTGCTATCTTCCTAACATAGGATTTATAAAAAAATCATATGCTTTAGGTTATGCTTCCAACATAGTGAACTAGTTGATCTCATACACTTTATGTTAGATTCCATTGGGAATTGTTGATTATTGTTCTCTTTCCTAAGCTATAACGTTCGATTATTGAGACGGTGCTGTCAAAAAGGCTATGTTGTTTCAATTTTTGATAGGGTTGTGTTGAGTTGTTGTCATTTCCCTCTTGCTCTCCCTTTATGCTTTGCTTTTTGTGCTTTAATTTTTTAAATTAGCTCGCCAATCATCTGATTTCTCTTCTCCCTTGGGAGAGATAGTTCAAGAACTTGGGTGTTAATATTCCAGTTTAGATGGTAAATAAATGGACGACCTTTGCAAATCAAGTTCAACCAACTGCGAAAATGAAGTGATTGTAATTGTGGTTATGAATCAACATCCCACTTCTTGAACTCTTTTTCCCAAGGGACAATAGCCGATGATGCTCCATGAGCCAATATGGTAGGGTGCAGAGTAGACCTACTTTTCTATGTCCAGACTTCAATCCATTCCCTATAGAAGGTATGCCTAGATTTTATTTACTTACTATGTTCTGCTGCAACTGTATTGCATCATCTTTGTAATTAATTGTATAAGTCTTTATATTTTCTGATTTAATTATTGTGTACTAATGATGCGTATTTATCACACTAACACGTTTTTGTTATTCTTCTAGACCATGCTCTAGCAATAATACGATGTTCCATAAACTAATGCGTTACAAACAACATTCTCGAATAATGATAGTGACTGTAAAATCAGCAACATTGGTCAAATAGACAATCATATCCTAATGTACTCTATATTTATTGTAATACACAATATTCATTTCACCACTAATCACAGTGGTGGCCAATCTATATTATTGCTTAGGGGTTTGGTGAGGGTTCATGAGGGTCCATGAGGGTCCATGACCCAATATGGTATGGTGGAGACCAGGCCTCATTGCGTTGACTTTTAATTTATATTTTGTATGTACAGATCACTATCTTTCTGGCATGGGGATAAAAAAAGATTCATTTGTTTAAGCAAATAGTTGATATTATACATTTTATGTTAGATTCCATTGGGCATTGTTAATTATTCTTCTCTTGCTTATAATCTACATCACACAAATAATTAAATTGTTTTAACCAAAATTCATCTACGATACTTTGTTGCTTGCTATGAAAAGATCCTTAGTTTGTATCATTAAGAATTGATGCAGTTGCCAAATTATGGGGTGTCCTTATATGATCATGAATTCAACTAATAGTATGCCACAATTATTATTCCCATCTAAATACACATTAGTAATGCCATCAACTATTTAGACATTCAACCTTATCCATAATAATATTATATTTTGATTAACTAATGAAACTTAATGATATTGGTATTATTTTTAGATTTTTTTAACTATAATTGATGTAGGGTTCTTTGTTACTAGCTACGAAAAGATCCTTAGTTTGTATCATAAAGAATTGTTGCAATGGCTAAATTATGGGGTGAGCTTATATAATGATGAATTCAACTAATTTTATGTCAACATTATTATTTCCCAGCTAATTGCACATTAGTAATGTCATCAATTTAGACATTGAACCCTATCCATAATAATATTATATTTTGATTAACTAATAAAACTTAATGATATTGGTATTACTTAATGAAATCATTTCAAATTTAATCATAATATTTTCCTTTAATAAACAACTTAACTACATTGTATTATTATTTACCCCGCCAAACCAATTACCAATAATAATGATGTTATCACCAAACAATTAATTGAATGTTAATACAAGTGTTCTTCAACCAAACCTTTATATGTGTATATATATTCTACAAAGTTACTTTTTCACCAACTATTGCTTACACACTTTATCCTTTATATACATATCGTCCTTTCAACCCATTAGGGTTAACACGTTCCTTCGGTCCCCATTATAATTTAAAATAAAATAATGATGCTAAACTATAAGGTAAAAATGGGATACAATATTGTTGCCGCTCAAACACTTCAATTATCGCCCATAATATATCTAGCAACCCATTGTATTGTTCGTTGGATTCCCTAATGTGCAACTATATTATCTACATTTGCATATAGCTATTTTTCCCACTCATGCCATTCACATTCTAATGTTTTTCCACAGACACTGTCTGCAAATCACTTGCCTTTCACATCGCTCTCCGCCTATCGGCTCATTGTTGCGTGTTACTACACAGAACTGCTAGTGTAATATAGTGTAATATAAATATAAATCTAAATATATATTAAATATAATTATTCTTGTAATATTATATAATAATATAGTCTTTATTTATTATTATATATTATATTTGAATTTTATATAATATAAAATTTTAAATTATTATTATATTCTAAAAGTATATATTTGTATTAAATATGTTAAATATTTAACACATATTTATTATTTAATTATATAGTAATTTAAATGATATTTCTATTTATTATTGTGCATTATATTTTATATAATATATTATAAAATCTAAACATAATATAAGTAATATATAATATTTTTCAATATAATGTTATTTAAATTAATATATTAAAAATATTAAAAAATAAAGGGAAAAAATCAAATTATAAGCCCCTTGCCTAATAGCATACAAATTTAATGCCAATCAAATAGTTAGAGCATCCACTTAAGAAATGTTTCCCCATCTAATAAAAAACAACTATTTTATTTACAAAGGAAGAATATTAAAAAATAAAGGGAAAAAATCAAATTATAATCCCCTTGCCTAATAGCATACAAATTTAATGGCAATCAAATAGTTAGAGCATCCACTTAAGAGATGTTTCCCCATCTACTAAAAAACAACTGTTTTATTTACAAAGGCACATATTCCTACCTTTGACAAAGGATTGTACAGATGGGAATAAATGAAAATATGATCAAGACGCTTTTACATTGAATGTAAATGGTGGGCAAAAGAAAATAATGGGTGGAAATAATGTCCGAGAATCAAGCATGAGAAAATGATGACAAAAAAAAAATGACGAGCAGTAATGAACATATGAGATATTTCAAGTCGTCTTGCATTGCTTCTTCTCAACTCTCAACTGTTGATTTCACAAACCAGCATGGCTATTTTCAAATAGGAACACCTTCAACGTAATTATATAACTATGAGTATTTTATATGTTATTTTTTATATTGTTTTTGAATATATTTTTATTGAATTATTTATTATGTGATGATTAGTATATGAGTGATATTTTATATAAAAAGTTACCATATTTTCATCTATTTAAAACCATTTGTATACATTTTTAGAGATTAATTTTGATCCTTAATTTATTTATTTGTCTATCTAGTTCAATTTCATAACACATAATTAATCTAATTTGATTCTTTCACATAAAATCATACTATCAGCTTTTAAAATTCAAATTTAAAATTGGTTCTAAACCAATAACTTCCTCCTAGTCATTATGTGTCAATTTGAAGCACAAAAACATTTGAAATTACATGCTAAAATATTAAATTTAAGAACAAATATTATTCACTTTTAGTGTATCTAGAAAATCTCAATATAAATCACGTAAACATTCAATTAGATTATCATGACACTTCATTCCATCATCAAATTATGGTTGCTTGTCATCTTTGATCTTTGTTCCAAAATTATTGAATAAAATCCTAAGGATTTTGATGTGGGAGTATCACATGGGTTATCCAATCTTGTGACTCAAAAATATGTTTGATTCATACATCATTTGATTGTATGCATGTTGTATTTTTTGTGTGTGTTCATGTTTTGTGCGTAGGGTTTTGTGGTTACACGTGTTCGTTGGGTTGCAAAAGATTTTGTTGAGGATTTCTATTTGCGTAATTGTATAATGAATGTATAATGAACTCAAATATTATGCATAGCGTGAAAGCCTCTATGTAGATGAGTTTCATCCATACAAACATTATATGGAAGGAGCAGTTGGCTTTTAAGTCCACACACATAATTGGGCTTCACGCAAAGGATCTTCACACACACTTTTTTGGCATGTGGGCAGAATTAATAAGTTTCTAACCAAGGAGAGGAATTTTTTTATAAGATTTCAATTAATTTTTTGAAAGATGAAACGATACATTGGAAGTTGAATTACTTAAGGCTTTACGATGAGTTTTTTCATAGGAAGAATTACAAGTTATCATAACAAGTTTCCCAAATTTTATTTATATGTGCTTGGTAGTATAATAAAGGGGGCAATAAGATATTTGTACATAATCAAGTTGTTATATGTGAAGTTGGTAAATTTAGGTTGACAAAGGGTTGGAAAGAGTAGTTTGATAATGATGAGCAATGCCCAGTGAATTCTAATCATGCGAATGGTTTTGTAAAGTTGAATAGATTAACCATCATCATAAATTGGTTGGATTCATTCAACAGAATATGTAAATTTTTATAATCTCCTCGAGGGTGACACTATAAAGATGTGTTCCACTTTGTTGCCTAAATGGGCCACACAAATCATTTAATTTTTTTCTCACATTTTCTATATTATAGAAAGCAAACCCAAAGAATTTAAAGATAATATAAATCAACTTGTGATATTTTCTATTTAGATTTAATTTTAAATTAAAAAATTATATCATGTTTTTGATATTTTTTAATGACATGTTTTTTATATTGTATATAATTTTTAACGAGTAATATTTTCCTATAGCATATAATTGAGCTAGCCATGAAATCCCATTATATTTTTATAAACATTAGTTCTTAACATTGATATTTGATGCATACATATATTTTTCTTATTTTCATTGAATATCTTATTTATCACTGATCATTTCAATGAAAACAACTATTAATTTATCTACACTATTTTCCAATGGTGCATAACTCTTTTCATATAACCCACTTAACTAATTTTATATTGGATGAAGAACAATAATATGAAGGGAAATCCTTTTAAATTCATAATTTTCAGTATTTAATATTTTTTTGTGTGTGTTTAACACAAGTCTTTTGTTTTTGCAATAAACCTATTTTTATTAAAAAATATAAAATAAATGTAATAATAAAATAAATACATTAAAATATGTATCTTACGGAAAGCTTACTCTAAGGGCTACATTCTTGATAATTTCATGTTATGATGACTTCATTTGCTCATGAAAAAGGTGATCTAAATTAGTAGTTTGGGTTTAATGAAATCCTTCCTTATGGCTTGGAAGGAAAATGAGACCACATGCAATATTTAAGGACACACATATACATGTTGAGAATGTCATCTACATTGAACTTAATTGAATTTTCCTTATGTCCCACAATTGGGGATACTATTTCGCATAAATAATTAAATCACATGTGGTAAAAAACTAGGACATTAATTTATACTTCCACCCCTTGTGAGTGTGTAGAATGATGGTAATCTACAACTTTTGTACAAGTTTGTTAAAATATATGCTCTTGTAACTCCAAGTATCTTATTTTTCTTTCATTGTGTACCCTACATTCCTATTAATAATTTTTTCATTCAATTCATAACTATTATTGTATCAATTAGTGTTAAAGAAACTATTGTAAGTATTTAGAGAGACAAATTATGATTTACAATAAAAAAATGTGCATGCCACATTGTAAGTGGCCTAAAATAAAAAATATCCTTAGAGACAGAAATAGAAATGAAAGAAACTAGAAAGTTCCATGTGATAACAATCTATCTAACATGTTGAAAGTCATTTATGAATAACTTGAGGAAATTAAGACCATAATTTAAAGGAAGGGAATATTTGTGGAGCTACATATGTTAATAATAATGAGTAGAAAGATCATGAAGTGTGTGAGCATATTGCATCAAGTTCAAAGGATGTTATCAGTATTGTGTTAATAGAGCTAGTGAATAAATTAATATTTGCTCTCCCTAGCTACTTATGAAGCTTTAATATGGGAGATTTGTGGGACAAGATTACTAGGATTAAGAAGTATTTTAAGGTTGATCCATATAAGTGTTGGAATTTTGGAGATGTTGGAATCTTGAGTTGTTTGTGAGTTGCTTGGGTTTTGTCATTTATGTCAACCCCTTGTATAAAGAGAGTGTTGGAATGCTATTGGTATTGATGATGTGTCTAGAGTTGTTAGTATTGGTTTCAACACATTGAATTGGTGTTGTCATTAATGCCTTTAGTATATAGTTGCAGAGGTTGTTGGCTTGACTTGTGTTTGGGGAGATTGTTGTCATTGGAAGTGTTGCATGTTGCAAATGTTGTAGATGTGTTTTAGATATGTTAGTAATATTGGTGATTAAGTTGGTTCACTTAGTTTCCAAGTGCTTTTGACATTTGAATTTGAATAAAGGAGAGTTCAATGTGATAGTATGGTGTTTAGTGTTCTACACCACATTTATTCATGATTGAAGATATGCCCATGAATTTTGGATGTGATGATCAGTGGTGTTTAGAGGTGTTATATCTAGAGTTTCAGGTCTTGGATTGTATTGTAGTGGAAGATGTGTTTGACAGTATGTGTTTGGTGAAACATGATGTCTAGGAGGAATGAGATTGCTCTGCATTTCTCCATAGTGAAGTTTCTATTGTTGCGGATTTGGGAACATGCTTATATCATTCATATATACCTTCCCTTCAAGTTTCAGGTGCTAAGTTGTTTCAAAAAGTTATCTGGTGTGTTGAATGTTTGTGCCAATGTGTCTGGTTACACAAAATGAAGGTGTTCTTGAGTTTTAGGTGGTTTCAGTAGTTATGGCAAATATTTTGATGATGTGGAATATTTTGAGATGTTGTATGAATATTGTGGAATGATACTGTGTGGTTTGCAAGATGTTTCTAGACCTTGAGAGGTGTGTTTGGAGTCACTTGTAACTGTTAGTACAAGTTTGGCCAATCTAGTGTGCTAGCACTAATTACAGACGATAATTATTGGTTGAGGAACTATTCAAAAGCATTTTGATGTAGATTTGGGTCCTAGTTAAGTAGTCGCATTGTTTGGATTCACTTATTTATATTGTGGAAGTGTTTGGTGTTGACTTATTTGATGTTACATGGTTGAGGTGCATACGTTTCCTTAAGGCCAACCTAATTGATATTGTTTTAGGTCGCGGAGGGTATAAATACAAGGAAAATTATTTTGTGGATTAATATTAGAGTGTGTGATGTGAAAGATGAAAATGTGATTGAATGTGATGATTTGAGTGTGAGCCTTAATTCCTATGACTTCCTAATGCAGTGAGAAGAAGGTGTCTACATTTTAGTTTGTTTGATGAGTTGTTTGTGCTTCAATGGAACTATACCTTTGGCATATGAGAGATTTTCATAACCCAATTTTATTGCATGTTTATTATAATATGGTAAATTGAATTATTAAAGAAATTCAATAAATATTAAATGGAGAATTTGGAATCTTCAAAAAGTGAATGAAAGAAATTGACTGACGTTGACTTTACGAATATTTGGAAATTATTTTATATGTTACCAAGAATTGAACATTACTGATCAATTTTCAAGTGCAAGTGTGTATAGTTCCAAGGTGATATGTTGAAGGACGAGAACACAGTTAAAGTAGGATTGTTTAGCCAGATCGAATGGTAAGCTAGTTGGAAACTGGGTGCGCACACCACAAATGGCATGACGACTTGCATTTGAACTAATTTTCATATATAAAAGAACATAATTTCCTGACTTGAACTATTTTAGTGTTTGAAAATGAATGGCTTGTATATTAAAATTTGTCTACTTAAACTTTGTGTTTGAACAAAACAAAAGTGAGTATCGTAAAGAAAATTCCTTTATTAGTATATATATACATATATATATATGCTTGAAATAAAATTTCAAATTCCTTCTTTTCAATAATAGTGTATGGAACTTATAAGCCATTCCAAAAAACACAAATTATACATGAAAGTATATATATAAATATATATAAATATTGTAGACATGCAAAATGTACTGATTGACATTGCACATCTGATCCTGAATAGTAACACCATTTCATCCTAAATCATCCCTTGGTCTAACCATTTAATCAAATAACATGTATTTGATTAAATTCATCACATTTCATCTCTTAATAAAATAAATCAATGTTATCTTGTTAAGTCATTATCTCTCATTAATTAAATAAACCATTTTATTTAATTAATTCCTAAATCTCTGTTTTAATTAAGTAATTCATTTTATTTAATTAAATCTCTATAGTTCCTTTATTAAATTAAATAAATCAAACATTTATCTAATTTAATCACATCACCCCCTTTGGTTAAATAAATCAAAATATTTATTTAACTAGGTCCTAATCATTTTCACCTCTCTTTGATTTATTTCAACCCACAAATCTAAATCAATTAGTCAAATCACCTAATCCTTCATTAAATTAATTCTTGATTAATTTAATCTCTTCTCATGTCCCATCCTCCATCTTTTGCCACTTGCACATGAAAATAGGGTTATTTGATTTATTAAATCCCTATTTATCTTCAATATGACATAAAGGAGGAATATTCTTCAAATTTGAAATTCAAATCTAAGTTGACTTTGTCCTTCCAACAAGGAATTCATTCCCTCTTACAAGTCCTTTTGCATTGAGCCAAGTAGCCATAACTCCATTTGACTCTCCCTCCACCTTGCCATTAATACAATTTCAAAATTCAAATATTGGCAAATTTATTGGCACATTGACCAAAACTTGCACATCCTTGGCCCATTCACATGTTGACAAGTGGCACTTTACCATTGGATGAAATCTAGTCCCACATTGCTCTATTTTGGGCATTCTTTCAACTTGTCATTCTATAAATAGAGAGCTCCCTATTATATTTGGCATCCACAATTTGAGTAAACTTACTATGCTCAAATCTTTAGTAATATTCATCCATACTTTTGAATTTGTAGCTAGGTTATGCAGATTTTTATATTGGAGCACTCATCACTCTTCATCAAAGTGGATCAACTTTTATCATCAATTCACCATTGCATCATTGGAGTTGGGAAAGGGCCAGTTTTCACATCAAATTGGCACCAATTCCCTCAAGAGATTGAGAATTTACTTTGCTTTAGAATAGGATTTGATATGTTTTAAGTTTTGTTGTATTCTTCATTTCATTTCCTCTCTCTTTTGCAATTTAAATGAATTTCTTGAGGAATCTACATTCTAGCTTGCATTCGATCTAATTTGTTGTTTGTTTCTTATGCTATTGTAGGTTTAGGATCTAGATTCACATTTTGGCGCTAGAAGGAGGGAAAATCTCATTTTCTAATCATCTTTTTGTCAAAAAATTTGTGTTTTTCTTTGTCTATAGGAAAACTCTGCCACTGGAAGCTCAGTGTCGCTGTTGAGCACCACTAGTTCTCCAACATCACTATATGGAATCGCTAAAACTCCAAACTGTGATGCCTCTATCTTCCTGCCCATAATTTTTGAATTCCAAATTGCGCCGCTGAACCTCTTTGACCCACGGGAATCTTTCAAAAACCCAAACTACACCACTAACCAAAAGGGCGACGCATTCATGGTCACTGACCTGGTTGCAGAGCGACGTTGACTGGTAAGCGATGCTATATAGAACCACTGGTGAAATCAAACAGCAATGCTTTCATGGATTGCACTGCTGGAGGGGAGTATAAAAGTGAAATTTTATTTGTAGCACGTGGTTTTTTTCAAATTATGGTTCTTTTGTCTGTTTTCTGCTTTCTTGACCTCTATTTCTACAGAATCTGACTTCCTTGTAGGTTGGATCGAACAAAGACGAAAAGGAAGGGAAGCATGATGATGACATTTCACAAAAACAAATGTTTTTAAACAATCTAGTGTTTGTTTAACACTCTTAGAGGATTCACTATTCCTCTTAAAGAAAAAAAATGTTATCTCCTAATGCTTAGGACTTACAAATTTCATTTTGGGCTTTAAAAAGAACCTTTTACATTCTTACTACAAAAAGACTTAAAAAGAACATTATGACTCAAATTTACCAGAGTTTGTTTTGGGTTTAATAATTGAACAAGGAAAATTGTCACACTTTGGTGCTTTAAAACGAATTCACTTTTGCTTTGTGGATTTAAAATGAACAAGTATTTGCATTGTTTTGTAATTACGTACACAAAGTAATATTATCAAAAGACGTATGCGCTTCTCTCACACCTCATGGAGATCTTGAGAATCAAAATGCTTTTGATGACATTAAGTTGCATAAGTAATTTTCCATACACACTTCAATTTGGGTTTAAAAATTGACAAATTGTGTGAGGGTGAGTAAACCTATTGCATGTGTTCTCCCTTTGTTTCTAAACGAAGTGTTAGCTCTGAAAAACGCAGGAAAAATACCTCAAGAGGTTGCCAATATCTTGATATGTTTTAGGGTAACAGACAAGGCCAAATAATTTAGACCTTCTACTCTTCAGGTGCTGCTAGACCTAGGTGGGTGTACCTATAACAATGAATTGAACTTGACCAATGTTTATTCCTTTAAAGTGATTTACCCACAATGGAAAATAGGAGTGGATAAATGAGTTTGATTTTGGTCCAAATTGTAAAAGAAATATCAAGGCTAAAATCTAATGTGTTCATATGTAAAAATGAATGAAATTAAATAATGAAATAGTAGAGACTAATGCCTTATTGGGTGTATGGAGTCAAATGAAAATCTGAAATGAGTAACTTCTTTCTGGCAAAAACTCAAATTGTTTGGAATATAGGTTTAAGTTTATAACTGGTATAAACATGCAAGAATGTGATTACCAAGTTCTTCTTAATAATCCAAATGAGATTCCCTAATTACTATGATTGACCAAAAGGATTTAATCTCTCCTTGAAAGAACCAATTAATCCAACCATACATATACAACAAATGTGCACTGATAAACTAAAAAATATCCTTGATATATCAGTTTAAACAATCATAAAACATCAACCTTGGAGACAACTTAAGCAATACTTTCAATTAACACAACAAACAATTGATACCAGAAAAATGCCACCAAATAAAATGAATTCAATTGAAATCTCCATTGTTTCAAACATGCATCACAGTCTCAAAAAATGTAAGACATTATGTATCCTACTGTATTTTTATTCGATCTCTCCTCTCTCCTCTTTGCTGTTAAAAATGGGTTTTATATATTAGCATCACGAAGGGTCACGTCCATTCGTATTCAAATATCAGGGAATTATTTCATTCGGGCCTTTTCAAACGTTTGCTAAACACCCGTTGAGACATCTTCTAGTCATACCGACACTCCGACTCCTCCCAACAGTCAATATATCACATATCGCTATGGAGTCATGTAGTCTGATCGACGTTCTGAGTCTCCCTGAGAATTATTCCTTCAGTCCTGAATATGTCACTGTAACTCTTGCTGGTGAAGCTTATCGTTGTGACTTTGTGAGTCAGGAAAATGCTCCACAGATTACTTTGTGTTTTGCCAAGATTTCTTTCAGTCTGTCTTCTGATCACCGAGACATAATGTTTCTCCTATCGATGAAGCAACACTCAGTATGACTCTCTTAGCTCTCACCGATGAAGCAAGTCTCACCGATGATTATTTCTTCCACATGCATCGCCAAGTCTAAATGTCGTACAACTCTGTCGGTGTGACATAGGGAATTGGTGAAACTTCATGACTTCATATCGATGACAATGACAAAATCCTCCTCTATTTTGTTGACAAGACCAAATGAATGCTATGAGACTTCACTTCGATGGCTTTAGTCTAGTCGATGAATTTCATTATCGGTGAGACCATGAATATCGCTAAGTCCACCTACCGATGTATTTCTATTATAGCAACATGGTAAGTCAACAAGACTTCCTTGAACTCACCCCAATGACATTATACTACCGACAGGATCTACCCCTGCTTTATCGACGAGATTGAACAAATGTTGCAGGACGCTACTCCGATGACTAAAGTCTCACCGACACATCTCTTTATGCTTCGATCGGTAAGACACAAATAATCTCATTATGACTTATACCGATGACCATTGTCTTCCCGATAGGATCCCTATGTCATTGAGACTGCAAACTGTATCATGCTGATGTGTATCCTCTGGTTGCTGAGACATTTCCGACCTCTTGCCGATATGCTGGAAAAAGACATGCATTAGTATAAAATGATTTTTTGGATCGGGGAGACCTGCAACATGTTATGCTGATATTATTTATACATTGAAATGCTTAAGGACAGGTGAATTCTATGGGACCAAATGATAAAATATGGGAAAATTTGTTATGCAAAACAGATTCATGTGCTTATGGCATGAAATTCTTAGCAAACTTATGGGTACAAACAACTATAAAATTTTCAAAATTTTACAATTCTAATAGTGGCTCTGTCTAGGGATGAATGATTGTGAGATCATTGCAAGGATCCAGATTTCTAGGTGAGTAGACCAAAATTTCAAGGGGATGGACCAATGAGCAGGATGGAATGAATGGAAATGGAGATGAACATGACACTATACAACTATACATGGAAAGATTTATTTAATAAAGGAATTACAAGATTGTCCATGTACTAGCAATTCTTGTTCCTTTTATTTCCTAAACTACTGTGCATGGAATATAATTTTTTGAGAGGATTGTCAAGAGTTGTCCATGCACTAGAAACCCTTAATTCTCTAAATTCCTTTGGCAACAAAATCAGACTTCATTTATGTAAATGATGGCTCAAGGCCACCCAAAAGAAAGGTCCATACTTTCCACTATCATAAATTTTATTCTGATTTGAACTCAGCGAACTTCTCTTGAAAGTATTCATGTCATCCTCCTTGCTACTCTTTCTATCATAAAGATACTTGCAACTCTTTCCCCCATTCTGATCCGGGTCCTACATCATGAAATGATATCCTTGCTGATTTAAAAATTGAAAACATTCTTTATTCATCATATAACTAAAATTAATCTACACAGGCAATTTGCAATCATAATGCAACCAAGGAATACAACTTTCATGTACATGAGGAGGGAAAAAATAATGATCATCTGTGTCACTCATCTCAAGATTCGAATGCTTCTCACACAAATCTAAATGCTCTGTCATATCAACACTATTTGAGATATATAAATCTGAAACGTTTTGCATATCTTCCATATCACTGTTTGACATTGAAATATGATTCATATCCTTAATATCATGCATATCTGAACCAATCAAGGCTGGAATCCTATCATCCTTGGTATGCAAATAAATGTCTTCTCCGCATGAGTTAGAAATTACTAAATCACATACCTCTTCTTGAATGGATATAGATTTTTGATCAACTTCAAAGGTTTTTCCATCATTTCCAGAAATGCACTGGGAGTCATATGAATCATTGCACAAAGAACTTTCACTGTCAAAACAAATGTAGGCTGGACACAGGACTTCAGAATCACCTTCATGTGCACATCTCTGGTATTCAAGAGTTAGCATATCGAAAATTTTCTCACCGCTGAGTGAACACATTTCTTCTTCCATATCTTCCATTATTTCTCCCTCTTCTTGATCTCCATAAGAGCTGAAAATATCTCCTTGTTGTAGATCATGATTGACATGATCGTCCTCAAACTCTTCCTCATTATGGCATGATACATCCTCATCATGGAGTGGATTCAAAAACACAAAGAAATTATTCTCTTCATTATCAATTGTGTTCCTATAGTTCTCAGCTGCAGCTAGAGGTGTTATTTGTTCACTGTCAAATGGACCAACATTTTCCATTGCTTCTTCTTGATCACCACAAGAACTGCAAGAGTCACCCCATTGCAAGTCAAAATCCACAAGTTCATCTTCACAATCTGAATATTCATTGGATCCCTCATAACATGTACTGCTTTCCTTGTCACAATCTGTTATGCAAGAGAGATCTCTTGCATCTTCATCTTCATCATCCATGCTATCATATGAATCATTCTGACCTGCACATGTCTTATCTTGTATTGGCTTTATTGTTTGATCAATTTCTCTATACTCATCAAAAATACAACTATTAGATTCAACATTGATAGTGTTTTCATACCTTATCCTCTCCATGGCATCAATAAATTTATTCACTCGATCAAAGGCATGTTGTATTGATGGTTCTGGCCAATAAGCTTATTCAGGTTTCCAAACTCTTATGAATTGTGCAACAAAAAGGGGTCTTGTAGGCTTACAATTAGGAGGTAATTGCATATAGATATTTATCATCCTGTTGTATAAAGATGTTTCATCTTCTCTTTCATGTCTCCTTATGTTATGAAACACATCAAAGGGGTAAATTCCACATTCTAATTATGCGATGGAATCTTGGCTTCGAGTATGTACGTATTCATCTTCTTCTTCCTCAAGCTGTTGACTTGGATATACATTTCATTGCAAGTTTTGATTGACACCTTCATGTGGGTTGGAATTGTGTTGATCATATTGATAATCTTGATAGCTTACCAGCCTTTGTCCAGGAGGGATTGGATAAGTATTTACTTGCTTTGATGGCTGTGGTGAATAAATGTTCTGTTATGCATGATATGCATTGCTTCCATTGTGAAGATCTCCAATTGTATTATCAAGCACTTGTGGGGTCCAATGCCTGTTTCCACTTGTGTATTCATTCTTATTGTAAAATTCTCTTGATTGTAATAGTTGTTGTTTCAATTTTAGTATTTCTTTGTCCAATTGTAGCCATTTCTTTTTCAAATTTTTAATTTCTCTTATCAACTACTCCCTTTGAAAATATTCTTTTGTTCCATACACAAATTGTTTATCCATTCTTCATCAAGTTTTACTAGAGTCGCCACCTACTTTTCCAAAAGTAGGAAAATTATTCTTTTAAAATTATTTTTTATTTTCCCCAGTGGAATCACTTTTTTCTGAAACTTCTCAAATTATGAATCTTCCTTCAATGACTCTATATGATGATTTTCAACTGGATATCCTGCAATAATTCCCCAACAAAGTTGCCAATTTGTTAGCTCTCAAAAATGCAAGAAAAATACCTCAAGAGGTTTCCAATCTCTTGATATGTTTCAGGGTAAAAGACAAGGCCAAATGATTTAGATCTTCTACTCTTTAGGTGCTGCCAGACCTAGGCGAGTGCACCTATAACAATGAAGCAAAATTGACCAATGTTTATTCCTTTAAAGTGATTTACCCACAATGGAAAATAGGAGTGGATAAGTGAGTTTTATTTTGGTACAAATTATATAAGAAATATCAAGGATAAAATCTAATGTGTTCATATATAAAAATGAATTAAATTAAACAATGAAATAGTAGAGATTAATGCCTTATTGGGTGTATGGAGTCAAATTAAAATATGAAATGAGTAACTTCTTTCTACCAGAAACTCAAATTGTTTGGAATATAGGTTTAAGTTTATAATTGGTATAAACATGCAAAAGTTCCATTACCAAGTTCTTAATAATCCAAATGAGATTCCCTAATTACTATGATTGACCAAAAGGATTTAATCTCTCCTCGAAAGAACCAATTAATCCAACCATAGAGATACAACAAATGTGCACTGATAAACTAAAAAATATCCTTGATATGTCAGTTTAAACAATTAGAAAACATCAACCTTGGAGACAACTTAAGCAATACTTTCAATTAACACAACAAATAATTGATACTAGAAAAATGCCACCAAATCAAATGAATTCAATTGAAATCTCCATTGTTTCAAACATGCATCATAGTCTCAAAAAATGTAAGAAATTTTGTATCCTACTATATTTTTATTCGATCTCTGCTCTCTCCTCTCTGCTATCAAAAATGGGTTTTATATATCAGCATCACGAAGGGCCGCATCCATTCATATTCAAATCTTGGGCAATTATTTAATTTGGGCCTTTCCAAACATTTGCTAAACACCCACTGAGACGTCTTGCAATCATACCAACACTTTGAGTCCTCCTGATAGTCAATATATCACATATCACTATGGAGTCATGTAGTCTGATCAACGTTTTGAGTCTCCCTGAGAATTATTCCTTCGGTCCTAAATATGTCACTATAACTCTTGTCGGTGAAGCCTATTGCTATGACTTTGTGATTCGAACAAACGCTCCACAGATTACTTCGTGTTTTACCAAGATTTCTTCTAGTCTGTCTTCTGATCGCCGAGACATAATGTTTCTCTTGCCAATGAAGTAACAATCATAATGACTATCTTAGCTCTCGCCAATGAAGCAAGTCTCACCAATGATTATTTCTTCCACATGCATCGCCAAGTCTGAATCCTATACAACTCTGTCGGTGTGACATAGCGAATCGGTGAAACTTCATGACTTCATATCGATGACAACGACAAAATCCTCCTCTATTTTGTTGGCAAGACTAGATGAATGGTATGAGACTTCACTTCGATGGCTTCAGTCTGGCCGATGAATTTCATTATCGGCGAGACCATGAATATCGCTAAGTCCACCTACCGATGTATTTTTGTTATAGCAACATGGTAAGTCGGCAAGACTTCCTTGAACTCACCCCGATGACATTATACTACTAACAAGATCTACCTCTACTTTATCGGTGAGATTGAACAAATGTTGCAGGACGCTACTCGGATGACTCAAGTCTCACTGGCATATCTATTTATGGTTCGATCTGTAAGACACAAATAAGCTCGTTATGACTTATACCGATGACCATTGTCTTGCTGATAGGATCCCTGTGTCACTAAGACTACAAACTACATCATGCAAATGTGTATCCTCTGTTCGCTGAGACATTTCTGACCTCTTGTCGATATGCTGGAAAAGGACATGCGTTAGTATAAAATGATTTTTTGGATCGGGGAGACCTACAACATGTTACACCGATATGATTTATACATTGAAATGCTCAAGGACAGGTGAATTCTATGGGGCCAAATGATAAAATATGGGAAAATTTGTTATGCAAAGTGGATTCATGTGCTTATGGCATGGACTTCTTAGCAAACTTATGGGTACAAACAACTATAAAATTTTCAAAATTTTACAGTTCTAACACGAAGGTTGATTGAACTATGAATACATTTACTCGCTATTTTTTATCTTACAAGGCTTTCCTTGGGGAAAAAGTACTCACCCAAGGGAACGACTCAACAGGTATCACTCTGAACCCAAGAGTATTTCCAATAGGGATATAAATGTGGGTATTGGAATAAACACCAATATCACATGGTTGGATTCGATGAGAAGGGAATCAATGGTCTCTCGCCACATTGGGTCAACTCCTATGAACGAAAAGTCTTAATTAAAACCCTTGTTGTAGAAAGGCCAAAATCCCTATCTATTTGTTGGTACAAGAATGGTCATTCTAAAGCCACCCCACACTTTTACGCTCTTGAGTAGAAATGGAAAGCATGCCATGGGAGTTTCATGGGTGTTGATGCTTGGCTAGCCCATATAAGTGAGTGCCATGGAGGGGAGCTAGTGGGGTCAAGAATCTAACCATTCGCTAAAGATAAGCATAGCTAGACTTGTCCAAGTGGGGACTCAACAAATATTGTCTTTCATATCCATAAGGTTGTGCTTATTCTTGGTTACAAAATGCTTTCCTTATTCGAAAAAATTTGGAAACAAACACTTAACATCATCATCAAAATTTCAAAACCCTTTAGGAGGAAAATACAATTAACAAAATTCATGTGTTATTGCTTGCCCTGGGGATTCGTATCCTTAGAGGTTTCTAAACATGTGGATTTATATCTCAATTTTCCTACTAAAGTTAAACAATAGGTAACCCTTGCCTTAAATTCATCAAATTTCCACATAACATGCTTTGTGGGATTCGAAGAAATTGAGACAGTGGACATCTAGTTTGGAAATATAATCAAAGAAGTGTTTGTGGTAAAACAAAATCACTAAGCAAAAATAACAAAATTGGCTCACATGTGCTAATTCCTCATGATTTCCAAGAAAGTCAAAATCCCAAAACAAAGGTCCTTGAGCCAAAGTTCAAAATTTAAGAGTCACACTCGAAAAGTCATCAAGAAATACATTAGGAAGTGCAATCAAAAGCAACATATATCAAAATAAACAAAAAAATCACAAGATTCTATAGACTGATGCCCTTTGAACAATCCAGAAATGTATGCTTAGTTTGAACCACCTCTTGGTTGAAAGTTCCTTAGGAGTATTGTATGTTCTTCATACTGAGGTCTAGTAAACAAGCATCTTTTTAGGTACATCCTAGGATCAAAATCAAACCTTCATCCATCTTTGAACATCAAAACCAAAATCATCTCATCATCAACTCTTCAAAAGTCTTGGAAAAATCCTTCATGTTAAACTTTGGGAAATCATTTAAAATAAACCCAAAATCACCTTGTTTGATTAAATGTGTGTAGATGCATCCTTCTCCACATATTTGATCAAATTATAAAAACTTCTAAATGAATTCATCCTTTGATAGCATCCAACATCTTGGGATTTAGGAGTTCATTATCAATATCATCTTGTTTGGATAGGAGTGTTTAGATGAATCCTTCTTCTCACACCTAGAAAAATTAGCATCGTGTGAATGATTTAACTCTAAAACAACATCCAACCTCTTAGAGTTTATGAGTCCACCAAAATTATCCAAATCCAAAATGTTCAAATCAATCCCAAATCAAGTACTAAAGTTTGACGTACCCTTCAAGATTTTCTCAAGAGTTCCAATCATTCGTCAAGCATCCATCTTACATCCATATCATTATCATCCTTTGATCTTGGAATCATCCTAAATTTTATTTTTTGAGCCTAAAGTTAGATCAATCCAAAGAATTATAAATTCATCTCCTATATTGTTCAAAATTGATCCCTATTTTATGGTGTAGACTAGATCTCAACACAAGAAGAACATGGAAGCCAACAAAGAAACACCCGCTTCAAGTGACCTAAGCTGAACAAACTCCAAAATGAATGTCGTTGAATCAAGCAATCCTCTAACTAACTTTCTCTCATCATCACAAAATCCACAAGAGGAAAGCCAATAAGAGGATCTTACCTTTGGGATTTCACACGAAGAAATCACAGAAATGATCCAAAATCTGGAGAACCATAAGATCATCAATATCATGATGAGACTCAACCATTCACTATACATGCTCGAACTAGAAAAACATGGGGCTCAACTACCTTCTCATTTCGACATGAGCTCTATAGTGGAACCATCTTTAGAGGTCATGCCTCCAATTTCATCCACACTTCCCATCTCATCTACACCCCCATCCCAAAGCATCACTCAAACCATCCCTCAAATCACAACAGATTTTGCTCCAACTCTACCTAATGTTAATAAGGGAAGTGCATTTCTTAATGCAATTCAAACATACCCCCTTGTCAATAATCAAGACTTGGATGAAAAAACCATTTTGGAACAAAAATAAACCCCAAAATCCATTACATAAGTATTCCCCTCTCACTTTCCATGATCCTAGTGATCCATCATCACCATCCTTTCGCGCAACACCCCAAACCTCTCTCCCCATAACTTCACAAGGATTGGGTGACATATTCAGACCAAGGGGCATTTTTGACACTATGCCATTTCCTCAAGAGATCACATCCCTTACAGTTTCACCTCTTCCACCATTTCCACCATCATCCACACCACTACTTGGTTTAGGGCTTCCACCTTTACCAAATATTAATCAATACAAAACCAACATCTTGAACATCAATCAAAGCATCACGCTAAACTCTCAAAACTTGTCATCAACATTGCAACAACAGATGACAACTACACAAGAAATCACCATCATCGCATCGTCAACTACCCCCTACCATCTTAAAGCATGGTCTCTCAAGGACCAACCACATCGATTGCACCATACACCACTCAAACCAAAAATACAATAGTACCTCTCACAACCACCACAAGCACCATTTCGAATGCACCACCACCACCAAGCTCCAATCTATGAATTCAATACAACATTGCATTGCAAGATGCTTATCAAAAGGAATTCCTATAAGTACAAAAACAAAAATCCGTGCAACTAGCTGCTCAACAAGCTGCACAACTAATTGCTTAGCAAGCCACTCAAGCTGCCCAAGCCAAATTACAAGTACAAAAGGCTGCTCAAGCCCAAATCTTATTGCAACAACAAGTGACACAAGCACAAGCACAAGCACAAGAACAAGCATAAGCACAAGCTCAAGCTCAAGCTCAGGCACATGCTCAATATCAAGCACAACAAGCATAGGTACAAGCACAATATCTTGTACAAAAACAAGTAGCACAACTATAAGCATATTAACAAGTGATAAAACAATACCAAGAGAAACAAGAAGCAACCCTATTAGTAGCCCAACAACAAGTGTTGTTGGTGCAATAACAAGCACAACAAGTGTTGTTGGTGCAATAACAAGCACAACAACAAGCTCAACAATAGGAAATCCTAGCATAGCAACAACAAGACCAACAACAAGCATTATTTATATAGTAACAAGTGCAAGCATACATGGCTCAACAGAATGTGCAAATACCACCAACCAATCCACCCATCACACCCACTAGCGAACCACCTCAGAACAACTTCACCCTACCTCCTGATCCACAAAATGATGTGGCAACACAAATCAAGTTGCTCTCGCAACAAGTGCTTGACCTTCAATTAGGAAAAACCACAAGAACATCTAGTAACTTATGTCCTTATCCATTCAACTAGAGACTTGTAATGAAACCATTCCTGAAAGGATTTGAGATCCCCAAGTTTGACAAGTACCATGGGATGGGAAACCTTGAAGATCACATCAGGGAATTCCATGTTCATTGCATGGAAGTCACGTATGATGTTACCTATCTAATGTGGCTATTTCCTAGGAGTTTGGCTGGCCATGCCATGGAATGGTTCTCTCGCCTACCCACAGGCATCAAGACATTCCAAGAAATCATAGACGCATTCATCAAAAACTATGCATGCAATATCACTATGGATGTTAGTCTAGAGGAACTCTTAGCTCTGAAACAAGGTAAGAATGAATCATTTGCTTCATTCCTACAATGATGGCGATCCAATGCCAATTAGAGAAAATGGGTCATGCCCGAGGAACAACAAGTATGCACTATCATATCCAACCTTGACGGCCTCTTGGCATTCCATCTCAAGGTCCAAGGGATCACCATGTATGACCAGTTGATTTCTAAGGTGCTCAACATCGAATGAGCCCTTATGATACAACCCAGAGGATCAAATTCATATCCTGAACAGAATAATCACCTAGCCACCAATTACAATGAAAAACCTCACACATTGGCAAGAAAAAAAAATATTACCAATGATGGTGTCGTCAATGCCAAAGTTGTCATCAGTGCCCCTCAGCAAAACACACTCGCACCACAATTCACTCAATTGAGAATGCATCAAACAATTCAATTGTGTCCCACACAACATTCTTGTATTGTTTTAGTCTCTTATGTTTTGTTGCATACTTGGACTTAATTTGTGAAACAACTAACTCAGAATCCACAAGAACAACCATCAAATTGATTTTATGTTTCACAGCTATGCTTAAACCTGTCAATAAAGCTTCATATTCCGCCACATTGTTTGTACATTGAAATGTTAACAGGAATGAATAATTAAATGTAATACCTTCAAGCGAAACAAAAATAATCCCAGCTCCATTACCTTCTTGGTTGCATGCTCCATCAAAGTACTTTTTCCATACTTCATTATAGTTTTGTGCCACATGCTTTTCAATTGGATCACTGTTGGTTAATTCTGGCTGGGTGGGTTCTATCTTAAAACTCCCAAGATCAACATCACAAAAATAGTTGATTTGATCTTGTGGTACACAGTCAACAATATGACTCATCCTTGGTTCCCTATACAACTTCACTTCCTGACCATTTACAGGAATTGTTGCATAAGATATATCAAACTAGACATTTCCACCAACTGATGATGTCCACTGTCTTGATAAAAGCATCCCAAATTGAGGAGGGGTGTCAATTACTGTTATATCAATATTATATGCCACTTGAGGATAAGTAGCTAGTTTAACTTCAACATCCTTCATTATACCCACCACAGGAACAGGTCTGTTATCCATTGCATAGCACTTCCCTCCAGTAGTATCCACCCACATGCCTAGCTATTTCATTACTCCTATTGACATAATATTCATGGCAGCGCTAGAGTCTATCATGCAGTTCCTCAACAATTTGTTATTTATTAGTAATGTAGTGAAAAAAGGATCAACTGGTGGGGGATTTAACATTGAATTACTAAGGCACACCTCTGGGATATTTACTTTCTCTTGCTTATTTTTAGTAGCCATCTTACTTTCAGAATTTATATGTTTTTCATTTCCATTTGTTATTAATTGAACAACATTGTCTTTGTATTCCTTACTTTTCATCATCTCAAGTAGTGGAACAAGCATCTTTACCTGAGATAAATCCTGAGTGAAGTCAAAAGAAGAAGCCTCCACTTTAACCATTTTCTTTTGTTCTGATGTTTCTCCTTTATTCTCTTCTTTTTCTCTTTTACTTGGCTTATCAGTCTTTTGCATTTCTTTCTGTAATTCCTTTACTTCCTCCTTTTGGACAAGCTTTTGTTCGCTTTTATCATTTTGTTTGTTCTTTGTTTTCTTTGAAGCTCCTTGTGTCACCTTTTGATCCTTCATAAAGATTCCCCTAGGGACAACTTCCTTCTCATTTACTGTCCTATTTCTCAACCAGTACTTACTTTTTTCTTCTTCAATTGTAGCAATAGTTAATCTCTCTATCTCTTCTTCAGTGAGTTTCCTCATGCTACCCTGAGTAGGCATCTCATCAGAATGTTGCTCTGTATAATCTTCTTCAAAATCAGAAAGGATCTACTGCTCAGCCATGTGGACATTGTATTTCTAATTTGAAACATCATACTCATAACCCTCATCCTCTGAAGATGAGTACCTCTCCTCCACATGGTGAAAAGTGTTTGAAGTCAAATACACTTTATGATCTTCTCCATTGTTTCCCATCAACATTCCTTCTTCTTGCATTCTTTGGGCTACAACACAATAATCTGGGGAATGTGACTTATCATAAACTGCACAAAAATGATTTTTACTCACCATATAAGTTCCCTTCTGCCTCAATGGATCGGGAGTCTCTTTTTTTCTAGGCCTATCTTTTATAGATTTTCCATCTTTCCAATTTGTATTATAGGGCATGTCTTGAAACCTAGGCCTTTGATTTATGTATGTGTTCTCTTGTTTGTATTGATAACTATTGGTTTGTTGAGGAGCCCTATGATTTTCTCTTTTATCAATTATCCCAACAGCCCTTCTATTGTTTTCAATTGTTAATGTTGTCTTCTAGGCTTTAGCCAAGTCTCTTGGGAACCTATTTCTCAATTCATACCCTATTTTAGTATTGAACACATTCAAACAAACACTCAAATACATAGAGTCTGGCAGTCTTGATCCAAGAGGTATTTTATTCTACAGTTTATTGAATCTTCGATTAAAATCATAAATTAAATCACTCTAATTTTTCTAAATTTTCATCAATTCATGAAGAGCAGCATCAGGTGCACTTTGATTCCCACATTGCTCGAGGAATCGGTCCTAAAATATTTGGAGAGAATCAATAGAAGTTGTTGTTAGGTTATTGAACCAATCCCTAGCTTCTTCAATAAGTGACATCATGAATAGCTTCATATGTAAATCTTCATAAGGTACATCCAAATCTTGAATGAAGGCATTGAAACTCCTTAAATAGTATTCAATAGAAATTGCACTACTTCCTATAAACTTAGGCACCAAACCTCTCCAATTTCCATCCATAGGGTAAGGGTACAAATGAAACCCTACTAAATCAAACTGTCTGATCATTGTCGTATACTGGTGAGGGGGAGGGTTAAGTGGATATTGGTACATTGGATTGTTGTATTGTGTATTATGATGTGGTGCATAATGCTGATTATGAGGTGGCTACATATTTGTATATTGTGTGGGAATATGAGGTGGATGATTTGGCCATCTGTATTGATTCCCTACTTGATGGTGAGGAACTCTTGAAGGATCAGAAGACCTAGCACCATGATTACCCTGCTTATGAGGTGGCACATACTTTGGGCAACCAAATGCCTGGACAGTATTTTGAGCTTTTTGCAAGTTGAAATATTTCATTGCTTGTATCATATGGGCTTTCTCATGTTCTTCTCTCTCCTTTTCCTGAGATTCAAACTGTGCTTTGACTTCTTCATAAGTTAAAAATTCATAATCTTCTTGAGGAGTCTCATGATCAGTGGCTCCATTTTGATTACCTTCCATTTTTTGATCATATTCATGCTGAATTTTGATTCGTTCAACTTCAAATTTAGCATGCCACTCTGCCTGTTTCTGAGGATCATAAAAAGGATTTCTTTGATCTTCTGGGGTACAAGGTTCTACACTTGAATTTTCTTTCCATGCATCATAACGGTCATATGTTTCACCATGTGGTATTGATGATTTTTCTTTGTTTGTCATGCACATGTCCTCACTTATCCTTTTACCCTTATCAACCCTATCATCCTTGTGTGTCCACTTACTGCTGCTAGCAGGAGCCCTAGTATGACCTCCCCTATATAAAGAACTTCTTCCATTCATGTTTGAACAAATGCAATGTTTCTATCAGAGTCGCCACTCACTTTCTTAAAAGTGAGAAAGTATTTGATATTTCTTATTCCCAATGGAGTCTGTACAAATCTACTGACTCTATGATTAAGGCCTTGATTTTGAATTGACTCCCCAACGGAGTCGCCAATTTCTTAGCTCTCAAAAATGTAGGTTTGAACCATGACAGGTTGCCAAGCTTTCACAATGTTTTAGGGTAACAGACAAGGTCGAAATATTTAGACCTTCTACTCTTTAGGTGCTGCTAGACCTAGGCGGGTGTACCTATATGAATGAAGCAGACTTAATGTACTTATCTCTCTTGAAATTTTTTGCCCACAATGGCAGATGTGAGTGCAAAAATAAAACTAAATTTGGTATAAAATGTATAAAATATTAAAACTAAATCCTAATACTCAGTTAACAGATGTAAAGAAAATGAATGAATCTAATCGGTGAAATGCAGAGACCAATGCCTTATTGGGTATGCGGAGTCAAATGAAATAGCAATGGGAAACCTCTTTCTAGAAACACTCAAATTGTTGGCATATGTTTTGTTTATAACTTGTATAAACATGCAAGACAGTGATTACTAAGCTCTTCTTAATAATCCAGATGAATTTCCCTAATTACTATGATCAACCAAAAGGATTTAATCTTTTTCTTGAAAGAACCAATCAATTAACCACACAGATACAACAAGTGTGCATTGATAAATTCAATATAAACTTGTTATACCAATTTAAACAACCAAAAAGCATCAATCTTGGAGACAACTCAGTAATACTTTCAATAAATTCAACAGACAATTGACACCAAAAATAGGTAGCCGCATCAACTGATTTTCATTGACATCTCCATTTTACTTTCTCACAGTCAAAGTGTACTATTAGAACTGTGAAAATTTGAAATTTTCACAGTCAATTGCATTCATGAGTTTCCAAATGAGTCCTCGTCATAAGCATAAAATTCTCTCTTCATAACATTTTTCCCATATCTAGCCATGAGATCCCATGAGTCTATCTAGGTCTAAATATTCCATATCATAATCATCCATATCGGCATGAAGAAATCAGGGTCTCCTTGAACCATAATGTATTTTTGCTAATATATATATGTTGTAGGTCTATCGGCGAGACTTCTTTGGTGTCACAGCGATCAAAATTCATCTGCAGGTATCTATCAGTAGGACTTTTTCATTGTCTCGATGACTCAAAAGGAAGGTTTATCAGCCAGACAAGGACTTCAGGGTGAGGTCTTACCGATTGTGTGGTGTCTTATCGACCGGCGGTAGAAAGATTCATATTGGCAAGAGGGTCTTCGTCGAGGTGAGTCACAACGAAGTTATATTATCTCACCGACCGGCGCAGGAGTATATATTTCATCCAAACAAAAGGTATTCGATATAGGGTCTCAGCAAATTCATGGTGTCTTGTCGACCAGTGACAAAAGGAACATATTGGCAAGAGAAATCATTATTGGAATGAAGTCATGGCAAATTCAATATGTCTTGCCAACTGGCAATAAGGATATGCATATTGGTAAGACTAAAGTGTATCAGAGTATGGTTTTGGCAAATGCCTTCGGTCTTGTCGACAATGCAAATGAGCTCTATTGAAGACTATCAGAGTGAGGTTATATAGTCTTGCCGATCTATTTTGTCATGCTGACATGCTGCTTCATCGGTGTGAGAATGATATTGTCATGACAATCAAATGTGAACTTTGGGAGATTTCTCGGTGAGACATTTGGTATGTATGAGTCTTTGCGAAGATTCATAGTCTTGTCGATGAAATTATTTCATCGGTAAGATTAATTTCATCAGTGAGAAAACCCATATTTCTCAGCAACAGGAATACACCATGGGATATTTCAGTAAGACAAAGGTATCTATGAGACCTCTTCCCAACTCAGAAATTGTCACAGTGACCAAAGGTGAATCTTGCGGTAAGGAAAAATGTAGTTGATATGACATCTCCCTGACAAAAAAAGGTTACAGTGACCCACATGAGACAAAGGAACACATCTTGGCAAGACGCAGTGTGATCTGTGAGACATCTCCCTGATTCTGAAGGGTCACATCAAATCAAACATAACAAAAGAGCACATCTTAGTGAGACATAGGCAATATGTGGAACCTATCCCCGACTATGAATTGTCTTAGCGACACACAAGATGGAAGGAGAACTTTTGATAAGACTAATATGATCTATGGGATGTCTCCCCGACATTGAAGTATCACAATGAAACACATATGACGAAGGATGACTCTCGGCGAGACTCAATGTGTCGATATGGCGGCATAACATTACAGCGATGGACAGAAGGATGAATTTTGGTGATACATTTACCTTCGACATAACTATGGGATGTCTCGGTGATTGTTTCAATGATGATTAACAAAATCCCGAATACAGTTGGTTGTCAACAAATGAATGTGAAGTGTTGTGTCTCTTCTGGTGCCAATGTATAAATGTTCATTCTCAATTATAAAAATGATCAGAGATGAGATTCGATATATAGTAGGTAGGGTAGATAATATACAGTTGGATAAAATTTCCACAGAACAAAAACTATGATGTATGATTTCAAAATGGATATGTCAATGAAAATTAGTTGATGCGGCTACCTATTTTTTGGTGTCAATTGTCTGTTGAATTTATTGAAAGTATTACTGAGTTGTCTCCAAGATTGATGCGTTCTGGTTGTTTAAATTGGTAAAACAATTTTATATTCAATTTATTAGTGCACACTTGTTGTATCTGTATGGTTAATTGATTGGTTCTTTCAAGAAAAGATTAAATCCTTTTGGTTGATCACAGTAATTAGGGAAATTCATCTGGATTATTAAGAAGAGCTTAGTAATCACTGTCTTGCATGTTTATACAAGTTATAAACAAAATATATGCCAACAATTTGAGTGTTTCCAGAAAGAGGTTGCCCATTGCTATTTCATTTGACTCAGCATACCCAATAAGGCACTGGTCTCTGCATTTCACCAATTAGATTCATTCATCTTCTTTACATCTGTTAACTGAGTATTAGGATTTAGTTTTAATATTTTATACATTTTATACCCAATTTAGTTTTATTTGTCCACTCACATCTGCCATTGTGGGAAAAAAATTTCAAGAGAGATAAGTACATTAAGTCTGCTTCATTCATATAGGTACACCTTCCTAGGTCTAGTAGCACCTGAAGAGTAGAAGGTCTAAATCTTTCGACCTTGTCTGTTACCCTAAAATGTTGTGAAAGCTTGGCAACCTTTCGTGGTTCAAACCTATGTTTTTGAGAGCTAACAGGTGTACCTATAACAATGAAGCAGAATTGACCAATGTTTATTCCTTTAAAGTGATTTACCCACAATGGAAAATAGGAGTGGATAAATGAGTTTTATTTTGGTACAAATTATATAAGAAATATCAAGGCTAAAATCTAATGTGTTCATATATAAAAATTAATGAAATTAAACAATGAAATAGTAGAGATTAGTGCCTTATTGGATGTACGGAGTCAAATGAAAATATGAAATGAGTAACTTCTTTTTGCCAGAAACTCAAATTGTTTGGCATGTAGGTTTAAGTTTATAACTGGTATAAACATGCAAGAATGCGATTACCAAGTTCTTCTTAATAATCCAAATGAGATTCCCTAATTACTATGATTGACCAAAATGATTTAATCTCTCCTTGAAAGAACCAATTAATCCAACCATAGAGATACAACAAATGTGCACTGATAAACTAAAAAACATCCTTGATATATCAGTTTAAACAATTAGAAAACATCAACCTTGGAGACAACTTAAGTAATACTTTCAATTAACACAACAAACAATTGATACCAGAAAAATGCCACCAAATCAAATGAATTCAATTGAAATCTCCACTGTTTCAAACATGCATCATAGTCTCAAAAAATGTAAGACATTTTGTATCCTACTGTATTTTTATTCGATCTCTGCTCTCTCCTCTCTGCTGTCAAAAATGGGTTTTATATATCAGCATCACAAAGGGTCGCATCCAGTCATATTCAAATGTCAGGCAATTATTTCATTTAGGCCTTTTCAAACATTCACTAAACACCCGTTGAGATGTCTTGCAATCATACCGACACTCCGAGTCCTCTCGATAGTCAATATATCACATATCGCTATGGAGTCATGTAGTCTGATCAATGTTCTGAGTCTCCCCAAGAATTATTCCTTTGGTCTTGAATATGTCACTATTACTCTCACCAGTGAAGCCTATCGTTATGACTTTGTGAGTTGACCAAACGCTCGATAGATTACTTCATGTTTTGTCAAGATTTCTTTCAGTCTGTCTTCTGATTGCTGAGACATAATGTTTCTCCTACCGATGAAGCAACAATCAGAATGACTCTCTTAGCTCTTGCTAATGATTATTTCTTCCACATGCATCGCCAATTTTGAATCTTGTACAACTCTGTCGGTGTGACATAGGGAATCGGTGAAACTTCATGACTTCATAGCAATGACAATGACAAAATCCTCCTCTATTTTGTCGGCAAGACCAAATGAATACTATGAGACTTCACTTCAATGGCTTCAATCTAGCTGAAGAATTTCATTATTGGCGAGACCATGAATATCACTAAGTCCACCTACCGATGTATTTCCGTTATAGCGACATGGTAAGTTGGCAAGACTTCCTTGAACTCACCCCGATGACATTATACTATCGACAAGATCAACATCTACTTTATTGGCTAGACTGAACAAATGTTGTAGGATGCTAGTTGGATGAATCAAGTCTCACCGACACATCTATTTATGGTTTGATCTGTAAGACATAAATAAGCTCATTATGACTTATACTAATGACCATTATCTTGCTGATAGGATCCCTATGTCACTGAAACTACAAACTACATTATGTCGATGTGTATCCTCTGGTCCTTGAGAAATTTCTGACCTCTTGTCGATATGCTAGAAAAAGACTTGCGTTAGTATAAAATTATTTTTTGGATCAGGGAGAGCTGCAACATGTTACGCTGATATGATTTATACATTGAAATGCTCAAGGGCAGGTGAATTCTATGGGGCCAAATGATAAAATATGGGAAAAAAATTTTTGCAAAGTGGATTCATGTGCTTATGGCATGGACTTCTTAGCAAACTTATGGGTACAAACAACTATAAAATTTTCAAAATTTTACAGTTCTAACACGAAGGTTGATTGAACTATGAATACATTTACTCGCTATTTTTTACCTTAGAGGGCTTGCCTTGGGGAAAAAGTGCTCACCCAAGGGAATGACTCAATCGGTAACACTCTGAACCCAAGAGTATTTCCAGCTGGGATATAAATGTGGGTATTGGAATAAATGCCAATATCAGGTGGTTTGATTCGATGAGAAGGGAATACATGGTCTCTCACCACATTGGGTCAACTCCTACGAACTAAAAGTCTTAATTAAAACCCTTGTTGTAGAAAGGCCAAAATCCCTATTTATTTGTTGGTGCAAGAATGGTCGTTCTAAAGTCGCCCCACACTTTTATGCTCTTAAGTAGAAATGGAAAGCATGCCATGGGATTTTCATGGGTGTTGATGCTTGGCTGGCCCGTATAAGTGAGTGCCATGGAGAGGAGCTAGTGGGGTCAAGCATCTAACCATTCACTAAAGATAAGCATAGCTGGACTTGTCCAAGTGGGGACTCAACAAATATTGTCTTTCATATCCATAAGGTTGTGCTTATTCTTGGTTACAAAATGCTTTCCTTATTTGAAAACATTTGGAAACAAACACTTAATGTCATCATCAAAATTTCAAAACCCTTTACGAGGAAAATACAATTGACCAAATTCATGTGTTATTGCTTGCCCTGGGGATTCGCATCCTTAGAGGTTTCTAAACACTTGGATTTACATCTTGATTTGCCTACTAAAGTTAAACAATTGGTAACCCTTGCCTTAAATTCATCAAATTTCCACATAACATGCTTTGTGGGATTCGAAGAAATTGAGATAGTGGACATCTAGTTTGGAAATCTAATCAAAGAAGTGTTTGTGGTAAAACAAAATCACTAATCAAAAATTGAAAAAAAGGCTCACATGTGCTAATTCCTCATGATTTCGAAGAAAGTCAAAATCCCAAAACAAAGGTCCTTGAGCCAAAGTTCAAAATTTAAGAGTCACACTTGAAAATTCATCAAGAAATACATTAGGAAGTGCAATCAAAAGCAACATATCAAAATAAACAAAAAAATCACAAGATTCTATAGACTCATCCCTTTGAACAATCCAGAAATGTATGCTTAGTTTGAACCACTTCTTGGTTGAAAGGTCCTTAGGAGTATTGTATGCTCTTCAATACTGAGGTCTAGTAAACAAGCGTCTTTTTATGTACATCCTAGGATCAAAATCAAACCTTCATCCGTCTTTGAACATAAAAACCAAAATCATCTCATCATCAACTCTTAAAAAGTCTTGGAAAAATCCATGTTAAACTCTGGGAAAATCATTTAAAATAAACCCAAAATCACCTTGTTTGATTAAATGTGTGTAGATGCATCCTTCTCCACATATTTGATCAAATTATCAAAACTTGGGAACTAATTCATCCCTTGATAACATCCAACATCTTGGGATTTAGGAATTCATTATCATTATCATCTTGTTTGGATAGGAGTGTTTAGATGAATCCTTCTTCTCACACCTAGAAAAATTAGCATCGTGTGAATTATTTAACTCTAAAACAACATCCAACCTCTTAGAGTTTATGAGTCCACCAAATTTATCCAAATCCAAAATGTTCAAATCAATCCCAAATCAAGTACTAAAGTTTGACGTACCCTTCAAGATTTTCTCAAGAGTTCCAATCATTCGTCAAGCATCCATCTTACATCCATATCATTATCATCCTTTGATCTTGGAATCATCCTAAATTTTCTTTTTTGAGCCTAAAGTTAGATCAATCCAAAGAATTATAAATTCATCTCCTATATTGTTCAAAATTGATCCCTATTTTACGGTGCAAACTAGATCTCAACACAAGAAGAACATGGAAGCCAACAAAGAAACACCCGCTTCAAGTGACCTAAGCCAAACAAACTCCAAAATGAATGTCGTTGAATCAAGCAATCCTCTAACTAGATTTCTCTCATCATCACAAAATTCACAAGAGGAAAGCCAAGAAGAGGATCTTACGTTTGGGATGTCACACGAGGAAATCACCGAAATGATCCAAAATATGGAGAACCATAAGATCATCAATATCATGATGAGACTCAACCCTGCACTATACATGCTTGAACTAGCAAAACAAGGGGCTCAACTACCTTCTCATTTCGACGTGAGCTCTATAGTGGAACCATCTTTAGAGGTCATGCCTTCAATTTCATCCACACTCTGCATCTCATCTACACCCCCATTCCAAAGCATCACTCAAAACATCCCTCAAATCACAACATATTTTGCTCAAACTCAACCTAATGTTAATAAGGGAAGTGCATTTCTTAATACAATTCAAACACACCCCCTTGTCAATAATCAAGACTTGGATGAAACACCATTTTGGAACAAAAATAAACCCCAAAATCCATTACATAAGTATTCCCCTCTCACTTTCCATGATCCTAATGATCCATCGTCATCATCCTTTCGTACAACACCCCAAACCTCTCTCCCCATAACTTCACAAGGATTGGGTAACATATTCAGACCAAGGGGAATTTTTGACACTATGCCATTTCCTCAAGAGATCACATCCCTCTCATTTTCACCTCTTCCACCATTTCCACCATCATCCACACCACTACTTGGCTTAGGGCATCCACCTTTACCAAATATCAATCAAAATCAAACCAACATATTGAACATCAATCAAAGCATGACGCTAAACTCTCAAAACTTTTCATCAACATTGCAACAACAGATGACAACTACACAAGCAATCACCACCATCGCATCATCAACTACCCCCCTAACATCTTAAAGCATGGTCTCTCAAGGACCAACCACATCGATTGCACCATCAACCACTCAGACCAGAAATACAACAGTACCTCTCACAACCACCACAAGTACCATTTCGAATGCACCACCACCAAGCTCCAATCTATCAAATCAATACAACATTGCATTTCAAGATGCTTATCAAAAGGAACTCCTACAAGTACAAAAACAAAAAGCCACGCAACTAGCTGCTCAACAAGTCGCACAACTAGCTGCTTAGCAAGCCACTCAAGCTGCATAAGCTGCTCAAGCAGGTAAAGCCAAATTATAAGTACAAAAGGCTACTCAAGCCCAAATATTATTGCAACAACAAGTGTTACAAGCACAAGCACAAGCACAAGCACAAGCACAAGCACAAGAACAATCACAAGCACAAGCTCAAGCTCAAGCTCGGGTACATGCCCAATATCAAGCACAATATCTTGCACAAAAATAAGCAGCACAACTATAAGCATATCAACAAGTGATAAAACAATACCAAAAGTAGCAAGAAGCAATCTAATTAGTAGCCCAACAACAAGCATTGGTGCAATAACAAGCACAACAACAAGCTCAATAATAGGCAATCCTGACATAGCAACAATAGGACCAACAGCAAACATTAGTTATATAGCAACAAATGAAAGCACACATGGCTCAATAGAATGTGCAAATACCACCAACCAATCCACCCATCACACCCACCAGTGAACCACCTCAAAACACCTTCATCCTACCTCCTAATCCACAAAATGATGTGACAACATAAATCAGGTTACACTCGCAACAAGTGCTCGACCTTCAATTAGGACAAACCACAAAAACATCTAGTAACTTATGTCCTTATCCATTTGACCAAAGCCTTGTAATGAAACCATTCCCAAAAGGATTTGAGATCCCCAAGTTTGAAAAGTACCATGGGATGGGAAACCCTGAAGATCACATTAGGGAATTCCAGGTTCATTGCATGGAAGTCACATATGATGTTACCTATCTGATGTGGCTATTTCATAGGAGTTTGGCTAGCCACACCATGGAATGGTTCTCTTGCCTACCCACAGGCATTAAGACATTCCAAGAAATCATAGACGCATTCATCAAAAATTATGCATGCAATATCACTATGGATGTTAGTCTAGAGGAACTCTCATCTGTAAAACAAGGTAAGAATGAATCATTTGCTTCATTCCTACAATGATGGCAATCCAAGGGAAATCATAGAAAATGGGTCATGCCTGAGGAACATCAAGTATGCACTATCATATCCAACCTTGACAGCCTCTTGGCATTCCATCTCAAGGTCCAAGGTATCACCACATATGACCAGTTGATTTCCAAGGTGCTCAGCATCGAACGAGCCCTTATGACACAACCCAGAGAATCAAATTCATATCCTAAACAACAGAATAATCACCCACCCACCAATTGCAATGAAAAAAATTGCACATGGGCAAGATTTTTTTTTTTACCAATGATGATGTCATCGATGCCAAAGTATTCATCAGTGCCCCTCGGCAAAACACACTCACACCACAACAACAAATCCAAAACCATCATCAAGCGAACACAACAACACAACAACCAAGCAACCAAGTGATGAATAACGTCAATGACCAAAGAGGACCACCCCAGCGAAACAAGAACTTCACCAAATGGAAATACACTACTCTTGGGGAACCACTTAAAGTCATCATGAAGAAATTACAAAATGAAAACTTCATCAAGATTCCCACCTATGAGAACTTCCAAGAACCAGATGTTAAACATCCTTGGTACAATGAAAATCATCTCTACGACTTCCACAAAATCAAAGGGTACACCACGAATAGCTACATGAGACTAAAGAACATAGTCCAAGACTTTATTGATCAAAGGATCATAAATGTGGAACATCCAACAGGAAACCAAAACCTCAAAATATACACGAATCCGATTTCTAACCATAATAATAAAGGGAACAATAGCACTGATAAGGGGAAAGGCACCTTCAAAAATGTGAATCATGTGTATGAAACTATCATCACCTCCCTATATGAATATTATGCAGTAATCAGTATCAAAGGAGACCAAGCCGATTGTGGAGTCACCACAAGAGGTGGAAAAGTTACTATCGCAGGATCATCTCAACCAAACAAAACTTTCATCTCCAATTCAAAATCTGTTCCCAATGGTTACAATGTCCTTGATCAGCTAAAAAGAATTCCAACACAAATCTCCATCATGGAATTATTAAAAATCTCATCCGCCCACAAGAAAATCCTTGAGGAAGCATTGGATTCATCTACCAACCCCGCAGATCTTGATGCGGAACAATTCCAAGCTATGGTCAGAAATATCGTTACCCTGAATCTCCTTACATTCTCCAACCAAGACTTTCCTGCTCAACCATCTCATAACCGTGCACTCCACTTAGAGGTCCTAGTGCAGAAAAGTAAAGTCAAGCGAGTCTTGGTGGATGGAGGTGCAAGCTTGAATATTTGTTCCCTCAAGCTCATTAAGCAGTTAAAAATCTTAGAGGATTCCATCGAGAAAGGAAAGGGTATTACAATCAAAGTATATGATGATTAGGAAAGAGTATCCCAAGGCATAATCAAAATCCTTATTCAAGTAGGGCCAGCCATCATGGAAACCACCTGTCAGGTCCTGGACCTCGACTTGCCTTATAACATTCTCCTAGGACGTCCATGGATCCATGCAATGCAAGCGGTAGCATCAATTGTCCATCAATGTGTCAAATTCACATATGAAGGACAAGAGGTCACCATTCATGGAGATCCTGAACCATTCTCTTACTGCAAGAACCTTGAGGCAAAATACTAAAAAATCCCTCAAGTGCCCAAAAATGATGAAGGCCCATCAACATTGTACATTGATCCAGCCACTCTCGTATCCTCTTATGCGACAGAGACACCCTTCATTCCCACCATCCCCACCATCTTCGATATAAAAGTCATCATCCAGGATAATGGTTGTAGAAACTACACAATTCCCAAAAATTCTTTTGTAGTAGGAGAGTTACCACAATCTCCCAGATCACGTGGACATCCAGAATCAAATGAAGCCTCCACATCTCATAAATCCCCTAAAGAATATCCTAACTTTAGAAGTTGGGAAGATCTCAGCCAAGAAGCCATAGAGGAGGACCCATCTCATCTCCTATACCAAGATAATGGACCAGCTGCCGATATACCAATGGATGACACAAGCAAAGGTTTGCAAATGATGCTCGTAATGGGCTATGATAGAAACTAGAGACTTGGGAAAAATGACAATGGGCTTATAATACCTATCATTCTGGAGATTCGAATGAGAAACCTTGGCCTTGGATGTACCCCTCTGAGTATAAATATACATGGCCGAAGTCCTCTAGTTAGAAAGGTCAATAATCCTCCTCAGCTATCTACAACCGAACTTCTCTTACCCATATCTATATGTTGCATCTTAGACAACTTCACATTTGACATAGCTGACATTTGTAGTAGTAGTGATGATGAGGATCCCATAACCAACCTACCTAGGCTCTTCGAGGATACCAACCTTCTCATCATTATCACCTTATCCTTTGAGTTAGACCATCAAGATCATGAAATCCATCTAGTTTACCCCAAACTCATCAATTATGACCAATGAGGACCACCAGTTCTTGACACATTCAAAAATGATGAGATGCTCTCAAAATTCATGGGACTATAGGATAATATTCTATGTGGGGATCACAAATAAAGATTCATCATTGAGCTAGATACATAGGCCTATTATGGGGAAATGATTGAATCCCTTAGTCGTAAAAGTGAGAAACTAAAAATAATATCTAAGTCCTTGAGTGAAAACCACACTGTGGCACTCTCTGACCTAAAAAAAAGTAAAAAGAAAGGATGCATCCAATGGTGAAAACCTCTTCAAGGCACCTGAGGATGGGCGATTTAATCTTCCTTTTAGAGCTCTCCATGAGGAAAAATCAGCGGTCCTAGTAGAAAAGTGTAATCCAGTTAATCTAGGAACAGAGGAGACCCCGCACATCACATTTTATGTGGAGTCATTACTATCAGAAGAACAAGAACTCCTAGTAGATTTCTTGAGAGAGAGACAGGTAAAATTTACATTGAGCTATGCTAACATGCCAGGGCTTGATTCAAAAATTGTAGTTCATCACCTAGCAGTATATCCTTAAGCAAAAGGAAAAATCTCAGGAAAATGCACCCTCAGATCGTCCTACTAGTCAAAATGGAATGAAAGAAGCTATTGGATGCAGGATTCATTCGACCAATAGACTATCTAGAATGGGTGTGAAACATGGTGCCCATCTCAAAACCCGATGGGGGCATTAGAATCTGCATAGATTTCAGGGACTTAAACAAAGCATGTCCAAAAGACAATTTCTTGTTGCCCAACATTGACATGATTGTAGACATGATGGTGGGACAAAAAATGCTTTCCTTGATGGAAGGTTTCTTAGGATACAACCAGATAATGATTTCTAAAGAAGACCAACATAAAATGACCTTCACTTGTCCATGGGGGACTTACTACTAGAATATGATGCCATTCGGCTTGAAGAATGCAGGAGCAACATACCAAAGAGCCATGACGTTAATATTCCATGACATGATCCATAAAACTGTCAAATATTACGTCGATGACATACTAGCCAAATCCAAAAAGAGGAAGGATCACATAGCAACCCTAAGTGCTATTTTTGATAGGCTAGAGGAATACAAGGTCCGATTAAATCCAAAGAAGTGCATCTTCAATGTACAATCAGGAAAGTTGCTAGGATACATAGTGTCAATGAGAGGTATTGAGGTAGATCCAACAAAGGTAAAAGAAATCCTTGAGATGGAGGCACCCAAAACATTGAAACAATTGAGAGGTCTCCAAGGTAGGCTTTAGTCCATCCGAAGGTTCATAGCACAGCTGGTAGATAAACATAATCCATTCTCTCACCTAGTTCACAAGGGAGTAGTGTACAAGTGGGATAACAAGTGTGAAGAAGCCTTCAATAAGATCAAATAATATCTACTTACACCACCGGTCCTCATGCCACTGATCCCAAGAAAGCCATTAATTCTCTATGTGTTAGCAACAACAACCCTTAGAGCTCTTCTAGCTCAACATGACAAAAATGGAACAGAAAGGGCCATATATTATATCAACAGGACCATGGTCAGTCATGAGTTAAACTACTCATTCATTGAGAAAGCATGTCTAGCAATAGTGTTCACTTCATAGAAATTTAGACATTACATGTTGGCACACAAAATAAAACTCATCGCCAAAATTGACCCTCTCAAGTACTTACTGTCAAAAGCAATGCTCACTAGAAGAATGGCCAAATGGGTCATGATACTATTAGAGTATGACATTGAATATGTGGAGCAGAAAGCAATTAAAGATCAAGTCATCACATATCGATTTGTAGAAGCACCAATATATTCAAAGAATCCTCTCATTTCAGAGTTTCCAGATGAATCCATCTTGAATCTTGACATAGCCGACCAATGGAAACTTTACTTTGACGTCTCATACATGCAACATGGATCAGGAGCCGATGTCTTCTTTATCACCCCACAAGGGGACTGCATACCTAGATCATATAAATTGGCATTTACCTACACCAACAACATTGCAAAATACAAGGCTTTACCATAGGTCTCAGAATAGCAGTACAATGGCACATCATAACCCTCAGAGTATATGGAGACTCCCAGCTGATAATAAACCAAGTGAATGATGAGTACCAAAATAAGGATGATAAGCTCACCCCATACAAGAAATTGGTGGAGACTCTCAAGGAATCCTTTATCAAAATCACATTTGAGAAAATTCCTAGAGAAAATGACAGAGTAGCAGACGCCATGGCAACAATTGTATCCTTGCTGGACATCCATCGCAACATCCTAAAACATGAATTCTTGGTAGAGCAGCTTCTCGTGCCTACATTAGAGGTACCAGAATCAAAAAAATTTATGTGAGATCATTGGTCCCAGTGACCCCTAGTACTATGACATTTATACCTACCTACGAATAGGTGTCATACCTGCCAATTTACCCTCAACCTTAAAATGAACCTTTGTCAAAAAGGCATCTCGATTCATCATCCTAGGAGATACCATGTATTGTAGGAGCATAGAAGGAACCTTATTACATTGTTTAAACGATGAGGAGGCATTGACCACTTTAACTAAAGTACATAATGACATATGTGGTTCACACTCAAGTGGAATCACCCTAGCCAAGAAATTGTTGAGGATGGGGTATTATTGGCCTACAATGGAAAGAGAGGAACATGACTACGTCAGAAGGTGTCTACAATGTTAGTAGCATGGGGACCTCATCCATGCTCCAGCTTAAGAACTTCATCCCATCATCACACCATGGCCCTTTTCATAGTGGGGACTTGATCTCATTGGAAAAATCACTCCCACTTCATCTAATGGCTACATGTTCATCATAATAGCCGCAAAGTACTTTACCAAGTGGGTGGAAGCCATACCTGTGACATATATAACCGGGAAGCAGATATCAAAGTTCATCCTGAACTATCTCATTTTCTACAATGGTGTCCTACAAGCCATTATCTCAAATAATGGGACACCATTTAAGAATCAGGATGTCTGCGACTTGTGTGAAAAATCCAACATTGCTTCTCCACTCCATACTATCCCCAAGGAAATGGCCAAGAAGCCACAAATAAAACCATTTTAAAGATCCTTAAGAAAATAGTCAATGACACAGGTCATGACTGGCATTTGTACCTCAATCCCACCCTCTAGGCCTATCGAACTAGCATCCACACACCCACCGGCGCCACCCCCTTCTCCTTGGTCTATGGATCATAAGTAGTACTCCCCATTGAGATTGAGCTCCTGTCACTAAGAATATCATTGCAAAACCTCATCATGAATGAAGAGTACCAAGTATCAAGACTGAATGAGCTGGAGCTATTGGATGAGCGACATATAGATGCTTTAAATCATTTGCAAGTCTATTAGAATAGACTCAAGAGGAGGTATAACAAGAAAATCAGAAGCAAGACATTCCAAGTCAGAGAACTGGTACTAAAGGAGAATCAAAAGAACATCCCAAATCCAAACAGTAAAGGAAAATTTGAACCCAACTGGTTGGGACCATTTGTTATCACAACAAGCTATAAGTCAGGGGCATATCAATTATCAACACCCGAAGGGGAACCTCTCCAAGAGCCCATGAATAACTCTCATCTAAAAAAGTTTTATGCCTAATATTTCAAGGTATAGAACCAAGAAAAAATCCAAAACAAGCAAAAAATGTCCTGAATTTTTTTTTACCCTGGTGAAACCTGGCAAACAGGCAGCTTGGTGACAACAAAAAAATCAAAAAAGCAAAAAATCCAAAAAAAATTAGAAAAAGGATAAAAAACAGTAAAGAAAAAAAATCATCCTCTACTGAAAACCACTTCGATGGCACTTTGGACAAGTACCTTGGTGAAAACCTGGCAAATAGGTGCCTTATGTAAATAATCACTTTCCTTCCACTAGGATATTTATGGCTTGTTTTGCATCATCCATCCATTACGTTTCCATCATCCATTGCATTTGAATCTCCATCCATCACCCATCTGTTTGGCATCCGCATCATAGCTTGGTCCTATATTTGTATCATAATCCCTCCTAGTACTAATTGACCCATCCTCAAGTTCAGTTTGTCCTGCCTTTATCAGAGTAGTCTATTGCATCATGCTGGGGGCATGTTCTCATCGAATTAGATTCATGTCTATTCTTAAAATCCTAAAATCTCAGAAAATGTAAAAACATCACAAAATCCAAAAACATCAAAAAATTAGAAAATCCAAAAACATTCAAAACATATCAAAATCCCAAAACAGTTCAAAAAGTTGGTCAAAAATTCAAAAAAAAAATCATCTTGTTGAACTACGAGTCTCTGAGCCTTGAACGTAGGCAAGGTTGATCTTTGATCATCTCCCGAGACACTTAGGTTAGTCCTTTAGGAGTCCGTCATAATAAATTGACATTTCATCATGTATATCTTCATCTGTAAATCAGTCAAGTTGTCACTCGAACTACATGGTCTCTATGTGTATAACATAGGCAAGGATAATATGTTGATCAGCCCTTGAGGCCCCTAGGATTGGTCTTTAGGTTAGTCTCCTGGTCAAAATCTTCGAAATCCCCAAAACATTGGAAAATCTCAAAAAATACCAAAAAACAACATCAAAACTTTACAAAACTCCAAAAACATCCAAATATTTTTTAAAAATACATCTGTCTCATCTCATTTTCACCCACAATAACATCACTCATAATAAATGATCATCATCCTCAACCTTTGGTGAAACAATTAGAAACAAGTCTAGCAGGCGAAAAGTGAAAACTCAAAACGTCAAGTCTCAAGTTTAAGTCAGTCAGTAAACAAGTTGATCAATTTTTTGTACCAATAGCTTATTAGTCTTAAAACAATCTCATCATTTTCTGATAAAATCATGTCCTAGGATGAATCTTTCCTACAATGGACACCTTTTTATCAGACCAAGCACTTTGGATAAACAAAATGACATGCCGCCATCCACTAATATGTCCTAGGATATATCATTTCGACAATGGACATCATCTATTGGCAATAAGTTTCAAGTCTTATCCTTCAGAAAACATAGTTTCCTTTAGCTAGCGGTATGAAGAACATTGACTTGTTTGTTTACTTGATCTTTCCTTTTTGATTTATCTTATTGCACTCATTCTAAGGACCTCTCGATGATATCCGAACAAAGGATTTAGAGAGATAGGAATGGGGAACTGATCATTATCTTTTGTTTGTTGTGCTTGTTAGACGTTCTTTTAATATAACTTGGTGAATACTTGCTTTGTTAGATATGTATGGAGGATGTTTTAGACAACTTGTTGACTATTGCATCGATAGGTTATACCTTTTTGTGTTTTGGTCTGAGATGTTTGAAACTTCTAAAATGCATCCTAGCAAGGTTTTTGTATGTTAGGTGTGAACAAGAATATTCCTATCTATTTGTCAAGTGAAATTCCATCACACTAAGTACAAGGCCATCTTGGTTCTCTATACCTTGATGCATCGTACCACGTGTGTTATCAAACATAAGTAAATTGGCCCTTTGAAAATCCTAACTCCTCGGCAAGTAGTCATCATCATTTGCATATTCATCATCTTATGTCTTGTTGGAATGACTTCTCTTCTATCATCCCCTCTTGCTCTTCATGCTAACAAGGTACTATGAAAGTTAGTCATCATCATCATCACAATCAATCCTACATCCACAAATTGTTAGCATATTGCATAAACATATCATATAGGAAACATATGCATTACATCTCCATCATCATATAAATGTGTTATTATAAGCACTTTTCATAAATGAGCATATTCACAAAGCGTCACAACACATCCATTACATCTATTTTTTCCATCACATAAGCCATAACATAACATTCATTTGCATAAAACATTTCATAAATCATCTCATATTACCATCTATTTCATAATCAAACATAATAGCTATGCGATCATTATAGATAATCCATCGCATTATAAGCACACATATTCATATAGACTATCTCATAAAAATATTTATTAGATCATCACATGAACATCATAAAGTCATCTCTCACATTATATTCATTTTGCATAACATAAAGCATCATCATACTACTTTGCATTAACATATCATTTCATATATTACATCAAATCGTTAACAAATGCATCACATACATCACACAATCTTCTAACATGTTTAGGATAATATATAATTTTTATTCTCAACAACTTAAAACCATCTCATTTACATCATCAAGGCATATCATATAGAGCATGACCATTGCATACACATTACATCATACATAATCATAAAAACATACATATCATCCATCATTCATCCATATCATATAGAACATATCATAAATAACCACATCGCAATCATTTTTGCATATTCATTTTACAAATCATTCCATACCATTTTGCATATCACATCATCTATCTCACATGCATTACATTATCATTTAATTTGTTTAGGATAATATAGATTTGTTATTCTAAGCATCTTAAAATCATCACATTTTCATCAACATACATAAATCATCATACATGGATTACATCATCATAAAAATGTACATATCATCCACCCATATCATATATCAGTCGCATAACCATCACATAATGCATCCATACATACACAACATAACACCATAACATTATTGCATAGCATACAGAAATAGAACCATCTATAAATGCATAATAAATAAATGATACACATCACATCATATCAACATCATCATCTCATATATATATCATTGGATAACTATCATAGTACAAAATAAATCGGATCACTGTACATGTGTATGCCAATAAGTACAAAAAGGCCCAACAGGCTATAAAAAATGAGCCCATATGGCACAAAAGAATAATATCTCGATCAAAATAAGGTCTACCCCTCCTGTTTGCTGCCCTTGCCTTTGTCACCATGACCCTCTACTGGTCTATGGTTGGTTCGCTGTGAGTAATTTTGGGCCTAGCCTGCTCTGGGTACGGCTTGATGATAATGCAAGCGATAATAGTCTACCTCTCGGATAGCCTCCCTGTAAGAATGAAGAGGCATTGTGCTCTGAGAGGAGGAGGCTTCCATGCTCTCCAACTATTGTCTCTAGCCCATCTTTGTGGCTGCTTGTAGCTCTGTGGCTTGCCTCTACAAAATGGCCTACTCTCTCTCGGCCCTGGCCTTATCCCTCTTCGCTGTCAAAGTCTGAACCTAAACCTATAGCTATACAATCAGTGCATCTTGGGGATTTGGTTGTCCTATTGGTTGTGCTCATGGGGGTTGCACATGGGGCTAATCCTTGCCCTCAATTCATGGTGGTGCCTCTGCTTGATCCTGCTACTTGGCTGACACCTGGTCCTGATCCTGAATGTGTACATTTTCCTGAACTGGCTGAACTGGAACCCTGACTGGCTGATCCTGCCGCTCACCATCTCTCCATCCTCATCCTCCCCCCTTCCCCTCAATCTCTGTTGAGCGGAGGGTGCTCCTGGAACTATCAACCATAGGGGTGGCTGAAACCAATCTCTGTAGGTGTGTGTCACACATGGATCTACGGGTCCCTGATAATATACCTGTGGTCGGGCCACCAACTGTCTAAAGTTGTCCACTACCTTGGAGGCAAGAATATAATGCCTCCACAAACCCTGCGATACCATGTGAGCAAATATAGCCACATAGGTGTCATCTGGGCGGTCCTGTGGCTCACTAAACTGACGATGAACATGCCCTGGTAGGTATCTCTCAACCATCATATGCTCTCGCTCCTACATAAAGTGGTCTTGGCAGGCAAAGAATATCTGCTATGCATCATCAGCCCATGTGGGGCAACCAAGGTATGGGAGCCATATGAAAACTAGCATATTGTCCAGGACCCTCCTCCAGTGAGGAATCTCGTGCTCACTGATGTGTGTAAAAGACACACCACCTCTATAGCGCCACACTAGGGGATCATCAGGTTCGATCGGCATTAGAATGACTCACGGCCAGAGAATGGAGATGTGCTCCCATGCCCACACGTGAAGAAGTGTAACACCTGCTCCAAGTGCTCTTCCGTTGAGGTAGATGTACTTGTGCAAGTCCCTATAGAGGGAGGCTAGAAGTATATGCCCCCAAGCAAAATGAACAGGCTTGTCACGCATCACCATCCGCTCCCAGCAAAGCCCCTAGCCAGGACTGAAATACCGGCCTCATTGATCCGGGGCAATGAGACCTAAAATAATCATTGCAACCACCAAACAAAAGGGTGAAGTTAGGGCCCTATGACGCTCTAACTCTATCTGACCCTCGTAGTAGATAACATCCTCTATAGCGAGGACTATATGACAAGCATCTTATCCAACATCCATGTCGTTAATAACACACCACCCATGAATCAACAATCTAAGGATCTGCCACATGTCCTCCAGGGTGATGGTGGCCTCGCCAGTAGGAAGGTGGAAGGATGAGGTCTCACTGTGCCATCTCTTGGCAAGCATTGAAATCATCCCAAGGTGGATTTGCACAGGTGTTGTATAATAAATGTACCATAGTCCCATGTCCCACAGCCGATCCTACTCCCTGTCACTCAGATCTCGCAAGTAACCAAAATCTCCCATGATCTGTGCTCCCAAGAATAGAGTTCCCTCACTACATCCTACATCACGAAAGGCCACCATGTTAAAAAATTTGAGAAATTTTATTCTGAATGTTCAAAAAAGCCACCTCAACATCGATATTTGTGAAGGCATCACAGTTTGAATTTTAAACTACAACGCTGGAGTGCCAAACTCTGAAAATGCACCACTGTAGTGCACTTTTCTAAAGAGCAGTACAGTTTGTAGAAACCCTAGTCTAAAAGTCCACCGCCACATCAGACTTTGAAATGCCATTGCTAGAGGTAACATAGGTGTTGGAGTTTGAAGTTTGTTTCCAAACTCCAAACTCCACCGCGATAGTGCATTCTATGGTGGCGGGCCAGTTTGGACCACCGAGTAGTGTAGTTTGAATTTTGAGCAGTGCTATATAGCACTGTTGTAGGGAAACTAAGTTTAAAAGCATTAAATAAGCATGGAAAAATGAAAAACGAAGCTCAAGTAAGGATCACTTACCAATGCCCCAATGCCGGGAGGTCGCTGGTATGTCTAAACTCAATCAGAAATGTGCATCAAAAATTTTTTTTGTGCCATCTACTTAGAATATCAGAGCTCAAATAGCAGAATCGTTAAAAGGCTATGTGTGAAAATGAATCGAAAGTGACTCCTTAGAGCCTTTTTAAGCTTGAAATTTAGGGTTTTTCGACCTTGTTTGGCTATCCTGCTAGGGTTTCAAACTTTTGAACCTGTTTTTGTCTGGTTGAGGCCTGTTTTACATCATTTTATTGCATTTAGACACATTTTTGGCCTCTTGGAGCCTTTCTGGACTTGTCGGGAACTTTGTCCTCTTTTCTTTTTGGCGAGATCACCCAAAAATCAAAATTTTCATCCAATCTCTCGAGGGGGCAATACATTACCATGTTTTCTCTCGCCGGGGCAGCAGTGGGGCAAAATTTTGAAAACAAAAAAAAATATTGGCTTTGATCGAGACCGTTTATTCTTTGAACCAATGCAACGAGTGCATTACTTCAAAGAGGGGCAAAATGTAGACACGTAAAATGTACTAATTGACATTGCACATCTGATTCTAACTACTAACACCATTTCATCCTAAATCATCCCTCAGTCTATCCATTTAATCGAATAACCTGTATTTGATTAAATTCATCACATTTCATCTCTTAATAAAATAAATCAATGTTATCTTAAGTCATTATCTCCCGTTAATTAAATAAACCATTGTATTTAATTAATTCCTAAATCTCTGTTTTAATTAAGTAATTCATTTTATTTAATTAAATCTCTATAGTTCCTCTATTAAATTAAATAAATCAAACATTTATCTAATTTAATCAAACATCACCTCCTTTGGTTAAATAAATCAAAAAATTTATTTAACTAGGTCTTAATCATTTTCACCTCTTTGATTTATTTCAACCCACAAATCTAAATCAATTAGTCAAATCACCTAATCCTTCATTAAATTAATTAACCTTGATTAATTTAATCTCTTCTCATGTCCCATCCTCCATCTTTTGCCACTTGCACATGAAAATAGGGTTATTTTATTTATTAAATCCCTATTTATCTTCAACATGGCATAAAGGAGGAATATTCTTCAAATTTGAAATTCAAATATAAGTTTACTTTGTCCTTCCAACAAGTCATTCATTCCCTCTTCCAAGTCCTTTTGCATTGAGCCAAGTGGCCATAACTCCATTTGACTCTCCCTCCACCTTGCCATTAATACAATTTCAAAATTCAAATATTGGCATTTATTGGCACACTGACCAAAGTTTGCACATCCTTGGCTCATTCACATGTTGATAAGTGGCACTTTTCCATTGGATGAAATTTAGTCCCACATTGCTCTATTTTGGGAATTCTTTGAACTTGTCATTCTATAAATAGAGAGCTCCTCTTATTATATTTGGCATCCACAATTTGAGTAAACTTACTATGCTTAAATCTTTAGCAATATTCATCCATACTTTCGAATTTGTAGCTAGGTTATGCAGGTTTTTATCTTGGAGCACTCATCACTCTTCATCAAAGTGGATCAAATTTTATCATCAATTCACCATTGCATCATTGGAGTTGGGAAAGGGCCAATTTTCACATCAAATTAGCACCAATTCCCTCAAGAGATTGAGAATTTACTTTGCTTTAGAATAGGATTTGATATGTTTTAAGTTTTGTTGTATTCTTCATTTCATTTCCTCTCTCTTTTGCAATTTAAATGAATTTCTTGAGGAATCTACAATATATCTTGCATTTGATCTAATCTATTGTTTGTTTCTTATGCTATTGTAGGTTTAGGATCTAGGTTCACAAATACATATACATGTATGTGAATAAAATTTGAATACATATATACATATATACATACATACATACATACATACATACATATATATATACACACACACATATATATGTGTGTGTGTGTATGTCTATATATACAATATTAGAAAACATGGTAAATAAATTTAAATACAAATAAATATATATGTGTGTGTGTGTGTGTGTGTGTGTGTGCATATATATATATTAAATATATTTATATATACATACATATATACATGAATACATATTCAAATTTAATATCAAATTAAATTTGATAATCAATAAAATTATATCAGACTGTATGGGAAATCAAGCTAAAGTCTTGGAGGTGACCCACTAAGGTTGTGGCTTGATAGAACATTAAGGAAACATTCAAAACAAATAGAGCCAACGGAAATAACAAAAAAGCAATAATGGGAACACCAGTTGCATGTGAATAGAATGATGTGGTTACCATTTTAGAATGGACAATAGTGGGAAGGAAAAAGCATAGTAAACTGGGAAAGATATCGACTAGCAGCAGGGCGAAAGTAGAGAAAGGGTCATAGTGTTAGAAAAATCAGAGGAAATACTTCATCAAAAGCCCGATTTGTGAGGTAAATCAGTTTCCCCTTGAAACAAGAACGATTTCATTATTATTTTTACAAACTAAGCTATGATAGCTACTATATTTTATGTAAACTGATAGAATTTTTATACATACATTCCTTTTGTTTGTGTGATATAGAATTGAGCCGATAGTAGTGATTTATTGACCACCCTTTTGGGGCCACATGACCTTTGGCCTATATGCATATATATATTTATGTTGAAGCCTTAATAGCTAGCTCAAGAGCTAGACCGAGGTATGGAGTCTTATAAGGTGTCATAGTCAGAACATTCACATGATATTGCTAGCCTTGGCAAGGCTATCGAAATATCCATTTTGACCCAATATGTATTTGTCTATGCCTGAATTTGTGGTGGTTCAAATGTCGAACCCTTGGTAAGAGGATTAATCCTCTGAGTCTTCTTTTAAATGTATCCACTATGTGAAAATTTGAATAAATTTCCCTCCATTATCAGCTAGGCCAATAATGGTAAGAGGTAGCAAGCTTTGCTAAGAATGTAAACTAATATATGCTTGTCGTGGATGCCCTCGATCAATAGAGCAATGAAATGTATAAGTTTTTATTTTATTTAAACCTTGAGAATCGATCTTTATGATTGATTGGTTATTCCTTTGAGTAGGATACAAGAAAGTGTCTGCATGTCAAACATGTTTGTGATATAGACCCAACATGTTCCTTGAACAAACGTGAACATGACCTGTGGTTGGTTGGTTAAGGAATGAACTTTTCATGTAATGGGAAGTCAGATTTAAGTGACCACAAAAGCTTTAAAAGGGTCTTAAAAAGGGCACGAATTAAGAAAGAAACCCCAGTGATAACCTTCAGGTAAGTATGGATGCCCAAAATCAAACAATGAGTATGTCAAACCTGTTATTTTTTATTTACATAATTGCTCATGAATGGTTAAAAATAATTTATTTGAAACCATGGATAGTATATTAGCTTAATATTACAGAGGAAAATTAAAGATGAGATAGCTATAGGCAATATTTTTATTGGTAAACAAAATTGATATATCTTTGTTCAATGAGATAAAACTCATTTTGTTCTATTGGAAAATGATGATTCTGTCATTAAATGAAACTATTTGGCCTGAAATAGTAATGTAATGAAAGAGATAGTGAATAATCTTATGTGAATGAAATTGTTGTTTTGAGTAAGCCACCATTATATTTGAAACAACCATGTTTTATAAGTTTTGTTTAGTAGGAAACAATACTTGTTCTGTTAAAATCAATGAATGTTCATATATAAACATGTTTTATAACTTTTTAGTAGGAAATAGTACTTGTTATGTTAAAATCAATGAATTTTCATATGTAAACAACATGTTTTATAAGTGTTTAGTAGGAAATAGTACTTGTTCTGTTAAAATCAATGAATGTTCATATGTAAACAACATGTTTTATAACTGTTTAGTAGGAAATAGTACCTTTTCTATTGAGATCAATGAATGTTCATATGTAAACAACTTGTTTTATAACTATTTAGTAGGAAATAGTAATTTCTCTATTTAAACAATGAATGTTCAAATGGAAACAACAATGTTAGAATATCACAGTTTTAAAAAAATGCAATAACAGTATGTGTGAAACTGTTAGCATAGAATTGATCTGAATTCTTTATTTTGACAAAGGAACATCAAATGGAATACTATTTTAAGATTGCAATCTGAATTAATGATTATTTCAGATTTTATGCACAAACTTTAACATTAGTAGGCACATATATGTGTATGCACTTAGACTCTGTCAATGTACATACACATACTTGTGACATACCTTGTTTTGTTTTTTGTACATTTTTGAAAAGGAAAATGATTAAGATGATAAGTACAAAATAGTCATAAGAATGATATAACTGGTTGTTGAGTTACTCTGTGAATCATAAATCTGATTTCTGTTTTAGAGTATAAACTAGTATTCTTTTCTTCTTTTGAAGACATTTGTTGAAGAATAATTGAATACTTGAATAGAAAATTGATACCTTAGTTGACTAGAGCACCTATGGGTAGATGCTGCTAGAGGGTAGATAGCTATTATGAGATAGTAGAAAATTACCTTTTAGGATGGGTGCCAAAAAAGAGTTTAGAAAGTGTAGGTTTGCTTTACTGGAATCTATTGTTTGTTGTTGTTGCAACACATTTATTATGCTTGGCCAAGGAATATAGTTCATTATGTATGTATGAATGAACTCTATGATTTCACTCTCTACCATTCCTAGCATATATCTTGCACTTTCTTTTCTAACTTGTAGATAGAAATTGCATGTTGATGTATGGGAACACACTAGATTCCACCTTATAGATTGTTCTCTTTCTAAACTTTCTGTTTAGGGTCAGGAATTCATTAGGTTGGAAGAAAATTGAGGAAGCGTAAGCTTTGTGGTTGGGTGGTAAAGTGTTTCAACCATGTTCTCATTCACCAGTGGAGGCAAGTGTCAAAGAACCTTAGTTGTTCACAAGACTATTATAATCTAAGATGCAACTTGATGTAATGTGTACAATGTAATGACTTTGTGGCTTTAGGAGCCAAGTCAAACCTAATATTATAATTTGAATTTTGAAGTGAATATAAGAATCTTTGACTCAATTTAAATGGACATGTGTAGCTATGATTGACTTTAGCCACTAGTTCTGTCTTTTTGATTTGGAGTATATTCATGTGTCATTTACAATAATATTAATTAAGTAATAATTTTGAATGGGTTATTACATTTTGGTAGCAGAGCTTAGGGTTCAACTCTAGGCCTTTTGAGTCTACCATAGTTGACTAGGGGTAGTTGAACCTTGACCCAAGTTTGGATGTTTTGAGAATTTACCGAACCTAAATTGAATGCAGGAATGGGAAGGTCAAAGGTGAGAGAAAACTGTCAGAACCTCACATAAGAATGATGTAAAGGAAGGAAACACCAAGATAGAGGTTCAATCAGAAATTCCTGATGATGAAACTCTAGCTCATGCTCTTACATGACTCGAGCTAGAGAGAGGCTTGAAGATTGACGAGAAGCAAACACCTAAGATCAAAAAGCTTTCCGCAATTTGGGATTGGCCTATAGGGTATGGAACCAATGCACCCTAGTTGACTAAAGAGGAAAGGGAGATCCTACATGTGCTCAACCATCCTCTTCTGTTAAGTTTGAAGTAAACTCAGATGATGACCCAGAGGAATGTCCTCTTTCTGATGCCAAGAAATTAGAATGATGTAGCAAAAAGCCTATTGTAAATAAGGGTCTATTGACTCACCTTAAATATAAATAAAATAAAATGATATTTTTTTGGTGTCTTCAAAGAAAGACTCTTAAAAGTGTGTATTATGCATGAATGTGTATGTCTTCTATGTTGAGGGATGTATGCATATGAAAATTATGAGATGTAGCATAAGAACGTTTATTCATAGAACCTTGTGTTGAGATGCAATAAACGTGACTGTGTTTCAAGATAAGTGTGGGACAACATGGTGACCACTAGGCAAGAGAGGGGTTGTAGTGGTTCCAATAATGAAATAAACAAGAGACTAGAGAAAATTCGAGAACTTCTGAATTAGCAAGAGTCTCATATGGATCATATAGAGAAAGAATTCTAAGTGGCACATCTAGGACCATAGGAATGCAGAAGGAAATCAAGGAGACGATGGTCTAGGGGAAGGTCCACGAGGGAAAATTGAGGAAGAACATGGGAAAGACCTCAAAAGAGTAGCATCGCCCAAAATCAATGGTAAGGATATCAGAATAGGAGTTGAGGCTTGGATTATAGAAATGGAAAAATATTTTGGGCTTCATAACCTTTCTGAGAAGACTAAGGCAACATGGGCTATGTATCAACTCTCAGATGAAGTAGCAACTTGGTGGGATAATGATAAGTTAGAACAAAATCTTTAGCCTACTGAGATAACTTGGGAACTCTTCCTCCAAGCTTTCAGGAAGAGATGGTTAACACAACTTTTCTTTGACAAGAAAGTGACAGAATTTTAGAACTTCACCTAGGGAAATATGACTATGATTTAGTATTGGGAAAACTTTACCAACTTATTGAAGTATGTGCCCTAGTATCAAGGAGATGAATGGTTCTGCATCTAGAAATTTATAATGGGAGTTAGACCCCACATAGGAGCTAAAGTGGATATGCACGAACCTCAAACCATGAATGAAGTCTTCCAAAAATCCATCAAACATGAACAAAAGCTACAAAAACTATCCAATATTTGTAGTGATTCAAATTCTAAGTTGCGGTACAGGAAGAAGAAATTTCATAAGGGAAACAAGAGCCATTAGATCCATAATCTCAAGAGGGGAAGCGAAACATAGGAGAAGGGTGAAGATGGTGATGGTGGAAAGAATAAGAAAGAAAATAAAGGAAAGGGTAAGGACGACCATAAGTAGAAGGGATTTAGAGAGGAAAAGTCAGGAGGTTACAAAGGGCCTCAAGATGGATGTTATACTTATGGAGGTGATTATTATGCCTTGAATTTTCCTCAATGGTTGAAGTTGTAGAAGGAAGAAAGCTACCAATAGACTCATTAGATCCACATTGTAGTGGACAATAGATAGGTAGAGTATCAGGCTTCGCCAATTCATCTAACGGGTAAGCTCTATGGCCAATATGTTTCAATCTTAATCGATAATGGAGCTATTGAATGTTTTATAGATCCTAGGATAATATCTAAGATACCCATTAGATTAGATACATGGAAAATTTCTGGAAAATCCAGTATGGTAATCGAGTAGAGCATAGGGTAGATACCTATCTCTTTTGTAGTGAGTTGGAGCTTCCAATCTTTCAAACTCAGGTCAACTTATATGTGGCATCCTTAGGCTCATATGATGTAATCTTGGGAATAAACTAGTTAACTAAGCATAAGGCTATAGTGAATTGTGAGGATAAGGTGGTCAACTATCTAGATGATTATGGAAACCCAGTTGAGGTTTGTGGAATGTAGCAACTCTTAGAGCTTAGACAAATTTTTATGATGTAGCTCAAGAAGGATTGATGAAATAGGTGTGCAATTTATGTCGTGCATGTTAGTAATCCTGACAACAAGGAGCCATATTTGGATGACTACCCTGAGTTCCAAGATGTATTCCCTGAAGAACTTACAAAATTTCCTCCGAAGTGGGAATTCAATTTTTCTATTGATCTAGTTCTAGGAGATGAGCCTCAATCCAAGGCACCTTATTGGATGACCATCACAATACTCTATGAATTGAAGGCCCAACTAATGGAAATGTTGAATAAGGAACTCATAAGACCGAGTGTATCACCTTGGAGAGAACTAATTATTTTTGTGAAAAAGAAGGATGGATCTTTGCATATATGTATAGATTATTGGATGTTGAACAAGGTTACCATCAAAATCGGTATCTACTCCTGAGGATTGATTAATCATTTGATTAAATTAAGGGAGTGATGGTGTTCTCCAAGATAGATCTTAGGTCAGGGTACCATCAATTGAGGATTAAGGAAGAAGATATTCCAAAGACTGTATTTAGAATTTGGTTGGACATTATGAGTTCACAATGGTACCTTTTGGTTTGAATAATGCACCAACAACCTTTATGAACTTTATGAATAGTGTATTCAGAGACTAGTTGGATGACTTCTTTTTTTAATCTTTATTGATGACATCCTAGTCTACTCAAAGACTGTAGAAGAGCATGATAGGAATTTGAGGATAGTTTTTTAGCAACTGAGAGAAAGGAAACTCTTTGTAAATTTGTCTAAGTGTTCATTCTATCAGGACAAAGTGCATTATTTGGTCCAGATTATTTCAATGGAAGGATTCTTCATAGACCCTGAGAAGATCAAGGCAATCATTGAATGGCTAGTGCCTTAGAATGTGTCAAAATTTCATAGCTTCATGGGCCTTGCAAGATACTATAGTAAGTTTGAGCAAGGGTTCTCCCAGATTGCATCTCCCATTACCTCACTCCAAAGGAGGGGAACATAGTTTGAATGGACCGAGAAATGTAAGCAAGCATTCCAACTCCTAAAGGAGAGGCTCATGACAACACTAGTGCCGACTATCCAGATCCTAATGGGAGATTCATAATAATCACATATGATTCAAGAGAGGGATTGGGAGTAGTATTAATGTAAGACAAACAAATGGTAGCATATGAATCAAGGCAGCTCAAGCAACACAAAGTGAACTACATTCCTCATGATTTAGAATTGGTGGCCATAGTTCATGCCTTACAGATGTGGAGGCATTAGCTTTTGGGAAAGCCATTTGAACTCAAGATAGACCACTTAGGGTTGAGATACATACTTACCTAGCCAAACCTTAATGTGCAACAAAGAAGGTGGTTGGAATTCCTTAGCGAGTATAACTTTGGGATAGAATACATAAAAGGAAAAGAGAATAGATTAGTTGATGCTCTTAGTAGATGAAGACATATGACAGCCATGATCTCAACTAGGTCTAACTTGAAATAGTAGGTGATTTAGAATCTACCTGGGGATGAGCACTATGAAAGAGTGAAGAGCGCCTTGGTAGTAAATCCTTCGGATCATCAGTTCGATGGGTATGAGATTGAATCAGATGGTATTTTGAGATATCAGAGAAGGATGCATATTCCTAACTCTAGAGAGCTGAGAAAGTTGGTTCTAGAAGAAGTTCACAATGCACCTTACTCAAGACACCCCAAAGTATCCAAGATGATCGAGTAGTTGAAGACTCTGTATTTTTGGCCTAAACTCAAGAAGGATGTAGTGGAGTATGTACCCAGATGCTTGGAGTTCTAGTGAGTCAAGGATAAACATGCACACCCAACCAGGTTATTGTATCCTCATGACATACTTGAGTATAAATGGCAAGTTATCAATATGGATTTTGTACAAGGGTTGTCGTTGAGAAAGAATAAGCATGATGTTATCTTGGTCATGATTGATAAGTTGACTAAGGTTATACACTTCATTATGGGAAATCTTAAGGATGGATCATTGACCCTAGCTAAGAAATTTGTCCAGGATATCTTTCACTAGCATGGAGTGCCAGAGACTATCATTTCTGAGGGACACACAGATGACCTCAAGGTTTTGGATGACCTTGAATCTTGCATTGGGGACCAAATTGGATTTCAACTTAGTTTATCATGCTCAGACTGATGGGAAGATAGATATTATGAATTAGGTAGTCGAAGACTTCCTCTGAATGTATTGTATGAACCAACAATATAAGTGAGAAGAATATTTTCCTTTGGTAGAGTTTTCTTACAACAACTCGTATCATACATCCTTAGGCATGACATCATTTGAAGCCTTGTATGGGCAGAAGTTTCGTACCCCCATCAGTTGGGATAAATTGGAGGACAAGATCATAGTAGGACCTAGAATGCTTAAGGAAATGGGAGAACAAATGGGGGTTATTAAGCACAGATTGAAAGAGGTGACAAACTTATAGAAGATTTATGTCGATAAGAATAAAAATCTTAGACAGTTCACAACAGGGGATAAAGTTTTCTTGAGAGTTAAACCTCATAAAATTTCTACTGCTTTTGGAATGTCTTCCAAGTTGGTCCCAAGATATGTGGGACTGTTTGAAGTATTGGAATTGATTAACCCAGTTTCTTATAGACTAGCTCTACCACCTACTCTGGCTCAACTTCATAATGTGCTTCATGTTTCCTTGCTTAAACCAACATCCTGATGTGACTCATGTACTTTATTGGAAATATTTGCAGGTACAGGATCGAGGAGTGGTGCTAGTGAAGTCCATTAGAATCCTGGATAGATGCAACATTAAGTTACAGAGAAAAGATATTGATCGATTTAAGGTCCAATGGGACCAATACTTAGAAATAGAATGCTCCTTTCCACATTTTCTTTCTTGAAAAAGAAACTCAATAATTTTTCCTTTTTTTTTTGAATGAGATATTATGATATTTCATGCTTTAAAATTCTGATGTTGAAACAAACATATAAATTTTGATGTGATGTTGAAATAGACATATATATTTTGATGTGATGTTGAAATAGACATGTATGTTCAAAATTTGATATGATTTTCTTTTACTTTGACTTACTAGACATTGGGATAATGTCTCTTCCAAGAGGGGAAGGATTTCATAACCCAATTTTATTGCATATTTACTATAATATGGTAAATTGAATTACTGAAGAAATTCAATAAATATTAAATGGAGAATTTGGAATATTCAAAAATTGAATGAAAGAAGTTGATTGATGTTGAGTTTGTGAATTTTTTGAAATTATTTTATATTGTTACCAAGAATTGAATGTTACTGGTCAATTTACAAGTGCAAGTGTGTGTAGTTCTAGGGTGAAAGGTTGAAGGACAAGAACATAGTTGAAGTAGGATTGTTTAGCCAGATTGAATGGTAAGCCAGTTGGAATCTAGGTGCACACACCACAAATGGCATGACTTGCATTCAAACTAATTTGCATATATAAGAGAATGTAATTTCCTGACTTGAACTATTTCATTGTTTGAAAATGAATGGCTTGTAGATTAAAATTTGTCTACTTAAAATTTTTGTTTGAAGAAAATAAAAGCGAGTATTGTAAAGAAAATTCCTTTGTTAGTATATATATACATATATATAGATGATTGAAATGAAAATTCAAGTTCCTTGTTTTAAATAATAGTGTATGGAACTTATAAGCCATTCTAAAAAAAACAAATTATACATGAAAGTATATATATAAATATATATACATATATACATGTATGTAAATAAAATTCAAATACATATAATATATATGTCTATATATACAATATTAGAAAACATGGTAAACAAGAATGAAACCATTTAAATACACATATAAATATATACATATATATATATGTATATATATATATATGTATGTATAAATATTACATATATATATGGGTGATCCCATAATAGTGGTTTACAATTTTTGGCCAAACTAGACACTAAAATAATTTTTTCTAACTAAATCTTCACTTTTGAGCACCTATAGTGGCTAAACCGTGAGAAATTTGGAGATGATGCAAACTAGAGTTTCATGACATTTTGTCTGTAGATTCTAAATATATTTTTTTCAAAATTTTTTGGAATCATATTGCACCTCTTTTTCCATCTCCCTCAAAAACTAGTTTTTTTTTAGAAAACAACATTTTTAAGGAGTGACGCTTATTGTATAACGTATAATTTTTTTCCATGAAGTGTAAAATTCTAATTCTTTCAAATTTAGATTTTTAACTATGGTATCTAGTGCTTCCACTTGGTTAGATAGTGTTTTATTTAATATTTTTTTTCCTTATTCAAGTTTTGAAGTCAAACCAATTACAATTCAGACATAGGCGGACCGTATAATGTGTAACAATTTTTTTATGTATCGAAATTCAATTTTTTTTTTGTTGGATCAAGGACTTCAATATCTAGTGCACTCATATTTTTCAAAAATAAATCTTATAATCTTCTATTTTTCCACATGTGCATAACAAAGAGCTTGATTTTCGGTGAAAAACTGACATTCACAAGAAATTAAAAAATATATATAATAATAAAATTAAATTTATTTAAAATTATACTTTTTGGGAAGCTTATAATAATTAATACATACTTACAAAAAATAAATTTTAAATGAATTCATTTGATCCCCCAAAAAGTAAATCAAAAGTGGTTTTTTATCAACATTTTGATAGGTGTAAAGGCGACTTTGTTATAGGTATGGTTTAAAACTAGCAGGGTTCTATCCAAGGGGGTTTGATCTAAGGTAGTTTGATCAAATCCTCTTCAATTGGAATGATTTAAATGGAACTTTTTAAGGCTTAAATAATTATATTTTCTAAAAATATGTGATTTCATCAAAAATCAAAATCTCCCAGAAATTGTAAACTAGCTTTGTGGGATCACCCATATATATACATGTATACACGAATGCATATTAAAATTTATTATGGAATTTAATTTGATAAAAAATAACATTATATTAGACTGCATGGGAAATCAAGCTAAAATATTGCAAGTGACCCACTAAGGTTGTGGCCTGACAGAACATTAATGCAACATTCAAAAAAATAGAGCTAATGACAATAACATAAAAGAAATAATGGGAATTTTGACCACATGTGAAGAGAATGATGTGGTTACCATTTTAGAATGGACAATAGTGGGAAGGAAAAAGCATAGTAAACTAGGAAAGATATCGACTAGCAGCAGGGCGAAAGCAGAGAAAGGGTCATAGTGTTAGAAAAATCAGAGGAAAAGCTTCATCAAAATCCCAATTTGTGAGGTAAATTAGTTTCCTCTTGAAACAAGAATGATTTCATTATTATTTTTACAAACTAAGTTGTGATAGCCACTACATTTTATGTAAAATTCAATAGCATTTTTAAACATGCATTTCTTTTGTTTGTGTGATACGGCCTTGAGCCAATAGTAGTGATTTATTGACCACCCTCTGGGGGCCGCATGGCCTTTGACTTATATGCTTATATATATTTATGTTGAAGCCTTAACGAATAGCTCAAGAGCTAGACCGAGGCATGGAGTCTTATAAGGTGTGACATTCACAATGTTCGCATGATATTGCTAGCCTTGGCAAGGCTATCAAAATATCCATTCCAACCAAAATGTATTTGTTTGTGCCTAAATTTGTGGTGGTTTGAATGTCAAACCCTTGGTAAGAGGATTAATCCTTTGTGTCTTCTTTTAAATGTATCCACTATATTAAAATTCAAATAAATCACCCTCCATCAACAAGCTTTTTTGAGAATGTAAACTAATATTTTCTTGTTGTGGATGCCCTCAATTAGAGGAGTGATGAAATGTATAAGTTTTTATTTTATTTAAACCTTGAGAATCTATCTTTATGATCGATTGGTTATTCCTATGAGTAGGATACAAGAAAGTGTCTGTACCTCAAACATGTTTGTGATATAGACCCAACACATTCCTTGAAAAAATGTGGACACAACCTGTGGTTGGTTGGGTAAGGAATGAACTTGTCATGTAATGGGCAGTCATATTTGAGTGACCAAGAAAGCTTTGAAAGGGTCTTAAAAAGGGCACGGGTTAAGAAAGAAACCTTGATAATCTTCAAGTTAAGTATGGATTCCCATCTCTTCAAACGACAAGTGTGTCGAACCTGTTATATTTTATTTACATAATTTCTCATGAATGGTTAAAAATCAATTATTTGGAATAAGGGTATGTGCAGGATCATCATGGAAAAAATAGGCCCTTAAGTGGCAAAAAATTCAGAAAAATTAGAGTTAGGAAATTTGATGTAAAAATTTGAATAAGTTATCTATATTATTTCAAAAATATGTAAGAATAGAATTTGTAGCAAATTGAATGTAGTTTCTAAACTACTAGGTTTATTGAAAAAGAAAAAATCTATTTGGTGAAAATTTGAAATTTCAATGAAGAAGTACTTAAATTTCAAGGAAAAAATAAGAATTAGGTGTCTGTCTGGCCACCCTAGCCATAATAAAATGATAATATTTTTTATAAGATTTTAGATATAAGTAGAGGACTCATCTCCTGCTGTGATGCATATTTTTTTGTAATTTTTTTCCAAGTAAATAATCAATTATGAATTTTTTATTACAATTTTAAAAAAATATAAAAACTCATATGTCTGACCACCTTAACTTGGTCAAAACTTCATGATTTTCTTTTTTTTTAATCTTATAGTATGCGAAGCATAGAATGTGATACCATTTGAAAGCTATAGATGTTTTTCAATCAACTATCAATCAAGACTTTAGTCGTAATTCAAATAGAAAATGAATAATAATTATTTATTAAATTCAAAGTAAAGCATAATTTATTGGTGGAAAGTTGAGAATCTCCTTTAAAAACCTTTTTCGTTTCATCAATTTTGGATAAAAAAAAGTCATCAGCCACATACCCTACACATACCCATTGATGGAACCTGCAAATTTTTTTTGTCCCATCTTCAATCTTTGTCATATCTATTTATTGAGCTGATAATTGAAGGTTTAGGGTTCTACTTGTCATGAGCATTTGTAAGGTTCTATTTCACTATTGACTTCCTATTCCCGTTACCGGTCATTTTAAAACAACGTATGTCATTTGTCATCATCAGATCACTGGTCTCTTAAGCCTAGGTCTGAGTTTCTTAAATTTTATAAGGTTAAGTAAAGGGTCCCTTTTGGCCTTTGCATCCTTTATTATTTTATGACTTAGAAGTTTTTGACCCCTTTTCACACATTATCCTAGGAGATCCCCTCCATTAAAACAACTTGTGAACATGTGCTTAAAGGCTTTCACTTAAGTCCTGTCTACCATCTTATTTCCTTGCTCATCATTGTTTTCATTAGAAGTGTATGTTCCAGATTGGCGATAAGCGATGAGCAACATTCCATTCTCTCTCTCATCGAGAATAGTTTTTTTAGCTTTTAAAATAACTAAGTGATAAGTGATGATCCTTGTATCATTGAGAAATCGCTTATCGCTAATAGCTTTTGAGCTTAAAAAATTGTAATAGTGATAAATGATGTCCTTATGATCTTATGTTCTTATCGCTCATCGTGGATGGTTGTAAAATGAAAATTTTCAATTAGCGATGAGCGATGAGATGAAGTATCCTTTATATCATGTATCGTGGATACGTTTTAAGTGCTAAGATCTACAATAGTGATACGTGATATACATTTCCAATATGAAGATCTCTCATCGCTAATGTCTTGCAAACTATATGAGGATGATTAGCGATGAGTGATGGCTTGATGCTTGTGTATTTTATCTCTCATCACGGATCCATTCCAATGCTTAATTTCCAAAATAGCGATGAGATGGAGAACTTATATGTTTAAGATTTCTTTCACTAGTATGATAAGATCTTATGTGCAATATGTTTTGTGCCATTGATTTTCATGCAGGTGTACATGTCTCAATCTAGCCTCTTCGTAGTGTCTCCCATCACTGATATGAGCCAAGATGCATATTTTGGATTAGCGATGCGCAATGGAAGGATGGACACAATCGGTGATAGGCCTTAGATCCAAGGGCTAGATTTCATCACAAGGATGCTTGCATAAATGATAAAGCCAATGGAGGACAAGATGCATCATCGATAAGTGACAATTGTACATAATGAAGCAATGTGGAAAAACCCTGAGGACATCAAATAATGCATAAAAGAAAGTTGTGAGGCAAGTTGATATTCATTGATCTAGTCTCAATGCAGATTGATCAATGGTAAGGGTTTAAACATGAATGGCTAATTGTTAGTTTGCTCACACAAACTTACCATCAAACATTAATGGTAGCATGCTTGTTTCTTCGTCGTAAAATAAGGTAGATACCTAGTTGGTCATGTGCTGGGATTCGCTCACAAGCAGAGAAGCTACTAGAAGTAGAAGAAATTGTGCAGGAACACTCCAAAATTTCAAGTAGGTAAGTGGCAAAATATCTCCCGATAGTTGAAATGTGAGGTGAATAGACAACCTTAGAGAATTGATGAAAAGTTGGGGGAATTATTTTCTTATTTGTTGTTGATGATAACTTCAATTCTGTGATAAACACTAAGTATTGGGGAGATTTTGTCTGTTTAATAAGTAGTGCTTTGTGTCCCCATACTTGTAAAGGGTTTTTCTTTTCGATTGCAATAATTTGAAAACCCTAGTTATCCTACATTGTTAACATGAGTGACCTAGAGCCAAGTGAGTCAAGTGTTAGACTAGAAAGAAAACCTAACAAAAAGAGAGAAAAATGACTCAAGACTTAGGATGCTCTAGTTCAGGCTAAGTCCACACCACCCTCAGTATCCAACCTTTCACCAAGAACTCCTGCAGCATCCACAAGGTCTAGAAGTGCTAAGAAGGAAACATAGAAGTTTATGTTGGAGGCCTCTATAGGTGTGAAAGAAGGAGGGTCACGAATTGGAAAATAACCTATAGGTGAAGTTGTCGTGACAACTAGTGTTGGTGAGATTGGTGAGAAACCCAACCTCAAAGTGGGTGGCAGCTTTTCAAGTATGCTTTTAACAGGTGATACTCCAAAAGGACTACATGTTGTTTATGGGGACTGAACCTTGAGATATTGGTGGTCCTAAATGTGTTTGTAGTGGATGACCTAATGAGCGGAAAATTAGGAGTGAAAATGTTGATGCAATTTTGGAAGTGACGAAGGACAAAATCATATATGTGTTTGGGTTGAATCCCAATTATACTGTGAATTTCAGGTGTGTTAATTTATATATTGAATACCAAAGGAACAAATTTGCATATAAAGAGAAACATCTAGTTCAACATAGAAAGAGTAACAATAAATTCACTGCTAAGGATATTGAGCCTTTTGAGTGTGAGGAGTTTGTATATTACTTCAAGAACACTTATTACTACTTGAACCAGGTGTTGGCTGGAGATTTTGAAGTAAGAATAGCTCTAGATCTATTGGTGATGGTGATAGATATACAAAATCACAATTGAAACATTGGTTTTGATTCTGCCAACTATGTTGTTGAATGGATGCATGAAGATTTCCTAAATTTGAGAAAGGGAGTGCTCCCTTTGTATTTTCCCCATTACTCTCTTTTAATGCATAAGCTTTTGTGGGAAGGTGATTTTGAGTGGAAAAGGAGATTAGATTTGAGGATGATGGACAATGAAAATAATTCTCTACTAGTACAAATGTGGACATACATTTGGGATCAGGAATGTTCTAATTCAAATTATGTCTTGTTTTCTAATGTTGTAAGATATGGCATCTTGGAATCACTAGTTGTAGCACATGTTCATAGGCTTTCTCCTAGAATCAGGAGCCTCATGCGCTCAAGGGATGAACCAAACTCTAAAGTAACACATAATTGGGTGGATTGGTTTCTTCATTTTGAGTACACTTTGATTAGGGCTTATGGAGCTAAAGTGGTACCTCATTGTTTACCTCTATATGACTCAAAAAAATTGGATTTTATGGAACTCATGTGGAAAATTGATATCATGGATTACAAGATGTTCAAGAAGTCTAGGAAAGGTATTGTGATACACCCCCAATGTGTTTTTTCCTACTTCACAATCACTGCCCCTAAGGGATATGAAAGGTTAGGCATCATGGTAAATAATCTTAGAATGCCTATTGAAGAGATTAGAGAATTTGATCTAGAGGGGTTTGTGGTAGCAGGGGGGAAACAAAAGAACTTAGGAGTTGTTTGTCATAATTTCTTATATAGAGATGATGTATTGAGAAATTTGACAAGTGATGAGGTTGTCATGACAATAAAGAAGGAATGGACAACTATCATCAACATTGAAGAAAAAATTATGAAAAGGAATGCTCTTTATGTAAGTCCATACATTGAAATTGAGAACCCTCTAGAAAGAGCTTTCATTATGTTAAGAGATAATCAGCATTCTGAATTTAAGGTGAGAGTAAAAGAAGCTGCTGATAAAGCACAAGTCCTCCTAGAACAACAACAATAGGCTATGGATATTCCAGAGCAACTTGCAAATGTTCAAGAAGTCAAGGAGGAACAAATTGTAGAACATGTAGTCAAAAAATGAGGAGATAGAGAAAAAATTCCCTCCTCCCCATACTGAGGAAATTTATAGTTCAAATAGTGATGATGATCCCAAGATCAAGGAATGTGATGAGTTCCTTGCTAATGATAAATTTGTGCAATCAAAAGAATTTCAGGATTTTATGATTCAATAGTGGAGTAAGGAAATAAAGGAAAGAATAGAATTGGCTCAAGTTAATTTTTCCCCTGCTCATCAGGAGGAGGCTGAGAAAGCAGAGGAAGAAAAGATCAAGGCTGAAATTGCTGCCATTACTCCTATTGAGGCCAAAAAAAATTGTTACAGAAAGTGGAATTATGTTGTTACTAGGATGTAATATCATTGCTGCCATAACATATGATGGAGTGAGAAGAGACCCGCAAGCTTCAATATCTAAGGAGCAATTTGAAGATAAAGTGTTTGGATCTGGATATAGTCCAAAATTGCACACCCTTGCAATATGGTCTATGGAACCTAATAATGGTAAACATGAAGTTGCTAGGCTTGTTGAGGAGGTTATTGGTTCCTTAGTAGTCAAAAGGGATACTGATATAACTCCTATTCAAGCAACTGAATTAATTTCTCATGCTATGATGCTTAGTGTAGATATTGCACAAATTTCTCAGAAAAAGTATGATTCTTTGGTTAAGGAGTACAAAAAGTCCCTAGATGAACTGAATAAAAATGAGAGGTACTCTTTTAGGTTAGTCCAGGAAGACACTAGCTTTGTCATCTTCTTCTTTTACTAGTTGAGTTGCTTCACATAGTAAAAGGAGGCGTTAGAAATCTTAAGAAATTAAGGATTTGTGTGATCAATTGAATATTGAAAAGGAAATTATCGAAAGAGAAAAGTTTGATACTGTTAAAGTGGCAAACAAAATCTTTGAGGATGTCCTAAAGCATAGGGTGACCAAGCTGGTCCACAGGGCTAATGATGTTTGGGCTACCTACAAGAATATTCATGAGGCAGATACTAGGTACTAACAAGTACAAGAGGTCTTCAAAAATGAATGGAATAATTGGATCACTAGGGTAAATTCTTTGAGAGAGATGATGCCTAAAATGAATGAGGAACATGAGGCACCAACCAATATTCTTTAGCTCTTGCAAACCATTGAATCAATTAGTGAGATAACCACTTTCCATGGGAGGCTAGATGTTCAGCTCCAAAGTAAGTTAAAGTTATTTAAGGAAATGGAAGAGTGAGGTATGCCTAAGATACTGAGTCTAAAAGGCGAGTTCTTTCCATTTGACACCTGGAAAGAAGAATTGAGAGGAATTCTTGGAGTAGCCATGATGCAATTGACGGTCACCAAATACATCCTATTCAATGCAAATATTGATTCCATAGGAGAAATTGAAACCAAGATGGACATCTTTGTTAAAGAGGCTTGGATCTTAATTGATGCTAGGTATTCTAATTACACTACGAGAGTGCAAAGCTTATTAGATGTAAAGTGGCCTACTCGGGAAGAGTATAATACTTGGTTGGAGAAATGCATAGAATGAATAATGGATAGGAGAAGAAAAATGCATAGCCTGAATCTAGTACAAATTAGGCTTTTGATAGAACATGGTGAAATATTGTTCTCTCCTCAATATTGAAATGGATAGCACGTAGTGCTAATATGGGTTCAAGAATTTTTACTTTTTATTGGTTTTCTTTGTCTTGCTTCACAAGTTTTGCTATATAGTTTTCCCATAGTTGGCATTATTTTGGGTGCATGGGGAATACATTGAAGTTGTTGTAACAAACTAATGATGACTTTTGAGGTGGTACATTTTCTCTACAACAAGTTGAGGTTAATTTTTCCTCATGCTTATTTTCTCCACCAAAGAACTCAAGTGTAACTAAAAATAGAGTATTGTTGCAGTGGTCCAATGGAATTTTGACATGTGTGCTTCCTGGCCTAAGGCTTGTTTGGTCTTCCGGGTACATCATCCTCTACTTCAACCATCTGAGCTGCTACACATTGCTGAGAAGAATGTGGCATTTGGAAAATAAAGCACCATGGGTTATCTTCAACAAAATTCCCTGAATTCTTTTGCAGAGGGTCTGGAGTAGCTTTATTTTGGGTGTTTCTCTGATTATTTGGAATGGGCTTCCCATTATACCAATTAGTATTATATGGTGGTCTTGCAACCTAGGAGGTCTTTCATTCCTTTGGTAATTTTTAAGGTTGAACCTTTTCTTTCTTGAAAATCTTATCATTTGTGGGTTTTCATGAAATTATCAAGAAGTTATCTTTGATAGTTCCCCTTTAGCACATGAACTTTTATCCTTCCTTCTTTAAGCCTTTGAATTTTTTTTGAAACATCTCTTACGCTAGCCTTACCAGTTGCTCTGCTAATATTTTCAATATGCTCTGCCATCTTAAAATCTTCCCTTAATGACTGAGGATTCTTATCCAGCAAGAGGTAACTCATTTTTGCATCAAAAGCATTGCAGTAGTTTACCAAACATACATGATCATTCAATTGTAAGTGAGGAGGCAACCTCTTCCTATCCTTTTGGAACCTTGTATTGAACTCAACAACAGATTCGTTAGAACCTTTAGCAATATTATTAAATTGATTCAATAGAAATATTGAATCAGTCTTGTCACCATATTGCTCTCTAAAAACCCTCTTGAATTCTTCCCAAGAACCAATGCTCTTAGCAGGAAAACTTTTGTACCACTCTCGAGCATCTTCAGTGAGAGATTGCATAAACAACTTCATCATGACATCTTTTGCCTCTACCTCAAAATCATCCATAACATTAGAAAATTCCTTGAGATGATCTTCACCACTAAAGGCATTGTTACCAGAGAATCTGACTAGAGCAGGTCTGAAATCTTTAGGGAAAGGGTTTGGGTAGGTAGATTATTCGATTGAAGCACAATTGTTGGAGGTATCTATCTACTTGGAGTGGTCTCCTATTGCATCAATCATCATCTCTATGCTAATCATCCTTCTTATTATTATCAGGTGGCTACTATCTTTATCCTTCCACTTTCACCATCACACCTCACACTTTCTTCTTTCTTTCATCATCTTCAAAATGGAATTATCATTCTTATTCTTTTCCTCTGCATCACCTCCTTAATCTCCACCACCACCTCCACTGGAATTATACTCATTAGTTTTCTTCTTTTGTGACTCACTATTAGTATGCCCAGAGCTTGAAGCCTCTAGAATAAGTGTAGAAATTTTAAGGAATGCAATCTTCCTAGCTATTTCTCCATTAGAAGCTATCATTTCAACACTCTTCAAATCTTCTCATAGCTTTTCACTTTCCAGTTGCAACCTTAATATCTCAGGATTCAGGGGTGTAGTAGATGTAGTTGGATTGATTTTGGCCTTATGTGTGGGGATCTCAGTATATGAGGTATTAGTATTAGTGTTGGTATTAAATGTAGCTTTCTTAGGTTGATCAACAAGTTTCTTTCCATGATCTACAAATGATGTCTTCTTAGCATTAACAAGAGAATCAAAGGCTCTAGTAGTTGAGACAGATATTGTGTAAGTATCAGTAGCTGAAGTTCCCATTGAGATGGCTGCTTTAGGGATATCATTGGTCATCCTAGAGAAAAACTTAGAGAGATTCTCCTCAAAATCCCTACGCCTAGCATCATCTTCTCTCATTTTTTCCAAATTTTTCCTTCTAGCATCTCTCTCAAGTTGTTTGTCCCTAATCCTATTTTTCCTCTCTTTTAACTCCATTCTATTCTCTTCTTGATTTTGGAGCATTAACTCTTCTTCTTCCATGGATTTCATATCTCTATCTATATCTTCCTCATATTCTAGGACATCTCTAGGTTCACTTGGGGTAGGAGTATAGTAAGGTTGGTCAACAGGGTCATCTTCAAGAGAAAAGTGGGCTAGTTCATCAAGGGACTTACCTCTTGGCTTAAAATTCTTTCCATTAAAAACAAAGCCAATTCCTAGAGTTAAAGTCTCAGAGAACTTATTATTTTCCAAAAACTCCCATCTATCCTCCTCTCTTGAAATATTAAGCTCACTGTCAAAACCTTGCTCAACCAGAACTTCCTTGATCCATATTAGATTCTTGAACCCCATGTGCCTCTTCATGGACACTAGCACTACTTATATCAACATTGAAAGTAGGAGATGTATCAACAGGGTAATCAATAGACTTACTTGATTCAGAACATTTCTTGACCCATTTAGCTTGCTTTTCTTTTGTAGGTTTAGATTCATATTTTTGCTCTGGGTGCTTCTTCACATTACTTCTGGTCTTCCTCATGACTTCAAATGTTGCAAAATATTTCTTCTTATTTTCTTGTTGTGAATTGATCTTTTTGCTGGTATTAAAGAACTTAGAGTCACCACCCAAAATATTAGGAAATAGAAAGTGATTGCACTTTAACTATGTACTTGCTACTTCAAAAAAGACTTTGAACATTACCCGACACAAGGTGGCAGAATGAAACAAGATTGGACACATAAGACTATATATGGTGGAACAAACGCAATAGAACTTCAAACTGACTGTTCTCTGAAACAACACAGAATATCACAAATCATCCACTGACTCTAATTGCACCAAATCTAGACAAGAACCTTTTAAATTAGTTCTCCCTAGTAGAGTTGCCAATCTGTTGGTTATTTTTTTAGAACAAAACTGGTCTCCAAAGGTACCTATGGAATTTTCCTTTTCCAATAATTAGTACTTCTAAAGGGATTGGTCAATGAATGAATAGAAGCTCTAAGAATTCTATTCCTACTCTTTGGGCTGTATAAAACTCGGGAGGGTGATCCCACAATGAATACTCAGACACTTCACACAATTATAATCAAACACATTGTAAACGACAGATACTTCACATAAAATTGCTCAAGGTCCAAATAAATTAAGTAAGTTGGCAGCTTATTTGTCAATGCTTTAAACTTTGAACATGAGAAGGTAGAACATCAACACACAACAATTACAATGGTATCCAACTAAAATTTTGTAAATTAAAGTGATCAGCTGATGAATAAACATAGAAACAGAACCACAAGAACTTTGCATCAACCCTGGTACATTATCTAAAGCAAAGATTTAATATCAGAATACACGACTAGATAACAACTTAGGCTATGGTAGCTACAATCTCAAGAAAAATTTCCTTACAACATCTCTCTATGACATTCACGATTATTACTACTTATAATTATCCTAGTATCTAATTCTTACGAGCTATCAACTTCACCCAAGCACTTATATTAACTCCTTGAATCAATAGGCAAGTATGAAATTCAACATCCATTGCAGAACAATAGTGACAAACAAAAGAATCCTTGATTTCTTTCATTTATAACTCATAAAACACACACAAGGAGAGACAATAACCATGAAATTAAATATGCGATAATAGACTTCTAAACTCAAAACACAAGACTCAAAAACATGCTATATACTTCTTCAATTTCACAGTGTAAACCCAACTTTTCAACTAACTACTACTTATGGCCCTAAATTATTTCTTATAGGAATGAAATAGAAAAACAAGCCTTAGGCCAAAAAGCACACATGAAAAAATTCCATTGGACCATTGCAACAATATTCTATTTTCAGTTACACTTGAGTTCTTTGGTGGAGAAAATAAGCATAAGGAAAAATTAACCTCAACTCACCGTGGAGAACAAGTCCCACCTCAAAATTCATCACTAGTTTGTTACAACAACTTCAATGTATTCCCCATGTACCCAAAACAATGCCAACCATGGGAAAACTAGACAACAAAACTTGCGAAGCAAGAAAAAATAAAATAAAAAGTCAAAATTCTTGAACCTGTATTAGCACTACATGCTATCCATTTCAATATTGAGGAGAGAACAATATTTCATCATGTTCTATCAAAAGCCTAATATGTACTATATTCAGGCTATGCATTTTTCTTCTCCTATCCATTATTCATTTTGTGTATTTCTCCAACCAAGTATTATACTCTTCTTGAGTAGGACACTTTACATCTAATAAGTTTTGCACTCTAGTAATGTAATTAGAATACCTAACATCAATTAAGATCTGAGCCTCTTTAACAAAGATGTCCATCTTAGTTTCAATTTCCCCTATGGCATCAATATTTGCATTGAATAGGATGTAGTCTATGACCATCAATTGCATCATGGCTGCTCCAATCATTCCTCCCAAGTCTTCTTTCCAGGTGTCAAATGACAACAACTCACCTTTTGGACTCAATATCTTAGGCATACCTCGCTCTTCCATTTCGTTAAATAATTTTAACTTACTTTGGAGTTGAACAGCTAGCCTCCCATGGAAAGTGGTTATCTCACTAATTGATTCAATTGTTTTCAAGACCTTAGGAATATTGGTTGGTGCCACAAGATCCTCATTCATTTTGGGCATCATCTCTTTCAAAAAATTTACCCTAGTGATCCAATAATTTCATTTGTTTTTGAAGGCCTCTTGTACCTGCTAGTACCTAGTATCTACCTCATGAATATTCTTGGAGGTAGCCCAAACATCATTAGTCTTGTGGACCAACTTGGTCAGCCTATGCTTTAGGACATCCTCAAATATTTCATTTGCCACTTTAACAGTATCAAACTTTTCTCTTTTGACATTTTCCTTTCAGTATTCAACCGATCACTCAAATCCTTAATTTTCAAAATTAAGGTCTCCTTATCCTATGTAGCCCAATTAGTTGAAGAAGAACATTGAAAAGTTATTATCTTCTGAATAGCCTAAATAGTGGATCTCATTTTATTCAGTTCATCTAGGGACTTTTTGTACTCCTTAACCAAAGAATCATACTTTTTCTGAGAAATTTGTGCAATATCTACACTAAGCATCATAGCATGAGAAATTAATTCAGTTGCTTGAATAGGAGTTATATCAGTATCCCTTTTGACTACTAAGGAACCAATAACCTCCTCAACAAGCCTAGCAACTTCATGTTTACCATTATTAGGTTCCATAGACCATATTGCAAGGGTGTGCAATTTTGGACTATATCCAGATCCAAACACTTTATCTTCAAATTGCTCCTTAGATATTGAAGCTTGCGGGTCTCTTCTCACTCCATCATATGTTATGGCAGCAATGATATTACATCCTAGTAACAACATAATTCCACTTTCTGTAACAATTTTTTTTGGCCTCAATAGGAGTAATGGCAGCAATTTCAGCCTTGATCTTTTCTTCCTCTGCTTTCTCAGCCTCCTCCTGATGAGCAGGGGAAAAATTAACTTGAGCCAATTCTATTCTTTCCTTTATTTCCTTACTCCACTATTGAATCATAAAATCCTGAAATTCTTTTGATTGCACAAATTTATCATTAGCAAGGAACTCATCACATTCCTTGATCTTGGGATCATCATCACTATTTGAACTATAAATTTCCTCAGTATGGGGAGGAGGGAATTTTTTCTCTATCTCCTCATTTTTTGACTACATGTTCTACAATTTGTTCCTCCTTGACTTCTTGAACATTTGCAAGTTGCTCTGGAATATCCATAGCCTATTGTTGTTGTTCTAGGAGGACTTGTGCTTTATCAGCAGCTTCTTTTACTCTCACCTTAAATTCAGAATGCTGATTATCTCTTAACATAATGAAAGCTCTTTCTAGAGGGTTCTCAATTTCAATGTATGGACTTACATAAAGAGCATTCCTTTTCATAATTTTTTCTTCAATGTTGATGATAGTTGTCCATTCCTTCTTTATTGTCATGACAACCTCATCACTTGTCAAATTTCTCAATACATCATCTCTATATAAGAAATTATGACAAACAACTCCTAAGTTCTTTTGTTTCCCCCCTGCTACCACAAACCCCTCTAGATCAAATTCTCTAATCTCTTCAATAGGCATTCTAAGATTATTTACCATGATGCCTAACCTTTCATATCCCTTAGGGGCAGTGATTGTGAAGTAGGAAAAAACACATTGGGGGTGTATCACAATACCTTTCCTAGACTTCTTGAACATCTTGTAATCCATGATATCAATTTTCCACATGAGTTCCATAAAATCCAATTTTTTTGAGTCATATAGAGGTAAACAATGAGGTACCACTTTAGCTCCATAAGCCCTAATCAAAGTGTACTCAAAATGAAGAAACCAATCCACCCAATTATGTGTTACTTTAGAGTTTGGTTCATCCCTTGAGCGCATGAGGCTCCTGATTCTAGGAGAAAGCCTATGAACATGTGCTACAACTAGTGATTCCAAGATGCCATATCTTACAACATTAGAAAACAAGACATAATTTGAATTAGAACATTCCTGATCCCAAATGTATGTCCACATTTGTACTAGTAGAGAATTATTTTCATTGTCCATCATCCTCAAATCTAATCTCCTTTTCCACTCAAAATCACCTTCCCACAAAAGCTTATGCATTAAAAGAGAGTAATGGGGAAAATACAAAGGGAGCACTCCCTTTCTCAAATTTAGGAAATCTTCATGCATCCATTCAACAACATAGTTGGCAGAATCAAAACCAATGTTTCAATTGTGATTTTGTATATCTATCACCATCACCAATAGATCTAGAGCTATTCTTACTTCAAAATCTCCAGCCAACACCTGGTTCAAGTAGTAATAAGTGTTCTTGAAGTAATATACAAACTCCTCACACTCAAAAGGCTCAATATCCTTAGCAGTGAATTTATTGTTACTCTTTCTATGTTGAACTAGATGTTTCTCTTTATATGCAAATTTGTTCCTTTGGTATTCAATATATAAATTAACACACCTGAAATTCACAGTATAATTGGGATTCAACCCAAACACATATATGATTTTGTCCTTCGTCACTTCCAAAATTGCATCAACATTTTCACTCCTAATTTTCCGCTCATTAGGTCATCCACTACAAACACATTTAGGACCACCAATATCTCAAGGTTCAGTCCCCATAAACAACATGTAGTCCTTTTGGAGTATCACCTGTTAAAAGCATACTTGAAAAGCTGCCACCCACTTTGAGGTTGGGTTTCTCACCAATCTCACCAACACTAGTTGTCACGACAACTTCACCTATAGGTTATTTTCCAATTCGTGACCCTCCTTCTTTCACACCTATAGAGGCCTCCAACATAAACTTCTATGTTTCCTTCTTAGCACTTCTAGACCTTGTGGATGCTGCAGGAGTTCTTGGTGAAAGGTTGGATACTGAGGGTGGTGTGGACTTAGCCTGAACTAGAGCATCCTAAGTCTTGAGTCATTTTTCTCTCTTTTTGTTAGGTTTTCTTTCTAGTCTAACACTTGACTCACTTGGCTCTAGGTCACTCATGTTAACAATGTAGGATAACTAGGGTTTTCAAATTATTGCAATCGAAAAGAAAAACCCTTTACAAGTATGGGGACACAAAGCACTACTTATTAAACAGACAAAATCTCCCCAATACTTAGTGTTTATCACAGAATTGAAGTTATCATCAACAACAAATAAGAAAATAATTCCCCCAACTTTTCATCAATTCTCTAAGGTTGTCTATTCACCTCAACATTTCAGTTATAAGGAGACATCAAATTTTCTTACTCGGGTGAATACTTTGCCACACTTGATACTTGAAATTCTTGGAGTGTTCCTGCACAATTGCTTCTACTTCTAGTAGCTTCTCTGCTTGTGAGCGAATCCCAACACATGACCAACTAGGTATCTACCTTATTTTACGACGAAGAAACAAGCATGCTACCATTAATGTTTGATGGTAAGTTTGTGTGAGCAAACTAACAATTAGCCATTCATGTTTAAACCCTTACCATTGATCAATCTGCATTGAGACTAGATCAATGAATATCAACTTTCCTCACAACTTTCTTTTATGCATTATTTGATGTCCTCAGGGTTTTTCCACATTGCTTCATTATGTACAATTGTCACTTATCGATGATGCATCTTGTCCTCCATTGGCTTTATCAGTGATGCAAGCATCCTTGTGATGAAATCTCAGCCCTTGGATCTAAGGCCTATCACCGATTGTGTCCATCCTTCCATTGCGCATCGCTAATCCAAAATATGCATCTTGGCTCATATCAGTGATGGGAGACACTACGAAGAGGCTAGATTGAGACATGTACACCTGCATGAAAATAAATGGCACAAAACATATTGCACATAAGATCTTATCATACTAGTGAAAGAAATATTAAACATATAAGTTCTCCATCTCATCGCTATTTTGGAAATTAAGCATTGGAATGGATCCGTGATGAGAGATAAAATACACAAGCATCAAGCCATCACTCATCGCTAATCATCCTCATATAGTTTGCAAGACATTAGCGATGAGAGATCTTCATATTGGAAATGTATATCACGTATCACTATTGTAGATTTTAGCACTTAAAACGTATCCACGATACATGATATAAAGGATACTTCATCTCATCGCTCATCGCTAATTGAAAATTTTCATTTTACAACCATCCACGATGAGCGATAAGAACATAAGATCATAAGGACATCATTTATCACTATTACAATTTTTTAAGCTCAAAAGCTATTAGCGATAAGCGATTTCTCAATGATACAAGGATCATCACTCATCACTTAGTTATTTTAAAAGCTAAAAAAACTATTCTCGATGAGCGAGAGAATGGAATGTTGCTCATCGCTTATCGCCAATCTGGAACATACACTTCTAATGAAAACAATGATGAGCAAGGAAATAAGATGGTAGACAGGACTTAAGTGAAAGCCTTTAAGCACATGTTCACAAGTTGTTTTAATGGAGGGGATCTCCTAGGATAATGTGTGAAAAGGGGTCAAAAACTCCTAAGTCATAAAATAATAAAGGATGCAAAGGCCAAAAGGGACCCTTTACTTAACCTTATAAAATTTAAGAAACTCAGACCTAGGCTTAAGAGACCAGTGATCTGATGATGACAAATGACATACGTTGTTTTAAAATGACCGGTAACGGGAATAGGAAGTCAATAGTGAAATAGAACCTTACAAATGCTCATGACAAGTAGAACCCTAAACCTTCAATTATCAGCTCAATAAATAGATATGACAAAGATTGAACATGGGACAAAAAAAATTTGCAGGTTCCATCAATGGGTATGTGTAGGGTATGTGGCTGATGACTTTTTTTTATCCAAAATTGATGAAACGAAAAAGGTTTTTAAAGGAGATTCTCAAATTTCCACCAATAAATTATGCTTTACTTTGAATTTAATAAATAATTATTATTCATTTTCTATTTGAATTACGACTAAAGTCTTGATTGATAGTTGATTGAAAAACATCTATAGCTTTCAAATGGTATCACATTCTATGCTTCGCATACTATAAGATTAAAAAAAAAGAAAATCATGAAGTTTTGACCAAGTTAAGGTGGTCAGACATATGAGTTTTTATATTTTTTAAAAATTGTAATAAAAAATTCATAATTGATTATTTACTTGGAAAAAAATTACAAAAAAATATGCATCACAGCAGGAGATGAGTCCTCTACTTATATCTAAAATCTTATAAAAAATATTATCATTTTATTATGGCTAGGGTGGCCAGACAGACACCTAATTCTTATTTTTTCCTTGAAATTTAAGTACTTCTTCATTGAAATTTCAAATTTTCACCAAATAGATTTTTTCTTTTTCAATAAACCTAGTAGTTTAGAAACTACATTCAATTTGCTACAAATTCTATTCTTACATATTTTTGAAATAATATAGATAACTTATTCAAATTTTTACATCAAATTTCCTAACTCTAATTTTTCTGAATTTTTTGCCACTTAAGGGCCTATTTTTTCCATGATGATCCTGCACATACCCTTATTCCAAATAATTGATTTTTAACCATTCATGAGAAATTATGTAAATAAAATATAACAGGTTCGACACACTTGTCGTTTGAAGAGATGGGAATCCATACTTAACTTGAAGATTATCAAGGTTTCTTTCTTAACCCGTGCCCTTTTTAAGACCCTTTCAAAGCTTTCTTGGTCGCAAATATGATTTCCCATTACATGACAAGTTCATTCCTTACCCAACCAACCACAGGTTGTGTTCACATTTTTTCAAGGAATGTATTGGGTCTATATCACAAACATGTTTGAGGTACAGACACTTTCTTGTATCCTACTCATAGGAATAACCAATCGATCATAAAGATAGATTCTCAAGGTTTAAATAAAATAAAAACTTATACATTTCATCACTCCTCTAATTGAGGGCATCCACAACAAGAAAATATTAGTTTACATTCTCAAAAAAGCTTGTTGATGGAGGGTGATTTATTTGAATTTTAATATAGTGGATACATTTAAAAGAAGACACAAAGGATTAATCCTCTTACCAAGGGTTTGACATTCAAACCACCACAAATTTAGGCACAAACAAATACATTTTGGTTGGAATGGATATTTTGATAGCCTTGCCAAGGCTAGCAATATCATGCGAACATTGTGAATGTCACACCTTATAAGACTCCATGCCTCGGTCTAGCTCTTGAGCTATTCGTTAAGGCTTCAACATAAATATATATAAGCATATAAGTCAAAGGCCATGCGGCCCCCAGAGGGTGGTCAATAAATCACTACTATTGGCTCAAGGCCGTATCACACAAACAAAAGAAATGCATGTTTAAAAATGCTATTGAATTTTACATAAAATGTAGTGGCTATCACAACTTAGTTTGTAAAAATAATAATGAAATCATTCTTGTTTCAAGAGGAAACTAATTTACCTCACAAATTGGGATTTTGATGAAGCTTTTCCTCTGATTTTTCTAACACTATGACCCTTTCTCTGCTTTCGCCCTGCTGCTAGTCGATATCTTTCCTAGTTTACTATGCTTTTTCCTTCCCACTATTGTCCATTCTAAAATGGTAACCACATCATTCTCTTCACATGTGGTCAAAATTCCCATTATTTCTTTTATGTTATTGTCATTAGCTCTATTTTTTTGAATGTTGCATTAATGTTCTGTCAGGCCACAACCTTAGTGGGTCACTTGCAATATTTTAGCTTGATTTCCCATGCAGTCTAATATAATGTTATTTTTTATCAAATTAAATTCCATAATAAATTTTAATATGCATTCGTGTATACATGTATATATATGGGTGATCCCACAAAGCTAGTTTACAATTTCTGGGAGATTTTGATTTTTGATGAAATCACATATTTTTAGAAAATATAATTATTTAAGCCTTAAAAAGTTCCATTTAAATCATTCCAATTGAAGAGGATTTGATCAAACTACCTTAGATCAAACCCCCTTGGATAGAACCCTGCTAGTTTTAAACCATACCTATAACAAAGTCGCCTTTACACCTATCAAAATGTTGATAAAAAACCACTTTTGATTTACTTTTTGGGGGATCAAATGAATTCATTTAAAATTTATTTTTTGTAAGTATGTATTAATTATTATAAGCTTCCCAAAAATTATAATTTTAAATAAATTTAATTTTATTATTATATATATTTTTTAATTTCTTGTGAATGTCAGTTTTTCACCGAAAATCAAGCTCTTTGTTATGCACATGTGGAAAAACAGAAGATTATAAGATTTATTTTTGAAAAATATGAGTGCACTAGATATTGAAGTCCTTGATCCAACAAAAAAAAAATGAATTTCGATACATAAAAAAATTGTTACACATTATACGGTCCGCCTATGTCTGAATTGTAATTGGTTTGACTTCAAAACTTGAATAAGGAAAAAAAATATTAAATAAAACACTATCTAACCAAGTGGAAGCACTAGATACCATAGTTAAAAATCTAAATTTGAAAGAATTAGAATTTTACACTTCATGGAAAAAAATTATACGTTATACAATAAGCGTCACTCCTTAAAAATGTTGTTTTCTAAAAAAAAACTAGTTTTTGAGGGAGATGGAAAAAGAGGTGCAATATGATTCCAAAAATTTTGAAAAAAATATATTTAGAATCTACAGACAAAATGTCATGAAACTCTAGTTTGCATCATCTCCAAATTTCTCACGGTTTAGCCACTATAGGTGCTCAAAAGTGAAGATTTAGTTAGAAAAAATTATTTTAGTGTCTAGTTTGGCCAAAAATTGTAAACCACTATTATGGGATCACCCATATATATATGTAACATTTATACATACATATATATATATATATATATACATATATATATGTATATATTTATATGTGTATTTAAATGGTTTCATTATTGTTTACCATGTTTTCTAATATTGTATATATAGACATATATATTATATGTATTTGAATTTTATTTACATACATGTATATATGTATAATTTGTTTTTTTTAGAATGGCTTATAAGTTCCATACACTATTATTGAAAACAAGGAACTTGAATTTTCATTTCAATCATCTATATATATGTATATATATACTAACAAAGGAATTTTCTTTACAATACTCACTTTTATTTTCTTCAAACAAAAATTTTAAGTAGACAAATTTTAATCTACAAGCCATTCATTTTCAAACAATGAAATAGTTCAAGTCAGGAAATTACATTCTCTTATATATGCAAATTAGTTTGAATGCAAGTCATGCCATTTGTGGTGTGTGCACCTAGATTCCAACTGGCTTACCATTCAATCTGGCTAAACAATCCTACTTCAACTATGTTCTTGTCCTTCAACCTTTCACCCTAGAACTACACACACTTGCACTTGTAAATTGACCAGTAACATTCAATTCTTGGTAACAATATAAAATAATTTCAAAAAATTCACAAACTCAACATCAATCAACTTCTTTCATTCAATTTTTGAATATTCCAAATTCTCCATTTAATATTTATTGAATTTCTTCAGTAATTCAATTTACCATATTATAGTAAATATGCAATAAAATTGGGTTATGAAATCCTTCCCCTCTTGGAAGAGACATTATCCCAATGTCTAGTAAGTCAAAGTAAAAGAAAATCATATCAAATTTTGAACATACATGTCTATTTCAACATCACATCAAAATATATATGTCTATTTCAACATCACATCAAAATTTATATGTTTGTTTCAACATCAGAATTTTAAAGCATGAAATATCATAATATCTCATTCAAAAAAAAAAGGAAAAATTATTGAGTTTCTTTTTCAAGAAAGAAAATGTGGAAAGGAGCATTCTATTTCTAAGTATTGGTCCCATTGGACCTTAAATCGATCAATATCTTTTCTCTGTAACTTAATGTTGCATCTATCCAGGATTCTAATGGACTTCACTAGCACCACTCCTCGATCCTGTACCTGCAAATATTTCCAATAAAGTACATGAGTCACATCAGGATGTTGGTTTAAGCAAGGAAACATGAAGCACATTATGAAGTTGAGCCAGAGTAGGTGGTAGAGCTAGTCTATAAGAAACTGGGTTAATCAATTCCAATACTTCAAACAGTCCCACATATCTTGGGACCAACTTGGAAGACATTCCAAAAGCAGTAGAAATTTTATGAGGTTTAACTCTCAAGAAAACTTTATCCCCTGTTGTGAACTGTCTAAGATTTTTATTCTTATCGACATAAATCTTCTATAAGTTTGTCACCTCTTTCAATCTGTGCTTAATAACCCCCATTTGTTCTCCCATTTCCTTAAGCATTCTAGGTCCTACTATGATCTTGTCCTCCAATTTATCCCAACTGATGGGGGTACGAAACTTCTGCCCATACAAGGCTTCAAATGATGTCATGCCTAAGGATGTATGATACGAGTTGTTGTAAGAAAACTCTACCAAAGGAAAATATTCTTCTCACTTATATTGTTGGTTCATACAATACATTCAGAGGAAGTCTTCGACTACCTAATTCATAATATCTATCTTCCCATCAGTCTGAGGATGATAAACCGAGTTGAAATCCAATTTGGTCCCCAATGCAAGATTCAAGGTCATCCAAAACCTTGAGGTCATCTGTGTGTCCCTCAGAAATGATAGTCTCTGGCACTCCATGCTAGTGAAAGATATCCTGGACAAATTTCTTAGCTAGGGTCAATGATCCATCCTTAAGATTTCCCAGAATGAAGCGTATAACCTTAGTCAACTTATCAATCATGACCAAGATAACATCATGCTTATTCTTGCTCAACGACAACCCTTGTACAAAATCCATATTGATAACTTGCCATTTATACTCAAGTATGTCATGAGGATACAATAACCTGGTTGGGTGTGCATGTTTATCCTTGACTCACTAGAACTCCAAGCATCTGGGTACATACTCCACTACATCCTTCTTGAGTTTAGGCCAAAAATACAGAGTCTTCAACTACTCGATCATCTTGGATACTTTGGGGTGTCTTGAGTAAGGTGCATTGTGAACTTCTTCTAGAACCAACTTTCTCAGCTCTCTAGAGTTAGGAATATGCATCCTTCTCTGATATCTCAAAATACCATCTGATTCAATCTCATACCCATCGAACTGATGATCCGAAGGATTTACTACCAAGGCGCTCTTCACTCTTTCATAGTGCTCATCCCCAGGTAGATTCTAAATCACCTACTATTTCAAGTTAGACCTAGTTGAGATCATGGCTGTCATATGTCTTCATCTACTAAGAGCATCAACTAATCTATTCTCTTTTCCTTTTATGTATTCTATCCCAAAGTTATACTCGCTAAGGAATTCCAACCACCTTCTTTGTTGCACATTAAGGTTTGGCTAGGTAAGTATGTATCTCAACCCTAAGTGGTCTATCTTGAGTTCAAATGGCTTTCCCAAAAGCTAATGCCTCCACATCTGTAAGGCATGAACTATGGCCACCAATTCTAAATCATGAGGAATGTAGTTCACTTTGTGTTGCTTGAGCTGCCTTGATTCATATGCTACCATTTGTTTGTCTTACATTAATACTACTCCCAATCCCTCTCTTGAATCATATGTGATTATTATGAATCTCCCATTAGGATCTGGATAGTCGGCACTAGTGTTGTCATGAGCCTCTCCTTTAGGAGTTGGAATGCTTGCTTACATTTCTCGGTCCATTCAAACTATGTTCCCCTCCTTTGGAGTGAGGTAATGGGAGATGCAATCTGGGAGAACCCTTGCTCAAACTTACTATAGTATCTTGCAAGGCCCATGAAGCTATGAAATTTTGACACATTCTAAGGCACTAGCCATTCAATGATTGCCTTGATCTTCTCAGGGTCTATGAAGAATCCTTCCATTGAAATAATCTGGACCAAATAATGCACTTTGTCCTGATAGAATGAACACTTAGACAAATTTACAAAGAGTTTCCTTTCTCTCAGTTGCTAAAAAACTATCCTCAAATTCCTATCATGCTCTTCTACAGTCTTTGAGTAGACTAGGATGTCATCAATAAAGATTAAAAAAAGAAGTCATCCAACTAGTCTCTGAATACACTATTCATAAAGTTCATAAAGGTTGTTGGTGCATTATTCAAACCAAAAGGTACCATTGTGAACTCATAATGTCCAACCAAATTCTAAATACAGTCTTTGGAATATCTTCTTCCTTAATCCTCAATTGATGGTACCCTGACCTAAGATCTATCTTGGAGAACACCATCACTCCCTTAATTTAATCAAATGATTAATCAATCCTCAGGAGTAGATACCGATTTTGATGGTAACCTTGTTCAACATCCAATAATCTATACATATATGCAAAGATCCATCCTTCTTTTTCACAAAAATAATTAGTTCTCTCCAAGGTGATACACTCGGTCTTATGAGTTCCTTATTCAACATTTCCATTAGTTGGGCCTTCAATTCATAGAGTATTGTGATGGTCATCCAATAAGGTGCCTTGGATTGAGGCTCATCTCCTAGAACTAGATCAATAGAAAAATTGAATTCCCACTTCGGAGGAAATTTTGTAAGTTCTTCAGGGAATACATCTTGGAACTCAGGGTAGTCATCCAAATATGGCTCCTTGTTGTCAGGATTACTAACATGCACGACATAAATTGCACACCTATTTCATCAATCCTTCTTGAGCTACATCATAAAAATTTGTCTAAGCTCTAAGAGTTGCTACATTCCACAAACCTCAACTGGGTTTCCATAATCATCTAGATAGTTGACCACCTTATCCTCACAATTCACTATAGCCTTATGCTTAGTTAACTAGTTTATTCCCAAGATTACATCATATGAGCCTAAGGATGCCACATATAAGTTGACCTGAGTTTGAAAGATTGGAAGCTCCAACTCACTACAAAAGAGATAGGTATCTACCCTATGCTCTACTCGATTACCATACTGGATTTTCCAGAAATTTTCCATGTATCTAATCTAATGGGTATCTTAGATATTATCCTAGGATCTATAAAACATTCAATAGCTCCATTATCGATTAAGATTGAAACATATTGGCCATAGAGCTTACCCGTTAGATGAATTGGCGAAGCCTGATACTCTACCTATCTATTGTCCACTACAATGTGGATCTAATGAGTCTATTGGTAGCTTTCTTCCTTCTACAACTTCAACCATTGAGGAAAATTCAAGGCATAATAATCACCTCCATAAGTATAACATCCATCTTGAGGCCCTTTGTAACCTCCTGACTTTTCCTCTCTAAATCCCTTCTACTTATGGTCGTCCTTACCCTTTCCTTTATTTTCTTTCTTATTCTTTCCACCATCACCATCTTCACCCTTCTCCTATGTTTCGCTTCCCCTCTTGAGATTACGGATCTGATGGCTCTTGTTTCCCTTATGAAATTTCTTCTTCCTGTACCGCAACTTAGAATTTGAATCACTGCAAATATTGGATAGTTGTTGTAGCTTTTGTTCATGTTTGATGGATTTTTGGAAGACTTCATTCATGGTTTGAGGTTCGTGCATATCCACTTTAGCTCCTATGTGGGGTCTAACTCCCATTATAAATTTCTAGATGCAGAACCATTCATCTCCCTGATACTAGGGCACATACTTCAATAAGTTGGTAAAGTTTTCCCAATACTAAATCATAGTCATATTTCCCTAGGTGAAGTTCTAAAATTCTGTCACTTTCTTGTCAAAGAAAAGTTGTGTTAACCATCTCTTCCTGAAAGCTTGGAGGAAGAGTTCCCAAGTTATCTCAGTAGGCTAAAGATTTTGTTCTAACTTATCATTATCCCACCAAGTTGCTACTTCATTTGAGAGTTGATACATAGCCCATGTTGCCTTAGTCTTCTCAGAAAGGTTATGAAGCCCAAAATATTTTTCTATTTCTATAATCCAAGCCTCAACTCCTATTCTAATATCCTTACCATTGATTTTGGGCGATGCTACTCTTTTGAGGTCTTTCCCATGTTCTTCCTCAATTTTCCCTCATGGACCTTCCCCTAGACCATCGTCTCCTTGATTTCCTTCTGCATTCCTATGGTCCTAGATGTGCCACTTAGAATTCTTTCTCTATATGATCCATACGAGACTCTTGCTAATTCAGAAGTTCTAGAATTTTCTCTAGTCTCTTGTTTATTTCATTATTGGAACCACTACAACCCCTCTCTTGCCTGGTGGTCACCATGTTGTCCCACACTTATCTTGAAACATAGTCACGTTTATTGCATCTCAACACAAGGTTCTATGAATAAACGTTCTTATGCTACATCTCATAATTTTCATATGCATACATCCCTCAACATAGAAGACATACACATTCATGCATAATACACACTTTTAAGAGTCTTTCTTTGAAGACACCAAAAAAATATCATTTTATTTTATTTATATTTAAGGTGAGTCAATAGACCCTTATTTACAATAGGCTTTTTGCTACATCATTCTAATTTCTTGGCATTAGAAAGAGGACATTCCTCTGGGTCATCATCTGAGTTTACTTCAAACTTAACAGAAGAGGATGGTTGAGCACATGTTGGATCTCCCTTTCCTCTTTAGTCAACTAGGGTGCATTGGTTCCATACCCTATAGGCCAATCCCAAATTGCGGAAAGCTTTTTGATCTTAGGTGTTTGCTTCTCGTCAATCTTCAAGCCTCTCTCTAGCTCGAGTCATGTAAGAGCATGAGCTAGAGTTTCATCATCAGGAATTTCTGATTGAACCTCTATCTTGGTGTTTCCTTCCTTTACATCATTCTTATGTGAGGTTCTGACAGTTTTCTCTCACCTTTGACCTTCCCATTCCTGCATTCAATTTAGGTTCGGTAAATTCTCAAAACATCCAAACTTGGGTCAAGGTTCAACTACCCCTAGTCAACTATGGTAGACTCAAAAGGCCTAGAGTTGAACCCTAAGCTCTGCTACCAAAATGTAATAACCCATTCAAAATTATTACTAATTAATATTATTGTAAATGACACATGAATATACTCCAAATCAAAAAGACAGAACTAGTGGCTAAAGTCAATCATAGCTACACATGTCCATTTAAATTGAGTCAAAGATTCTTATATTCACTTCAAAATTCAAATTATAATATTAGGTTTGACTTGGCTCCTAAAGCCACAAAGTCATTACATTGTACACATTAAATCAAGTTGCATCTTAGAATATAATAGTCTTGTGAACAACTAAGGTTCTTTGACACTTGCCTCCACTGGTGAATGAGAACATGGTTGAAACACTTTACCACCCAACCACAAAGCTTACGCTTCCTCAATTTTCTTCCAACCTAATGAATTCCTGACCCTAAACAGAAAGTTTAGAAAGAGAACAATCTATAAGGTGGAATCTAGTGTGTTCCCATACATCAACATGCAATTTCTATCTACAAGTTAGAAAAGAAAGTGCAAGATATATGCTAGGAATGGTAGAGAGTGAAATCATAGAGTTCATTCATACATACATAATGAACTATATTCCTTGGCCAAGCATAATAAATGTGTTGCAACAACAACAAACAATAGATTCCAGTATAGCAAACCTACACTTTCTAAACTCTTTTTTGGCACCCATCGTAAAAGGTAATTTTCTACTATCTCATAATAGCTATCTACCCTCTAGCAGCATCTACCCATAGGTGCTCTAGTCAACTAAGGTATCACTTTTCTATTCAAGTATTCAATTATTCTTTAACAAATGTCTTCAAAAGAAGAAAAGAATACTTGTTTATACTCTAAAACAGAAATCAGATTTATGATTCACAGAGTAACTCAACAACTAGTTATATCATTCTTATGACTATTTTGTACTTATCATCTTAATCATTTTCCTTTTCAAAAATGTACAAAAAACAAAACAAGGTATGTCACAAGTATGTGTATGTACATTGACAGAGTCTAAGTGCATACACATATATGTGCCTACTAATGTTAAAGTTTGTGCATAAAATCTGAAATAATCATTAATTCAGATTGCAATCTTAAAATAGTATTCCATTTGATGTTCCTTTGTCAAAATAAAGAATTCAGATCAATTCTATGCTAACAGTTTCACACATACTGTTATTGCATTTTTTTAAAACTGTGATATTCTAACATTGTTGTTTCCATTTGAACATTCATTGTTTAAATAGAGAAATTACTATTTCCTACTAAATAGTTATAAAACAAGTTGTTTACATATGAACATTCATTGATCTCAATAGAAAAGGTACTATTTCCTACTAAACAGTTATAAAACATGTTGTTTACATATGAACATTCATTGATTTTAACAGAACAAGTACTATTTCCTACTAAACACTTATAAAACATGTTGTTTACATATGAAAATTCATTGATTTTAACATAACAAGTACTATTTCCTACTAAAAAGTTATAAAACATGTTTATATATGAACATTCATTGATTTTAACAGAACAAGTATTGTTTCCTACTAAACAAAACTTATAAAACATGGTTGTTTCAAATATAATGGTGGCTTACTCAAAACAACAATTTCATTCACATAAGATTATTCACTATCTCTTTCATTACATTACTATTTCAGGCCAAATAGTTTCATTTAATGACAGAATCATCATTTTTCAATAGAACAAAATGAGTTTTATCTCATTGAACAAAGATATATCAATTTTGTTTACCAATAAAAATATTGCCTATAGCTATCTCATCTTTAATTTTCCTCTATAATATTAAGCTAATATACTATCCATGGTTTCAAATAAATTATTTTTAACCATTCATGAGCAATTATGTAAATAAAAAATAACAGGTTTGACATACTCATTGTTTGATTTTGGGCATCCATACTTACCTGAAGGTTATCACTGGGGTTTCTTTCTTAATTCGTGCCCTTTTTAAGACCCTTTTAAAGATTTTGTGGTCACTTAAATCTGACTTCCCATTACATGACAAGTTCATTCCTTACCCAACCAACCACAGGTCATGTTCACGTTTGTTCAAGGAACATGTTGGGTCTATATCACAAACATGTTTGACATGCAGACACTTTCTTGTATCCTACTCAAAGGAATAACCAATCAATCATAAAGATCGATTCTCAAGGTTTAAATAAAATCAAAACTTATACATTTCATTGCTCTATTGATCAAGGGCATCCACGACAAGCATATATTAGTTTACATTCTTAGCAAAGCTTGCTACCTCTTACCATTATTGGCCTAGCTGATAATGGAGGGAAATTTATTCAAATTTTCACATAGTGGATACATTTAAAAGAAGACTCAGAGGATTAATCCTCTTACCAAGGGTTCGACATTTGAACCACCACAAATTCAGGCATAGACAAATACATATTGGGTCAAAATGGATATTTCGATAGCCTTGCCAAGGCTAGCAATATCATGTGAATGTTCTGACTATGACACCTTATAAGACTCCATACCTCGGTCTAGCTCTTGAGCTAGCTATTAAGGCTTCAACATAAATATATATATGCATATAGGCCAAAGGTCATGTGGCCCCAAAAGGGTGGTCAATAAATCACTACTATCGGCTCAATTCTATATCACACAAACAAAAGGAATGTATGTATAAAAATTCTATCGGTTTACATAAAATATAGTAGCTATCATAGCTTAGTTTGTAAAAATAATAATGAAATCGTTCTTGTTTCAAGGGGAAACTGATTTACCTCACAAATCGGGCTTTTGATGAAGTATTTCCTCTGATTTTTCTAACACTATGACCCTTTCTCTACTTTCGCCCTGCTGCTAGTCGATATCTTTCCCAGTTTACTATGCTTTTTCCTTCCCACTATTGTCCATTCTAAAATGGTAACCACATCATTCTATTCACATGCAACTGGTGTTCCCATTATTGCTTTTTTGTTATTTCCGTTGGCTCTATTTGTTTTGAATGTTTCCTTAATGTTCTATCAAGCCACAACCTTAGTGGGTCGCCTCCAAGACTTTAGCTTGATTTCCCATACAGTCTGATATAATTTTATTGATTATCAAATTTAATTTGATATTAAATTTGAATATGTATTCATGTATATATGTATGTATATATAAATATATTTAATATATATATATGCACACACACACACACACACACACACACATATATATTTATTTGTATTTAAATTTATTTACCATGTTTTCTAATATTGTATATATAGACATACACACACACACATATATATGTGTGTGTGTATATATATATGTATGTATGTATGTATGTATGTATGTATATATGTATATATGTATTCAAATTTTATTCACATACATGTATATGTATTTGTGAACCTAGATCCTAAACCTACAATAGCATAAGAAACAAACAATAGATTAGATCAAATGCAAGATATATTGTAGATTCCTCAAGAAATTCATTTAAATTGCAAAAGAGAGAGGAAATGAAATGAAGAATACAACAAAACTTAAAACATATCAAATCCTATTCTAAAGCAAAGTAAATTCTCAATCTCTTGAGGGAATTGGTGCTAATTTGATGTGAAAATTGGCCCTTTCCCAACTCCAATGATGCAATGGTGAATTGATGATAAAATTTGATCCACTTTGATGAAGAGTGATGAGTGCTCCAAGATAAAAACCTGCATAACCTAGCTACAAATTCGAAAGTATGGATGAAGATTGCTAAAGATTTAAGCATAGTAAGTTTACTCAAATTGTGGATGCCAAATATAAAAGAGGAGCTCTCTATTTATAGAATGACAAGTTCAAAGAATTCCCAAAATAGAGCAATGTGGGACTAAATTTCATCCAATGGAAAAGTGCCACTTATCAACATGTGAATGAGCCAAGGATGTGCAAACTTTGGTCAGTGTGCCAATAAATGCCAATATTTGAATTTTGAAATTGTATTAATGGCAAGGTGGAGGGAGAGTCAAATGGAGTTATGGCCACTTGGCTCAATGCAAAAGGACTTGGAAGAGGGAATGAATGACTTGTTGGAAGGACAAAGTAAACTTATATTTGAATTTCAAATTTGAAGAATATTCCTCCTTTATGCCATGTTGAAGATAAATAGGGATTTAATAAATAAAATAACCCTATTTTCATGTGCAAGTGGCAAAAGATGGAGGATGGGACATGAGAAGAGATTAAATTAATCAAGGTTAATTAATTTAATGAAGGATTAGGTGATTTGACTAATTGATTTAGATTTGTGGGTTGAAATAAATCAAAGAGGTGAAAATGATTAAGACCTAGTTAAATAAATTTTTTGATTTATTTAACCAAAGGAGGTGATGTTTGATTAAATTAGATAAATGTTTGATTTATTTAATTTAATAGAGGAACTATAGAGATTTAATTAAATAAAATGAATTACTTAATTAAAACAGAGATTTAGGAATTAATTAAATACAATGGTTTATTTAATTAACGGGAGATAATGACTTAAGATAACATTGATTTATTTTATTAAGAGATGAAATGTGATGAATTTAATCAAATACAGGTTATTCGATTAAATGGATAGACTGAGGGATGATTTAGGATGAAATGGTGTTAGTAGTTAGAATCAGATGTGCAATGTCAATTAGTACATTTTACGTGTCTACATTTTGCCCCTCTTTGAAGTAATGCACTCGTTGCATTGGTTCAAAGAATAAACGGTCTCGATCAAAGCCAATATTTTTTTTTGTTTTCAAAATTTTGCCCCACTGCTGCCCCGGCGAGAGAAAACATGGTAATATATTGCCCCCTCGAGAGATTGGATGAAAATTTTGATTTTTGGGTGATCTCGCCAAAAAGAAAAGAGGACAAAGTTCCCGACAAGTCCAGAAAGGCTCCAAGAGGCCAAAAATGTGTCTAAATGCAATAAAATGATGTAAAACAGGCCTCAACCAGACAAAAACAGGTTCAAAAGTTTGAAACCCTAGCAGGATAGCCAAACAAGGTCGAAAAACCCTAAATTTCAAGCTTAAAAAGGCTCTAAGGAGTCACTTTCGATTCATTTTCACACATAGCCTTTTAACGATTCTGCTATTTGAGCTCTGATATTCTAAGTAGATGGCACAACAAAAATTTTTGATGCACATTTCTGATTGAGTTTAGACATACCAGCGACCTCCCGGCATTGGGGCACTGGTAAGTGATCCTTACTTGAGCTTCGTTTTTCATTTTTCCATGCTTATTTAATGCTTTTAAACTTAGTTTCCCTACAACAGTGCTATATAGCACTGCTCAAAATTCAAACTACACTACTCGGTGGTCCAAACTGGCCCGCCACCATAGAATGCACTATCGCGGTGGAGTTTGGAGTTTGGAAACAAACTTCAAACTCCAACACCTATGTTACCTCTAGCAATGGCATTTCAAAGTCTGACGTGGCGGTGGACATTTAGACTAGGGTTTCTACAAACTGTGCTGCTCTTTAGAAAAGTGCACTACAGTGGTGCATTTTCAGAGTTTGGCACTCCAGCGTTGTAGTTTAAAATTCAAACTGTGATGCCTTCACAAATATCGATGTTGAGGTGGCTTTTTTGAACATTCAGAATAAAATTTCTCAAATTTTTTAACATGGTGGCCTTTCGTGATGTAGGATGTAGTGAGGGAACTCTATTCTTGGGAGCACAGATCATGGGAGATTTTGGTTACTTGCGAGATCTGAGTGACAGGGAGTAGGATCGGCTGTGGGACATGGGACTATGGTACATTTATTATACAACACCTGTGCAAATCCACCTTGGGATGATTTCAATGCTTGCCAAGAGATGGCACAGTGAGACCTCATCCTTCCACCTTCCTACTGGCGAGGCCACCATCACCCTGGAGGACATGTGGCAGATCCTTAGATTGTTGATTCATGGGTGGTGTGTTATTAACGACATGGATGTTGGACAAGATGACATGGATGTTGGACAAGATGCTTGTCATATAGTCCTCGCTATAGAGGATGTTATCTACTACGAGGGTCAGATAGAGTTAGAGCGTCATAGGGCCCTAACTTCACCCTTTTGTTTGGTGGTTGCAATGATTATTTTAGGTCTCATTGCCCCGGATCAATGAGGCGGTATTTCAATCCTGGCTAGGGGCTTTGCTGGGAGCGGATGGTGATGCGTGACAAGCCTATTCATTTTGCTTGGGGGCATGTACTTCTAGCCTCCCTCTATAGGGACTTGCACAAGTACATCTACCTCAACGGAAGAGCACTTGGAGCAGGTGTTACACTTCTTCACGTGTGGGCATGGGAGCACATCTCCATTCTCTGGCCGTGAGTCATTCTAATGCCGATCGAACCTGATGATCCCCTAGTGTGGCGCTATAGAGGTGGTGTGTCTTTTACACACATCAGTGAGCACGAGATTCCTCACTGGAGGAGGGTCCTGGACAATATGCTAGTTTTCATATGGCTCCCATACCTTGGTTGCCCCACATGGGCTGATGATGCATAGCAGATATTCTTTGCCTACCAAGACCACTTTATGTAGGAGCGAGAGCATATGATGGTTGAGAGATACCTACCAGGGCATGTTCATCGTCAGTTTAGTGAGCCAAAGGACCGCCCAGATGACACCTATGTGGCTATATTTGCTCACATGGTATCGCAGGGTTTGTGGAGGCATTATATTCTTGCCTCCAAGGTAGTGGACAACTTTAGACAGTTGGTGGCCTGACCACAGGTATATTATCAGGGACCCGTAGATCCATGTGTGACACACACCTACAGAGATTGGTTTCAGCCACCCCTATGGTTGATAGTTCCAGGAGCACCCTCCGCTCAACAGAGATCGAGGGGAAGGGGGGAGGATGAGGATGGAGAGATGGTGAGCGGCAGGATCAGCCAGTCAGGGTTCCAGTTCAGCCAGTTCAGGAAAATGTACACATTCAGGATCAGGACCAGGTGTCAGCCAAGTAGCAGGATCAAGCAGAGGCACCACCATGAATTGAGGGCAAGGATTAGCCCCATGTGCAACCCCCATGAGCACAACCAATAGGACAACCAAATCCCCAAGATGCACTGATTGTATAGCTATAGGTTTAGGTTCAGACTTTGACAGCGAAGAGGGATAAGGCCAGGGCCGAGAGAGAGTAGGCCATTTTGTAGAGGCAAGCCACAGAGCTACAAGCAGCCACAAAGATGGGCTAGAGACAATAGTTGGAGAGCATGGAAGCCTCCTCCTCTCAGAGCACAATGCCTCTTCATTCTTACAGGGAGGCTATCCGAGAGGTAGACTATTATCGCTTGCATTATCATCAAGCCGTACCCAGAGCAGGCTAGGCCCAAAATTACTCACAGCGAACCAACCATAGACCAGTAGAGGGTCATGGTGACAAAGGCAAGGGCAGCAAACAGGAGGGGTAGACCTTATTTTGATCGAGATATTATTCTTTTGTGCCATATGGGCTCATTTTTTATAGCCTGTTGGGCCTTTTTGTACTTATTGGCATACACATGTACAGTGATCCGATTTATTTTGTACTATGATAGTTATCCAATGATATATATATGAGATGATGATGTTGATATGATGTGATGTGTATCATTTATTTATTATGCATTTATAGATGGTTCTATTTCTGTATGCTATGCAATAATGTTATGGTGTTATGTTGTGTATGTATGGATGCATTATGTGATGGTTATGCGACTGATATATGATATGGGTGGATGATATGTACATTTTTATGATGATGTAATCCATGTATGATGATTTATGTATGTTGATGAAAATGTGATGATTTTAAGATGCTTAGAATAACAAATCTATATTATCCTAAACAAATTAAATGATAATGTAATGCATGTGAGATAGATGATGTGATATGCAAAATGGTATGGAATGATTTGTAAAATGAATATGCAAAAATGATTGCGATGTGGTTATTTATGATATGTTCTATATGATATGGATGAATGATGGATGATATGTATGTTTTTATGATTATGTATGATGTAATGTGTATGCAATGGTCATGCTCTATATGATATGCCTTGATGATGTAAATGAGATGGTTTTAAGTTGTTGAGAATAAAAATTATATATTATCCTAAACATGTTAGAAGATTGTGTGATGTATGTGATGCATTTGTTAACGATTTGATGTAATATATGAAATGATATGTTAATGCAAAGTAGTATGATGATGCTTTATGTTATGCAAAATGAATATAATGTGAGAGATGACTTTATGATGTTCATGTGATGATCTAATAAATATTTTTATGAGATAGTCTATATGAATATGTGTGCTTATAATGCGATGGATTATCTATAATGATCGCATAGCTATTATGTTTGATTATGAAATAGATGGTAATATGAGATGATTTATGAAATGTTTTATGCAAATGAATGTTATGTTATGGCTTATGTGATGGAAAAAATAGATGTAATGGATGTGTTGTGACGCTTTGTGAATATGCTCATTTATGAAAAGTGCTTATAATAACACATTTATATGATGATGGAGATGTAATGCATATGTTTCCTATATGATATGTTTATGCAATATGCTAACAATTTGTGGATGTAGGATTGATTGTGATGATGATGATGACTAACTTTCATAGTACCTTGTTAGCATGAAGAGCAAGAGGGGATGATAGAAGAGAAGTCATTCCAACAAGACATAAGATGATGAATATGCAAATGATGATGACTACTTGCCGAGGAGTTAGGATTTTCAAAGGGCCAATTTACTTATGTTTGATAACACACGTGGTACGATGCATCAAGGTATAGAGAACCAAGATGGCCTTGTACTTAGTGTGATGGAATTTCACTTGACAAATAGATAGGAATATTCTTGTTCACACCTAACATACAAAAACCTTGCTAGGATGCATTTTAGAAGTTTCAAACATCTCAGACCAAAACACAAAAAGGTATAACCTATCGATGCAATAGTCAACAAGTTGTCTAAAACATCCTCCATACATATCTAACAAAGCAAGTATTCACCAAGTTATATTAAAAGAACGTCTAACAAGCACAACAAACAAAAGATAATGATCAGTTCCCCATTCCTATCTCTCTAAATCCTTTGTTCGGATATCATCGAGAGGTCCTTAGAATGAGTGCAATAAGATAAATCAAAAAGGAAAGATCAAGTAAACAAACAAGTCAATGTTCTTCATACCGCTAGCTAAAGGAAACTATGTTTTCTGAAGGATAAGACTTGAAACTTATTGCCAATAGATGATGTCCATTGTCGAAATGATATATCCTAGGACATATTAGTGGATGGCGGCATGTCATTTTGTTTATCCAAAGTGCTTGGTCTGATAAAAAGGTGTCCATTGTAGGAAAGATTCATCCTAGGACATGATTTTATCAGAAAATGATGAGATTGTTTTAAGACTAATAAGCTATTGGTACAAAAAATTGATCAACTTGTTTACTGACTGACTTAAACTTGAGACTTGACGTTTTGAGTTTTCACTTTTCGCCTGCTAGACTTGTTTCTAATTGTTTCACCAAAGGTTGAGGATGATGATCATTTATTATGAGTGATGTTATTGTGGGTGAAAATGAGATGAGACAGATGTATTTTTAAAAAATATTTGGATGTTTTTGGAGTTTTGTAAAGTTTTGATGTTGTTTTTTGGTATTTTTTGAGATTTTCCAATGTTTTGGGGATTTCGAAGATTTTGACCAGGAGACTAACCTAAAGACCAATCCTAGGGGCCTCAAGGGCTGATCAACATATTATCCTTGCCTATGTTATACACATAGAGACCATGTAGTTCGAGTGACAACTTGACTGATTTACAGATGAAGATATACATGATGAAATGTCAATTTATTATGACGGACTCCTAAAGGACTAACCTAAGTGTCTCGGGAGATGATCAAAGATCAACCTTGCCTACGTTCAAGGCTCAGAGACTCGTAGTTCAACAAGATGATTTTTTTTTTGAATTTTTGACCAACTTTTTGAACTGTTTTGGGATTTTGATATGTTTTGAATGTTTTTGGATTTTCTAATTTTTTGATGTTTTTGGATTTTGTGATGTTTTTACATTTTCTGAGATTTTAGGATTTTAAGAATAGACATGAATCTAATTCGATGAGAACATGCCCCCAGCATGATGCAATAGACTACTCTGATAAAGGCAGGACAAACTGAACTTGAGGATGGGTCAATTAGTACTAGGAGGGATTATGATACAAATATAGGACCAAGCTATGATGCGGATGCCAAACAGATGGGTGATGGATGGAGATTCAAATGCAATGGATGATGGAAACGTAATGGATGGATGATGCAAAACAAGCCATAAATATCCTAGTGGAAGGAAAGTGATTATTTACATAAGGCACCTATTTGCCAGGTTTTCACCAAGGTACTTGTCCAAAGTGCCATCGAAGTGGTTTTCAGTAGAGGATGATTTTTTTTCTTTACTGTTTTTTATCCTTTTTCTAATTTTTTTTGGATTTTTTGCTTTTTTGATTTTTTTGTTGTCACCAAGCTGCCTGTTTGCCAGGTTTCACCAGGGTAAAAAAAAATTCAGGACATTTTTTGCTTGTTTTGGATTTTTTCTTGGTTCTATACCTTGAAATATTAGGCATAAAACTTTTTTAGATGAGAGTTATTCATGGGCTCTTGGAGAGGTTCCCCTTCGGGTGTTGATAATTGATATGCCCCTGACTTATAGCTTGTTGTGATAACAAATGGTCCCAACCAGTTGGGTTCAAATTTTCCTTTACTGTTTGGATTTGGGATGTTCTTTTGATTCTCCTTTAGTACCAGTTCTCTGACTTGGAATGTCTTGCTTCTGATTTTCTTGTTATACCTCCTCTTGAGTCTATTCTAATAGACTTGCAAATGATTTAAAGCATCTATATGTCGCTCATCCAATAGCTCCAGCTCATTCAGTCTTGATACTTGGTACTCTTCATTCATGATGAGGTTTTGCAATGATATTCTTAGTGACAGGAGCTCAATCTCAATGGGGAGTACTACTTATGATCCATAGACCAAGGAGAAGGGGGTGGCGCCGGTGGGTGTGTGGATGCTAGTTCGATAGGCCTAGAGGGTGGGATTGAGCTACAAATTCCAGTCATGACCTATGTCATTGACTGTTTTCTTAAGGATCTTTAAAATGGTTTTATTTGTGGCTTCTTGGCCATTTCCTTGGGGATAGTATGGAGTGGAGAAGCAATGTTGGATTTTTCACACAAGTCACAGACATCCTGATTCTTAAATGGTGTCCCATTATTTGAGATAATGGCTTGTAGGAAACCATTGTAGAAAATGAGATAGTTCAGGATGAACTTTGATATCTGCTTCCCGGTTATATATGTCACAGGTATGGCTTCCACCCACTTGGTAAAGTATTTTGCAGCTATTATGATGAACATGTAGCCATTAGATGAAGTGGGAGTGATTTTTCCAATGAGATCAAGTCCCCACTATGAAAAGGGCCATGGTGTGATGATGGGATGAAGTTATTAAGCTGGAGCATGGATGAGGTCCCCATGCTACTAACATTGTAGACAACTTCTGACGTAGTCATGTTCCTCTCTTTCCATTGTAGGCCAATAATACCCCATCCTCAACAATTTCTTGGCTAGGGTGATTCCACTTGAGTGTGAACCACAGATGTCATTATGTACTTTAGTTAAAGTGGTCAATGCCTCCTCATCGTTTAAACAATGTAATAAGGTTCCTTCTATGCTCCTACAATACATGGTATCTCCTAGGATGATGAATCGAGATGCCTTTTTGACAAAGGTTCATTTTAAGGTTGAGGGTAAATTGGCAGGTATGACACCTATTCGTAGGTAGGTGTAAATGTCATAGTACTAGGGGTCACCGGGACCAATGATCTCACATAAATTTTTTGATTCTGGTACCTCTAATGCAGGCACGAGAAGCCGCTCTACCAAGAATTCATGTTTAGGATGTTGCGATGGATGTCCAGCAAGGATACAATTGTTGCCATGGCGTCTGCTACTCTGTCATTTTCTCTAGGAATTTTCTCAAATGTGATTTTGATAAAGGATTCCTTGAGAGTCTCCACCAATTTCTTGTATGGGGTGAGCTTATCATCCTTATTTTGGTACTCATCATTCACTTGGTTTATTATCAGCTGGGAGTCTCCATATACTCTGAGGGTTATGATGTGCCACTGCACTGCTATTCTGAGACCTATGGTAAAGCCTTGTATTTTGCAATGTTGTTGGTGTAGGTAAATGCCAATTTATATGATCTAGGTATGCAGTCCCCTTGTGGGGTGATAAAGAAGACATCGGCTCCTGATCCATGTTGCATGTATGAGACGTCAAAGTAAAGTTTCCATTGGTCGGCTATGTCAAGATTCAAGATGGATTCATCTGGAAACTCTGAAATGAGAGGATTCTTTGAATATATTGGTGCTTCTACAAATCGATATGCGATGACTTGATCTTTAATTGCTTTCTGCTCCACATATTCAATGTCATACTCTAATAGTATCGTGACCCATTTGGCCATTCTTCTAGTGAGCATTGCTTTTGATAGTAAGTACTTGAGAGGGTCAATTTTGGCGATGAGTTTTATTTTGTGTGCCAACATGTAATGTCTAAATTTCTATGAAGTGAACACTACTGCTAGACATGCTTTCTCAATGAATGAGTAGTTTAACTCATGACTGACCATGGTCCTGTTGATATAATATATGGCCCTTTCTGTTCCATTTTTGTCATGTTGAGCTAGAAGAGCTCTAAGGGTTGTTGTTGTTGCTAACACATAGAGAATTAATGGCTTTCTTGGGATCAGTGGCATGAGGACCGGTGGTGTAAGTAGATATTATTTGATCTTATTGAAGGCTTCTTCACACTTGTTATCCCACTTGTACACTACTCCCTTGTGAACTAGGTGAGAGAATGGATTCTATTTATCTACCAGCTGTGCTATGAACCTTCGGATGGACTAAAGCCTGCCTTGGAGACCTCTCAATTGTTTCAATGTTTTGGGTGCCTCCATCTCAAGGATTTCTTTTACCTTTGTTGGATCTACCTCAATACCTCTCATTGACACTATGTATCCTAGCAACTTTCCTGATTGTACATTGAAGATGCACTTCTTTGGATTTAATCGGACCTTGTATTCCTCCAGCCTATCAAAAATAGCACTTAGGGTTGCTATGTGATCTTTCCTCTTTTTGGATTTGGCTAGTATGTCATCGATGTAATATTTGATAGTTTTATGGATCATGTCATGGAATATTAACATCATGGCTCTTTGGTATGTTGCTCCTGCATTCTTCAAGCCGAATGGCATCATATTCTAGTAGTAAGTCCCCCATGGACAAGTGAAGGTCATTTTATGTTGGTCTTCTTTAGAAATCATTATCTGGTTGTATCCTAAGAAACCTTCCATCAAGGAAATAATTTTGTGTCCCACCATCATGTCTACAATCATGTCAATGTTGGGCAACAAGAAATTGTCTTTTGGACATGCTTTGTTTAAGTCCCTGAAATCTATGCAGATTCTAATTCCCCCATCGGGTTTTGAGATGGGCACCATGTTTCACACCCATTCTAGATAGTCTATTGGTCGAATGAATCCTGCATCCAATAGCTTCTTTAATTCCATTTTGACTAGTAGGACGATCTGAGGGTGCATTTTCCTGAGATTTTTCCTTTTGCTTAAGGATATACTGCTAGGTGATGAACTACAATTTTTGAATCAAGCCCTGGCATGTTAGCATAGCTCAATGTAAATTTTACCTGTCTCTCTCTCAAGAAATCTACTAGGAGTTCTTGTTCTTCTGATAGTAATGACTCCACATAAAATGTGATGTGCGGGGTCTCCTCTGTTCCTAGATTAACTGGATTACACTTTTCTACTAGGACCGCTGATTTTTCCTCATGGAGAGCTCTAAAAGGAAGATTAAATCACCCATCCTCAGGTGCCTTGAAGAGGTTTTCACCATTGGATGCATCCTTTCTTTTTACTTTTTTTTAGGTCAGAGAGTGTCACAGTGTGGTTTTCACTCAAGGACTTAGATATTATTTTTAGTTTCTCACTTTTACGACTAAGGGATTCAATCGTTTCCCCATAATAGACCTGTGTATCTAGCTCAATGATGAATCTTTATTTGTGATCCCCACACAGAATATTATCCTATAGTCCCATGAATTTTGAGAGCATCTCATCATTTTTGAATGTGTCAAGAACTGGTGGTCCTCATTGGTCATAATTGATGAGTTTGGGGTAAACTAGATGGATTTCATGATCTTGATGGTCTAACTCAAAGAATAAGGTGATAATGATGAGAAGGTTGGTATCCTCGAAGAGCCTAGGTAGGTTGGTTATGGGATCCTCATCATCACTACTACTACAAATGTCAGCTATGTCAAATGTGAAGTTGTCTAAGATGCAACATATAGATATGGGTAAGAGAAGTTCGGTTGTAGATAGCTGAGGAGGATTATTGACCTTTCTAACTAGAGGACTTCGGCCATGTATATTTATACTCAGAGGGGTACATCCAAGGCCAAGGTTTCTCATTCGAATCTCCAGAATGATAGGTATTATAAGCCCATTGTCATTTTTCCCAAGTCTCTAGTTTCTATCATAGCCCATTACGAGCATCATTTGCAAACCTTTGCTTGTGTCATCCATTGGTATATCGGCAGCTGGTCCATTATCTTGGTATAGGAGATGAGATGGGTCCTCCTCTATGGCTTCTTGGCTGAGATCTTCCCAACTTCTAAAGTTAGGATATTCTTTAGGGGATTTATGAGATGTGGAGGCTTCATTTGATTCTGGATGTCCACGTGATCTGGGAGATTGTGGTAACTCTCCTACTACAAAAGAATTTTTGGGAATTGTGTAGTTTCTACAACCATTATCCTGGATGATGAATTTGATATCGAAGATGGTGGGGATGGTGGGAATGGAGGGTGTCTCTGTCGCATAAGAGGATACGAGAGTGGCTGGATCAATGTACAATGTTGATGGGCCTTCATCATTTTTGGGCACTTGAGGGATTTTTTAGTATTTTTCCTCAAGGTTCTTGCAGTAAGAGAATGGTTCAGGATCTCCATGAATGGTGACCTCTTGTCCTTCATATGTGAATTTGACACATTGATGGACAATTGATGCTACCGCTTGCATTGCATGGATCCATGGACGTCCTAGGAGAATGTTATAAGGCAAGTCGAGGTCCAGGACCTGACAGGTGGTTTCCATGATGGCTGGCCCTACTTGAATAAGGATTTTGATTATGCCTTGGGATACTCTTTCCTAATCATCATATACTTTGATTGTAATACCCTTTCCTTTCTCGATGGAATCCTCTAAGATTTTTAACTGCTTAATGAGCTTGAGGGAACAAATATTCAAGCTTGCACCTCCATCCACCAAGACTCGCTTGACTTTACTTTTCTGCACTAGGACCTCTAAGTGGAGTGCACGGTTATGAGATGGTTGAGCAGGAAAGTCTTGGTTGGAGAATGTAAGGAGATTCAGGGTAACGATATTTCTGACCATAGCTTGGAATTGTTCCGCATCAAGATCTGCGGGGTTGGTAGATGAATCCAATGCTTCCTCAAGGATTTTCTTGTGGGCGGATGAGATTTTTAATAATTCCATGATGGAGATTTGTGTTGGAATTATTTTTAGCTGATCAAGGACATTGTAACCATTGGGAACAGATTTTGAATTGGAGATGAAAGTTTTGTTTGGTTGAGATGATCCTGCGATAGTAACTTTTCCACCTCTTGTGGTGACTCCACAATCGGCTTGGTCTCCTTTGATACTGATTACTGCATAATATTCATATAGGGAGGTGATGATAGTTTCATACACATGATTCACATTTTTGAAGGTGCCTTTCCCCTTATCAGTGCTATTGTTCCCTTTATTATTATGGTTAGAAATTGGATTCGTGTATATTTTGAGGTTTTGGTTTCCTGTTGGATGTTCCACATTTATGATCCTTTGATCAATAAAGTCTTGGACTATGTTCTTTAGTCTCATGTAGCTATTCGTGGTGTACCCTTTGATTTTGTGGAAGTCGTAGAGCTGATTTTCATTGTACCAAGGATGTTTAACATCTGGTTCTTGGAAGTTCTCATAGGTGGGAATCTTGATGAAGTTTTCATTTAGTAATTTCTTCATGATGACTTTAAGTGGTTCCCCAAGAGTAGTGTATTTCCATTTGGTGAAGTTCTTGTTTCGCTGGGGTGGTCCTCTTTGGTCATTGACATTATTCATCACTTGGTTGCTTGGTTGTTGTGTTGTTGTGTTCGCTTGATGATGGTTTTGGATTTGTTGTTGTGGTGTGAGTGTGTTTTTCCGAGGGGCACTGATGAATACTTTGGCATCGACGACATCATCATTGGTAAAAAAATAAATCTTTCCCATGTGCAAGTTTTCTCATTGCAATTGGTGGGTGGGTGATTATTCTGTTGTTTAGGATATGAATTTGATTCTCTGGGTTGTTTCATAAGGGCTCGTTCGATGCTGAGCACCTTGGAAATCAATTGGTCATATGTGGTGATACCTTGGACCTTGAGATGGAATGCCAAGAGGCTGTCAAGGTTGGATATGATAGTGCATACTTGATGTTCCTCAGGCATGACCCATTTTCTCTAATTGCCCTTGGATTGCCATCATTGTAGGAATGAAGCAAATGATTCATTCTTACCTTGTTTTAGAGATGAGAGTTCCTCTAGACTAACATCCATAGTGATATTGCATGCATAATTTTTGATGAATGCGTCTATGATTTCTTGGAATGTCTTAATGCCTGTGGGTAGGCAAGAGAACCATTCCATGGTGTGGCTAGCCAAACTCCTATGAAATAGCCACATCAGATAGGTAACATCATATGTGACTTCCATGCAATGAACCTGGAATTCCCTAATGTGATCTTCAGGGTTTCCCATCCCATGGTACTTTTCAAACTTGGGGATCTCAAATCCTTTTGGGAATGGTTTCATTACAAGGCTTTGGTCAAATGGATAAGGACATAAGTTACTAGATGTTTTTGTGGTTTGTCCTAATTGAAGGTCGAGCACTTGTTGCGAGCGTAACCTGATTTATGTTGTCACATCATTTTGTGGATTAGGAGGTAGGATGAAGGTGTTTTGAGGTGGTTCACTGGTGGGTGTGATGGGTGGATTGGTTGGTGGTATTTGCACATTCTATTGAGC
>VDFB02281492.1:298708457-298771882 GCA_007258455.2 Sequoia sempervirens
GATAAGTGGCACTTTTCCATTGGATGAAATTTAGTCCCACATTGCTCTATTTTGGGAATTCTTTGAACTTGTCATTCTATAAATAGAGAGCTCCTCTTTTATATTTGGCATCCACAATTTGAGTAAACTTACTATGCTTAAATCTTTAGCAATCTTCATCCATACTTTCGAATTTGTAGCTAGGTTATGCAGGTTTTTATCTTGGAGCACTCATCACTCTTCATCAAAGTGGATCAAATTTTATCATCAATTCACCATTGCATCATTGGAGTTGGGAAAGGGCCAATTTTCACATCAAATTAGCACCAATTCCCTCAAGAGATTGAGAATTTACTTTGCTTTAGAATAGGATTTGATATGTTTTAAGTTTTGTTGTATTCTTCATTTCATTTCCTCTCTCTTTTGCAATTTAAATGAATTTCTTGAGGAATCTACAATATATCTTGCATTTGATCTAATCTATTGTTTGTTTCTTATGCTATTGTAGGTTTAGGATCTAGGTTCACAAATACATATACATGTATGTGAATAAAATTTGAATACATATATACATATATACATACATACATACATACATACATACATATATATATACACACACACATATATATGTGTGTGTGTGTATGTCTATATATACAATATTAGAAAACATGGTAAATAAATTTAAATACAAATAAATATATATGTGTGTGTGTGTGTGTGTGTGTGTGTGCATATATATATATTAAATATATTTATATATACATACATATATACATGAATACATATTCAAATTTAATATCAAATTAAATTTGATAATCAATAAAATTATATCAGACTGTATGGGAAATCAAGCTAAAGTCTTGGAGGTGACCCACTAAGGTTGTGGCTTGATAGAACATTAAGGAAACATTCAAAACAAATAGAGCCAACGGAAATAACAAAAAAGCAATAATGGGAACACCAGTTGCATGTGAATAGAATGATGTGGTTACCATTTTAGAATGGACAATAGTGGGAAGGAAAAAGCATAGTAAACTGGGAAAGATATCGACTAGCAGCAGGGCGAAAGTAGAGAAAGGGTCATAGTGTTAGAAAAATCAGAGGAAATACTTCATCAAAAGCCCGATTTGTGAGGTAAATCAGTTTCCCCTTGAAACAAGAACGATTTCATTATTATTTTTACAAACTAAGCTATGATAGCTACTATATTTTATGTAAACTGATAGAATTTTTATACATACATTCCTTTTGTTTGTGTGATATAGAATTGAGCCGATAGTAGTGATTTATTGACCACCCTTTTGGGGCCACATGACCTTTGGCCTATATGCATATATATATTTATGTTGAAGCCTTAATAGCTAGCTCAAGAGCTAGACCGAGGTATGGAGTCTTATAAGGTGTCATAGTCAGAACATTCACATGATATTGCTAGCCTTGGCAAGGCTATCGAAATATCCATTTTGACCCAATATGTATTTGTCTATGCCTGAATTTGTGGTGGTTCAAATGTCGAACCCTTGGTAAGAGGATTAATCCTCTGAGTCTTCTTTTAAATGTATCCACTATGTGAAAATTTGAATAAATTTCCCTCCATTATCAGCTAGGCCAATAATGGTAAGAGGTAGCAAGCTTTGCTAAGAATGTAAACTAATATATGCTTGTCGTGGATGCCCTTGATCAATAGAGCAATGAAATGTATAAGTTTTGATTTTATTTAAACCTTGAGAATCGATCTTTATGATTGATTGGTTATTCCTTTGAGTAGGATACAAGAAAGTGTCTGCATGTCAAACATGTTTGTGATATAGACCCAACATGTTCCTTGAACAAACGTGAACATGACCTGTGGTTGGTTGGGTAAGGAATGAACTTGTCATGTAATGGGAAGTCAGATTTAAGTGACCACAAAATCTTTAAAAGGGTCTTAAAAAGGGCACGAATTAAGAAAGAAACCCCAGTGATAACCTTCAGGTAAGTATGGATGCCCAAAATCAAACAATGAGTATGTCAAACCTGTTATTTTTTATTTACATAATTGCTCATGAATGGTTAAAAATAATTTATTTGAAACCATGGATAGTATATTAGCTTAATATTATAGAGGAAAATTAAAGATGAGATAGCTATAGGCAATATTTTTATTGGTAAACAAAATTGATATATCTTTGTTCAATGAGATAAAACTCATTTTGTTCTATTGAAAAATGATGATTCTGTCATTAAATGAAACTATTTGGCCTGAAATAGTAATGTAATGAAAGAGATAGTGAATAATCTTATGTGAATGAAATTGTTGTTTTGAGTAAGCCACCATTATATTTGAAACAACCATGTTTTATAAGTTTTGTTTAGTAGGAAACAATACTTGTTCTGTTAAAATCAATGAATGTTCATATATAAACATGTTTTATAACTTTTTAGTAGGAAATAGTACTTGTTATGTTAAAATCAATGAATTTTCATATGTAAACAACATGTTTTATAAGTGTTTAGTAGGAAATAGTACTTGTTCTGTTAAAATCAATGAATGTTCATATGTAAACAACATGTTTTATAACTGTTTAGTAGGAAATAGTACCTTTTCTATTGAGATCAATGAATGTTCATATGTAAACAACTTGTTTTATAACTATTTAGTAGGAAATAGTAATTTCTCTATTTAAACAATGAATGTTCAAATGGGAACAACAATGTTAGAATATCACAGTTTTAAAAAAATGCAATAACAGTATGTGTGAAACTGTTAGCATAGAATTGATCTGAATTCTTTATTTTGACAAAGGAACATCAAATGGAATACTATTTTAAGATTGCAATCTGAATTAATGATTATTTCAGATTTTATGCACAAACTTTAACATTAGTAGGCACATATATGTGTATGCACTTAGACTCTGTCAATGTACATACACATACTTGTGACATACCTTGTTTTGTTTTTTGTACATTTTTGAAAAGGAAAATGATTAAGATGATAAGTACAAAATAGTCATAAGAATGATATAACTAGTTGTTGAGTTACTCTGTGAATCATAAATCTGATTTCTGTTTTAGAGTATAAACAAGTATTCTTTTCTTCTTTTGAAGACATTTGTTAAAGAATAATTGAATACTTGAATAGAAAAGTGATACCTTAGTTGACTAGAGCACCTATGGGTAGATGCTGCTAGAGGGTAGATAGCTATTATGAGATAGTAGAAAATTACCTTTTACGATGGGTGCCAAAAAAGAGTTTAGAAAGTGTAGGTTTGCTATACTGGAATCTATTGTTTGTTGTTGTTGCAACACATTTATTATGCTTGGCCAAGGAATATAGTTCATTATGTATGTATGAATGAACTCTATGATTTCACTCTCTACCATTCCTAGCATATATCTTGCACTTTCTTTTCTAACTTGTAGATAGAAATTGCATGTTGATGTATGGGAACACACTAGATTCCACCTTATAGATTGTTCTCTTTCTAAACTTTCTGTTTAGGGTCAGGAATTCATTAGGTTGGAAGAAAATTGAGGAAGCGTAAGCTTTGTGGTTGGGTGGTAAAGTGTTTCAACCATGTTCTCATTCACCAGTGGAGGCAAGTGTCAAAGAACCTTAGTTGTTCACAAGACTATTATATTCTAAGATGCAACTTGATTTAATGTGTACAATGTAATGACTTTGTGGCTTTAGGAGCCAAGTCAAACCTAATATTATAATTTGAATTTTGAAGTGAATATAAGAATCTTTGACTCAATTTAAATGGACATGTGTAGCTATGATTGACTTTAGCCACTAGTTCTGTCTTTTTGATTTGGAGTATATTCATGTGTCATTTACAATAATATTAATTATTAATAATTTTGAATGGGTTATTACATTTTGGTAGCAGAGCTTAGGGTTCAACTCTAGGCCTTTTGAGTCTACCATAGTTGACTAGGGGTAGTTGAACCTTGACCCAAGTTTGGATGTTTTGAGAATTTACCGAACCTAAATTGAATGCAGGAATGGGAAGGTCAAAGGTGAGAGAAAACTGTCAGAACCTCACATAAGAATGATGTAAAGGAAGGAAACACCAAGATAGAGGTTCAATCAGAAATTCCTGATGATGAAACTCTAGCTCATGCTCTTACATGACTCGAGCTAGAGAGAGGCTTGAAGATTGACGAGAAGCAAACACCTAAGATCAAAAAGCTTTCCGCAATTTGGGATTGGCCTATAGGGTATGGAACCAATGCACCCTAGTTGACTAAAGAGGAAAGGGAGATCCAACATGTGCTCAACCATCCTCTTCTGTTAAGTTTGAAGTAAACTCAGATGATGACCCAGAGGAATGTCCTCTTTCTAATGCCAAGAAATTAGAATGATGTAGCAAAAAGCCTATTGTAAATAAGGGTCTATTGACTCACCTTAAATATAAATAAAATAAAATGATATTTTTTTGGTGTCTTCAAAGAAAGACTCTTAAAAGTGTGTATTATGCATGAATGTGTATGTCTTCTATGTTGAGGGATGTATGCATATGAAAATTATGAGATGTAGCATAAGAACGTTTATTCATAGAACCTTGTGTTGAGATGCAATAAACGTGACTATGTTTCAAGATAAGTGTGGGACAACATGGTGACCACCAGGCAAGAGAGGGGTTGTAGTGGTTCCAATAATGAAATAAACAAGAGACTAGAGAAAATTCTAGAACTTCTGAATTAGCAAGAGTCTCGTATGGATCATATAGAGAAAGAATTCTAAGTGGCACATCTAGGACCATAGGAATGCAGAAGGAAATCAAGGAGACGATGGTCTAGGGGAAGGTCCATGAGGGAAAATTGAGGAAGAACATGGGAAAGACCTCAAAAGAGTAGCATCGCCCAAAATCAATGGTAAGGATATTAGAATAGGAGTTGAGGCTTGGATTATAGAAATAGAAAAATATTTTGGGCTTCATAACCTTTCTGAGAAGACTAAGGCAACATGGGCTATGTATCAACTCTCAAATGAAGTAGCAACTTGGTGGGATAATGATAAGTTAGAACAAAATCTTTAGCCTACTGAGATAACTTGGGAACTCTTCCTCCAAGCTTTCAGGAAGAGATGGTTAACACAACTTTTCTTTGACAAGAAAGTGACAGAATTTTAGAACTTCACCTAGGGAAATATGACTATGATTTAGTATTGGGAAAACTTTACCAACTTATTGAAGTATGTGCCCTAGTATCAGGGAGATGAATGGTTCTGCATCTAGAAATTTATAATGGGAGTTAGACCCCACATAGGAGCTAAAGTGGATATGCACGAACCTCAAACCATGAATGAAGTCTTCCAAAAATCCATCAAACATGAACAAAAGCTACAACAACTATCCAATATTTGCAGTGATTCAAATTCTAAGTTGCGGTACAGGAAGAAGAAATTTCATAAGGGAAACAAGAGCCATCAGATCCGTAATCTCAAGAGGGGAAGCGAAACATAGGAGAAGGGTGAAGATGGTGATGGTGGAAAGAATAAGAAAGAAAATAAAGGAAAGGGTAAGGACGACCATAAGTAGAAGGGATTTAGAGAGGAAAAGTCAGGAGGTTACAAAGGGCCTCAAGATGGATGTTATACTTATGGAGGTGATTATTATGCCTTGAATTTTCCTCAATGGTTGAAGTTGTAGAAGGAAGGAAGCTACCAATAGACTCATTAGATCCACATTGTAGTGGACAATAGATAGGTAGAGTATCAGGCTTCGCCAATTCATGTAACGGGTAAGCTCTATGGCCAATATGTTTCAATATTAATCGATAATGGAGCTATTGAATGTTTTATAGATCCTAGGATAATATCTAAGATACCCATTAGATCAGATACATGGAAATTTTCTGGAAAATCCAGTATGGTAATCGAGTAGAGCATAGGGTAGATACCTATCTCTTTTGTAGTGAGTTGGAGCTTCCAATCTTTCAAACTCAGGTCAACTTATATGTGGCATCCTTAGGCTCATATGATGTAATCTTGGGAATAAACTAGTTAACTAAGCATAAGGCTATAGTGAATTGTGAGGATAAGGTGGTCAACTATCTAGATGATTATGGAAACCCAGTTGAGGTTTGTGGAATGTAGCAACTCTTAGAGCTTAGACAAATTTCTATGATGTAGCTCAAGAAGGATTGATGAAATAGGTGTGCAATTTATGTAGTGCATGTTAGTAATCCTGACAACAAGGAGCCATATTTGGATGACTACCCTGAGTTCCAAGATGTATTCCCTGAAAAACTTACAAAATTTCCTCCGAAGTGGGAATTCAATTTTTCTATTGATCTAGTTCTAGGAGATGAGCCTCAATCCAAGGCACCTTATTGGATGACCATCACAATACTCTATGAATTGAAGGCCCAACTAATGGAAATGTTGGATAAGGAACTCATAAGACCGAGTGTATCACCTTGGAGAGAACTAATTATTTTTGTGAAAAAGAAGGATGGATCTTTGCATCTATGTATAGATTATTGGATGTTGAACAAGGTTACCATCAAAATTGGTATCTACTCCTGAGGATTGATTAATCATTTGATTAAATTAAGGGAGTGATGGTGTTCTCCAAGATAGATCTTAGGTCAGGGTACCATCAATTGAGGATTAAGGAAGAAGATATTCCAAAGACTGCATTTAGAATTTGGTTGGACATTATGAGTTCACAATGGTACCTTTTGGTTTGAATAATGCACCAACAACCTTTATGAACTTTATGAATAGTGTATTCAGAGACTAGTTGGATGACTTCTTTTTTTTATCTTTATTGATGACATCCTAGTCTACTCAAAGACTGTAGAAGAGCATGATAGGAATTTGAGGATAGTTTTTTAGCGACTGAGAGAAAGGAAACTCTTTGTAAATTTGTCTAAGTGTTCATTCTATTAGGACAAAGTGCATTATTTGGTCCAGATTATTTCAATGGAAGGATTCTTCATAGACCCCAAGAAGATCAAGGCAATCATTGAATGGCTAGTGCCTTAGAATGTGTCAAAATTTCATAGCTTCATGGGCCTTGCAAGATACTATAGTAAGTTTGAGCAAGGGTTCTCCCAGATTGCATCTCCCATTACCTCACTCCAAAGGAGGGGAACATAGTTTGAATGGACCGAGAAATGTGAGCAAGCATTCCAACTCCTAAAGGAGAGGCTCATGACAACACTAGTGCCGACTATCCAGATCCTAATGGGAGATTCATAATAATCACATATGATTCAAGAGAGGGATTGGGAGTAGTATTAATGTAAGACAAATAAATGGTAGCATATGAATCAAGGCAGCTCAAGCAACACAAAGTGAACTACATTCCTCATGATTTAGAATTGGTGGCCATAGTTCATGCCTTATAGATGTGGAGGCATTAGCTTTTGGGAAATCCATTTGAACTCAAGATAGACCACTTAGGGTTGAGATACATACTTACCTAGCCAAACCTTAATGTGCAACAAAGAAGGTGGTTGGAATTCCTTAGCGAGTATAACTTTGGGATAGAATACATAAAAGGAAAAGAGAATAGATTAGTTGATGCTCTTAGTAGATGAAGACATATGACAGCCATGATCTCAACTAGGTCTAACTTGAAATAGTAGGTGATTTAGAATCTACCTGGGGATGAGCACTATGAAAGAGTGAAGAGCGCCTTGGTAGTAAATCCTTCGGATCATCAGTTCGATGGGTATGAGATTGAATCAGATGGTATTTTGAGATATCAGAGAAGGATGCATATTCCTGACTCTAGAGAGCTGAGAAAGTTGGTTCTAGAAGAAGTTCACAATGCACCTTACTCAAGACACCCCAAAGTATCCAAGATGATCGCGGAGTTGAAGACTCTATATTTTTGGCCTAAACTCAAGAAGGATGTAGTGGAGTATGTACCCAGATGCTTGGAGTTCTAGTGAGTCAAGGATAAACATGCACACCCAACCAGGTTATTGTATCCTCATGACATACTTGAGTATAAATGGCAAGTTATCAATATGGATTTTGTACAAGGGTTGTCGTTGAGCAAGAATAAGCATGATGTTATCTTGGTCATGATTGATAAGTTGACTAAGGTTATACGCTTCATTCTGGGAAATCTTAAGGATGGATCATTGACCCTAGCTAAGAAATTTGTCCAGGATATCTTTCACTAGCATGGAGTGCCAGAGACTATCATTTCTGAGGGACACACAGATGACCTCAAGGTTTTGGATGACCTTGAATCTTGCATTGGGGACCAAATTGGATTTCAACTCGGTTTATCATCCTCAGACTGATGGGAAGATAGATATTATGAATTAGGTAGTCGAAGACTTCCTCTGAATGTATTGTATGAACCAACAATATAAGTGAGAAGAATATTTTCCTTTGGTAGAGTTTTCTTACAACAACTCGTATCATACATCCTTAGGAATGACATCATTTGAAGCCTTGTATGGGCAGAAGTTTCGTACCCCCATCAGCTGGGATAAATTGGAGGACAAGATCATAGTAGGACCTAGAATGCTTAAGGAAATGGGAGAACAAATGGGGGTTATTAAGCACAGATTGAAAGAGGTGACAAACTTATAGAAGATTTATGTCGATAAGAATAAAAATCTTAGACAGTTCACAACAGGGGATAAAGTTTTCTTGAGAGTTAAACCTCATAAAATTTCTACTGCTTTTGGAATGTCTTCCAAGTTGGTCCCAAGATATGTGGGACTGTTTGAAGTATTGGAAGTGATTAACCCAGTTTCTTATAGACTAGCTCTACCACCTACTCTGGCTCAACTTCATAACGTGCTTCATGTTTCCTTGCTTAAACCAACATCCTGATGTGACTCATGTACTTTATTGGAAATATTTGCAGGTACAGGATCGAGGAGTGGTGCTAGTGAAGTCCATTAGAATCCTGGATAGATGCAACATTAAGTTACAGAGAAAAGATATTGATCGATTTAAGGTCCAATGGGACCAATACTTAGAAATAGAATGCTCCTTTCCACATTTTCTTTCTTGAAAAAGAAACTCAATAATTTTTCCTTTTTTTTTTGAATGAGATATTATGATATTTCATGCTTTAAAATTCTGATGTTGAAACAAACATATAAATTTTGATGTGATGTTGAAATAGACATATATATTTTGATGTGATGTTGAAATAGACATGTATGTTCAAAATTTGATATGATGTTCTTTTACTTTGACTTACTAGACATTGGGATAATGTCTCTTCCAAGAGGGGAAGGATTTCATAACCCAATTTTATTGGATATTTACTATAATATGGTAAATTGAATTACTGAAGAAATTCAATAAATATTAAATGGAGAATTTGGAATATTCAAAAATTGAATGAAAGAAGTTGATTGATGTTGAGTTTGTGAATTTTTTGAAATTATTTTATATTGTTACCAAGAATTGAATGTTACTGGTCAATTTACAAGTGCAAGTGTGTGTAGTTCTAGGGTGAAAGGTTGAAGGACAAGAACATAGTTGAAGTAGGATTGTTTAGCCAGATTGAATGGTAAGCCAGTTGGAATCTAGGTGCACACACCACAAATGGCATGACTTGCATTCAAACTAATTTGCATATATAAGAGAATGTAATTTCCTGACTTGAACTATTTCATTGTTTGAAAATGAATGGCTTGTAGATTAAAATTTGTCTACTTAAAATTTTTGTTTGAAGAAAATAAAAGTGAGTATTGTAAAGAAAATTCCTTTGTTAGTATATATATACATATATATAGATGATTGAAATGAAAATTCAAGTTCCTTGTTTTCAATAATAGTGTATGGAACTTATAAGCCATTCTAAAAAAAACAAATTATACATATATACATGTATGTAAATAAAATTCAAATACATATAATATATATGTCTATATATACAATATTAGAAAACATGGTAAACAATAATGAAACCATTTAAATACACATATAAATATATACATATATATATGTATATATATATATATATATATGTATGTATAAATGTTACATATATATATGGGTGATCCCATAATAGTGGTTTACAATTTTGGCCAAACTAGACACTAAAATAATTTTTTCTAACTAAATCTTCACTTTTGAGCACCTATAGTGGCTAAACCGTGAGAAATTTGGAGATGATGCAAACTAGAGTTTCATGACATTTTGTCTGTAGATTCTAAATATATTTTTTTCAAAATTTTTGGAATCATATTGCACCTCTTTTTCCATCTCCCTCAAAAACTAGTTTTTTTTTAGAAAACAACATTTTTAAGGAGTGACGCTTATTGTATAACGTATAATTTTTTTCCATGAAGTGTAAAATTCTAATTCTTTCAAATTTAGATTTTTAACTATGGTATCTAGTGCTTCCACTTGGTTAGATAGTGTTTTATTTAATATTTTTTTTCCTTATTCAAGTTTTGAAGTCAAACCAATTACAATTCAGACATAGGCGGACCGTATAATGTGTAACAATTTTTTTATGTATCGAAATTCATTTTTTTTTTGTTGGATCAAGGACTTCAATATCTAGTGCACTCATATTTTTCAAAAATAAATCTTATAATCTTCTGTTTTTCCACATGTGCATAACAAAGAGCTTGATTTTCGGTGAAAAACTGACATTCACAAGAAATTAAAAAATATATATAATAATAAAATTAAATTTATTTAAAATTATAATTTTTGGGAAGCTTATAATAATTAATACATACTTACAAAAAATAAATTTTAAATGAATTCATTTGATCCCCCAAAAAGTAAATCAAAAGTGGTTTTTTATCAACATTTTGATAGGTGTAAAGGCGACTTTGTTATAGGTATGGTTTAAAACTAGCAGGGTTCTATCCAAGGGGGTTTGATCTAAGGTAGTTTGATCAAATCCTCTTCAATTGGAATGATTTAAATGGAACTTTTTAAGGCTTAAATAATTATATTTTCTAAAAATATGTGATTTCATCAAAAATCAAAATCTCCCAGAAATTGTAAACTAGCTTTGTGGGATCACCCATATATATACATGTATACACGAATGCATATTAAAATTTATTATGGAATTGAATTTGATAAAAAATAACATTATATTAGACTGCATGGGAAATCAAGCTAAAATATTGCAAGTGACCCACTAAGGTTGTGGCCTGACAGAACATTAATGCAACATTCAAAAAAATAGAGCTAATGACAATAACATAAAAGAAATAATGGGAATTTTGACCACATGTGAAGAGAATGATGTGGTTACCATTTTAGAATGGACAATAGTGGGAAGGAAAAAGCATAGTAAACTAGGAAATATATCGACTAGCAGCAGGGCGAAAGCAGAGAAAGGGTCATAGTGTTAGAAAAATCAGAGGAAAAGCTTCATCAAAATCCCAATTTGTGAGGTAAATTAGTTTCCTCTTGAAACAAGAATGATTTCATTATTATTTTTACAAACTAAGTTGTGATAGCCACTACATTTTATGTAAAATTCAATAGCATTTTTAAACATGCATTTCTTTTGTTTGTGTGATACGGCCTTGAGCCAATAGTAGTGATTTATTGACCACCCTCTGGGGGCCGCATGGCCTTTGACTTATATGCTTATATATATTTATGCTGAAGCCTTAACGAATAGCTCAAGAGCTAGACCGAGGCATGGAGTCTTATAAGGTGTGACATTCACAATGTTCGCATGATATTGCTAGCCTTGGCAAGGCTATCAAAATATCCATTCCAACCAAAATGTATTTGTTTGTGCCTAAATTTGTGGTGGTTTGAATGTCAAACCCTTGGTAAGAGGATTAATCCTTTGTGTCTTCTTTTAAATGTATCCACTATATTAAAATTCAAATAAATCACCCTCCATCAACAAGCTTTTTTGAGAATGTAAACTAATATTTTCTTGTTGTGGATGCCCTCAATTAGAGGAGTGATGAAATGTATAAGTTTTTATTTTATTTAAACCTTGAGAATCTATCTTTATGATCGATTGGTTATTCCTATGAGTAGGATACAAGAAAGTGTCTGTACCTCAAACATGTTTGTGATATAGACCCAATACATTCCTTGAAAAAATGTGAACACAACCTGTGGTTGGTTGGGTAAGGAATGAACTTGTCATGTAATGGGAAATCATATTTGCGACCAAGAAAGCTTTGAAAGGGTCTTAAAAAGGGCACGGGTTAAGAAAGAAACCTTGATAATCTTCAAGTTAAGTATGGATTCCCATCTCTTCAAACGACAAGTGTGTCGAACCTGTTATATTTTATTTACATAATTTCTCATGAATGGTTAAAAATCAATTATTTGGAATAAGGGTATGTGCAGGATCATCATGGAAAAAATAGGCCCTTAAGTGGCAAAAAATTCAGAAAAATTAGAGTTAGGAAATTTGATGTAAAAATTTGAATAAGTTATCTATATTATTTCAAAAATATGTAAGAATAGAATTTGTAGCAAATTGAATGTAGTTTCTAAACTACTAGGTTTATTGAAAAAGAAAAAATCTATTTGGTGAAAATTTGAAATTTCAATGAAGAAGTACTTAAATTTCAAGGAAAAAATAAGAATTAGGTGTCTGTCTGGCCACCCTAGCCATAATAAAATGATAATATTTTTTATAAGATTTTAGATATAAGTAGAGGACTCATCTCCTGCTGTGATGCATATTTTTTTGTAATTTTTTTCCAAGTAAATAATCAATTATGAATTTTTTATTACAATTTTAAAAAAATATAAAAACTCATATGTCTGACCACCTTAACTTGGTCAAAACTTCATGATTTTCTTTTTTTTTAATCTTATAGTATGCGAAGCATAGAATGTGATACCATTTGAAAGCTATAGATGTTTTTCAATCAACTATCAATCAAGACTTTAGTCGTAATTCAAATAGAAAATGAATAATAATTATTTATTAAATTCAAAGTAAAGCATAATTTATTGGTGGAAATTTGAGAATCTCCTTTAAAAACCTTTTTCGTTTCATCAATTTTGGATAAAAAAAAGTCATCAGCCACATACCCTACACATACCCATTGATGGAACCTGCAAATTTTTTTTGTCCCATGTTCAATCTTTGTCATATCTATTTATTGAGCTGATAATTGAAGGTTTAGGGTTCTACTTGTCATGAGCATTTGTAAGGTTCTATTTCACTATTGACTTCCTATTCCCGTTACCGGTCATTTTAAAACAACGTATGTCATTTGTCATCATCAGATCACTGGTCTCTTAAGCCTAGGTCTGAGTTTCTTAAATTTTATAAGGTTAAGTAAAGGGTCCCTTTTGGCCTTTGCATCCTTTATTATTTTATGACTTAGGAGTTTTTGACCCCTTTTCACACATTATCCTAGGAGATCCCCTCCATTAAAACAACTTGTGAACATGTGCTTAAAGGCTTTCACTTAAGTCCTGTCTACCATCTTATTTCCTTGCTCATCATTGTTTTCATTAGAAGTGTATGTTCCAGATTGGCGATAAGCGATGAGCAACATTCCATTCTCTCGCTCATCGAGAATAGTTTTTTTAGCTTTTAAAATAACTAAGTGATGAGTGATGATCCTTGTATCATTGAGAAATCGCTTATCGCTAATAGCTTTTGAGCTTAAAAAATTGTAATAGTGATAAATGATGTCCTTATGATCTTATGTTCTTATCGCTCATCGTGGATGGTTGTAAAATGAAAATTTTCAATTAGCGATGAGCGATGAGATGAAGTATCCTTTATATCATGTATCGTGGATACGTTTTAAGTGCTAAAATCTACAATAGTGATACGTGATATACATTTCCAATATGAAGATCTCTCATCGCTAATGTCTTGCAAACTATATGAGGATGATTAGCGATGAGTGATGGCTTGATGCTTGTGTATTTTATCTCTCATCACGGATCCATTCCAATGCTTAATTTCCAAAATAGCGATGAGATGGAGAACTTATATGTTTAATATTTCTTTCACTAGTATGATAAGATCTTATGTGCAATATGTTTTGTGCCATTTATTTTCATGCAGGTGTACATGTCTCAATCTAGCCTCTTCGTAGTGTCTCCCATCACTGATATGAGCCAAGATGCATATTTTGGATTAGCGATGCGCAATGGAAGGATGGACACAATCGGTGATAGGCCTTAGATCCAAGGGCTGAGATTTCATCACAAGGATGCTTGCATCACTGATAAAGCCAATGGAGGACAAGATGCATCATCGATAAGTGACAATTGTACATAATGAAGCAATGTGGAAAAACCCTGAGGACATCAAATAATGCATAAAAGAAAGTTGTGAGGAAAGTTGATATTCATTGATCTAGTCTCAATGCAGATTGATCAATGGTAAGGGTTTAAACATGAATGGCTAATTGTTAGTTTGCTCACACAAACTTACCATCAAACATTAATGGTAGCATGCTTGTTTCTTCGTCGTAAAATAAGGTAGATACCTAGTTGGTCATGTGTTGGGATTCGCTCACAAGCAGAGAAGCTACTAGAAGTAGAAGCAATTGTGCAGGAACACTCCAAGAATTTCAAGTATCAAGTGTGGCAAAGTATTCACCCGAGTAAGAAAATTTGATGTCTCCTTATAACTGAAATGTTGAGGTGAATAGACAACCTTAGAGAATTGATGAAAAGTTGGGGGAATTATTTTCTTATTTGTTGTTGATGATAACTTCAATTCTGTGATAAACACTAAGTATTGGGGAGATTTTGTCTGTTTAATAAGTAGTGCTTTGTGTCCCCATACTTGTAAAGGGTTTTTCTTTTCGATTGCAATAATTTGAAAACCCTAGTTATCCTACATTGTTAACATGAGTGACCTAGAGCCAAGTGAGTCAAGTGTTAGACTAGAAAGAAAACCTAACAAAAAGAGAGAAAAATGACTCAAGACTTAGGATGCTCTAGTTCAGGCTAAGTCCACACCACCCTCAGTATCCAACCTTTCACCAAGAACTCCTGCAGCATCCACAAGGTCTAGAAGTGCTAAGAAGGAAACATAGAAGTTTATGTTGGAGGCCTCTATAGGTGTGAAAGAAGGAGGGTCACGAATTGGAAAATAACCTATAGGTGAAGTTGTCGTGACAACTAGTGTTGGTGAGATTGGTGAGAAACCCAACCTCAAAGTGGGTGGCAGCTTTTCAAGTATGCTTTTAACAGGTGATACTCCAAAAGGACTACATGTTGTTTATGGGGACTGAACCTTGAGATATTGGTGGTCCTAAATGTGTTTGTAGTGGATGACCTAATGAGCGGAAAATTAGGAGTGAAAATGTTGATGCAATTTTGGAAGTGACGAAGGACAAAATCATATATGTGTTTGGGTTGAATCCCAATTATACTGTGAATTTCAGGTGTGTTAATTTATATATTGAATACCAAAGGAACAAATTTGCATATAAAGAGAAACATCTAGTTCAACATAGAAAGAGTAACAATAAATTCACTGCTAAGGATATTGAGCCTTTTGAGTGTGAGGAGTTTGTATATTACTTCAAGAACACTTATTACTACTTGAACCAGGTGTTGGCTGGAGATTTTGAAGTAAGAATAGCTCTAGATCTATTGGTGATGGTGATAGATATACAAAATCACAATTGAAACATTGGTTTTGATTCTGCCAACTATGTTGTTGAATGGATGCATGAAGATTTCCTAAATTTGAGAAAGGGAGTGCTCCCTTTGTATTTTCCCCATTACTCTCTTTTAATGCATAAGCTTTTGTGGGAAGGTGATTTTGAGTGGAAAAGGAGATTAGATTTGAGGATGATGGACAATGAAAATAATTCTCTACTAGTACAAATGTGGACATACATTTGGGATCAGGAATGTTCTAATTCAAATTATGTCTTGTTTTCTAATGTTGTAAGATATGGCATCTTGGAATCACTAGTTGTAGCACATGTTCATAGGCTTTCTCCTAGAATCAGGAGCCTCATGCGCTCAAGGGATGAACCAAACTCTAAAGTAACACATAATTGGGTGGATTGGTTTCTTCATTTTGAGTACACTTTGATTAGGGCTTATGGAGCTAAAGTGGTACCTCATTGTTTACCTCTATATGACTCAAAAAAATTGGATTTTATGGAACTCATGTGGAAAATTGATATCATGGATTACAAGATGTTCAAGAAGTCTAGGAAAGGTATTGTGATACACCCCCAATGTGTTTTTTCCTACTTCACAATCACTGCCCCTAAGGGATATGAAAGGTTAGGCATCATGGTAAATAATCTTAGAATGCCTATTGAAGAGATTAGAGAATTTGATCTAGAGGGGTTTGTGGTAGCAGGGGGGAAACAAAAGAACTTAGGAGTTGTTTGTCATAATTTCTTATATAGAGATGATGTATTGAGAAATTTGACAAGTGATGAGGTTGTCATGACAATAAAGAAGGAATGGACAACTATCATCAACATTGAAGAAAAAATTATGAAAAGGAATGCTCTTTATGTAAGTCCATACATTGAAATTGAGAACCCTCTAGAAAGAGCTTTCATTATGTTAAGAGATAATCAGCATTCTGAATTTAAGGTGAGAGTAAAAGAAGCTGCTGATAAAGCACAAGTCCTCCTAGAACAACAACAATAGGCTATGGATATTCCAGAGCAACTTGCAAATGTTCAAGAAGTCAAGGAGGAACAAATTGTAGAACATGTAGTCAAAAAATGAGGAGATAGAGAAAAAATTCCCTCCTCCCCATACTGAGGAAATTTATAGTTCAAATAGTGATGATGATCCCAAGATCAAGGAATGTGATGAGTTCCTTGCTAATGATAAATTTGTGCAATCAAAAGAATTTCAGGATTTTATGATTCAATAGTGGAGTAAGGAAATAAAGGAAAGAATAGAATTGGCTCAAGTTAATTTTTCCCCTGCTCATCAGGAGGAGGCTGAGAAAGCAGAGGAAGAAAAGATCAAGGCTGAAATTGCTGCCATTACTCCTATTGAGGCCAAAAAAAATTGTTACAGAAAGTGGAATTATGTTGTTACTAGGATGTAATATCATTGCTGCCATAACATATGATGGAGTGAGAAGAGACCCGCAAGCTTCAATATCTAAGGAGCAATTTGAAGATAAAGTGTTTGGATCTGGATATAGTCCAAAATTGCACACCCTTGCAATATGGTCTATGGAACCTAATAATGGTAAACATGAAGTTGCTAGGCTTGTTGAGGAGGTTATTGGTTCCTTAGTAGTCAAAAGGGATACTGATATAACTCCTATTCAAGCAACTGAATTAATTTCTCATGCTATGATGCTTAGTGTAGATATTGCACAAATTTCTCAGAAAAAGTATGATTCTTTGGTTAAGGAGTACAAAAAGTCCCTAGATGAACTGAATAAAATGAGATCCACTATTTAGGCTATTCAGAAGATAATAACTTTTCAATGTTCTTCTTCAACTAATTGGGCTACATAGGATAAGGAGACCTTAATTTTGAAAATTAAGGATTTGAGTGATCGGTTGAATACTGAAAGGAAAATGTCAAAAGAGAAAAGTTTGATACTGTTAAAGTGGCAAATGAAATATTTGAGGATGTCCTAAAGCATAGGCTGACCAAGTTGGTCCACAAGACTAATGATGTTTGGGCTACCTCCAAGAATATTCATGAGGTAGATACTAGGTACTAGCAGGTACAAGAGGCCTTCAAAAACAAATGAAATTATTGGATCACTAGGGTAAATTTTTTGAAAGAGATGATGCCCAAAATGAATGAGGATCTTGTGGCACCAACCAATATTCCTAAGGTCTTGAAAACAATTGAATCAATTAGTGAGATAACCACTTTCCATGGGAGGCTAGCTGTTCAACTCCAAAGTAAGTTAAAATTATTTAACGAAATGGAAGAGCGAGGTATGCCTAAGATATTGAGTCCAAAAGGTGAGTTGTTGTCATTTGACACCTGGAAAGAAGACTTGGGAGGAATGATTGGAGCAGCCATGATGCAATTGATGGTCATAGACTACATCCTATTCAATGCAAATATTGATGCCATAGGGGAAATTGAAACTAAGATGGACATCTTTGTTAAAGAGGCTCAGATCTTAATTGATGTTAGGTATTCTAATTACATTACTAGAGTGCAAAACTTATTAGATGTAAAGTGTCCTACTCAAGAAGAGTATAATACTTGGTTGGAGAAATACACAAAATGAATAATGGATAGGAGAAGAAAAATGCATAGCCTGAATATAGTACATATTAGGCTTTTGATAGAACATGATGAAATATTGTTCTCTCCTCAATATTGAAATGGATAGCATGTAGTGCTAATACAGGTTCAAGAATTTTGACTTTTTATTTTATTTTTTCTTGCTTCGCAAGTTTTGTTGTCTAGTTTTCCCATGGTTGGCATTGTTTTGGGTACATGGGGAATACATTGAAGTTGTTGTAACAAACTAGTGATGAATTTTGAGGTGGGACTTGTTCTCCACGGTGAGTTGAGGTTAATTTTTCCTTATGCTTATTTTCTCCACCAAAGAACTCAAGTGTAACTGAAAATAGAATATTGTTGCAATGGTCCAATGGAATTTTTTCATGTGTGCTTTTTGGCCTAAGGCTTGTTTTTCTATTTCATTCCTATAAGAAATAATTTAGGGCCATAAGTAGTAGTTAGTTGAAAAGTTGGGTTTACACTGTGAAATTGAAGAAGTATATAGCATGTTTTTGAGTCTTGTGTTTTGAGTTTAGAAGTCTATTATCGCATATTTAATTTCATGGTTATTGTCTCTCCTTGTGTGTGTTTTATGAGTTATAAATGAAAGAAATCAAGGATTCTTTTGTTTGTCACTATTGTTCTGCAATGGATGTTGAATTTCATACTTGCCTATTGATTCAAGGAGTTAATATAAGTGCTTGGGTGAAGTTGATAGCTCGTAAGAATTAGATACTAGGATAATTATAAGTAGTAATAATCGTGAATGTCATAGAGAGATGTTGTAAGGAAATTTTTCTTGAGATTGTAGCTACCATAGCCTAAGTTGTTATCTAGTCGTGTATTCTGATATTAAATCTTTGCTTTAGATAATGTACCAGGGTTGATGCAAAGTTCTTGTGGTTCTGTTTCTATGTTTATTCATCAGCTGATCACTTTAATTTACAAAATTTTAGTTGGATACCATTGTAATTGTTGTGTGTTGATGTTCTACCTTCTCATGTTCAAAGTTTAAAGCATTGACAAATAAGCTGCCAACTTACTTAATTTATTTGGACCTTGAGCAATTTTATGTGAAGTATCTGTCGTTTACAATGTGTTTGATTATAATTGTGTGAAGTGTCTGAGTATTCATTGTGGGATCACCCTCCCGAGTTTTATACAGCCCAAAGAGTAGGAATAGAATTCTTAGAGCTTCTATTCATTCATTGACCAATCCCTTTAGAAGTACTAATTATTGGAAAAGGAAAATTCCATAGGTACCTTTGGAGACCAGTTTTGTTCTAAAAAAATAACCAACAGATTGGCAACTCTACTAGGGAGAACTAATTTAAAAGGTTCTTGTCTAGATTTGGTGCAATTAGAGTCAGTGGATGATTTGTGATATTCTGTGTTGTTTCAGAGAACAGTCAGTTTGAAGTTCTATTGCGTTTGTTCCACCATATATAGTCTTATGTGTCCAATCTTGTTTCATTCTGCCACCTTGTGTCGGGTAATGTTCAAAGTCTTTTTTGAAGTAGCAAGTACATAGTTAAAGTGCAATCACTTTCTATTTCCTAATATTTTGGGTGGTGACTCTAAGTTCTTTAATACCAGCAAAAAGATCAATTCACAACAAGAAAATAAGAAGAAATATTTTGCAACATTTGAAGTCATGAGGAAGACCAGAAGTAATGTGAAGAAGCACCCAGAGCAAAAATATGAATCTAAACCTACAAAAGAAAAGCAAGCTAAATGGGTCAAGAAATGTTCTGAATCAAGTAAGTCTATTGATTACCCTGTTGATACATCTCCTACTTTCAATGTTGATATAAGTAGTGCTAGTGTCCATGAAGAGGCACATGGGGTTCAAGAATCTAATATGGATCAAGGAAGTTCTGGTTGAGCAAGGTTTTGACAGTGAGCTTAATATTTCAAGAGAGGAGGATAGATGGGAGTTTTTGGAAAATAATAAGTTCTCTGAGACTTTAACTCTAGGAATTGGCTTTGTTTTTAATGGAAAGAATTTTAAGCCAAGAGGTAAGTCCCTTGATGAACTAGCCCACTTTTCTCTTGAAGATGACCCTGTTGACCAACCTTACTATACTCCTACCCCAAGTGAACCTAGAGATGTCCTAGAATATGAGGAAGATATAGATAGAGATATGAAATCCATGGAAGAAGAAGAGTTAATGCTCCAAAATCAAGAAGAGAATAGAATGGAGTTAAAAGAGAGGAAAAATAGGATTAGGGACAAACAACTTGAGAGAGATGCTAGAAGGAAAAATTTGGAAAAAATGAGAGAAGATGATGCTAGGCGTAGGGATTTTGAGGAGAATCTCTCTAAGTTTTTCTCTAGGATGACCAATGATATCCCTAAAGCAGCCATCTCAATGGGAACTTCAGCTACTGATACTTACACAATATCTGTCTCAACTACTAGAGCCTTTGATTCTCTTGTTAATGCTAAGAAGACATCATTTGTAGATCATGGAAAGAAACTTGTTGATCAACCTAAGAAAGCTACATTTAATACCAACACTAATACTAATACCTCATATACTGAGATCCCCACACATAAGGCCAAAATCAATCCAACTACATCTACTACACCCCTGAATCCTGAGATATTAAGGTTGCAACTGGAAAGTGAAAAGCTATGAGAAGATTTGAAGAGTGTTGAAATGATAGCTTCTAATGGAGAAATAGCTAGGAAGATTGCATTCCTTAAAATTTCTACACTTATTCTAGAGGCTTCAAGCTCTGGGCATACTAATAGTGAGTCACAAAAGAAGAAAACTAATGAGTATACTCCTAGTGGAGGTGGTGGTGGAGATCAAGGAGGTTGTGGTGGAGGAAAAAATAAGAATGATAATTCTTATTTTGAGGATGATGAAGGAAACAAGAAAGGGGGAGGTGATGGTGAAAGTGGGAAGGGTAAAGATAGTAGCCACTCTAACAATAAGAAGGATGATGAGAACATAGATGATCATAGGGATCTACATACTAGGAGGCCACTCCAAGTAGATAGATATCAGTAATTGTGCTTCACTGGAATACCTGGCTACCCAAATCCTTTTCCTAAAGATTTTAGGCCTACTTTAGTCAAATTCTCTAGTAATAATGCATTGAGTGGTGAAGATCATGTCAAGGAATTTTTTAATGTTATGGATTATTTTGAGGTAGAGGCAGAAGATTTCATGATGAAGTTGTTTATAAAATCTCTCACTGAAGATGCTCGTGAGTGGTATAGAAGTCTTCCTGCCGAAAGCATTGGCTCTTGGGAAGAATTCAAGAAGGTTTTTAGAGAACAGTATGGTGATAAGACTGACTCAAGTTTTCTGTTGAATCAGTTTAATAATATTACTAAAGGTCCTAATGAGTTTGTTGCTAAGTTCAATACAAGGTTCTAGAAGCCAAGGAAGAGGTTTCCTCAATTACAATTGAATGATAATGTGTGCAGGGTAAACTACTACAATGCTTTTGATGCAAAAATGAGCTATCGCTTGCTAGATAAGAATCCTCAATCACTAAGGGAAGCTTTTAAAATAGTAGAGCATATTGAAAATATTATCAAAGCAACTAGTAAGGCTAGCAAAAGAGATGATCCAAAATTTTCAAAGGCTCAAAGAAAGAAGATAAAAGTTTAGGTGCTAAAGGTGGAACTATCGAAGATAAACTTGATAATTTTATGAAAAACATAAATGATAAGATTGTCAAGCAAGAAAAGGTTCAACCTAAAAATTACCAGAGGAATGAAAAACCTCCCAGATTGCAATACCACCCATATAATACTAATTGGTATAATGGGAAGCCCATCCAAAATAGCTAGAGAAACACCCAAAATAAAACTACTCTTGACCCCCTACAAAAGGCTTCAAGGAATTTTGTTGATGACACCCTATGGTGTATGATATTCCAAATGCCCCATTCTTCTCAACAATGTGCAGTGGCTTAGATGGTTGAAGTAGAGGACGATGTACCTAAAAACTTTCAGCAACAAAGTGAGGAGGAATATGATGTACTTATGATTATGGGTGACTCTGATGTTGCTAATAGTGAATGCTCCTCTGATGAAGATTCATATGAAGTGGATGTGGATAATCAAAGGCAAGTTGCTAATGTATATCATCAACAAGTCTTTTCTGATGAGGATGCCAATGATGAAGATGTTATTTACAACTTTGAAGCAATTGAAGATAGTGTTTCATTAAGAAGACCCTCAGAGGAAGAGATTGCAAAGTATATTGCAGTCTTGGCTGCCCAAGCTAGAAGTTCTTATCACTTAAGAAATAGAAATGTTGGAGGTGAATAAGGCACTCTTGTTGGTATTTTCATCAAGGAGCATAATGCCAAAGGAAAGGAACATGAACTTCATGAAAAAGTAGAAACAACCAAAGATAAAAATGGCAGGGGAGATAAAATTTGGGCTAAGAGATCCGAAAATCCAAAAGCTACTCAAGAAATCAAATATCCCGCTAAGAAAGTAAAGACACAAAAGTAAGATCCAAAAGTCACTAGGAAGGAGGCTAAGCAAAAGGTTGATGCAACAAAAAATCAAAAGAAGAATAAAAAAAATGAACCAGGTATGCTTCCAATTGAATTACCCAAATATACTCATGTTGATGTGTTTCATTTGATTAGCCAAGTAAAATTATCTATGCCTTTTCTTGAAATGATGAGGATAGAGGAACACAAAAAAAGGTAGTATCCATTATCAATGGTGCTTCTATCACCTGTAATGATTTGGTGATGCTCACTCCACCCAAATTGAGTGAGAAAGATAAAAAAAATGAAAGGAATTTGAGGGAGTCATTATTGAGATTCCCTATATTTTCCTAGGAAATTCTGTAAACACTTGTCCTGATAAGATAGATCCATTTTTTCTTACCCTAGTGGTCAGGGGAATTATATCATTGGTTTTGGAAAATCCAACAATATCATGCTAGTTAGGATTATGGATGCACTATGATTGAAAGTTGATAGCACTCATGGAAATTGTTATTCCATGGATGCATGAGAAGTTCTTGTCATAGGTGTGATCAATGAACTTCCTTATAGATTAGCAGCCTACCCTAATAAAGAATTCAAAATGAGTGTGGTAGTAGTAGATATCCTTCCCAATTATGGAATGCTATTGTCTCATAAATGGAGTGCATCTATGGGAGGAACTATGTAGTGTGACATGTCCTATGCCACATTTCCCATTGATGGTAAGAATGTTCAAGTAATGAGAGAACCAAGGGTACCACATATTTTCGAACATGTTCCCGAGGATGACACAATTCTCTTCATAAACACTAAAATTGGAGATTTCAAGGTATAAGAAATATCACGAGAGATTGATAGGTGTCCTACACCTATAGAAAATGAAGTTTCACAAATCTCTAACAAAAATGGACTCTGCAAAATGTACTTTGATGGTCCAAGTTCCAAAGAAGGATTTGGTGTAGGGATTTTATTGGTATCACCTACTGGTAATACTTATAGGTTTTCTTTTACATTATATTTTTTTTGTACTAATAATGTGGCAGAGTACGAAGCCTTATTGTCAAGATTGAGATTGGTTGAGAAGCACGGAATAAAAAATCTAGTAGTGATTGGTGATTTTGAACTGGTGATATCCCAAGTGAGAGCTAAGTATGCCTATAAGAATAACAAACTGAAGCAATATAGAAATGTTTTTTGGGATTCTATTGAGCAATTTGATTCTTTTGGGATTGATTGGATGAAAATAGGATATAATAGAGTAGCCGATTTACTTGATAATAATGCATTAAGACTTGATGATATAACTTTCATAGGAATCTCTAAGGTTGAGATACAGACAAGGCTATCCATCCCTCACAATGTGTATAACTAGAAGATTTTTAATGATGATGAAGACATCCTCAGATTCTTAAATTGTTTTGATAAATATGAAGGTCACGAGATAGACTTTGGTTGATTTGTGGAGAATTTTGAAGGAAAAGACATGGTGTTTGGTAAAGAGGTTATCCAGTTAAAGAAAAACAAAATCTCCAAAGGCCTTGTATCCCTTGAAAGTATTTTTGATGATCAAGATAGAAATAAATCCAAGACAACAACTACTCATCTAGAAGATTTAGAGGAGATAAAATTAGGGACGGAGAATGCCCTAAAAAAGTTTATGTAGGAAAAAAGATGAAGCTAAAGGTAAAGGAAATGCTAATTTCCTTACTTAGAAAATAAAGACATGTCTTTGCCTGGTCATATGATGACTTGAAAGCTTACAGAGAAGAACTATTTCAACATGAGATTCCTTTGATGGAGGACGCTAAACATTTTAGGAAAAAAACAAAGACCAATTAATCCTACTTTATCTCCCAAGATGCAAGAGGAGTTGGTGAAATTAAGAGAGGCTGGTATCATAAAACCCATTAGACACTCTTCATGGGTACCTAAAATAGTACTGGTGAAGACAAGAATGATGACATTAGATTGCACATTGATTTTAGGAATTTGAATGTATCTTCATTAAAAGACAATTATCCATTACCAAACATGGAAGCTATGTTACAAAGGTGACTGGTTGTGAACTATTGTCTATGATGGATGGTTTTTTAGGTTACAATCAGGTAAAGGTAAAGGATTCTAAGTAGTATAAGACTATATTTACTACTCCTTGGGGTACTTATGTTTATGTTAGGATACCATTTGGCTTAAAAAATGTAGGTGCCACTTTTCAAAGAGCAATGGATGTAGCTTTCTTGGATTTTATTGATTTATTCATGGTTGTGTATCAGGATGACCTAACCACTTACTCTAAAAAAGAAGAAGATCATTGTATGCACTTGGAGAAGGTATTTCTTAGGTCACTATAATATGGGATATCTTTGAATCCGAAGAAATGTACTTTTGGAGTAACTGAGGGAAAGTTACTAGGACACATTATGTCCAAAGGAGTAAGGATAGACCTTGAGAGAGTAGCAACTATAGATAAGATCCCTCAGCCCAAAAATGTCAAAGGTATTCAATCATTCTTAGGAAAAATAATTTTTTTAAGAAGATTTGTGACAAATTTTTCAAAGATCACAAGACCTATCTCCAACATGATGAAGAAGGGAGAAAAGGTGATTTGGAGTGATGAGCCTAATCAGGCTTTTAAGAAAATTAAACAAGCTATCAAAGAGGCTCTAGTTTTAAAGTCTCCTATTTTTTCCAAACCAATGCATATTTTCTCTTTTGCTTCTTTTCATACCATTGTTGCTATTTTTTTACAAAAAAATGAAGGTTTTGAACAACCAATTGCAGTTTTTAGCAAGTATTTACAAGTTACAAAGTTGAAATATGATACTACTAAAAAACAAGCATATGCACTGGTGAAAGCTGTCAAGAATTTTAGGACTTACCTACAAGGAGCTACTGTCATAGCTTTTGTGCCAAGTGCTACTGTAAAAGATATTTTCACCCAATAGAAGACTACAGAAAAAAGGTGTAGATGGATCAACAGGATCTAGGAATTTAATATTGATGCTCAGATCACCAAATTAGTAAGAAGTCAAGGCCTTGCTAAACTAATGATAGAGGCTAATTTGGAGGCCAACTAGATAAACTAGATACACATGATTTATGTTTCACCTATCTGTGACATACAGACATGTGGGTGGTATAGGAGGATTGTCCAATACCTATAGACCCTATAGTGTCCCGCGAATATGACTAACAATAACAAAAGAACTTTGAAACTACATGCTATCAAGTATGTAATCATCAAAAATGAATTGTGGTGGAGAAACTTGGATGGTGTACTTCTTAAATGTGTTGATGGAAAACATGCACTGGAAATTTTGCAAGAGATGCATAATGGGGTATGCGGTGGTCATTATATGGAAAAGACTACTGCACAAAAAATATTGAGAACAAAATTTTGGTGGCCTACTTTTTTTAAGGATGCTCACAAGTTTGTTAAAAACTGTGATGCTTATCAAAGTTTTTTAGGAAAGTTGAAGTTTTTCAGGCAATCTACCACTCAAGCCTATGACTATTCAAGCCCCTTTTGAACAATGGGGGATTGATTTCATTGGAGAAATAATAGAAAAGTCCAGTGGAGGCCATTCATGGATCCTTGTTGCCACCAATTATTTTACCAAGTGGGTAGAAGCAATACCCACAAAGAAAACAACAATTAAAGTGGTAGTATATTTTCTGTTAAACAACATTCTCATTAAATTTGGATTCCCTGAGAGGATTATCTTGGATAATGCTATGTGTTTTAGGTCCGATGAATTCAAAGACTTTTGTGATAAACATGGTATACAAGTTTCTTACTCCTCACCTTACCATCCTCAAGGAAATGGTCAAGCTAAATCTAGTAACAAAAGCTTGATGAAAATCATCAAGAGAGCGATGGAGAAGAACAAAAAGGCTTGGGACTAGAACTCTAGGAAGATAGAGTGACTGTGAAGAAGGTTACTAGTTATTCACCATTTGGCTTGGTATATGGTCTAGATTCTAGGTTGCCACAAAATAACTTTCTTAGAATGTATAAGTTTGTGCAAGAATATGATGAAGAAATTAGTGATGATATGCAAGACATAATAAATAACCTTGTGCAATTGGATGAAACTAGAAGAGAAGCTCAAGCTAAAAATGTGAAGATGCAGTTGCAAGTTAAGCATCTACATGACAAGAGAGCCTCTCTCACAAATTTTGAAGTGAATAGTATGGTGTTAGCTTGGAATGCGAGGGCTCAGGACAAGGGAAAGCATGGGAAATTTGAAGCATTATGGACTGGCCCTTATTTGATAGTTGAGATATTTGATAGTTGAGACACATGGAGAAGATTCATACTTCCTTCAAAGCTTGATAGGTGAACTTTTTGAATTTCTAGTACATGGATAGTTCTTAAAGCCATAATTCTCCTAAGTATGTTATTTTCCATGTACGTGTAGGTGGTGTACATTATGTATATATGTTTTTTTTCTTTTTTTTTGTTTTGGCTTTGACTACCTCGTCTAGGTAGTTCCTTGGTTTTGGTCCTTTCACTTTTTTTCCCTAGTTTTGGTCTACTTCACCTAAGATTCTAAGATCTTGCTATGCCTATAGGAGGCATACGTCGCTAGTCAGATCCACTGATGGAACCTGCAATTTTGTTTTGTCCCATCTTCAATCTTTGTCATATCTGGTTATTGAGTTGATAATTGAGGGTTTAGGGTTCTACTTGTCATGAGAATTTGTAAGGTTCTATTTTGATATTGACTTCCCATTGCCTGTTACCGGTCATTTTAAAACAACTTATGTCATTCATCATCATCAAGTCACCGGTCTCTTAAGCCTAGGTCTAAGTTTCTTAAATTTTATAAGGTTAAGTAAAGGGTCCCTTTTGGCCTTTGTATCCTTTATTATTTTATTACTTAGGAGTTTTTGACCCCTTTTCACACATTATCCTAGGAGATCCCCTTTGTTAAAACAACTTATGAATATGTGCTTAAAGGCTTTCACTTAAGTCCCATTGGCCATCTTATTTCCTCGCTCATCGTGAATAGTTGTTAGAACTTTTAAAATAAATAAGTGATGGGTGATGATCCTTGTATCATTGAGAAATTTCTTAGCACTAATAGATTTTGAGCTTAAAAAATTTTAATAGCAATAAGTGATGTCCTTATGATCTTATATTCTTATCACTCATCGAGGATGGTTGTAAAATGAAAATTTTCAATTAGTGATGAGTGATGAGATGAAGTCTCCTTTATATCATGTATCACAGATACATTTTAAGTGCTAATATCTACAATAGTGATATTCGATATACATTTTCAATATGAAGATCTGTCATCGCTAATTTCTTGCAAACTATATGAGGAGGATTAGCGATGAGCGATGGCTTGATGTTTATGTATTTTATCGCTCATCTCAGATCCATTCCAATGATTAATTTCTAAAATAGTGATGAGCAATGGGGTTATATGTTTAAGGTTTCTTTCACTAATATGATAAGATCTTATGTGCAATATCTTTTGTGTCATTGATTTTCATGCAGGTGTATGTGTCTCAATCTAGACTCTTCACAGTCTCTCCCATCACTAATGTGAGCCAAGATGCATATTTTGGATTAGCGATGCATGATGGAAGGATGGACGCGATCAGTGACGGGCCTCATATCCAAGGGCTGAGATTTCATTACAGGAATGCTTGCATCACTGATAAAGTTGATGAAGGACAAGACACATCAACAATAAGCAACAACTATACATAATGAAGCAACATGGAAAAACCCTGAGGACATCATATAATGCATAAAATAAAGTCATGAGGCAAGTTGATATCCATTGATCTAGTCTCAACGCAGAGTGATCGATGGTTAGGGTTCAAATGTGAATAGCTAATTGAAAGTTCACTCGCACGAACTTACCATCAAACATTAATGGTGGCATGCTTGTTTCTTGGCCATAAAAGAAGGTAGATACTTGGTTGGTCATGTGTTGGGATTCACTCACAAGCAGAGAAGCTACCAGAAGTAGAAGGAATTATGTAGGAACACTCCAAGAATTGCAAGTATCAAGTGTGGAAAAGCATTCACTCGAGTAAGAAAAGTTGATGTCTCCTTATAATTGAAATGTTGAGGTAAATAGACAACCTTAGAGAATTGATGAAAAATTGGGAGAATTAATTGATTATTTGTTGTTGTTGTTAACTTAAATTATGTGATAAGCACTGAGTATTGGGGAGATTTTGTATGTTCAATAAGTAGTGCTTTGTGTCCCCATACTTGTAAAGGGTTTTTCTTTTCGACTACAATAATTTGAAAACCCTAGTTATCCTACATTGTGAACATGAGTGACTCAGAGCCAAGTGAGTCAAGTGTTAGGCCAGAAAGGAAACCTAAACAAAAGAGAGTAAAATGACTCAAGACTCAGGATGCTCCAGTTGAGGCTAATTCCACACCACTGGCAGTATCCAACCCTTCATAAAGTACTCCTGCAGCATCCACAAGGTCCAAAAGTGCTAAGAAGGAAATAGAGAAGTTTATGCAGGAGGCCTCTGGAGGTGTGAAAGAAGGAGGGTCACGAATTGGAAAATGACCTACAGGTCAAATTACCATGAAAACTAGGTTGACTGATAGTGCTTGTGAGATTGGTGAGAAATCCCAGCCTCAAAGTGGGTGGCATATTTTTAAGTATGCTTTTAATAGGTGGTACTCCAAAAGGCCTGCATGTTATTTATGGGGGATAAACCTTGGGAAATTGGCGGTCCTGAATGTGTTTGTAGAGGTGGACGTAATGATGGAGTTGGCTAAACACTACAATCCTAATGACTAAAAAATTAGGAGTGAAAATGGTGATGTAATTTTGGTAGTGACAAAGGAAAAAATAATAGATGTATTTGGGTTGAATCCCAATTATACTGTGAAGTTTAGGAAATATCTAGTTCAACATAGAAAGAGTAAGGGGAAATTCACTACTAAGTATATTGAGCCTTTTGAGTGTGAGGAGTTTGTAGATTACTTCAAGAACACTTATTACTACTTGAACCAGGTGTTGTCTTGAGGTTTTGAAGTAAGAATAGCTCTAGATGTATTAGTGATGGTGACGGATATACAGAATAATAATCAAAACACTAGTTTTGATTATGCCAACTTTGTTGCTGAACGGATGCATGAAGATTTCCTAAATTTGAGAAAGGGAGTGCTCCCTTTGTATTTTCCCCATTACTCTCTTTTAATGCGTATGCTTTTTTGGGAAGGTGATTTTGAGTGGAAAGGAGATTAGATTTGAGGATGATGGACAGTGAAAATAATGCTCTACCAGTACAAATGTGGACATACATTTGGGATCAGGACTATTCTAATTCACATTATGTCTTGTTTGCTAATGTTGTAAGATATGGTATCTTGGAATCACTAGGTGTAGCACCTGTTCATAGGCTTTCTCCTGAAATCAAGAGCCTCATACACCCAAAGGATGAACCAAACTCTAAAGCAACACATAATTGGGCGGATTGGTTTCTTCATTAAGAGTACACTTTGATTAGGGCTTATGGAGCTAAAGTGGCACCTCATTGTTTACCTCTGTATGTCTCAGACAAATTGAATTTTATGGAACTCATGTGGAAAATTGATATCATGGATTATGAGATGTTCAGGAAGTCTAGGAAAGGTATTGTGATACACCCCCAATGTGTTTTTGCCTACTTCACAATCACTGCCCCTAAGGGATATGAAAGGTTAGGCATCATGGTAAATAATCTCATAATAATTATATAGGAGATTAGAGAATTTGATCTAGAGGGGTTTGCAGCAACAAGGAGAAAACAAAAGAGCTTAGGAGTTGTTCATGATAAATTCTTATACAAAGATGATGTCTTGAGAAATTTGACAAGTGATGAGGTTGTCATGACAAGAAAGAAGGAATGGACAACTATCATGGACATTGAAGAAAAAGTTATGAAAAGGAATGCTCTTTATCTAAGTCCATACAATGAAATTGAGAACCCTTTGGAAAGAGCTTTCATTATGTTAAGAGATTATCAGTGTGATGAATTTAAGGTGAGAGTAAAAGAAGCTATTGATAAAGCACAAGTCCTCCTAGTACAACAACATGCTATGGATCTTCTATAGCAACTTGTAGATGTTCAAGAAGTCAAGGATGAACAAATTGTAGAACATGTGCCCAAAAATGAGGAGATAGAGCATAAATTCCCTCCTCCCCATACTGAGGAAACTCATAGTTCAGATATTACCCCTGACAGGATTGTAACATTGCAATATGATAAGGACAGTGATGATGATCCTAGGATCAAGGAATGTGATGAGTTCCTTGCTGATGATAAATTTGTGCATTCAAAATAATTTCAGGAGTTCATGATTAAACAGTGGAGTAAGGAAATAAAGGAAAGAATAGAATTGGCTCGAGCTAATGTTGACCCTGCTCATCAGAAGGAGGCTGAGAATGTAGAGGAGGAAAAGATCAATGCTGAAATTGTTGTCATTACTCCTACTAAGGCTAGAAAAATTGTTACAAAAAATGGAATTATGTTGTTATCAAGATGTACTATCACTACTGCGATAGCATATGATGGAGTGAGAAGAGACCCTCAAGCTTAAATATCTATGGAGCAATTTAAAGATATGGTGTTTGGGTATGGATATAGTCCAAAATTGCACACCCTTGCAATATGGTCTATGGCAGCTAATACTAGTAAACATGAAGTTGCTAAGCCTACTGAGGAGGTTATTGGTTCCTTAGTAGTCAAAAGGGCTACTGGTATAACTCTTATTCAAGTAGCTTAATTAACTACTCATGTTGCGATGCTTAGTGTAGATATTGCACAAATTTCTCAAAAAAGGTATGATTCTTTGGTTAAGGAGTACAACAAGGCCCTAGATGAACTAAATAAGATGAGATCCACTCTTCAAGCTACTCAGAAGACAATAATTTTTCCATCTTCTTCTTCAACTGATTGGGCTACACAAGATAAGGAGACCATATTTTTGAAAATTAAGGATTTGTGTGATCAATTGAATATTGAAAAGGAAATTATCGAAAGAGAAAAGTTTGATACTGTTAAAGTGGCAAACAAAATCTTTGAGGATGTCCTAAAGCATAGGGTGACCAAGCTGGTCCACAGGGCTAATGATGTTTGGGCTACCTACAAGAATATTCATGAGGCAGATACTAGGTACTAACAAGTACAAGAGGTCTTCAAAAATGAATGGAATAATTGGATCACTAGGGTAAATTCTTTGAGAGAGATGATGCCTAAAATGAATGAGGAACATGAGGCACCAACCAATATTCTTTAGCTCTTGCAAACCATTGAATCAATTAGTGAGATAACCACTTTCCATGGGAGGCTAGATGTTCAGCTCCAAAGTAAGTTAAAGTTATTTAAGGAAATGGAAGAGTGAGGTATGCCTAAGATACTGAGTCTAAAAGGCGAGTTCTTTCCATTTGACACCTGGAAAGAAGAATTGAGAGGAATTCTTGGAGTAGCCATGATGCAATTGACGGTCACCAAATACATCCTATTCAATGCAAATATTGATTCCATAGGAGAAATTGAAACCAAGATGGACATCTTTGTTAAAGAGGCTTGGATCTTAATTGATGCTAGGTATTCTAATTACACTACGAGAGTGCAAAGCTTATTAGATGTAAAGTGGCCTACTCGGGAAGAGTATAATACTTGGTTGGAGAAATACATAGAATGAATAATGGATAGGAGAAGAAAAATGAATAGCCTAAATATAGTACAAATTAGGCTTTTGATAGAACATGGTGAAATATTGTTCTCTCCTCAATATTGAAATGGATAGCACGTAGTGCTAATATGGGTTCAAGAATTTTTACTTTTTATTGGTTTTCTTTGTCTTGCTTCACAAGTTTTGCTATCTAGTTTTCCCATAGTTGGCATTATTCTGGGTGCATGGGGAATACATTGAAGTTGTTGTAACAAACTAATGATGACTTTTGAGGTGGTACATTTTCTCTACAACAAGTTGAGGTTAATTTTTCCTCATGCTTATTTTCTCCACCAAAGAACTCAAGTGTAACTAAAAATAGAGTATTGTTGCAGTGGTCCAATGGAATTTTGACATGTGTGCTTCCTGGCCTAAGGCTTGTTTTGCTCTTTCATTCCTATAAGAAATAATTAAGGGCTAGAAGTAGTAGTTAGTTGAAAATTTGGGTTTACTCTTTGAAATTGAAGAAGAAGTATATAACATGTTTTTGAGTCTTGTGTTTTGAGTTCAAAAATCTATTATCACACATTTAATTTTGATAACATTAATAGAAAATTGCAATACATAGTGTTACTCATTTCATGGCTATTGTCTCTCCTTGTGTGTGTTTTATGAGTTATGAATGAAAGAAATCAAGGATTCTTTTGTTTGTCTGTATTGTTCTACTATGGATGTTTTATTTCATACTTGCCTATTGGTTCAAGGAACTAATATAAGTGCTTGGGTGAAGTTGATAACTCATAAGAATCAGATACTAGGATACTTATAAGTAGTAATAATCATGAATTTCATAGAGAGATGTTGTAATGAAATGTTTCTTGAGACTGTAGCTTCCATAGCCTAAGTTGTTATCTGGTCATGTATTCTGATATTGACTCTGTGCTTTAGATAAGGCACTACTTCATGCAAAGTGCTTATGGTTTTGTTTTTGTGTTTATTCATCATCTAATCATTTTAATTTACAAATTTTTTGTTGGATACCATTGTAATTGTTGTTTCCTTCTCATGTTCAAAGTTTAAAGCATTGACAAATAAGCTACCAACTTACTTAATGTATTTGGACCTTGAGAAATTTTATGAGAAGTACCTATCATTTACAATGTGTTTGATTATAATTGTGTGAAGTGTCTGAGTATACATTGTGGGATCACCCTCCCAGGTTTTACAGAGACCAAAGAGTAGGAATACAGGTCTTACAACTTCTATTCGTTCATTGGCCAATCCCTTTAGAAGTACTGATTATTGGAAAAGGAAAAGTCCATAGGTACCTTTGGAGACCAGTTTGGTTCTAAAAAAATAACCAACACCCATCATATCGCCACTTTTTGGATCATCATGATCTTACACATACCCACAATGGACAAACTATTAGCTTAATATTACAGAGGAAAATTAAAGATGAGATAGCTATAGGCAATATTCTTACTACTAAACAACATTGATATATCTCTATTCATTGAGATAAAACTTGTTCTATTTTGTTGGAAAATATGATTCTATCATTAAATGAAACTGTTTGTCCTGAACCAGTAATGTAATGAAAGAGACAATGAATAATCTTATGTGAACAACACTATTTTGTTCACTAAGCCATCATTGTAGCTGAAAATAACCATGTTTTATAACTGTTTAGTAGGAAATAGTACTTGTTCTATTAAAATCAATGAATTTTTATATGTAAACATGTTTTATAACTATTTAGTAGGAAATAGTACTTTTTTTGTTAAAATCAATGAATGTTCATATGTAAACAATATGTTTTATAACTATTTAGTAGGAAACAATACTTGTTCTATTAAAATTGATGAATGTTCATATGTAAACAACATTTTTTATAACTGTTTAGTAGGAAACAATACTTGTTATATTAGAATCAATGAATGTTCATATGTAAACAACTTATTTTATAATAGTTTAGTAGGAAACAATACTTGCTTTGTTTAAACAATGAATGTTCATATGAAAACAATAATGTTCTAAGAATATCACGGTTGTAAAAAAATGCAATAACAGTATGTGTGAAACTATTAGCATAGACTTGATCTGAGTTCTTTATTTTGAAAAATGAACATCAAATAGAATACTATTTTAAGATTGCAATCTGAATTAATTATGCACAAACATTAACATTAGTAGGCACATATATGTGTATGCACATAGACTTCGTCTATGTACATACACATACTTGTGGCATACCTTATTTTGTTTTTAGTACATTTTTAAAAAGGAAAATTCTTAAGATGATAAGTAGAAAATAGTCATAAGAATGATATGACTAGTTGTTGAATTACTCTGTGAATCATAAATTTGATTTTTGTTTTAGAGTATAAACTAGTATTATTTTCTTCTTTTGAAGACATTTGTGAAAGAATAATTGAATACTTCAATAGAATAGTGATACCTTAGTTGACTAGAGCACCTATAGGTAGATGCTACTAGAGGGTAGATAGCTGTTATGAGATAGTAGAAAGTTACCTTCTGGGATGGATGTCAAAATGGAGTTCAAAGAGTATAGGTTTTCTTTACTAGAACCTATTGTTTTTTGTTGTTCCAACACATTTATTATGCTTGGCCAAGCAATATAGTTCATTAAATGTTTGTATGAATGAACTCTGTGATTTCACTCTATGTCATTCCTAGCATAGATATTGCACTTTCTTTTGTAACTTGTAGATAGAAATTGCATGTTGATTTACGGGGACGCACCAAATTCCACCTTGCAGATTGTTCTCTTGCTAAACTTATGTGCATGGTTAGACATTCTTCAAGTCAGAAGAATACCAAAGAAGTGTAAGCTTCGTGGTTGGGTGGTAAATCACTTCGACCATGTTCTCGTCCACTAGTGGAGGCAAGCATCAAAGAACTTTAGTTGTTCACAAGACTATTATAGTCTGAGATGTAACTTGATGTAATTCATTATTGAACTTGATGTAATGTGTACAATGTAATGACTTTGTGGCCTTAGGAGCCAAGTCAAACCTGGTATTGTAATTTGACTTTTGAAGTGAATATAAGAATTTTTGACTCAATCTAAATGGACATGTGTAGCTATGATTGACTTTAGCCACTAGTTATGTCTTTTTAATTTGGAGTATATTCATGTGTCATTTATAATAATATTAAGTAATAATTTTGAATAGGTTATTACATAGATGCATTGCTAGTAGTTTAAATTGGCAGTGATACATCCTTCTTCTATTCTTATTTCTTCTAGACAGCAAGTCCTTTGGCAGTGAGCCACCAATAGTGAGTCTTTCTTTATCTTTTTGGGTAGTGAGCCTTGTTGTATTCGATGTTGCTATTCATTTATTAGTGAGCTAATCCTCACCATGGTTTTTACCCTCTAGGTTTTTCCATGTAGGGTATGTGTAGGATCATCATGGAAAAATTAGGCCCTTAAGTGGTAAAAAAATTAGAAAAATCAGAGTTAGGTAACTTGACATAAAAATTTGAATAAGTTATCTATATTATATCAAAAATATGCAAGAATAGAATATGTAGCAAATTGAATGTAGTTTCTAAAATACTAATTTTGTTTTTGTTAGAATCCAAGATCACCTACATGCAAAGGGATACCTGTCACATGAAAAAGACATGCAGAACCAAAGAAGATGTTCTGTAAACCTCAAAGTAAAAATGCATTAAGAGAATCAAGTATTACAAAGAGATCAATCTTTATGAAGGAGATCAAGAAACCCTAAAAGGGAAACCCTAAATGAAACCCTAGTGTGCACACTTAATAATTAATCAATTATTAATGTGCCTAAGTTTAGCTTAAGTAACTAAAGGAATAAGTGACTTAATTAATTAATCAATATGATATAATTAATTAAGCATAATAACTTATTACTCTAACACCCCCCCTTAAGGTGAACTTAGGAAGAAGCTAAAACACTAGAATAAGATGCATGAAAGCAAAGATGGGTCCCGACAACTAGGCCTGATCAGGTACCCATTTACAACTGCAATGAAGAGGTAGAGAAGGAAAACCCAGTGGGATAAAACCCCCCTACAATGAGATGACTGTTGCAAGAAGCACTGGAAGATCACTATAGAGTAACACTGGAACTTGATACTGGAAAGCAAGGAAAGATTCTTCTGTTTACTACTGAAACCAGATGAAAGTCACTGATTGACTCAAGGAATCATGATAAAGCAACAGCAGACCCGATGCCACGAAACACTTGAAAACTCCAAACTAAACATCTGAATTCAAACAGAAATAAATGTAGATAAATAGTAAAATACTGAAAAATAAACAATACCACTGAAAAGTGCTTGGAACCAGCTTTCTGACGATATCTCGTTTTCCCAATTTCGATACTGTATGGCGAAGTTATGGCCTCTGGAAGAAAATAGCTCCACGATAGGGAAAACACGGTGCACCATTAAATTTGACGGTCATATGACTGTTGCATCAAAACTATGGGCCCAAATTTGACGGCCAAATGGCCATCGGCGCGTTCTCCCAATTTTCCTTATTTAAAAAAAAAGTTTTTTGAAAAAAAAACAATAAAAAAATACATGTGATTTTTTTTTTAAATTTAAAAATGATTGGTGGGGCACGTGGGACACCCCCACCCCTCCATGAGGTGCAGGTACCTGTGTGTAGGTGCACAAGGGTACAAGCCTTTAATTTCTCTTTTTTGTTTTAAAAAAAAAAATTCAAAGCTTTTTGAAAAGCTTTTAAAAAATAAATCTTTTTATTAAAAAAACTGCAATTTTTTTTATGAAAAAAAAATATTATTTTTTTTACGTTTTTTTTGTTTTACCTCGGAAAGTGTGCTGGAGAGGCCATACGACTTCTCTAGCAAATTTTTTTTTGCTTCCCGGACCAACTATTTAGAAATCGACGAAACGACAGGCGTTCTTAGGGTTTTTGGCCGCTGCGAACACGATGGCGGTGTCCGTTTGAGCTCAAAGTGCTCCAAAAATTTGGCTACCCCCAGGTCTTGCAAAAAAGATGCCTGTGGAAACCCTTGCATTAGAAACTCACTGAAAGTTCATATCTTCAGATCACGAACAGGCAGCTGCAGGTTTGGAGCTCTAATACCATGTTAAAAAACTAAGATCACCTACATGCAAATGGATACCTGTCACATGCAGAAGACATTCAGAACCAAAGAAGATGTTATGTAAACCTCAAAGTGAAAATGCATCAAGAGAATAAGTATTACAAAGAGATCAATCCTTATGAAGGAGATCAAGAAACCCTAAAAGGGAAACCCTAAATGAAACCCTAGTGTGCACACTTAATAATTAATCAATTATTAATGTGCCTAAGTTTATATTAAGTAACTAAAGGAATAAGTGACTTAATTAATTAAGCATAATAACTTATTACTCTAACAGTTTTTAAAAAAAAAAATCCATTTGGTGAAAATTTGAAATTTCAATGTAGTAGTACTTAAATTTCAAGTAAAAATAAGTAGGTGTCTGTCTGACCACCCTAACCACAATAAAAAGATAATTATTTTTTATAAGATTTTAGATATAAGTAGAGGACTCATGTCTTGATGTGATGCATATTTTTGTAAAATTTTTTCAAGTAAATAATTAATTATGAATTTTTATTACAACATTTAAAACATATAAAAAAATTATATGTCTGACTACCTTAACTTGGTCAAAACTTCATGAAATTCAATTTTTCTTTTTTTTTAATCCTATAGTTTGCGAAGCATAGAATGTGACGTATGTTTTGGATTCAAAAATGTGATACCGTTTGAAAGCTATAGATGTTTTTCAATCAGTCTATCAATCAGGACTTTAGTCATAATTTGAATAGAAAATGAATAATAATTACTTATTAAATTCAAAGTAAATCATAATTTATATTGGTTGAAAGTTGAGAATCTCCTTTAAAAACGATCTTTGTTTCATCAATTTTGAGTAAAAAAAAATCGTCAGCCACATATCCATCATATTGCCACTTTTTGGCCCATCATGATCCTATACATACCTTGTAAATTTATCGTTCTTATGTGTTTGATGTGTTTGTATTACTACTTTACATGTTTAAATTTTGTTAATGCATGTTAAGGGTTTAATGGTGGATAAGGGTTTAAGGACAAATGTAGATCTAAATGTTAAAGAGGTATTTTGATATTTTAAATTATACAACTAATTCAATCCACCCTCCTAGTTGTCCTGTGCATCTAACAATTGGTATCAAAGTTTTGGTTCCCAAGAAGAAACTTAATTGCTTGGGGTAGATCCAAATGGTGCACAGGAAAGGTGTTCAAGATCCTTTGTTTGTTGGAACATATTTTACCTATTCGAAAGCTAGGGTGGAGTCCTTTATGGTTTCTCTTGGATTTGGTGTTTAACTATCTGCTGAAAAAGGTTACAATATGCCTTAAAATGTTCCAACTAGTGATGACATGAGATCAAGGATTATGAAAACAATGGAAAAGCAAGGAATGTAGTCATGAATGGTCTTTCTGATTTTGAACTTGGAAAGGTGATAAGTCTGAATGCTGCTAAAGAGATCTAGACAAAGTTGGAAGGAATCTATGAAGGAGATGATAAGGTCAAACAGAAAAAATGCATAACTACAAAGCCAAATTTTAAACCCTAAGGATGTCTGAAGATGAAGATATTATTGCTTAGATGCTCAAAGTTGATGAAGTTTTCAATGCCATCAATGGTCTTGGTGGAAAGCTAGATGAAAGTGAAGTTGTGAAAAAGGTATTAAGAACTATGCCTAAATCCTATAGTTCTAAAGTTTCTGCTATTGAGAAAGCTCAAAATTTGGATAGTTATTCAAGAGTTCAAATGTTTGGTGCTTTAAATTCTTTTAAAATGAGAAAGTTTGTTCAATATGCTACAAATAAAGAAACTAATTTTAAACTCTACAAAGTGGAAAAGGGAGATGGATCAGATCCACATGATTTTGATGAAGTAGAAGCAAACTTTGTGAAGTATTGAAAAAGGGTACTGGAAAATAAAAATGTAAGCTACCTTTCAAATGTTTCAATTATGGAAAGATAGGTCATTATGCATCTAAATGTCCAATCAAAGTCACTAATGAAAAAAAAGGGTCATAAGGGTAAATTTGTCAAAAAGAGTTATTATGTTGAAAAGGACAATGGTGTATTTGATGACAAAGAATCAAATTATCTGAAGGAAGAAAGTGATGGATGCTTTTTCATGGCTTTAAATTTTGGAATTAATTCTACTAATCTTGAAAGATGTGTGAAAGATGTGTGAAGGAAAGTACTCTAGAAACAGGTCAATAACATAGAGGGAACTATGTTGACTACTTTTCATGCTAGAGAAGAGAATAATTATTGGATCATTAACAATGGATGCTTAAATCATATGATAGGTGATAAGAGAATTTTTTAATCTTGAAAAGGATGATGGTGGTCTTTTTAAGTTTGGTGATGATACATTTGCTAAGACCTGTGAAAAAGGTTCAATTATTTTTGATGGAAAGCATAATACAAATGATGTTCTTTATGTCAAGGGTCTCTGACATAATCTTCTAAGTGTATGAAAAATGTATAAAAAATGATATAATCTTGTATTTCAGAATAGTGGCTGTGAAATCAACAAAGGAAGCTCTAGTATTCTGGTTGTTGTTGGAAAAAGGAGAAAAGGTAATGTCTATAAACTCAAAGGTAATGGTGCAAAGTGCTTTGTCTCAAACTAATGAAAGTTGGCTATGGAATAGAAGAATGGGTCACATCAATTTTGATAGCCTAGTAAGGATAAGTTCTATTGAGGCTGTGAGAGATTTTCCAAAGATCACAAAGCCTATCAATGAAATTTTCAAATAATGTCAAGTTGGAAAGCAAACAAAGACAAAATTCAAGACAAAATAATACTCTACCATAGTTCCCTTGGAGTTAGTGCATACATATTTATGTGGGCCTACCAAAATTAGAAGCTCATGCAGTGATAGGTATTTCATGTCATTAATTGATGATTATTCTAGAATGGCCTGGGTTGCATTTCTTAAAGAAAAATCAAAAGCTCTAGATAATTTTAAAGCATTTAAGGCTATGGTTGAGAATGAAATGAATCTAAAAATAAAATTTTTGAGATCTGATAGAGGTATTGAGTTTACTTCAAATGAGTTTAACAACTTTTGTGAATACCATGGAATAAGAAGGAATTTATCAGCCCCTAGAACTCCTCAATAGAATGGAGTTGTGGAAAGGAAAAAAATATCAATTCAGGAAGCAGCTAGGACAATGATGAAGGAAGCTAATCTTCTTGATGTCTATTGAAGGGAAGAAATTCATATCATAGTCTACATTCTTAACAAAGTTCAATCAAGAACAAATAGTTCAAGGACTCCCTATGAGTTATGGTATGGTACCTAAACCTGCTATAGTGAAGTATTTCAAAGTTTTTGGAAGCAAGTGTTATATTAGAAGAGATGAAGAAAACTTAGGAAATTTTGATGCAAGATCTGATGATGGAATCTTCCTTGGATACTCTACAAGAAGCAAGGCCTACCAATGCTACAATAAAATTTGAAGAAGATTATTAAAAGTACAAGTGTCAAAGTGGATGAAGAACCACATCAAATTTTAGTACTAATAGAAGGATATGAATTTGATGAATCCCCTTGCAGTGAAGAAGAAAAGACTGAAGGTAAAGTAAAAGAGTTGAGAGTTCAAGAGGAAGAAGCTATGGAAAAGAATCCTAAGAATCCCAAGTATGTATAGAAGAATCATTCAAAAGATCAGATAATTGGATATAAGAGAAAAGGTGTGCTCACAAGGAGAAAAACTACTATAATAGAGTAACATGTAAATTTTTGTTTACTTTCTAAGGTGGAACAAAATGAGTGTTCAAGGCATGCAAAGGTGAGAATCAGGTCAAAGCAATGAAGAGTTAGAATTGAAAGGAAGTCGGGTGAGTGGAAACAACTTCCTACATTAATCTAATCAGGAGAGAGTTACACAAATTTTGTTTAACACCTTTTACTGTTACAATAAGAGAAGCACATTCATAGAATAATGGAAGTAGAATAACAAGAATGCATAAAAAGTGACATCAAATATATGTGGGGAAAACCCTTTTGAGTAAAAAAAACCCACCCTCCAAAAGCACAATACTATCTTTATTATTTCAAATAATGGTCACAAGATATCACCAAGTACAAGCTTCTTCAACAAGTGCTTCAACATGAACACCTATTCTGGACTGATACTGGCAGCACTTTGTTACCTGCAAAAAAACTATACATTCTACAACTCAAGGCACTCACTAAATAGAGTGATACAAGCTTCATGAAGCATCTAGAAGGTGAGGGGAATCCAAATCCAAAAGGAACAATATTCAATACCTTAGACATGCATTTGGACACATGTTCAATATTCCCTTACACCCCTTACACTTGTCAAACATGCAAATAGTCTTCTTCCAAGCTTGGGTGCCTAGAATATGTTAAAAATAGCTTATGAAAAATTCCTTACACATCTTACAACTATCATAGAATCTTTCATAGCTAACAACACTTATAGTTATAAGAGAATTTATCATAATTGACTAAAAATAGCTAATTCGCTTACATCCTTTCATAACCCAACTTGGGCGCCAACTTTCACCCATGCATTCAAAGATGCCTTATGACATGTCATAGAATATGTCATATTTCATAGATTCCAAAGTGGGATGCCTATGTCCATTTGGGATGATCATGTGTCATCTAGTCACCTCCAACGGGGATGCCACCCAACCGGTGGGTCCCAGTATGTGACATGACACCATAGGAAATTAAATAATACAAATAAATACATTAAATTACAACAATTAAATCAATGTTAGGACTCTAAGGTTGAGACACCTTAATCCCAACATTCTCCCACTTGTAAATGACTTGCCAAGATTCATACAGAATCATCTACTCAAGGCCCCAAGGCCCATAGAATTAGAACACCATCTAAACTTCTCTATGCTGACTAGTTTTGTCAGTGCATCTATGGGCAGGTGCAAAAAGATGGGGTGCCAAATTGTGGCAATTTTTTTTTTTTTTTTATAGGCTATAACGTGAGCTTGCTATAATGCGCTAGCATTATGGCTTGGTGTGACTGAGCCTAAGGCTCGGCCACATCGATCCTATTACATGCTCACATTATAACACAAGAGCGTTATATATTATTAAAACAAAAAAAAATCAAATTCATTTTTACTATTTTTTGTTTTAGCTCCCCACAGCGAAAAACCCTGTGTTTTGTGTGCTCACATTTTGGAAGGAGGTTTTGTAGCATTTTTTTCATCAATTTGTTGCAAGTTTTTTGTTAGGATTCCACCACGTTGATAGGCAAGTTGAATAAGTAAGGATTGTTTGTTTTTTTTTGTGAATTTGTTAGTTTTAGGTTGTTTTTGATATTCATTTGTTTAAATTGTATGAAATGATAATGATCCTAAAAAACCTCTTCAAAACCCTCCTAAAAATCCTCAACAACTAGAGTAACAACAACATGAACAAAATCCTCAACAACCACAACATCAATCTCCTCCACCAGTCCCTCAAAATCCTCCTAGAACTCAATAGAATTTAATGGGGGCTATTGAAAACAATAAAAAACATTTTGAGGAGTTAATCATGAGGTTGAACGATCCTTTAGGTTTAACCATAGAAATAACACTTGCAAATTCACTGAAAGCATGTTTAAACATGCAGATGCAATCAACAAACAATTAAGTGGTTGGCAAGATAGGAGGTAGGCGGCTAGGAATTTTTACGCAGATAAATTATCATATAAATAAGTAAGAGATGAAAAAATTACAAAATATGATTTGTGCTCATTATTCACCAACCCACACACAAATCAAAATCTTGACCTTAATGCAAAGAGGTTTCCTATCCATTGGCTCCATCACCAAGGGATTATGAACTTTTTTTGGGATAGGTGGTACATGGTTTTTGATTACCCACCATGCAACAATTGTGAAGTCCCACAATATTTCCTGAGAAAACTCTATTGTGAGTTCATCCTGAACAAAATATCAAATTATTTTGATATGAGTGACTTCCAGGGGAGAGGTGGGGGTTGGATCAAGATAGACCCAATGCATGATAGGATCCTAGGAAGCAAGTGAGATGACCTCTCACTAGGTCAGCTCATGAGACATCGTTATCCCTTCCATTGCGAAGGAGAGTGTCAAGGTAGACACTTTGCAGGATATCAACTCTTTGACCCAGAGTATCATCCAACATGCCAGTCCTATAGTACAACACCATCCAGGGGAGTCTTGAAGTGGTAGGCTTCTACCCCATTCGTGTCAGGTTTGTGGGGTGACTTGTACATATGACCCCATCTACACTCAAGAGACAATCACAAATTTATTTGTTCTACAAACACTAATTGGTCATGTATTAGTAGACAATGTATATATAAATGGGAGATGTATTGCCACATGCAATCAAGATATTGGGATTAAACTTGCCAATCAATTGTATTATTTCCAAATACAACCAATATATATATGAACCCATTTTACTTGCAAAAGTATATCTTGCATTTGTCGATTATGTTATGGTCGGAATACTATTCATAGTAACTTAATCGAATTAGGAGAAGCAGTCAGCATTATTGTAGGCCAATCAATTGGAGAACCGGGAACTAATTAACATTAAGGACTTTTCATACTAGTGGGGTATTAACATGTGATATTGCAAAACATGTACGATCCCTGTTCACCGAAAAAATTGAATTCAATCAAAATTTTGTTTATCCTACCCGTACCCGTCATGGGTATCCTGCTTATATACATCATAATAGTTTAGAAATGACTATCAATACATATGACCCCATTGACACTCAAGAGGCTGCTACATAGGATACGTCTGCAACTATGAAGATGACAAGGGTAGTTGAAATTTTGAATGAGGCTTATGGAATCGATAGTCAGGTATATGTTAGCGTGTTCATTTAATTTAGTTTATTAAATTTCATTTTTGAAAAGCAAGATTAACTAATTTATTTTTAAGATTGTAATAAAATTTCAGGGTCATAGTGTTGATACTAAATACACCGGCCCTACATCTGCTTATTACTCCACTACATCTACCATCTAGGTATGTAACTAGTAAAAAATTATAAATTTATTACATGTTAATATCATTGTTATATGAATGGTATTCTAATATCTGATTTTGGATGTTGAATAGGCTAATATTGGAGGTTTTGTGGGAACACCTCCTAGTGCCAGTGGAGTTAGACAAACCTTCACACAGGTAATAGAATAAAGAGTTTAACTAATGAATTGTAGTTAATAGATTTGTGTAGCTTCTATTCATATCATTGATTACATTTCATTGCACATATTTCAAACTCAAAGCATTACTTCAAATTCCATCACTAATAACTAGATGTTGATAGATGATAAAATTTCAACTACAAATAGTTGTTTAGAAAGTCAACATAAGTAGTGATGCAATTACTTCACATAGCATAAGTAATAACTAGGAGCAACTACCAATTTCATTTTCTTGTCATGGCATTCCATGAGAATTTTTTTATTGAGGCATCTTTTCAAATAGTTCACTGCCTTGTCTATGCTATGGATGATTGGAAGAAATATATGAAAGAATAATAGTAAGCAATAGCATAGGCAAGGCAATGAATTGTTTGAAAAAATGCCTCAAAGAAATGTGGTCTCATGGTGATGTAATGGCATTCCATCACCAGGAGATCACATTTCTTTGAGGCATTTTTTCAAATATCTCACCGTCTTTTCTATGCTACCACATTTTCCATGCATATCTACCAAAGCATTTTATCAAACATCTCACTTCCTTGCTGCTATGCCTAAAAAAAAGTGCTTTCCAACAAACTATGGGTTCTTGGAAAATTTTTTATCAAAGAATAATAGTAAGCAATAGCATAGACAAGGCAGTGAGTAGTTTGAAAAAATACCTCAAAGAAATGTGGTCTCATGGTGATGGAATGCCATTACATCACCATGAGACCACATTTATTAGAGGCATTTTTTTCAAACAACTCACTTCCTTTTCTATGCTACGACATTTTCCATACATGTCTACCAAATAATTTTATAAAATTACTTGAACTTCCTTGTTGCTATGGATAAAATCCTAAAAAAGGTTCTTTCCAACAAAATATGGATGCTTGGAAAAAATCTATCAAAGCATAATAGTAAGCAATAACATAGACAAGGTAGTGAGTAGTTTGAAAAAATGTGGTCTCATGGTGATGGAATGCCATTCCATCACCATGAGATCACATTTCATTGAGGCATTTTTTCAAACAACTCACCACCTTTTCTATGCTACCACATTTTCCATACACATCTACCAAAGCATTTAATCAATCTACTCACTTCCTTGTTGCTATGGCTAAAAGCCTAAATTAGGTGCTTTCCAACAAACTACGGATGCTTGGAAAAAAATCTATCAAAGCATAATAGTAAGCAATAACATAGACAAGGCAGTGAGTAGTTTGAAAAAATTCCTCAAAAAATGTGTTCTCATGGTGATGGAATGCCATTCCATCACCATGAGACCACATTTCTTTGATGTATTTTTTCAAATAGCTCACCACCTTTTCTATGCTACCACATTTTCCATACATGTCTACCAAAGAATTTTATCAAACTAATTGAACTTCCTTTCTGCTATGGCTAAAAGCCTAAAAAAGGCACTTTCCAACAAACCATGGATGCTTGGAAAAAATCTATCAAAGAATAATAGTAAGCAATAGCATAGACAAGGTAGTGAGTAGTTTGAAAAAATGCCTTGAAGAAATGTGATCTCATTGTGATGGAATGCCATTCCATCACCATGAGATCACATTTCTTTGAGGCATTTTTTCAAATAGCTCATAGCCTTTTCTGTGCTACCACATTTTGCATACATGTCTACCAAAGCAGTTTATCAAACTACTCACTGCCTTGCTACTATGGCTAAAAGAGTAAAACATGTGCTTTCCAACAAACTATGATTCATGGAAAAAATCTATCAAAGCATAATAGTAAGCAATATCATAGTCAAGGTAGTGAGTAGTTTGAAAAAATTCCTTGAAGAAATGTGGTCTCATGGTGATGGAATGCCATGAAACATTTTTTTTTAATGGCATTCCATCACCATGAGACCCGATTTCTTTGAGAATTTTTCTCAAACAGTTCATAGCCTTCTCTATGCTACCATAGTTATCGTACATGTCTACCAAAGCATTTTATCAAACAGTTCACTGCCTTGCTGCTATGCATAAAAGCCTAAAAATAGGTGTTTTCCAACAAATTATGGATAGGGAAAATAGTAAGCATGATAGTTAGAAATATATCATTTAATAAGTACTCAAAATTTTGTTCATTATCGCATACAATATAAGCCATGACGTACATCACTATTGTAGTTTTTGTGATTGAATAATTTGTTGTTTTATTTTCAGATGTTGGAAGCAGATACACCTCCAAATTTTCAGAGGGAAATTTAGCTTGGTGTTTCATTTGCTATAGATTTCTCGTTGCCTCTCACAGAGGTATGAGGCAGATTACTAAATTTCAATTTACATTCATTGTTATAGTTGTTAGTTAGTGAAAAATCAAACCATTATTGATTCGTAGTTTAATTTCTCTTTGGATGGTTTCTATAGGGCTTCAACATGCCTCAACATGGGCATGCAAACATTTCCCATGAGGAGAGTGATCATCTAGTGGCAGTAAGTGATTATTTTGTTAAATATATCATTTTGTATAATGTAATTTCTATATATTAATGTATTTTCTTGTTATTGTAATAGATACAACATGACTAGAAACTAAACCTTAGGAGGAGCAACAGGAGCACTCCTCGACCTTAGAACAAATGAGTGACAAATTTATCACCATCTGGTCGACAATAAAAGGGAAAGAATTTGTTTCCAGAGCATGGAGAGCAATGAATTTTGATTCTAGGGCCCTTTTTTGTATGCCTATATGGCATTTTTGTACATATTTTGTATTGGATATATTTGAAATTGTATGCCTATATGGATATTTTGTATATATTTTATATGTATATCAACATATATTGGTGTATGCTTACATGGCTATTTGGTTATTACAATTTTTTTTATCAGTGGTGTTTGTATGTGTGTCAAATGTGTAACGTTAGTATCAACAAAAACTTTAATGAAATTATTTATATTAAAGTTTTGCAACAAGTAAACTACTCTATTTCGTAATTCAAACAAAATTTTCAAGAACGTCTCATTGTCCTCTATTTGTAAGGATTTATTAAACCATTTAGCCCTCAAATTTCTATGTGCACAATGGTTGTTAAAATGATAACTTAGAAAATGAGATTTGATGATGAATATGGAAGCTAAGATGATTTCTATATAAAGATGTGTGTTGGAAGGGATAGTGGAGAGTGTGATAAATGAACAAGTGGAAGTGGATGATATTATATTGAACTAGAATGACCTATGCATGACTCTACATATGCTCAAATGCAAACTTAAAATGAACTAATCTAAAATGCAATTATGATGGAAGATGCTATATAAAATGCAACTATGAAGCAATATATGCATCTAAGATGAGAAAGCAAAGCAAAGCATGATGTTAAATATAACTATAAGACTCCAAAATTCTCCAAAGCTCCAATGAAAAACCTACATAATAACACTATTCAAAATGTGGATGATAAATGCAAAGGCAAAGAGATGTATTTATAGGATTTCTCAAGCATCTTGTGAGTTGGCAAAGATCAACGGTCCATATTTGAATGAGAAATATGGATGGTGGAGATGGAGAGAATCAAGATGTTGTCACCTTGACCAAAGACAACATGCCATTTGGATTGAAGAATCTCTTGACCAATAGGCAACATGCTAAATGGATGGAAGACCCAAGTGTGTGAAGGAAAGACCATGTGCTCCAAAATTGGTGGAAGTGTGTGAGGAATAAGCCATGTGCTTTTCAAAGTTGGTTGAGGATAACTCTAATTCAAAATTAGAATTATTTATTTTCATGTGACCTTTGTGAGGTGGCACAAAAAGTAGTAGAAATGTGCTTTAATTCCTAATCGAGATTAGTGAAGATTAATTAAATAAAACAAGCTTATGAAACTTTGTTTATTTAATTAATTTAGAAGAATATGATTTTTAGATTTGGAGAATTAGAGAAGGGTAAACAATATAAATAAATTGAGCATTCATTTATACGTAATCGAAATATTAATTAAATATCTAGTATTTAATTAATTGAATATGATGATCATTTTTAGGTGTATATAGTGTATGTATTTGCATTATAAATCCACAGTTCAATAGATATGAGTTATGTGTATTCAAGTGTATACTTTACAAATTGCATGTATACTTTGTGACTTACATGTATTCCAATGTATATTTTGTGACTTACGTGTTTTCATGCTATACCTTGTATTCATACATATACTTTGTATTAATTTGTCTATACTATGTATTCGTGTGTATACTTCAAGGCTTACATGTATTTGAGTACTTGTGCTTCTCTTATTCACATGTATGCTTGAATTATTCATGTGTATACTTATTAATTGGTTAGCCCTAGCAATGAGCATTTCCATCCTTCATGGTTTTTCTTGAATATTTATTGATTGATGCTAAACAACCTTATTATTTGGTGCTAAACAACTTCAATATTTCTAGGAATACTAGTAGAGTGACAAATTATAAAATTACACAAATTGAAAAGAAAAGATTAATTGTAAATAAATGAACTGATTATTAACTTGATAATTGATTAAGAATGAGTATAATATATATCAAGAGATGAGCCTTCTAGAATGGCAATTGCCAAATAGAAAATAGACAAAGCATTCCCAATGCTTTGAAAGCAATAATCCACCCAAAATTGCAATAGGAGATAAGGAAAATGAACCCACATAGGCATAACTGAATAAAGAATAGTTCACCCTTCACAGCTTGGTGAAACCATTTCCAAACTTAGAAGATCTTAAATATAAAGAAGAATTGTGATCTATATAATATATAATTAGTACCCACTTTGATGACTAGACAATTTTTAACCATGGGCTTATCATGCTTTTTCAAATTTTGTAAGAAGGCTTATTTAATATCCTTGAAAAATGTATTTCCTAATGCTCCCTTGTTCTTTCATATCTCAATTCAATTTAATTCAAAGAGTGTATTCAAATGCTTTATTTGAAAGAAAAAAAACACGATTTCAATTGGTATTCCATGAGATGTTTCATAAAATGATTCCAGTATATTTAATCTTTTGATTGGAACAAATCAATTAAGCAAAGGATACATAATCTTCACAACGCTTGAAAAACATAATATTCATAGTAGACGGTGATTAGTTAACTTCTTGACACATTATCATACAAACATTTATCTTGAATAGTCTTTAAACATTTTCACAACATAATCCTCATAGTACATAATGAATTGTTATGTTCTTGGTCCATCACCATATTAATAGGTCGAAAGATGTATATGCCAAATTTTTGCAATATTATTTCTTGTATAGGAAATGGACTTGGGAGAAAGCTTTATAATTTATAATACAAATAAGAAATGCACTTGGGAGAAAGCTTTATAATTTATAATACAAATAAGAAATAGACTTGGGTGAAAACTTTATTTATCACACCAAATAATAAATGTAGGTGAGAGAATCACTTATTTCTCTTAGACTCCAATTTTCAAGAATAAAAAATTATTTCAAATGAAAATGATACAATGCTTCACAACCTAAGTTGTTAATTGAGGAAAAATAAAATGTTTCCAAGTTCTACCATTGTATTCATATATAATTGGTTGTATATTGTTGTAAGGGAAAGGAGGATAATTAAAAATTTTCTTGCACTTGCTATACTTGAGGATGATCATATGCTTTTGCTGTGGAAAACTCAAACTTCTCAACTGTTATGTGGATGTTTCTCTTTTCAATTGTTTTGCATGCCATCATAAGGGATCGAGTTGGTTGAACGTAGCTTGGAGTGATTCAGTGTGTTTGGGTGCGAAATAGGACCATGCCTAACATAAATGTACCTATCAGGATGCATTGGAATAATTCTTTTGGTCACACAAGTTGCAGAACAAAAGTTGCACCACTTTGCAACTTTACACTGTTTGCATTTGACACTGTTTCCATCAAGTGAAAACTAGACACCACGGGAAAATGACTCTGAGATAACAAAAATTGAGAGAGGTTATTGTAGAGGATCCCAACGAGATCTTGTAGACATAGACAAAGAGTTCGTAAGCATCATGGTTTTTGAGTAATAGCCCGTCAAATATTGCAACTATTTTTCACTTTGGACTCTTAAGGGATCGAGCCAATTGAATATAGCTCAGAGTGATTCGACATGTTTGGGTGTGAAAGAGGACCATGCATAGTATAAACGTACCCATTTGAATGTATTGGAATAATTCTTTTGGTCACAGGAGTTGTAAAATGAAAGTTGCACCACTTTGCAACTTTGCACTGCTTGCATTTGACACTTTTTTCATCAATTGAAAATTGGAAACCATAGGAAAATGACTCCGAGATAACAAAAATTCAAGATAAATTATTGTAGAGGGGCCTAACACGAACCTTTGGCTCAAACAGAGAGTTTGTAAGCATCACGGTTTTTGAGTAGTAGCTCATCAAAGATTGCAACCATTTTGCACTTTGGACCCTTAAGGGATAGAGCTAGTTGAACGTAGCTTAGAGTGATTCGACGTGTTTGGGTGTGAAAGAGGACCATTCCTAGCATAAATGTACCCATATGGATGTGTTATAATAGTTCATTTGGTCACACGAGTTGTAGAACGAAAGTTGCACTACTTTGCAACTTTACACTGCTTGCATTTGATACTTTTTCCATCAAGTGAAAACTAGACACCACAAGAAAATGACTCTGAGATAAAAAAAAATGAGAGAGGTTATTGTAGAGGGGCCTAATGTGATTCTGTAGACTCAGATGAAGAGTTTTTAAGCATCATGGTTTATGAGTAATAGTCCGTCAAAGATTGCAAAAATTTTACACTTTGGACCCTTAAGGGATCAAGTCAGTTGAACATAGCTTGGAGTGATTCGACATGTTTGGGTACTAAAGAGGACCATACCTAGTGTAAAATTACCTATATAGACAAGTTGGAATAGTTCATTTGGTCACATGAGTTGCAGAACAAAAGTTGCACCACTTTGTAACTTTATTCTACTTGCATTTTGACACTTTTTCCATCAAGTAAAAACTAGACACAATGGGAAAATGAATCTAAGATAACAAAAACTAAGAGAATTTATTATAGAGGGGCCAATCACGATCCCATAGGCTCAAATGAAGAGTTCGTAAGTGTTACAGTTTATGAGTAGTAGTCCATCAAAGATTACTTCCCTTTTGCACTTTGGACCCTTAAGGGATCAAGCCGGTTGAACGTAGCTTGAAGTGATTAAGTGTGTTTGGGTTAAAAATAGAACCATTCCTAGCATAAAAATACCCATCTGGATGTGTTGGAACAATTGTTTTGGTCACACAAGTTACAGAATGAAAGTTGCACCACTTTGCAACTTTACACTGCTTGCATTTGACACTTTTTCCATCTAGCGAAAACTAGACACCACAAGAAAATGACCCTGAGATAACAAAAATAGAGAGAGGTTATTGTAGAGAGTCTGAACATGATCCCATAGGCTCAAATGGAGAGTTTGTAAGCATCACAGTTTTTGAATAATATCCTGTCAAAAATTACATCCATTTTGCACTTTGGACCCTTAAGGGATTGAGTCGGTTGAATGTAGCTCAGAGTGATCTGGCATGCTTGGGTATGAAAGAGGAAAATTCCTAGCATAAATTTACCCATCCAAACACATTGGAATAGTCTATTTGGTCACACAAGTTGCAGAACAAAAGTTGCACCACTTTGCAACTTTACATTGCTTGTAATTGACACTTTTTCCATCAAGTCAAAATTGGACACCATGAAAAAATGACTTTGAGATAACAAAAACCGAGAGGGGTTATTGTAGAGGTTCCCTACATTATCCCAATGCCTTAGAAGGAATGCCCATAAATGGCACGATATCCAAGTAATAGGCCATCAAAGATTGCTTCCCTTTTGCAATTTAGACTATTAAGGAATTACAAATGTTTGAAGGCAGTAATAAATTTCAAAATTTGAGTAAATATCATTACAAATGTTTATGTGAATAGATGGTATGCTATATTGATATTGATATATAGTAATTAGGTTGATTTGTTTTAATAAATTATTTTTTTATAATAATTTAGTCAATTGGTGCTAGTTATAATAGGGAGAGAATAAAAGAAGAAAAAGAATGATTGGCAACCACCAATGGTTATTACACTTACTATATTAATAATATGATTCTTACAATAAAATGAGATTTATTTGGCAGTCCTAATTCTTGTGTTTGTGCTACAATTTTCTAATATGCTTCATACACCATTCTAAAACCCAAGTGCTTGTACTTGTAGGCACAATGCTTTCTCAAAATTATCAAGTGGTAATACAAAATCATGAGAAAAAAATAAAACTATATGAATTCTGACACCCCACTTAAATCAGATATTGAATCAATGTGCCCCATTTTCATGCACACAAAATCAGCTTATAATATTCTTTCATAATAACCAAAAATATGATTCAAAGATGCCTTAAGTACTCCATTCTCATAGATCTTTTACAATGTCACTCATACATTTGAGATTCTCTTATAATATCTACACCATAGGTGCTCATGATGCGGTTAACTTCAAATGAATAACTTGAAATTACCTCTCTAAGCTTCACACACTCTTTTATAATAGCTTAAAATCATAATTGAGATTTGTCAAGATCATCAAAATAAGGATGTTGCATTTCTTTTTTGGCTGAGATTCTCTTGGATGGCTCATAAATCAATATTTTTTGTAAGAAGACACCAATAAATTTTTATTAGTTTATTTACAAATAGGAAAAGTAAAAGAAGAAAAAGAAAGAGCATCCAAAATGGAAATGAAATGAAAATAGATTGAAGGCACTTACAGACAACAAATCCACACCATTTGGTTCCAAGTTGGGAACAAGGCTTAAATCTTGATGCTTCCATTGAGGATAGGCATGCTAGTCTCTCAATTTAGTCACTCTTGGCCATACATCTTCATTATGAGTTCCAAGATACATATTGCACACAATAGTCTATCATGAATAAAATAACTTGAAATTCGATATGCTCTTATAATGTCTATATCATAGGCTCTCATGATGAGGTTAACTTCAAATGAATAAATTGAAATTCCCTCGCTAAACTTCACACACGCTTTTATAATGGCTTAAAATCATAATAGAGATTTGTCAAGATCGTCAAAATAAGGATGTTGCATTGATTTTCTGGCTAAGATTCTCTTGGATGGCTCATAAATCAACATTCTCTGCAAGGGGACACCAATCAATTTTTAGTAGGTTACTTAAAAATAGGAAAAGTAAAAGAAGAAAAAGAAAGAGAATCCAAAATGGAAATGAAATGAAAATAGATGGAAGGAACTTATAGACAACAAATCCACACCATTTGGTTCCAACTCGGGAACAACAAGGCTTAAATCTTGATGCTTCCATCGAGGATAGTCATGCCAGTCTCTCAACTTAGTCACTCCTGGCCATACATCTTCATTGAGAGTTCCAAGATACCTATTACACACAAAAAACTCTCATGAATAGAACATGGATAGAACATAACCAAACTATTACTAATTTCCAACCTTTTGGAAACTTGTAACCTATTCTAAAAACAACACAATTTAATCTTCCACTTAGTTTACTAATCTATAGGGAATATCCTACATCATTGTTTTTGTAAATTTTTGAGAAAAAATAAAATACCATTGAACTCTGTATCCTTTGTCATAGTTCTAAACATAAAGTGTGCTACATTTACAAGTCTGATAACTTCATCAATCACCTACATACATGATATAAACATTGGATGATAGAATTTGCATCATAGCATTTGCATCATAAAAAATTAATGTGCATACAAGTATATATTAATAAGAACCAATGTGCATACTTATGAACTAATCCAATGAACCATCTGGGTCTACTCTACTCTTTATTGTGTCAAGTATTGCCTCATGGTTAGACTTATGCACCTTCCACAAGGTCTTGTTCAAAGGAATACCCCCATATTTGGTCAAATAAACATTGGATGCCTTGACAAAGTTTGATTAATGAAGAATCTTCTAATGCATGTCAAAGTCCTGAAACAACCAATATTTAACATTATTATGTGGGTACCTTCTAAGCCACGTTCTAGTAGGGTATGTGCAGGATCATCATGGAAAAAATAGGCCCTTAAGTGGCAAAAAATTCAGAAAAAATAGAGTTAGGCAACTTGACGTAAAAATTTGAATAAGTTATCTATATTATTTCAAAAATATGTAAAAATAGAATTTGTAGAAAATTGAATGCATTTTCTAAACTACTAGGTTTATTTAAAAAAAAAAAATCTAATTGGTGAAAATTTGAAGTTTCATTGCAGTAGTACTTAAATTTTAGGTAAAAAATAAGAAGTAGGTGTTTGTCTGACCACCCTAACCACAATAAAATAATAGTATTTTTTTATAAGATTTTAGATATAAGTAGAGGACTCATGTCTAGATGTGATGCATATTTTTTTTTTTCCCTAGTAAATAATTAATTATGATTTTTTTATTACACTTTTTAAAAATATAAAAACTTGTATGTCTGACCACCTTAACTTGGTCAAAACTTCATGAAATTCAATTTTTTTTTTTTAATCCTATAGTATGTGAAACATAGAATGTGATGCATGTTTTAGATTCAAAAAATGTGATACTGTTTGAAAGCTATAGATGTTTTTCAATCAACTGATCAATCAGGGCTTTAATCGTAATTCAAATAAAAAATGAATAATAATTATTTATTAAATTCAAAGTAAAGCATAATTTATATTGATGGAAAGCTAAGAATATCCTTTAAAAACCCTTTTCATTTCATCATTTTTGGGTAAAAAAAGTCGTCAGCCACATACCATACAAATACCTATCACATTGCCACTTTTTGGCCCATCATGATCCCGCACATACCCAGTAACAACAACTGAGCATGTAGGGTATTCGATGTTTTCTCCATCTATAATTGGGGCATCCAATTTATTTTTGGCCTCAACATAATGATAGAAGTAATAGTTTGTTCCCTCTTTGTTGTCTTCATCTACAATAACTACCTAAACATGCCCTGCATTGATATGTGTAACAAATTAGATGAAATTAGTCAACATTACAAATACACTACAAAGTAAGATAACAATAGGAATTTCAAAAACTATGCAAGTAGATATATTACCTGGTTGAACTAGATTTGATATGTGGTCAAAGTCAACTGAAGAATCTAGCTATGTTAGTTCCAGTGTCATTGGAGGGCAATATGTGTGAAGTGGGCTAAGATAACATAATGACCATTTCTCAACCCACTCCTTTGACTCACAATCATCCCAGACTTGCATTGTACATGAAGAACAAAAGCATGTCATCTTTCGTGAAATGATACTCCGTGAACCTGCATTTGAACTAAGGAAAGAGTGTATCTCACTCGATCCTGTTAGTGTACAACAATCCTCATATGGTGCAATGTTAGTATCATCCATCAACAAAAAAAATAAATGAACTGAAGATGTACCTTCATTACCTGGACCCATCAAAGCATTACACCACTCGATAATTGATTTTGCATCTATAAACTTTTCATTGTCTTTATACTTTAAATCTTCTCGTGTTAATGCTCTTTTCATACATGCTCCTACACCATCATGCTCCCCCTTTCCATGCCCAGCTTCACAAAAGTTCCACATATGTTGAACACCTGTAATGACATGCATCGTGCTCAACTAGTTGAACATGCCCAAGTTCTTGAACTGTGTTGCACAATTATCTGACCATATTATATGCCAACATATGCTATGCCCCTCTGAGCCAAATCATTGTAGAACAACTAGAAGCAACCTTGCACGAACTCTAGAGAATGTGTGTGATCATCACTAATATAAAATTGGTACTCCCTCAATACCTTCCTTTGGTCCTCTTTACTATCAGCTACATGAATAAATTCTATGTGCACAAATATTGAAACTTGTGTGGAGTTGTAATATTGTGACTGTACCTCACGCTATGCTATAGAGTGTAGTTCTATACAAAGTCAACCATTGAAACTATGCTTCCAACTAGAAAGGTGTCCTTGCATAACTTGGATTGTGTTTCTGAACATTGAGATCTATGGGTATGCCTTGCATACTCATACACTATATTGTCATAAAAAATAGACATAAATTGATACACTGGAATCTTCTGAATAACCAAATCACACCTTTTTGCTTGATTACCATCTTTTGTAACATATGCCACTATTTTATACTTCCCGAACTCTACTAGTTTCTTTCCCACCTCATATGTGCTTTCCATATGTTGACATACCGACATACGTTGCAAGCCACTGCAACACTGACATGAACCATCCAAGCATAGTTTCCTATAGAATATTTGGCCATCCTCTATTTGACATAATTTTTTAAATAAGAACTCTCTTGAATATGTTGGTGGGGTTTCTACGCCACAATCTTGCAAAACATCATTAGTATGCAAATCTAAACATATAGAATGATAAACATCATAATGGTTAGAGAATTCAATATGTAGTCTACAACAACATGTAGTGCTCCTATTGATCAGGGCATTCTGGGGGAGCTGCTTGTGGGTTGTCTGACCTGCTGGATGGTTCTTTGTTTGGGTAGGTCTGTTTTGGTTTAGGCCTGGATCTTTTTGGCGCTGGTTTGAAAGTTAAATCTCTTCCTGGTGGCGCGATTTTTCCTAGGGATTTCTTTTCCTTCTCTGATTTTTTTTAGGTGTTGGTGGATGCTACTAGCTCTAGCCTCATGTGCACCTGCGTTGGAAATGAAACTGCTTCATCCTTTGATGGCATGGCGGTGACGTCTTGGAGCCATTTTGGAAGGCTCTGTCTACTAGAGCCATTTTGGTGGAGGCTTCTTAGAGTCTTCTTGTCTTCTGGATCCTAGAAGGCTGAGGATTGGTTGTTGTGTCTCCACAGTTCTCTTGGGCCGGCTCTTGTGCTATATTTTGAAGATTTATTGGAGCCATTTTGGTTGACTTTGTTTTGGGCTACTAGTAGGGTTTCCTCTTTTTTGGCTTGTGGGGAGGCTTTAGTTTTTGGGTTTATGTCTTATTTATCTTCTTTCCCTGGGTTCTTGGCTAGAGGGTTTTTTGTATGGGACTCTTTGTTGGCTCTCTATTGTGGCTCCTTGTTGGGTTGTTCATTTTTGGGGTTCTTCTGTACCCATGGTCCTTTATGGAAGGGTTTGTTTCTCTTGGTGGCCCATCTTCTCGAGTTGCTAATGGTTGTCATGTTCTTCCTTGTTGAAGGCTAGGTGGCTTCTCTCTCGTTTCTCTAGTCTATGTCTTCTATTGAGGTGAAGACGTCTTCTACTATAGTGGATTCCTCTCTTTTAGAGGTTGAGAGGGGGTTTGGGGAGTTGTGGAGGAGTTTTCCAGGTTGCTAGTTTCTGTTGTTTCAGAATCTATTGAGGTGGTTTGCGCTCCTATGGAGGTGGAGTTGTTTGGTGTTATAGTGGGGCTGCAGTGGTGGCAAGGTTTTTCATGGCATCTGCTCTATAGAGGGGAGCTTATTCCTATTGAGGTGGAGTATGATTTGGCTTTCCATGGTTGGTGGTGCTACAAGAGATACTACTCTTCTATTTGTAAGGTGGAGTTTGGCTTTGGAAGTGGTTCTAAGGGGTTTCAAGTCCCTATCAAAACCTGGATTGGGTTTAAGGTCCCTACCAAAACCTGGCTATACAGGGTTGTGGATCCCTTCAAAATCTATAGGATGAGTTTTAAGGTCCCTGTCAAAACCTTGTTGGGTTTAAGGTCCTTGCCAAAACCTTGTTGTAGTGGGTTGTTGTTCCCATCAAAACCAATTGGTTCAAGATCCATGTAAAATCTTGGGTTGGTTGTTGGTTATTGGCTGGTTGTGTTTCTGTTGAGTTGTTGGGTGTTTTTGTTCCTACTCTTTGTATAGCTTGTCCATCTTAGTTTTGGTCTTGGTTCCCTTCAAAACTTGATGATTTTGGGTCCATTCAAAACATGTTTATCCCCCTAATAAAAAATAAGTAGTGCATGCATGATTTATCTTGACATAAAAAGGTTTAAGCATTTCAAAATATCTTTTAAAATTTTGAATCTAAGGATAATTCTATTGAAATTTACCAAAAAATTGGGTTTGAGTCATATCCAAAAAATACTTTGGATGTGGCTCACAGTTTCGACTACCAATTATCCTTCTTACCGCATCCCTTTGATTCAGAGATGGCCTTGTGTTATTCTTCCAATAGTCTTCAATTAATGTTCTTAATGCTTCAACAACTAGTATATATTTTTGTGGGAGTCTCCTCGAGAATTCCCACAAGTCATTTGAATTGGTGCCCTCAATTCTTTGTCTCCTTTGAATGGCTCTTGATAAAAATTTTCTATTAATTCTCAATTGTTCACACATCTTTCTAATGAGACAAGATCTCCTTGTTTGACTACTTACCAAAGTCTATGTAATGACACATCAGGTGAAATTACTATCCTTTGAGTGTGAGGTATTACCCACACTCTAATAAGCATCCATTAGATTCTCCACAATTGTGTTTTCAATTGAAGCATTCGATGTTCTCAACCCAAGAATCTTCATGATATTTCTATACTTTATACCCTGCATCATTTCAACAAATAGTTGACAGATCTTGCAATCTCATTTAGCCTCTCAAAGAAAAATTTCCAAATCTTATCGACATATCTTCTAGAAGTGTGTGTTGGAATCTTACCTTCCATGTGCTGAAAAATATCCTCATCAATATTAATCAAATACTGTGGCTTTCTACGCAAAATTCTAGGTGGTGTTTTCCCAGGTACATACATCTCATCATTAGGAATTTCATCAATATTTAAGTGAGTTGGGATAGATCACGTACCTTTGATCGAGGGTGGAATAAATGACATAGCTTGAGGTTGACATGGGGATGATGGCGTACCTTCTTCATCAAATTTGAGTGATGATGTACTCTCAACTTGAGATGTGGTGGATGGTGTCCCTTCATATTCACTTGTGGTAGATGGTGTCCTTCCATATTCACTTGTAGTAGATGGTGTTCCTCCATATTCACTTGCAGTAGATGGTGTCCCTCCAATTCACTTGTGCTTAATGGTGTCCCTTCATATTCACTTGTTGTAGAGGGTGTGTCTCCAACCACGATATTTGAATTTGTCTTAGCACGATGCTTTCACATTCATTCCTTTTGTGCCACCAATGCCTTTTCTCTTTTTGATGGTTGAGGTTCCTCTTCAATTGGCATGTTTTCATCAATTGTATTTGATTTCTTCTTCTAACGATATTCCCTCATCCATTATCTATTTTTTTCTTTATTAGTTTCATACTCTTTGTCTATTTGTTTATTCCTTCTTTGTTTCCTTGGCATGGTGAATAATTTTACCTGTAGCATGGTAATGAGACAAATATTAGTTCCTAAAAAATGAATCTATACAAATAAATGAAATATATGTCATTCAAGGCTTCATACAAAATACTTACAATCACCCTGTAGAAATGTGGTCATGTGGCATATGCCATGATTGCAAGATAGGCTAGAATCATAGACAAGGCATTTGAATTGTTTGACAATAATGTTTTCATAGAAATGTATGCAAAATGTGGTAGCATTGACAAGCTAGTGAGCTCACTAGCTTTCCAATGTGGTAGGTTTGACAAGGTAGGGGCAGTGTATGCATCATAGGAATGGGGTCTCACGATGATGTATGCTCACTAGCTTGCCAATGCGATAGGGTTGACAAGGTAGGGGAAGCATATGCCTCATAGAAATGGGGTCTCCATGAGACCCCATTTCTATGAGGAATATGCTTCCCCTACATCACCATGAAACCCCATTTCTATGAGGCATATGTTGCCCCTACCTTGTCAACCCTACCACATTGGCAAGCTAGTGAGCTCACTATCTTTCACATTCGGTAGGTTTGACAAGGTAGTGGCAGTGTGAAAAAATTCCTCATGGAAATGGGGTCTCATGGTGATTTACATCACCATGAGTCCACATTTCTATGAGGAATTTTTTCACGCTGAGCCTACCTTGTCAATGCTACCGCATTCGAAAGCTAGTGAGCTCACTAGCTTGTCAATGCTACCACATTTTTCATACATTTCTATGAAAACATTATTGTAAAAAAATTCCCATGCCTTGTCTATGCTTCCATTTTGAGCCTATATTGCAATCATGGCATGCCACATTAACACATTTCTTTAAGGAATTCCATCCAAAAAATCATGTGAGAATTGGCAAGCTAGTGAGCTCACTAGCTTGCCAATTTGGTAGGGTTGACAAGGTAGGGGTAGCATTAAAAAATACCTCATACAAATGGGGTCTCACAGTGATGTACATCACTGTGAGACCCCATTTCTATGAGGCATTTTTTCACACTACCCCTACCTTTTCAACCCTACTGAATTGGAAAGCTAGTGAGCTCACTAGCTTGCCAATGCTACCACATTTTGCATACATGTCTATGAAAACATTATTGTCCAACATTTCACATGCCTTGTCCATGCTTCCATTTTGAGCCTATCTTGCAATCAAGGCATGCCACATGACCGCATTTCTTTAAGGAATTCCATCCAAAAAATCATGTGAGCATTTCTATGAGGCATTTTCTCACACTGCCCCTACTTTGTCAACCCTACCGCATTGGCAAGCTAGTGAGCTCACTAGCTTGTCAATGTGGTAGGGTTGAAAAGGTAGGGGAAGCATGAAAAAATGCCTCATATAAATGGGGTCTCACAGTGATGTACCTTGTCAATGCAGTAGGGTTGACAAGGTAGGGGCAACATGAAAAAATGCCTCTCACTGTGAGACCCCATTTCTATGAGGCATTTTTTCATGTTGCCCCTACCTTGTCAACCCTACCACATTGAAAAGGTAAATCACTATGAGACCCCATTTATATGAGGCATTTTTTCATGCTACCCCTACCTTGTCAACCCTACTGCATTGAAAAGCTAGTGTTTGACAAGCTCACTAGCTTGCCAATGCTCACATGATTTTTTGGATGGAATGCCTTAATGAAATGTGGTCATGTTGCATGCCTTGATTGTAAGATAGGCTCAAAATGGGGTCTCATAGAAATGGGGTCTGAAAGTGATGTACATCACCGTGAGACCCCATTTCTATGAGGAATTTTTTCATGTTGCCCCTACCTTGTCAACCCTACCACATTGACAAGCTAGTGTTTGACAAGCTCACTAGCTTGCCAATGCTCACATGATTTTTTGAATGAAATTCCTTAAATAAATGAGGTCATGTGGAATGCCTTGATTGCAAGATAGGCTCAAAATGGAAGCATGGACAAGGCATGTGAAATGTTTGACAATAATGTTTTTATAAACATGTATGGAAAATGTGGTAGCAATGGCAAGCTAGTGAGCTCACTAGCTTGCCAATTCGGTAGGGTTGACAAGGTAGGGGCAGTGTGACAAAATGCCTCATATAAATGGATTCTCATAGTCATGTACTAGAAATGGGGTCTCATAGTGATGTACATCACCATGAGACTCCATTTCTATGAGGAATTTTCTCATGCTGCCCCCACCTTGTCAACCCTACTGCATTGAAAAGCTAGTGTTTTGTCAATAGAGATGAAAACCATAATAGTTTCAAAGATCTATCAATGTGGAAGGAGTATATTCCAATTTTTTGGAGACATGTATGGAAAATTTGGTAGCATAGACAATGAAATCAAATATTTGCTAAAATGCACATCACCATGAGACCCCATTTTTTTGAGGCATTTCTTCAAGCATCTGATTGCCTTGCCTATGTTGTTTGATAAAATTCTTTGGTAGACATGTATGGAAAATTTGGTAGCATAGACAAAGAAATTAGTTGCTTGGTATATCATTTTTACAAAATACCTCAATAAGATATGTCCTCATGGACTAGAATGATTGCACGATATGCACAAAAAATATTTTCAAAAATATACAATTTCTAGGTGTAAAACCAAATTCAACTACATTTTCCAACATCCCTCATGCCTATACCAAAAAGAAAGCTTCGGAGAGTGGTATGCACATCCATAGTAGAGGATTGAGAAATGATGTATTATTTTACTTATAACTTTTCTCATATATATGTGTATACAAAATGTGGAAGCATACACAAGGTAAGTCATTTGTTTAACAAAATGCCTCAAAGAGATGTGGTTTAAAAATGTAATTGGCAAGTGTAAATAATTGTATAATTTAAAATGTGCATTGACAAGCTAAGGTTATAATGAAAAAAAAACAATGATCAACATGGAATATGAAAAATAACAAAATCAAAGCAAGCCAAAATAGAATGAAAGAAAATGTGTAAAGAATTCACATACCTAAAAAATTAGAGTTTTGAATGAAGGATTTCTACCCAATTATGTAGCCTTTGCTTCTTCTTTCCTAAAACTCCTCAACAATTTGAATTTTTCAAAAGCTTGTTCCCCTCCAAACTTCAATTGCATATCACTCTTCAATGGAATTAAGACTTGAATTGATATTATATGCCTTTGAACATGAAAACTATGCTATTTCATGCAAAGGTGGTGGAAAGATCATGAAAAAGGTGGTGGAATGTGAAAAACTTGCATGCACACTTCACAAAATCATCAAAAATATTTTTTTTGTCCGAAAACATGTAGAACCAAGAGAATATGTAGAATGTGGGCCTCGAGATCATGGGTATATTGTGTTTTTAACCATTTTAGAGCAAGAAAAAATGTACTTGCATTATAAAATGCTCACGTTATAACTCGAGTGCATTATGTCTTGCTAAAATAAAGGCCATGTCTCTACTACTTCAAAATGCGCTTGCATTATGAGAAAGTTTATTTTTTATGTTTCTTTTCTCTATTTCTCTCTATCCCCTACCCTCTACCCTTATACCTTCTACCCTCTATCTCCCTCCCTTTCTCTCTCTCTCTCGTCTCTCCCTCCTACCCCATCTCCCTCTCTCAAGTCTCTCTTTCTCTCTCTTACTCACTCCTATCTCTATCCCCTCTACTCTCTACCCTTAGCCCTCTACCCTCTCTCTCACTTCAAGTCTCTTTCTCCTACCCCATCTCCCTCTCTCAACTCTCTCTCACTC
>VDFB02281492.1:298771902-298786666 GCA_007258455.2 Sequoia sempervirens
TCCCTCCCTCTCTCCCTCCCACCATACCTAGACAACTCTCTCTCTCTCTCTTTCTCTCTCTCTCTTTTAAACTTCTCCCTCCCTCTAAAGGCATACATAAATACATAAATACATACATACAAGTATAATACATATGTACTTACAATCCTACATACATACAAGAATACATGTACATATGTACATACAATCTTAAATACATACGTACATACAGGAATACATACATGCATGCATTAATACACACATACATACATATAGGAATTCATACATGCATGCATTGATACACACATACATACATATAGGAATACATACATACATACAAGCATGCATACATACATACGTGACATACAAGCATACATGTACATACATACATACAAATATATAAACATACATTCAATAGAGTAGCATTTAACATAAAGCAAGACATAACACGAGCACGTTATAACGCACTCGTGTTATGTCTTGCTAGACATGCCTTGCACAAATGCAAAAAAACCATGTCAAAACTAAGATATATCACGAGCACATTATAATGCACCCATGTTATATCTTGCTTTGGGAATCCCCAAGCCTTAGGCTTGGTATTTGCCTTGGAATACCAACCCAAAGGCTTGGAGGGCCTTCCCAATGACCAGAGACATGTTTGCAAATTCTACGAGTGCTGGCAAGAAGTTGAGTCCACTTTTTGGCCATTTGGTGGAAGTGTTTTTCCTGATTTCCAGAATTCAACACATTTGACCTTAAAATTTGAAGCACTTAGAGATGGAATCTTGGAAAAATTAAATGATCATAAAATGTAGTACTCAGAGTCTAGTTTCCAAATATGTAATTTATTTCAATACCCAGATGATACAAATTGATTTTCAATTGGCGTTTCTAAAAACCACTGTTTAAAAGTCTTTTTTTTAACCATACCATGCATGTGTACGTCATCCATATTTTGACCTAAATAATAATGTTTTTCTAAATAATTTAGGGAAAATATTTTTAACTCACTGAAGCACGCTTTCCATATTTTTTTTGTAATTTTTATTGATTTTTTTTTTAAAATTTTTTACTAGCCATATTTGGTGTTTTGAAAAATCATGTACATCACGCATAAGATGACCTAAAATTATCATTTTTTGACTTTTTTTAAATTGAAAAGAATTGTTTGAAGTACGCTTTCGTGCAATCTGTTCGTCAAAAATTATGTTAATAAAAAGTTATTAAAATACTAAAAAACCTTGATAATTCAAGTTTATGGACCTATTTCATTAGAAATTAAATGAAAAAAAAATTAATCGAATTGTAAAAAAAATTACATATTTGGAATCTACACTGCCTCGTCTATAATGGGTTTTAATTTTGTCAAAAATTTCTACAAAAAATGTCTTCAGATGTATGCCCAAAGTCACTATTTTCTTGTGACATTGCTAGGACCTTCAACTTGTAGGTCAAACCAGGTCTAGGGCCTAGGTTCGGATCCCCAAACCTTTTCCCAAACCAAAAAACAAAGCACAAACTTGACCAAAAATTCATATTTTAAAAAAGGGATCATGTTCTAAAATGGGATCCCGTTTCATAAAAAAATAACTTTTTATGCTTTTATGAAATGGGATCCCATTTTGAAAATTGTGAAAATGGAAATTTTAAAATAGATAGCTTCCAAAACAAAAAAAAAATCAAAATAGATCCCGCTTTTGAATGTTGTCAAATTGGAAACATTCCATTTTTGGAAAGTTTTCAAAACGGGAACCTGTGATCCTGTTTTGAAAACTTTCCAAAAATGGAAAATTTTCAAAAGGGGATCCTGTTTTTTGATAAGTGGGATCCCATTTTTTGATTTTAGGCTTGAGATCTCGAACCTAAATAGGATCCCGTTTATTAAAAAGTAGGATCTCGTGTTTTGCAAGCCGATTTCACTTTTTTTCCTAAGGCAAAAACTTCCACGTTTTGTGGACTCATCTTCTTGCTCTTACCCCTATAATATTTCACATAATCAGGTTCGTGCTCACTGTCAGGATTGCACGTGTTTCAATGTTGAACAAATCAAACACCTAGGTAATGTTAGGCTCTCTCTTAGCTATCCAACGATGTAATTTTTTTCACTTTTTGACAATGTTAAGCCTTTGATCTATAATTTCTTTTGTTTGTCTCTTTTTTGGGAAAAAGCAGTGTTTGGTTTTTTTTTGTTATAAATTAACCATTCATTAAAATTTCAAATAAATTACATTTTTAGAAACTAGACTCCATTCTACATTTAAAAAAGAAAATCAATTAGTTTCCAAAATTATGTTTTTCAAGAAGTCTCCACTTTAAAAATTAGTAAAAAATCAAATATTCATTAAAAAATTATCAGAAAAATCATGCATCAACTACATACTGTCAGCTAATTTCTCACCGAAGCAATTTTAAAAATACTAAAAAAAATTTCACCATGCTACGTTCCCACAAAAGTTTCCATGCTATGTTTTTTTGACAAAAACAACACCAATTTTTGTGGGTCCCTCTTTTGAACCCCTTAATCTCAACCATTTTCAAAATAAATTAGTAGTTTAGAAAGTAGACTCAGAGCACTACAATCCCTGTTTTTGTTGCATTTCAAAATTTTGAGTGTAACTATCCTCAATTTCATGTCCAAGGTTAGTATTTCCTAATTTCATACAAAAGTGGCCACTTAAGCCCCCTTTTTGGCCCCCCATCTTTTTGCACTTACCCCTGCAACATTCACCAAAGTGTCAACCTTCTTCAGGTTCACCTTTTGATCTTCTACCATAACACAAACAAAATGATATTGTACATCAATGTTCTTTGTTCTGGCATGGAAGGTAGGATTCTTTGCTAGAAAAATTGCACTTTGGCTATTACGACATCTAGGAATCTATCCTGCATCTAAACCAATATCAGAACACAATATCTTAAGACAAATTGCTTCCTTACAAGAATGAGTGGCTTGAACCATATAATCTACCTCTGTCGTGGACAAAGCGACTATAGCCTGTTGCTTACTCATCCAACTGATAGCACCACCAAACTTCGTAAACACATAACCACTGGTAGATCTTCTAATGTCAATGTCACTTGTCCAATTTGAATCCACATATACTTGAATGCTCACAAAATGCTTAGGTCCAGTATGATAACCATAAAAAAAGGCATAATCAGAAGTACCCCGTAAATATTTGAACACTCTCTTAGCCACATCCCAATGCACTCATCTAGGATTAGCCATACATCGACTAAGGAATCCCACTGATTGGGAAATGTCTGGTCTTGTACACACCATCGCATACATCAGACTACCAACTGCACTTTCGTATAGCACTCTAGTCATATCCTCCATCTTAGTAGGAGATTTTGGACAATCATTCATAGAAAGCTTCATTCCTTGCATCATAGGAACAACTAATTGTCTACAATCTACCATGTTGAATTTCTCCAACACAGAGTTCACATACTTTCTCTAGCTTAACCAAAGATTTTTGTTAGCTTTGTCTCTCATGATTTCCATTCCCAAAATGTACCTAGCTACACCTAGGTATTTCATCTCAAACTGTGTTGACAACTGAAAATTCAAATCTGAAATCATACTTTTATCATTCCCAATAAACATGTCATCTACATATAGAACAATAATTAGAATGCAAACATTATCAGTTTTAAAGTACACACAATGTTTAGATTTAGATCTTTGAATCCCAATGACAACACATAAGTATCAAACTTCTGATAACACATTCTAGGAGACTATTTCAAACCTTAAAGAGACTTCTTCTGTTTTAAAACCAAATTTCTTTACCTTTTTCAATGAATTGCTTTGGTTGTGACATGTATATCTCTTTCTCCAAATCACCATGAAGGAATATTGTCTTCATATCCATCTATTCCACTTCTAAGTCATATGTTGTTGCAAGTGACAACAAAATCCGGATAGATGTCAGCTTCACTACAAGAGAGAATATCTCTCCATAATCAATTCCCTCCACTTGGGAATATCCCTTAGCAACCAACCATGCCTTATACTTCTTGATGTTGCCATCAAGACCATGTTTTTTCTTGAAATCCCACTTAGAACCAACAGGTTTATGTCTAGTAGGAAAAGGTGCCAGATCCCAAGTCTTATTTTCTTTAAAGAAGCCATTTCTTCATCCATGGCTTGCATCCAGGAATCTGAGTCATTCATACTCATAGCCTCTCTAATAGTCCTAAGCTCATCAATATTAGTAATCAAGGAAAAAATGCAACTGGAATCCAACCAATGAATACCCAAACCTTTCTAGTTGATGCCTAACTTGTGTAGACCTTCTCAAACGTTAAGGTTGAGGTTCTCTTTCTTCAAGAATTTTAGAGCTACTTGACCTCTCCTCATCATCAGGTCCATCAAGAGTGTGTAGTTCTTCTTTCTTTGAAGTAGGTGGAATCTAAACTACCTCCTTTTTTTGTTTCTCTTCTTTCTCTGGTTGCAACTCAATAGTAAAAGGTTTCATCTCTCTAAAGATCACACTTTTTCTATAGAGAACCTTTTGAGCTTCTAGATCCCAAAGTTTGTACCCTTTCATGCTAACACCATAGTCGATAAAGATACACTTAACAACCTTGTTTTCCAACTTTGACCTCTTCTCAATCAGAACATGAGCATAAAATTCACAGCCAAATACTCTAAGATGTCTCATCAAAGGCTTTTTACCAAACCACACCTCGATGGGTGTATTTCCAACAAGTGTTGATGAAGGAGATCTATTGATCAAATAACATGCAGTGGCTACCACTTCAGCCCAAAATTTTTGCTCAAGGCTAGCACCACTCAACATCCTTCAAGCCCTCTCCATCCTTCAAGCCCTCTCCATCAACGTTTTGTTCATCCTCTTTGCAAATCCATTTTATTGTGGAGTGTAGGGAGACGTCTTATGTCTCTCAATCTCATGCTCTTTACAAAACTTTTCAAACTCTATAGAACAAAACTCACCACCATTATTAGTTCTCAAACACTTAATCTTTCTGCTAGTCTGATTTTCTACCAAGGCCTTAAACTCCTTTTTTTTTTATTCAAGGGGTAAATGCTTTTGACCGGAGCTATGAACCGGATACAACCATTCAACAATAACACCCCAACGGGGTTTGAACCTTGGTGGCAAGAACAACAATGCCACCTATAAACCATCACACCATGCCAATACCGGCACCAAGGCCTTAAACTCCTTAAACCAACTAAAGACTTCAACTTTACTTATGAGGAAATAAAAAAATGTCCTTCTATTGTAATCATCTATGAAAGAAACAAAATATACAGATTTTGATAACGAAGGAACATTTACAAGACCAAAAACATCTGAATGTACATAGTCTAAAACCCTAAAAGACTTGTGAGAACTAGAGTAAAAAAAACATGGTGTTGTTTTCCATATACACAATGCTCACAAAAGTCGAACTCGAGATTACAATCATCAAGGCCTTCAACAAGGCTCTTATTTTTTAGGGTTCTAAGACCCTTCTCACCAATGTGACCAAGTCGTTGGTGCCATAACATTATCTTCTCTACAGGAAGCTTCATTTCCATAGAATGAGCACCCTTAGGTACCCAAAACGCACAACCATCAAATGTAGCTGCAACATACTTCTTCTCTACAGAATTTGATGGTGAGGATGAAGAATCCAAGGATCTCTTCTTCGGTATATTTGAAGAACTATTGCAATGTATAGTGCATGCATCAAGCTGAAACAGAGTGCCAATATGAACTCCCTTAGACAACACCATAGCTCATTTAGCCATATTGCATCCTCCACTAGAGAAAACAACTTGCACTCTTGAATTATTCAGTTTAGGGTATGTACAGGATCATCATGGGAAAAAGGCCCTTAATTGGCAAAAAATTCAAAAAAATCAGAGTTAGGCAACTTGACGTAAAACTTTGAAAAATTTATCTATATTATTTCAAAAATATGTAAGAATAGAATCTATAGAAAATTGAATGTAGTTTCTAAACTACTAGGTTTATTTAAAAAATTAAAATCTATTTGGTGAAAATTTGAAATGTCAATGCAAGTATACTTAAATTTCGGAAAAAAATAAGAAGTAGGTTTTGTCTAACCACCCTAACCACAATAAAATGATAATATTTTTTATAATATTTAAATATAAGTAGAGGACTCATGTCCTGATGTGATGCATATTTTTTTGTAATTTTTTCTAAGTAAATAACTAATTATGAATTTTTTATTACAACTTTTAAAAAATATAAAAACTCATATGTTTGACCACCTTAACTTGGTCAAAACTTCATGAAATTGAATTTTAATTTTTTTAATCCTATAGTATACGAAGCATAGAATGTGACACATATTTTGGATTCAAAAAATGTGATACCATTTGAAAGTTATATTTGTTTTTAAATTAGCCTATCAATCAAGACTTTAGTCGTAATTCAAATAGAAAATAAATAATAATTATTTATTAAATTCAAAGTAAAACAGAACTTATATTGGTGGAAAGCTGAGAATCTCCTTTAAAAACACTTTTTATTTCATCAATTTTGGGTAAAAAAAAGTCGTCAGCCACATACCCATCATATCGCCACTTTTTGGCCCATCATGATCTTGCACATACCCTTTACTTACAAAAAGTAGGTTTCATGCCAAACCTGGGATATTCAAGACACCATCAATCCCTTTCACTCTTCCATCAAGAAATTTGATTTTGACTCTTCCATTGCCAACAATCTTTATATGAGAGTCATCACCCAGGTACACGTCTCCACCATCAAACGCCTCATACTTTGAGAACCAATCTTCGTGAGGTCATGTGAAAGGATGCACTTGAATCTATCAACCACACATCATTTGATGCATGGGCTTCCAAGGCTGCAATAAATGCTTCTCCATCATCTTGTGGTGATTTCTCATATTTAGAATCAGAGAAAGACTTTTTTTTCTTCTTCTCCTCCTTCTTGCAATCTTTCTGAATGTGACCAGTTTCACCATAATTCCAACATTTTTCCTTGGACTTCTTACCAAGAGACTTTGATCTCCCTGGAGACTTTGACTTAGATTTCTTATCTTTCTTTTTCCTTCTCTCTTTTGGTTTGCCATGGATTGTAAGGGCCTCCTTGGCCATCTTAGAAGACTTCCTTCACATCTACTCAGATAGTAATGAGGCAACAACCTCATGCATCTTGAAGGTGGAAGTAGTGCTTCCAATAGCCATTACCAGCTGATCCCAAGAGTCCGACAATGAACAAAAATGAAGAATGCAACGGTCTTGTTCATCTGCTTTGTCTCCAATGGAACCTAGTTGTGCAACCAACATGTTAAGAAATTTCAGATGATTTGCAATGGATCTTCCATCTTCCATTTTCAGATAATACATCTTCTTTCTTAGGAAAAGCTTGTTTACTAGGGATTTAGCCTGATAGACATCACCAAGTTTCTTTCACAAAGAAGCAGAAGTTTTCTCTTCATGGACATTCAGGAGACAAAAATCAGCCAAACAGAGTCTAATAAGACCCTTGGCTTTCCTATCCATGAGATCCCAATCCTCTTGTTTCATTCTTGAAGGTTTGGTTCTAGAAATTGCAAGCCATAAGTCTCGGTCTACTATCATCTCTTTCATTTTGAGCTTCCACAACTCAAAATTACCATTGTAACATTTTTCCATCTCAATCCTCTGAAATGTGCTTGCCATCACTTTCTTGCAACAAGGAAATGAAATAAACACTTCTACAAAACTCCCACTGAAACACAAATTAGCTCAAAAAACCCTTCTACCCAACAAAGGAACTAGGGAGCTGGCCAGGTTCTAATAACAACTAAAAGGAAGTCGGGTGAGCGGAAACAACTTCCTACACTAATTTAATCAGGAGAGAGTTACAAAAATTTTGTTTAACACCTTTTACTATTACAATAAGAGAAGCACATACATAGAATAATGGAAGTAGAACAACAAGAATGCATAAAACAGTGACACCAAATATACATGGGGAAAACCCTTTCAGGTAAAAATACCCCACCCTCCAAAAGCAAAGTACTATATTTATTATTTCAAATAATGGTTACAAGATATCACCAAGCATAAGCTTCTTCAACAAGTGCTTAAACATGAACACCTATTCTAGAGTGATACTAGTAGCACTTCATTACCTGCAAAAAAACTATACATTCTACAACTCAAGGTGAGACAACTTAATCCCAACAAAACCAAATAGAGAAAAATCTGACTTGGGAATTGGTCCCAAGACTGATAAACCAGAATGCAATTGGTACTAAATGGGTATTTTGGAACAAGTTGAATGAAGATGGAAAAGTTGTCAGGAACAAGGATGGACTTGTGTGTAAAGGTTATTCATAGGTTGAAGTTATAGATTTTGAGGAAAATTTTTCTCTAGTTATAATTGCTTTCACAAGGAAGCTAACATGATGAAATGTAAACATGATTGGCTATGAGGATTTTTTTTGCAATTTGAATGCATCCAGCCATAGAGAGACATTTATTTGACCATAGTTCAAGCTTTCTTTTTAATTTTTGGATGAACCATTTTCACATTTCATATAATGAAACTCCCATCCCAAAGGGGATGTCAAGGTATCTTGAAATAACATTAGATGGTTGTTAAGTTTCCATTATGGGGATATCCAAGGAGGTGGCTAATCAAATGAAGTCATCCAAAATTCAGTTTTGTTAAGAGTTAGTTGGGAACTAATAGTTGAACAAAATAATTCCAAGACTTTGAGGGTGTTGCTAAGATCTTCTTGAGAGCTTTGAATGAATAATAAACTATCATCAACAAAATGAGAATTAATAGCAACTTCATCACTAGGTAGAGAAATACCATGTATGATGTTCTACTTTTTTGCATGATTTAAAATGCATCCTAGATCATCAATAGTGAGGACATAGTGGAAAGGAGCTAAGGGGAAGCCTCGACTTATCCATCTTTGAAGAGGAAAGGTTTGAGATAGTGACCCATTAATAGCTAGGAAAGCATTAGCATCATCATATAGGATTTTTATGTGGGCAATGAGCTTGGTACCAAAGCCTAACCATTTAAACATTTTTATCATGAACTTCCATCTAATCCTATCATAAGCTTTGTCAAAATCCAATTTGATGTGGAGGAAATTTTATCTAGTTTGTTGAGCCCATTCCATAGTTTCCCAAGCTAGCACCAAGTTATCTAGTATGAATCTTCCTCCAATAAAATCAATTTTCTTAGGCCTTATAATTTCCTATACTCTTGTAGAATGTGTTAAAAGAAGAGTAACCAATCTCCACCTTGAAATTTTGTTCTCATTTTTCCTTTAGGAATTAATTTAATCAACCCTTGATTAATAGGGGAACCTAGGGATCCTTGTGATAAGGCTTCTTTATAGACATCATATAAGTCATCTCTAATGAATGGCCACATTGTTTTATAAATTCTATAGGTAAGCCATCAATATTGGGACTTTTTGAGTCAGCCATATCATTCAAAGCAACATCAAACTCTTCAAGGGTGAACAAGTGGTCTAAGTAGGTTTTTTGTTCAAGATCAACCTTATTGGAATGCAATTTCCAACCATATCTTCAATAATTTATTGAAGTTGATAAACTTCAATGGGATCCATAAAAAACTGTTGGTAGTGCTAAAGAAAGAGATTTGATATCATCTTGATTGTCATGTTTATGCCCCTCTTGATCATATATAGACATTATTATTTCTTGAGAATGTTTATGTTTGAGATAACTGAAAAATAATTTTGTTCCTTTGTCTCCTTCTTTCATCCAATGAAGCCTAGCGCTTGATTGAGCTCCTCGACCTCAATAAAATTTAAATCTTTTAAGTTTTGACTCAACAACAACCACTACATGCTGAAGAGAGATGCTAGCTAGTATTGAATTTAAAAGAATTCCTATTTTTTTTCCAATTGGTATCTTAATGTTTTTTCATTCTAGATCTTTTTCTATCCATTCTTTTCTCATAAGATCTTAGGAAATCCGTGAAATGGATAACAACTTCATTCCACCATTGTAACCAACTAGTTTTTTGTTGAGGTCTAGGGGCTTCATTCTAAATGGTGATAAGGGAAGCGAGGAAATTAGGATGGTTAAGGTGAGAGGTATTGAGATTGAAGGGTATTCTAGTGGGTTGGGAAGAACAAGAAGAAAGTTGATAGGCCAACAAAATTGGGAGGTGATCTAAAAGAGAGGTAGTAGCATCAACTTTAATAAGCCTTTTGTGCAAGGAAGGGACAATGGAAAGATAATCAATAAGGTAAAATTTGTCAAGATATCTAAGTTTCCCTAAATCACCCTCTCTTAAGTTGGACCAAGTGAACCAATATTAGAAATGAGAATCTCTTTTGTCTACAATGGGGTCTACAACTCTCATAATATTCCTCGTTAGGATCCAAGCATCAAATTGTTTTTGGGGAGTTTTATGAGAGTTGAACCAGTTTCTATCATAGTGATTTTCCACCATGTTAAAATCACCTCCCCAAACCCATTTACTTGTGGGGAGGTCATTAAGAATCCACTGCCAAAATTTAATTCAAGATGGGGAATCATTAGGAGCATAAATGGAGCAAAAGCCAATGGATCTTCCTTGGATCAACAATAAGCACCACATGCGCTATTATTGTTGGGATCTACTCCTAAAGAAATGATAAACTTAACTAAGGTCTAATTCCTAACACTAGACCCCCACTTTTGTTACATGAAGAATGGTTGTAAACCAACCATCCCTCCATAAGGATTGAAGAGAATGTTGGAGGCGAGTTTCTATAATTTTGATTTCTTGCAAGAAGATTACATCTGGCTTGTGAATTTGCAAAGCTTTCTTAACATGAACTTTTCTTGAGGGGATAGACAAACCCCTAGCATTCCATGACATGATAGAAAAATTCATTGAATTTGGGGTAGGGAATCCATATCCTCCAACTCCAAAAGGTTTGAACTGATTCTCCCTTAAGCAATCTTCCAGCTATAGTGGAATTAAAGCCCTAGAGAGGTCCTCATGAGGAGATCTAGACCTCTATCTAAGAGGGCTTGGAGAGGGAGATCTGGCTCTAGGTGTAGAAAGTTGATTCCCATGGTTTTGGTCATTGAACTACAAATTTGAGATTTCCTTTCCTTTTCTAATCATCTTCCATCCTTCCTCAAGGATGGCCTTCTTGTAAGATGAAGGTTTATATGAAGGAGAACATGTGACTGAAGAATGAGGATGATTATGCATAATATATGCCATAGGAGAGGGAGGGAAATATGAAGCAATGGTGGAGGGCCTTGATTGAGAGGGGGAAAGGGTTGGAAATGGTTGAATGGAGGGGGATAAGGGGGAGTGTTTCCATGAGGGGAAATTTCACAAGAGTGGTGAACCTAAGCTACAGGAGGAGAAGAAACAGATGAAGGGCTTAGTGAAGATGGAGAGGGATTGGTTTTATGTTTATGAATAGGGTAGTCTTTGATTAAATGTCCTTCTTTGCAGTAGTAAAAACAAGTATTAGATTGGTTGAGGTAAAAAATGGGCTAAGAAAAGTAAAAGCTTGGACTGATAAGTTGTAGGGTCTCAGGTAGAGTTTGGTTTAAGTCAACTTAAATGGAAGCCCTATGGTGAACATAGAGGCTTGAGTACTTATCAAAATTAGTTTTTTCACCATAAAACTCTGCCTAATTGGACTGCTATGTCTTTCAGGAATGGACAGAAAGTCAAATTCAGGAAGGGGAATTCTGCCCACATTAGGTATCGAGACTTAGAAGCTCCTTTGGGGTGGAAGTCAAAATCCCATGCCTATAGATAACAAATTTGTCCACATATTATCTAAGAACCATAATGCAAAGTATCATGTGCATTTTTCGCTGAAAAAAATGTGCATGCAATGTAACCCTTGCCTAGCCCTTTGATAGATTCTATCATCCAACCCCTATTTTCCCAAAAAAAATTTGCCCATTTATAAAAATCTTTCTCAGAAGGGATTTCTTGAAGGAAAAATAAAATGACTGTTCTTTGCTTACAATCATCAATCATATCTAAAACCTCATCAAAGAGAAAAAAAATCAAGGATCTTACCTACATTGGTAGCTTCTTGAGTCTGGGACGAATGCTAGACACTCCTTTTTCTGTATGAGAATTTAACTGCTCTTTCACCTCTTCCTTAGACTTATTCTGGAAATTTGTCTTCATAAAACCAGTGTTGGAGGATGTAAGTGTTTGTGGGCAATGGCCAGGCTTACTCTCTACAGCCTGTGCAGGAATTTCTTCTACTGTGTTTACATTCGGCTTAGGAAGAGCTAAAATTGGGGTCTGGACTGAATTGATCTATTTCCCATCGCATTGGAAAGAGAAGGTCTCCCGAGCTTTCTTCTTCATGGACATGATAAACTCATTGTTGGGTTTGGCGGAAAGTAACTTCAGTTAGTCTCTACCAGTTGTTCATTCAACACAATGGTCTCGAGTGGTGCAATGCTCTTCTAGGGAAATTTTCACAAGACCTTTTCTTCTCCGAATGATTTTCTGCATCTGTGTGTGGTGGCATGATCGTTGCAAATGTTAGGGTTTTGATTCGTGGCAAACTTTCGACTCACTTCTCCTTCCCAGAATTTGAGATTCAACAAAATTTCACTCCAGAAAACAGTTCATATGGATTACAGATTTCACCACGCTGAAATTGATTGGTTTGCAACTTTCGACTCGTTACAAAAGTCACAACTTTACCTATTCGCCAAGTCGACTTTTGTTATATCTTTTATACGGCTCTATGCAATGCACTCTGTAATTAATTTGGGGCTGTGGGCAAAGCTAAATTCCTGTGGGTTGCGCGCGCCCCTCCTCAGAATTTTAGCAAATCCCTAGTCTAATAACGCTAAGTCCTCTGTTGCTGTCTTTGTGCAAATCCTCTAGTATCCCACATATTTTTAACTTCACCTTTAAATTCTGTTCACCACTTTCCCTTTTTAATAATGCAATAACCTCGTTTTTCAACTTTTATAAAGAACTTCATTAGGTAATAAGCACTTTCCTTTGTTCACAATTTTATCAAACACTGATTTTCATGAGATTATGTATTCATATGAAAAAAACACTGATTTTCATGAGATTATGTATTCATATGAAAAAGAAATTAATGATTAATTTTTCTTTCAAAGATTATCACATCATTATTTATTTAGGAACTTTTTCAGTCTATACATCTAGAACTTTCCTTAAATTTGAACAAGCTTTTAATGTTTCTTTACTCTATCTATTTGTAAAAATTGATTAAATGTATATAAAAATATTATATTTTAAAAAATATAAAACAAACATACAAAATCGTATTATAAAAATTAAAATGTACATTATTAAATATAGATTTATAAAATTATTTATTTTCAATCACTCGAATAGTTATTCAATACCCATCAAATCAATGATAATCATAAAAAAAAAACTACACAACATTAATACATAACCATACATTAACACTTTAAACCATAAAACTAACACTAGATACAAAGTTACTAAAGAGAAATCAGAGATACACTCTAATCCGAAGCCATGCCGGGCCAGTTTTCCTGCGGTGAAGTTAAAGAAGATGTTGGCGTGTTGCTTATGGAGCTCGAACATTCTGTGCTTTCCTGCAGCATCTCCTTGATTTCCATGAGACGGGCAACAACTTCTTTCATGGTTGGTCTACAGTCCCTTTCTGTAGCAAGGCACTCAAGGGCCAATTCAGCAACTGCAGCAACCGTGACCTTCACCTCGTGATTTCTTTCAATCTTCAAATCTGGATCGACCAGTTCATTCAAAAGACCCCTTCTGAGCTTGTCTGTGGCCATATGAGCAAGGCTGATTTCATTTCTATTTCGCATAATATCCACTGCTAGTTTGGCAGAGATGATCTCCACCAAAACAACTCCTAAGCTGTACACATCAGACTTCTCGGTGAGCTGGAAGCATTGATGGTACTCTGGATCAACATACCCGGGTGTACCTTGCGGAGCAGTTGTGATGTGTGAGACATTCAGAGGCACCAATCTGGAAAGCCCAAAATCTGCAACTTTTGCTCTGAAATGTTCGTCGAGAAGAATGTTACTGGATTTAACATCTCTGTGAAATATAGGAGGATCGATGTTGTGGAGATACGCCAAGGCCTGAGCAGTCTCTATGGCAATGTTTAAGCGAGTTGCCCAAGGCAAGCCTCTGGGAGTTCTTCGGCTCCCATGAAGGTGATCAGACAAGGTCCCATTTGGCACAAACTCGTAAACAAGTAGTAGCAGTGGACTCTGCGGGCAGGTAAAACCATAGAGACGAACAAGGTTTGGATGACAGAGGGATGACAATATTTGTACCTCGTTGATAAACTGTTCAACAGTTCTGGAGCTCTCCTGATAAAGCTTCTTCACTGCTACATCTCGTCCGTCCTTAAGTTTACCCAGGTATACCACGCCAAACCCTCCATCTCCAAGTTCGTTCTTCTCGTCAAAGAAATTTGTCGCCTGCTGTAGTTCTTGATAGGGAAATATGGTTAAACTGCCTATCATATACGTTACCAGACCTGCTTCCATGTCTCCTCTCTGATAATTACTGTAATCACCACCAAGCTGGCGGGTATAACCCCGCTTTCTTCTCTTCACATACAACATATAAAGCACTGCTAGTGCTGCCATCATTGCGACTCCGCCCACGGAGCTACCTGTATTACAACATTCTAATTTAATATTAAACTTTTCAATAGTTAAATAATTAATAATAATTTAACAGTTTATGTCAACAAAAATGATTATTGGTCATTAAACGAGGTAATAATATTATCAAAATGATTGAAATAATGTAAT
>VDFB02281492.1:298786686-298837336 GCA_007258455.2 Sequoia sempervirens
ACCCTTAAACCCTTTAACCTTCTACTCTCTACCCTCAGCCCTCAATTCTAAACCCTCTACTCTCTACCCTCTAGCATATACATTAAACCCTCAACCCTCAATTCTAAACCCTCAACCCCTATACCATGTACCCTATACATTAGATCCTCAACCTAATCCTTCAACCATATATCCTCAAACCTTTACCCTAAACCCTCTACCCTCAACCATTAACCCTCAACCCTAAACCCTTTAACCCTAAACCCTTAATCCTTCTACCCTCTACCCTCAACCCAATACCCTCTACCCTCTACCCTCGACCCTAATCCCTCAACCCTATACCCTCAACCCAATACCCTAAACCATCAACCCTATAGGTCCTCAACCCTAATACATCAACCATATACCCTCAACCCCTATCCCTTTCTCTTTATCTATACATCTCACCTCTCTCTCCCTTCCTCTCTCCTACCCTCTCTAATTGTCTCTATCTACCCTCTCCCTCTTTCTATGTACCTCTCGCTCAATAAATCCCTACCACTCTCTCTCGCTCCCTCTATCTATCTCCCTCCCACTCCCTCTCCATCAATCCCTCTCTCTCCCACTCCCTCTCTCTCTCTTAGGACTCTCCCTCCCACCCGCTCTCTCTCTCAGGTCTCTCCCTCTAGCACCCTACCTAGGTAACTCTCTCTCTCTCTCTCTCTCTCTCTCTCTCTCTCTCTCTCTCTCTCTCTCTCTCTCTCTCTCTCTCTCTCTCTCCTCCCCTCTCTCTGCCTCCTCTCACCCTACCTAGATAAGTCCCTTTCTCTCAAGTCACTCCCTCCCACAACCTCTCCCTCTCTTAGGTCTCTCACTCTCACACTCCCTCTCTCTCCCTCTCTCTCCCACTCCCTCTCTCGCACTCCCTCTCACTACCTATCTCTCAAGTCTCTCCTTTTCTCTCTCTCCCCCCTCTCTCTCTCAATTCCATCTTTCCCATCCCCCCTCTCTCTCTCCCTCTATCCCTCCCACCCTACCTAGCTAAGACCATCTCACTCCAACCCCTTCTCTCCCACTCCCTCTCTCTTAGTCTCTCCCACCCCATCTCCCTCTCTCAAGACTCTCTCTCACTACCTCTCTCTCTCTCTTAGGTCTCCTCCTCTCTCCCTCCACCATGCCTAGACAGCTCTCTCTCTCTCTCTCTCTCTCTCTCTCTCTCTTTCTCTCTCTCTCTTTTAAACTTCTCCCTCCCTCTAAAGGCATACATAAATACATAAATACATACATACAAGTATAATACATATGTACTTACAATCCTACATACATACAAGAATACATGTACATATGTACATACAATCTTAAATACATACGTACATACAGGAATACATACATGCATGCATTGATACACACATACATACATATAGGAATTCATACATGCATGCATTGATACACACATACATACATATAGGAATACATACATACATACAAGCATGCATACATACATACGTGACATACAAGCATACATGTACATACATACATACAAATATATAAACATACATTCAATAGAGTAGCATTTAACATAAAGCAAGACATAACACGAGCACGTTATAACGCACTCGTGTTATGTCTTGCTAGACATGCCTTGCACAAATGCAAAAAAACCATGTCAAAACTAAGATATATCACGAGCACATTATAATGCACCCACGTTATATCTTGCTTTGGGGATCCCCAAGCCTTAGGCTTGGTATTTGCCTTGGAATACCAACCCAAAGGCTTGGAGGGCCTTCCCAATGACCAGAGACATGTTTGCAAATTCTACGAGTGCTGGCAAGAAGTTGAGTCCACTTTTTGGCCATTTGGTGGAAGTGTTTTTCCTGATTTCCAGAATTCAACACATTTGACCTTAAAATTTGAAGCACTTAGAGATGGAATCTTGGAAAAATTCAATGATCATAAAATGTAGTACTCAGAGTCTAGTTTCCAAATATGTAATTTATTTCAATACCCAGATGATACAAATTGATTTTCAATTGGCGTTTCTAAAAACCACTGTTTAAAAGTCTTTTTTTTAACCATACCATGCATGTGTACGTCATCCATATTTTGACCTAAATAATAATGTTTTTCTAAATCATTTAGGGAAAATATTTTTAACTCACTGAAGCACGCTTTCCATATTTTTTTGTAATTTTTATTGATTTTTTTTTTTAAATTTTTTACTAGCCATATTTGGTGTTTTGAAAAATCATGTACATCACGCATAAGATGACCTAAAATTATCATTTTTTGACTTTTTTTAAATTGAAAAGAATTTTTTGAAGTACGCTTTCGTGCAATCTGTTCGTCAAAAATTATGTTAATAAAAAGTTATTAAAATACTAAAAAACCTTGATAATTCAAGTTTATGGACCTATTTCATTAGAAATTAAATGAAAAAAAAAATTAATTGAATTGTAAAAAAAATTACATATTTGGAATCTACACTGCCTCGTCTATAATGGGTTTTAATTTTGTCAAAAATTTCTACAAAAAATGTCTTCAGATGTATGCCCAAAGTCACTATTTTCTTGTGACATTGCTAGGACCTTCAACTTGTAGGTCAAACCAGGTCTAGGGCCTAGGTTCGGATCCCCAAACCTTTTCCCAAACCAAAAAACAAAGCACAAACTTGACCAAAAATTCATATTTTAAAAAAGGGATCATGTTCTAAAATGGGATCCCGTTTCATAAAAAAATAACTTTTTATGCTTTTATGAAATGGGATCCCATTTTGAAAATTGTGAAAAATGGAAATTTTAAAAATAGATAGTTTCAAAACAAAAAAAATCAAAATAGGATCCGTTTTGAAATGTTGCCAAAAATGGAAACATTCCATTTTTGGAAAGTTTTAAAACGGGATCCTGTGATCCTGTTTTGAAAACTTTCCAAAAATGGAAAATTTTCAAAAGGGGATCCTGTTTTTTGAAAAGTGGGATCCCATTTTTTGATTTTAGGCTTGAGATCTCGAACCTAAATAGGATCCTGTTTATTAAAAAGTAGGATCTCGTGTTTTGCAAGCCGATTTCACTTTTTTTCCTAGGGCAAAAACTTCCACGTTTTGTGGACTCATCTTCTTGCTCTTACCCCTACAATATTTCACATAATCAGGTTCATGCTCACTATCAGGATTGCACATGTTTCAATGTTGAACAAATCAAACACCTAGGTAATGTTAGGCTCTCTCTTAGCTATCCAACGATGTAATTTTTTTCACTTTTTGACAATGTTAAGCCTTTGATCTATAATTTCTTTTGTTTGTCTCTTTTTTGGGAAAAAGCAGTGTTTGGTGTTTTTTTGTTATAAATTAACCATTCATTAAAATTTTAAATAAATTACATTTTTAGAAACTAGAATCCATTCTACATTTAAAAAAGAAAATCAATTAGTTTCCAAAATTATGTTTTTCAAGAAGTCTCCACTTTAAAAATTAGTAAAAAAACAAATATTCATTAAAAAATTATCAGAAAAATCATGCATCAACTACATACTGTCAGCTAATTTCTCACCGAAGCAATTTTAAAAATACTAAAAAAATTTCACCGTGCTACGTTCCCACAAAAGTTTCCATGCTATGTTTTTTTGACAAAAACAACACCAATTTTTGTGGGTCCCTCTTTTGAACCCCTTAATCTCAACTATTTTCAAAATAAATTAGTAGTTTAGAAAGTAGACTCAGAGCACTACAATCCCTGTTTTTGTTGCATTTCAAAATTTTGAGTGTAACTATCCTCAATTTCATGTCCAAGGTTAGTATTTCCTAATTTCATACAAAAGTGGCCACTTAAGCCCCCTTTTTGGCCCCCCATCTTTTTGCACTTACCCCTGCAACATTCACCAAAGTGTCAACCTTCTTCAGGTTCACCTTTCGATCTTCTACCATATCACAAACAAAATGATATTGTACATCAATGTTCTTTGTTCTGGCATGGAAGGTAGGATTCTTTGCTAGAAAAATTGCACTTTGGCTATTACGACATATAGGAATCTATCCTGCATCTAAACCAATATCAGAACACAATATCTTAAGACAAATTGCTTCCTTACAAGAATGAGTGGCTTGAACCATATACTCTACCTCTGTCATGGACAAAGCGACTATAGCCTGTTGCTTACTCATCCAACTGAGAGCACCACCAAACTTCGTAAACACATAACCATTGGTAGATCTTCTAATGTCAATGTCACTTGTCCAATTTGAATCCACATATCCTTGAATGCTCACAAAATGCTTAGGTCCAGTATGATAACCATAAAAAAAGGCATAATCAGAAGTACCCCATAAATATTTGAACACTCTCTTAGCCACATCCCAATGCACTCATCTAGGATTAGCCATACATCGACTAAGGAATCCCACTGATTGGGAAATGTCTGGTCTTGTACACACCATCGCATACATCAGACTACCAACTGCACTTTCGTATAGCACTCTAGTCATATCCTCCATCTTAGTAGGAGATTTTGGACAATCATTCATAGAAAGCTTCATTCCTTGCATCATAGGAACAACTAATTGTCTACAATCTACCATGTTGAATTTCTCCAACACAGAGTTCACATACTTGCTCTAGCTTAACCAAAGCTTTTTGTTAGCTTTGTCTCTCATGATTTCCATTCCCAAATGTACCTAGCTACACCTAGGTATTTCATCTCAAACTGTGTTGACAACTGAAAATTCAAATCTGAAATCATACTTTTATCATTCCCAATAAACATGTCATCTACATATAGAACAATAATTAGAATGCAAACATTATCAGTTTTAAAGTACACACAATGTTTAGATTTAGATCTTTGAATCCCAATGACAACACATAAGTATCTGTATACCTTGGAATTCCTACTGCTCTAAAGGTGTAAAATAACTAAGAAACATGAATAACAAAATACCAAGGACACCTCAAGATTAGCCAAAAGAGTGGTTCAACGAAAGGGAATGCAAATAAAATGAAACACAAATCTTGTTGTCGATACCTCTTTGATGGGCCCTTGCTTGGATTGGTTGTGTGCTCCTTAGATGATTGATTGAATGACTAAAATGCAAGCTTCAATATGCAAAATGATGAACAAAGATGGTTGAATGATTGAAAAAGGCTTGAGGATTCAAATGGACAGCATGTAGTTATGAGAGTGCAAAGTGTTGAGAAGGCAAATGGGCAGCATGTAGTTGCTCAAATCAAAAGTGTTCTAAATGCAAATGGGCAGCATGAGGGTGCAAGATGGCTAAGCGTTCGGGAAGCAAATGGGTAGCATGTAGTTGCTCAAATGAAGAAGTGTTGTAAATGCCCTTGAGAAGGGGGGATTTATAGAAGAATTTGAATTCTCTAGAGAATTCAACGGTTGAGATGCATCCAACAAGACCAAGATGAAGGGCTATGGTGGGTTGAGAACCCACAAGCCCTCACATCTTGACATGTGGAGGGTGAAGTGGCCAAGGGTGGATGAGATGGAAATGAGTTGTCAAAAAGGTACATGAGGTGGAAAAGGACATGCACCTTGGGGGATGAGAGGATTTCCACAAAAAGGGATTTCTTGTCCCCAAGTGGGAGTGAAAGGGACATTTGAGGAATTTTAGAATTCCTCAAAAATCTACATGGGAAAAGGAAAGGTGGTTGGGGATATAAATGTGAATTAAAAATTCACACTCATAGGATGATCTAAAGGATAATGGGCTCCAAAAAGGGGAACACACATGACAAGTTGTGAAGGTCACATGTGGAGATTGTGACAAGTCCAAGGTTCTAGAAGCCTTGGAAGGATGGAATGTGAATTAAAAATTCACATATAAAAGAGAGGGGAATCTAGGAAAATAAAAAGAATTAAAAATTCTTGGAGAATGATTAGGCTTAATTAATTAGTAATTAGAAGATAATTAGGGGCTAATTAGGATTAAAAGCCAACTTGCAAAAGTTGGAGGATGTGACACATCCTAATCAAGGATTAGGCATGTGCACATCCTTAATGAAGAAATTAAGAGATGGATTAGGATTAGATGAAAATGACATGTGAGGAATTAAATAAATGTAATATTTAGTTAATTTATTTGATGAAAAGAGGATTAAGGAGGGTAAGGTATTTAATTATTAATTAAATACCTTAGGAATTTAGTAGAATTAAAGATATTAATTAAATAATAGTAATATTACTTAATTAACTGGATAAGAGGATGTTTAGACGAAAAGTGATAAATTTGGATAAATTAAGTGTCCAAATTTGGATGTCTACAGTATCAAACTTCTAATGACACATTCTAGGAGACTATTTCAAACCTTAAAGAGACTTCTTCTGTTTTAAAACCAAATTTCTTTACCTTTTTCAATGAATTGCTTTGGTTGTGACATGTATATCTCTTTCTCCAAATCACCATGAAGGAATATTGTCTTCATATCCATCTATTCCACTTCTAAGTCATATGTTGTTGCAAGTGACAACAAAATCCGGATAGATGTCAGCTTCACTACAAGAGAGAATATCTCTCCATAATCAATTCCCTCCACTTGGGAATATCCCTTAGCAACCAACCATGCCTTATACTTCTTGATGTTGCAATCAGGACCATGTTTTTTCTTGAAATCCCACTTAGAACCAACAGGTTTATGTCTAGTAGGAAAAGGTGCCAGATCCCAAGTCTTATTTTCTTTAAAGAAGCCATTTCTTCATCCATGGCTTGCATCTAGGAATCTGAGTCATTCATACTCATAGCCTCTCTAATAGTCCTAAGCTCATCAATATTAGTAATCAAGGAAAAAATGCAACTGGAATCCAACCAATGAATACCCAAACCTTTCTAGTTGCTGCCTAACTTGTGTAGACCTTCTCAAACGTTAAGGTTGAGGTTCTCTTTCTTCAGGAATTTTAGAGCTACTTGACCTCTCCTCATCATCAGGTCCATCAAGAGTGTGTAGTTCTTCTTTCTTTGAAGTAGGTGGAATCTAAACTACCTCCTTTTTTTGTTTCTCTTCTTTCTCTGGTTGCAACTCAATAGTAAAAGGTTTCATCTCTCTAAAGATCACACTTTTTCTATAGAGAACCTTTTGAGCTTCTAGATCCCAAAGTTTGTACCCTTTCATGCTAACACCATAGTCGATAAAGATACACTTAACAACCTTGTTTTCCAACTTTGACCTCTTCTCAATCAGAACATGAGCATAAAATTCACAGCCAAATACTCTAAGATGTCTCATCAAAGGCTTTTTACCAAACCACACCTCGATGGGTGTATTTCCAACAAGTGTTGATGAAGGAGATCTATTGATCAAATAACATGCAGTGGCTACCACTTTAGCCCAAAATTTTTGCTCAAGGCTAGCACCACTCAACATCCTTCAAGCCCTCTCCATCCTTCAAGCCCTCTCCATCAACGTTTTGTTCATCCTCTTTGCAAATCCATTTTATTGTGGAGTGTAGGGAGACGTCTTATGTCTCTCAATCTCATGCTCTTTGCAAAACTTTTCAAACTCTATAGAACAAAACTCACCACCATTATTAGTTCTCAAACACTTAATCTTTCTGCTAGTCTGATTTTCTACCAAGGCCTTAAACTCCTTTTTTTTTTATTCAAGGGGTAAACGCTTTTGACCGGAGCTATGAACCCGATACAACCATTCAACAATAACACCCCAACGGGGTTTGAACCTTGGTGGCAAGAACAACAATGCCACCTATAAACCATCACACCATGCCAATACCGGCACCAAGGCCTTAAACTCCTTAAACCAACTAAAGACTTCAACTTTACTTATGAGGAAATAAAAAAATGTCCTTCTATTGTAATCATCTATGAAAGAAACAAAATATACAGATTTTGATAACGAAGGAACATTTACAAGACCAAAAACATCTAAATGTACATAGTCTAAAACCCTAAAAGACTTGTGAGAACTAGAGTAAAAAGAAACATGGTGTTGTTTTCCATATACACAATGCTCACAAAAGTCGAACTCGAGATTACAATCATCAAGGCCTTCAACAAGGCTCTTATTTTTTAGGGTTCTAAGACCCTTCTCACCAATGTGACCAAGTCGTTGGTGCCATAACATTATCTTCTCTACAGGAAGCTTCATTTCCATAGAATGAGCACCCTTAGGTACCCAAAACGCACAACCATCAAATGTAGCTGCAACATACTTCTTCTCTACAGAATTTGATGGTGAGGATGAAGAATCCAAGGATCTCTTCTTCGGTATATTTGAAGAACTATTGCAATGTATAGTGCATGCATCAAGCTGAAACAGAGTGCCAATATGAACTCCCTTAGACAACACCATAGCTCATTTAGCCATATTGCATCCTCCACTAGAGAAAACAACTTGCACTCTTGAATTATTCAGTTTAGGGTATGTACAGGATCATCATGGGAAAAAGGCCCTTAATTGGCAAAAAATTCAAAAAAATCAGAGTTAGGCAACTTGACGTAAAACTTTGAAAAATTTATCTATATTATTTCAAAAATATGTAAGAATAGAATCTATAGAAAATTGAATGTAGTTTCTAAACACTAGGTTTATTTAAAAATAAATCTATTTGGTGAAATTTGAAAGTGAGTAAATTTAATTTCGGGAAAAAAAAAGGGTTTTGTCTAACCACCCTAACCACAATAAAATGATAATATTTTTTTATAATATTTTAAATATAAGTAGAGGACTCATGTCCTGATGTGATGCATATTTTTTTTTTTTTTCTAAGTAAATAACTAATTATGAATTTTTTATTACAACTTTTAAAAATATAAAAACTCATATGTTTGACCACCTTAACTTGGTCAAAACTTCATGAAATTGAATTTTAATTTTTTAATCCTAGTATATAAAATAATGTGACACATATTTTTTCAAAAAAATGTGACCATTTGAAGTTATATTGTTTTTAATTAGATCAAAACTTTTAGTTTCAAATAGAAAATAAATAATAATATTTTATTAAATTCAAAGTAAAACAGAACTTATATTGGTGGAAAGCTGAGAATCTCCTTTAAAAACACTTTTTATTTCATCAATTTTGGGTAAAAAAAAGTCGTCAGCCACATACCCATCATATCGCCACTTTTTGGCCCATCATGATCTTGCACATACCCTTTACTTACAAAAAGTAGGTTTCATGCCAAACCCGGGATATTCAAGACACCATCAATCCCTTTCACTCTTCCATCAAGAAATTTGATTTTGACTCTTCCATTGCCAACAATCTTTATATGAGAGTCATCACCCAGGTACATGTCTCCACCATCAAACGCCTCATACTTTGAGAACCAATCTTCGTGAGGTCATGTGAAAGGATGCACCTGAATCTATCAACCACACATCATTTGATGCATGGGCTTCCAAGGCTACAATAAATGCTTCTCCATCATCTTGTGGTGATTTCTCATATTTAGAATCAGAGAAAGACTTTTTTTTCTTCTTCTCCTCCTTCTTGCAATCTTTCTGAATGTGACCAGTTTCACCATAATTCCAACATTTTTCCTTGGACTTCTTACCAAGAGACTTTGATCTCCCTGGAGACTTTGACTTAGATTTCTTATCTTTCTTTTTCCTTCTCTCTTTTGGTTTGCCATGGATTGTAAGGGCCTCCTTGGCCATCTTAGAAGACTTCCTTCACATCTACTCAGATAGTAATGAGGCAACAACCTCATGCATCTTGAAGGTGGAAGTAGTGCTTCCAATAGCCATTACCAGCTGATCCCAAGAGTCCGACAATGAACAAAAATGAAGAATGCAATGGTCTTGTTCATCTGCTTTGTCTCCAATGGAACCTAGTTGTGCAACCAACATGTTAAGAGATTTCAGATGATTTGCAATGGATCTTCCATCTTCCATTTTCAGATAATACATCTTCTTTCTTAGGAAAAGCTTGTTTACTAGGGATTTAGCCTGATAGACATCACCAAGTTTCTTTCACAGAGAAGCAGAAGTTTTCTCTTCATGGACATTCAGGAGACAAAAATCAGCCAAACAGAGTCTAATAAGACCCTTGGCTTTCCTATCCATGAGATCCCAATCCTCTTGTTTCATTCTTGAAGGTTTGGTTCTAGAAATTGCAAGCCATAAGTCTCGGTCTACTATCATCTCTTTCATTTTGAGCTTCCACAACTCAAAATTACCATTGTAACATTTTTCCATCTCAATCCTCTGAAATGTGCTTGCCATCACTTTCTTGCAACAAGGAAATGAAATAAACACTTCTACAAAACTCCCACTGAAACACAAATTAGCTCAAAAAACCCTTCTACCCAACAAAGGAACTAGGGAGCTGGCTAGGTTCTAATAACAACTAAAAGGAAGTCGGGTGAGCGGAAACAACTTCCTACACTAATTTAATCAGGAGAGAGTTACAAAAATTTTGTTTAACACCTTTTACTATTACAATAAGAGAAGCACATACATAGAATAATGGAAGTAGAACAACAAGAATGCATAAAACAGTGACACCAAATATACATGGGGAAAACCCTTTCAGGTAAAAATACCCCACCCTCCAAAAGCAAAGTACTATATTTATTATTTCAAATAATGGTTACAAGATATCACCAAGCATAAGCTTCTTCAACAAGTGCTTAAACATGAACACCTATTCTAGAGTGATACTAGTAGCACTTCATTACCTGCAAACAAACTATACATTCTACAACTCAAGGTGAGACAACTTAATCCCAACAAAACCAAATAGAGAAAAATCTGACTTGGGAATTGGTCCCAAGACTGATAAACCAGAATGCAATTGGTACTAAATGGGTATTTTGGAACAAGTTGAATGAAGATGGAAAAGTTGTCAGGAACAAGGATGGACTTGTGTGTAAAGGTTATTCATAGGTTGAAGTTATAGATTTTGAGGAAAATTTTTCTCTAGTTATAACTGCTTTCACAAGGAAGCTAACATGATGAAATGTAAACATGATTGGCTATGAGGATTTTTTTTGCAATTTGAATGCATCCAGCCATAGAGAGACATTTATTTGACCATAGTTCAAGCTTTCTTTTTAATTTTTGGATGAACCATTTTCACATTTCATATAATGAAACTCCCATCCCAAAGGGGATGTCAAGGTATCTTGAAATAACATTAGATGGTTGTTAAGTTTCCATTATGGGGATATCCAAGGAGGTGGCTAATCAAATGAAGTCATCCAAAATTCAGTTTTGTTAAGAGTTAGTTGGGAACTAATAGTTGAACAAAATAATTCCAAGACTTTGAGGGTGTTGCTAAGATCTTCTTGAGAGCTTTGAATGAATAATAAACTATCATCAACAAAATGAGAATTAATAGCAACTTCATCACTAGGTGGAGAAATACCATGTATGACGTTCTACTTTTTTGCATGATTTAAAATGCATCCTAGATCATCAATAGTGAGGACATAGTGGAAAGGAGCTAAGGGGAAGCCTCGACTTATCCATCTTTGAAGAGGAAAGGTTTGAGATAGTGACCCATTAATAGCTAGGAAAGCATTAGCATCATCATATAGGATTTTTATGTGGGCAATGAGCTTGGTACCAAAGCCTAACCATTTAAACATTTTTATCATGAACTTCCATCTAATCCTATCATAAGCTTTGTCAAAATCCAATTTGATGTGGAGGAAATTTTATCTAGTTTGTTGAGCCCATTCCATAGTTTCCCAAGCTAGCACCAAGTTATCTAGTATGAATCTTCCTCCAATAAAATCAATTTTCTTAGGCCTTATAATTTCCTATACTCTTGTAGAATGTGTTAAAAGAAGAGTAATCAATCTCCACCTTGAAATTTTGTTCTCATTTTTCCTTTAGGAATTAATTTAATCAACCCTTGATTAATAGGGGAACCTAGGGATCCTTGTGATAAGGCTTCTTTATAGACATCATATAAGTCATCTCTAATGAATGGCCACATTGTTTTATAAAATTCTATAGGTAAGCCATCAATATTGGGACTTTTTGAGTCAGCCATATCATTCAAAGCAACATCAAACTCTTCAAGGGTGAACAAGTGGTCTAAGTAGGTTTTTTGTTCAAGATCAACCTTATTGGAATGCAATTTCCAACCATATCTTCAATAATTTATTGAAGTTGATAAACTTCAATGGGATCCATAAAAAACTGTTGGTAGTGCTAAAGAAAGAGATTTGATATCATCTTGATTGTCATGTTTATGCCCCTCTTGATCATATATAGACATTATTATTTCTTGAGAATGTTTATGTTTGAGATAACTGAAAAATAATTTTGTTCCTTTGTCTCTTTCTTTCATCCAATGAAGCCTAGCGCTTGATTGAGCTCCTCGACCTCAATAAAATTTAAATCTTTTAAGTTTTGACTCAACAACAACCACTACATGTTGAAGAGAGATGCTAGCTAGTATTGAATTTAAAAGAATTCCTATTTTTTTTCCAATTGGTATCTTAATGTTTTTTCATTCTAGATCTTTTTCTATCCATTCTTTTCTCATAAGATCTTAGGAAATCTGTGAAATGGATAACAACTTCATTCCACCATTGTAACCAACTAGTTTTTTGTTGAGGTCTAGGGGCTTCATTCTAAATGGTGATAAGGGAAGCGAGGAAATTAGGATGGTTAAGGTGAGAGGTATTGAGATTGAAGGGTATTCTAGTGGGTTGGGAAGAACAAGAAGAAAGTTGATAGGCCAACAAAATTGGGAGGTGATCTAAAAGAGAGGTAGTAGCATCAACTTTAATAAGCTTTTTGTGCAAGGAAGGGACAATGGAAAGATAATCAATAAGGTAAAATTTGTCAAGATAGCTAAGTTTCCCTAAATCACCCTCTCTTAAGTTGGACCAAGTGAACCAATATTAGAAATGAGAATCTCTTTTGTCTACAATGGGGTCTACAACTCTCATAATATTCCTCGTTAGGATCCAAGCATCAAATTGTTTTTGGGGAGTTTTATGAGAGTTGAACCAGTTTCTATCATAGTGATTTTCCACCATGTTAAAATCACCTCCCCAAACCCATTTACTTGTGGGGAGGTCATTAAGAATCCATTGCCAAAATTTAATTCAAGATGGGGAATCATTAGGAGCATAAATGGAGCAAAAGCCAATGGATCTTCCTTGGATCAACAATAAGCACCACATGCGCTATTATTGTTGGGATCTACTCCTAAAGAAATGATAAACTTAACTAAGGTCTAATTCCTAACACTAGACCCCCACTTTTGTTACATGAAGAATGGTTGTAAACCAACCATCCCTCCATAAGGATTGAAGAGAATGTTGGAGGCGAGTTTCTATAATTTTGATTTCTTGCAAGAAGATTACATCTGGCTTGTGAATTTGCAAAGCTTTCTTAACATGAACTTTTCTTGAGGGGATAGACAAACCCCTAGCATTCCATGACATGATAGAAAAATTCATTGAATTTGGGGTAGGGAATCCATATCCTCCAACTCCAAAAGGTTTGAACTGATTCTCCCTTAAGCAATCTTGCAGCTATAGTGGAATTAAAGCCCTAGAGAGGTCCTCATGAGGAGATCTAGACCTCTATCTAAGAGGGCTTGGAGAGGGAGATCTGGCTCTAGGTGTAGAAAGTTGATTCCCATGGTTTTGGTCATTGAACTACAAATTTGAGATTTCCTTTCCTTTTCTAATCATCTTCCATCCTTCCTCAAGGATGGCCTTCTTGTAAGATGAAGGTTTATATGAAGGAGAACATGTGACTGAAGAATGAGGATGATTATGCATAATATATGCCATAGGAGAGGGAGGGAAATATGAAGCAATGGTGGAGGGCCTTGATTGAGAGGGGGAAATGGTTGGAAATGGTTGAATGGAGGGGGATAAGGGGGAGTGTTTCCATGAGGGGAAATTTCACAAGAGTGGTGAACCTAAGCTACAGGAGGAGAAGAAACAGATGAAGGGCTTAGTGAAGATGGAGAGGGATTGGTTTTATGTTTATGAATAGGGTAGTCTTTGATTAAATGTCCTTCTTTGCAGTAGTAAAAACAAGTATTAGATTGGTTGAGGTAAAAAATGGGCTAAGAAAAGTAAAAGCTTGGACTGATAAGTTGTAGGGTCTCAGGTAGAGTTTGGTTTAAGTCAACTTAAATGGAAGCCCTATGGTGAACATAGAGGCTTGAGTACTTATCAAAATTAGTTTTTTCACCATAAAACTCTGCCTAATTGGACTGCTATGTCTTTCAGGAATGGACAGAAAGTCAAATTCAGGAAGGGGAATTCTGCCCACATTAGGTATCGAGACTTAGAAGCTCCTTTGGGGTGGAAGTCAAAATCCCATGCCTATAGATAACAAATTTGTCCACATATTATCTAAGAACCATAATGCAAAGTATCATGTGCATTTTTCGCTGAAAAAAATGTGCATGCAATGTAACCCTTGCCTAGCCCTTTGATAGATTCTATCATCCAACCCCTATTTTCCCAAAAAAAATTTGCCCATTTATAAAAATCTTTCTCAGAAGGGATTTCTTGAAGGAAAAATAAAATGACTGTTCTTTGCTTACAATCATCAATCATATCTAAAACCTCATCAAAGAGAAAAAAAATCAAGGATCTTACCTACATTGGTAGCTTCTTGAGTCTGGGACGAATGCTAGACACTCCTTTTTCTGTATGAGAATTTAACTGCTCTTTCACCTCTTCCTTAGACTTATTCTGGAAATTTGTCTTCATAAAACCAGTGTTGGAGGATGTAAGTGTTTGTGGGCAATGGCCAGGCTTACTCTCTACAGCCTGTGCAGGAATTTCTTCTACTGTGTTTACATTCGGCTTAGGAAGAGCTAAAATTGGGGTCTGGACTGAATTGATCTATTTCCCATCGCATTGGAAAGAGAAGGTCTCCCGAGCTTTCTTCTTCATGGACATGATAAACTCATTGTTGGGTTTGGCGGAAAGTAACTTCAGTTAGTCTCTACCAGTTGTTCATTCAACACAATGGTCTCGAGTGGTGCAATGCTCTTCTAGGGAAATTTTCACAAGACCTTTTCTTCTCCGAATGATTTTCTGCATCTGTGTGTGGTGGCATGATCGTTGCAAATGTTAGGGTTTTGATTCGTGGCAAACTTTCGACTCACTTCTCCTTCCCAGAATTTGAGATTCAACAAAATTTCACTCCAGAAAACAGTTCATATGGATTACAGATTTCACCACTCTGAAATTGATTGGTTTGCAACTTTCGACTCGTTACAAAAGTCACAACTTTACCTATTCGCCAAGTCGACTTTTGTTATATCTTTTATACGGCTCTATGCAATGCACTCTGTAATTAATTTGGGGCTGTGGGCAAAGCTAAATTCGTGTGGGTTGCGCGCGCCCCTCCTCAGAATTTTAGCAAATCCCTAGTCTAATAACGCTAAGTCCTATGTTGCTGTCTTTGTGCAAATCCTCTAGTATCCCACATATTTTTAACTTCACCTTTAAGTTCTGTTCACCACTTTCCCTTTTTAATAATGCAATAACCTCGTTTTTCAACTTTTATAAAGAACTTCATTAGGTAATAAGCACTTTCCTTTGTTCACAATTTTATCAAACACTGATTTTTCATGAAATTATGTATTCATATGAAAAAGAAATTAATGATTAATTTTTCTTTCAAAGATTATCACATCATTATTTATTTAGGAACTTTTTCAGTCTATACATCTAGAACTTTCCTTAAATTTGAACAAGCTTTTAATGTTTCTTTACTCTATCTATTTGTAAAAATTGATTAAATGTATATAAAAATATTATATTTTAAAAAATATAAAACAAACATACAAAATCGTATTATAAAAATTAAAATGTACATTATTAAATATAGATTTATAAAATTATTTATTTTCAATCACTCGAATAGTTATTCAATACCCATCAAATCAATGATAATCATAAAAAAAAAACTACACAACATTAATACATAACCATACATTAACACTTTAAACCATAAAACTAACACTAGATACAAAGTTACTAAAGAGAAATCAGAGATACACTCTAATCCGAAGCCATGCCGGGCCAGTTTTCCTGCGGTGAAGTTAAAGAAGATGTTGGCGTGTTGCTTATGGAGCTCGAACATTCTGTGCTTTCCTGCAGCATCTCCTTGATTTCCATGAGACGGGCAACAACTTCTTTCATGGTTGGTCTACAGTCCCTTTCTGTAGCAAGGCACTCAAGGGCCAATTCAGCAACTGCAGCAACCGTGACCTTCACCTCGTGATTTCTTTCAATCTTCAAATCTGGATCGACCAGTTCATTCAAAAGACCCCTTCTGAGCTTGTCTGTGGCCATATGAGCAAGGCTGATTTCATTTCTATTTCGCATAATATCCACTGCTAGTTTGGCAGAGATGATCTCCACCAAAACAACTCCTAAGCTGTACACATCAGACTTCTCGGTGAGCTGGAAGCATTGATGGTACTCTGGATCAACATACCCGGGTGTACCTTGCGGAGCAGTTGTGATGTGTGAGACATTCAGAGGCACCAATCTGGAAAGCCCAAAATCTGCAACTTTTGCTCTGAAATGTTCGTCGAGAAGAATGTTACTGGATTTAACATCTCTGTGAAATATAGGAGGATCGATGTTGTGGAGATACGCCAAGGCCTGAGCAGTCTCTATGGCAATGTTTAAGCGAGTTGCCCAAGGCAAGCCTCTGGGAGTTCTTCGGCTCCCATGAAGGTGATCAGACAAGGTCCCATTTGGCACAAACTCGTAAACAAGTAGTAGCAGTGGACTCTGCGGGCAGGTAAAACCATAGAGACGAACAAGGTTTGGATGACAGAGGGATGACAATATTTGTACCTCGTTGATAAACTGTTTAACAGTTCTGGAGCTCTCCTGATAAAGCTTCTTCACTGCTACATCTCGTCCGTCCTTAAGTTTACCCAGGTATACCACGCCAAACCCTCCATCTCCAAGTTCGTTCTTCTCGTCAAAGAAATTTGTCGCCTGCTGTAGTTCTTGATAGGGAAATATGGTTAAACTGCCTATCATATACGTTACCAGACCTGCTTCCATGTCTCCTCTCTGATAATTACTGTAATCACCACCAAGCTGGCGGGTATAACCCCGCTTTCTTCTCTTCACATACAACATATAAAGCACTGCTAGTGCTGCCATCATTGCGACTCCGCCCACGGAGCTACCTGTATTACAACATTCTAATTTAATATTAAACTTTTCAATAGTTAAATAATTAATAATAATTTAACAGTTTATGTCAACAAAAATGATTATTGGTCATTAAACGAGGTAATAATATTATCAAAATGATTGAAATAATGTAATAGATGAACAAACTGAATCATTTCCCACACATATTTAGCTTTGACGTAAAAATTGAGGACATTAAAGAGGAAGGGATGCTTACCTAGAGCTATAGCAGTCTTATTAGCAGTATTAGACCCACCTACGTGGTCTCAATAATAAATAATGGCAGAGTTAGTCGTTAGTAGTAGGCTTAGGAAATATAGAAGAAAAAATAAAAACTCTGACGCTTTTCATTCATCTGTCAATGAAGTAGATAAGGAGTTACGGCTCTTACCAGGATTCAACAATTTGCAACTCAAGTGCGTCAGATTTTTCGTATCGTAAGTACAAACCTCTTTCCCAGGCTTGCAATGTTCGCAGCCTTTGCTGAAATTCCATTTTACTCTGAATCCACGCTTTATCCTTTCAAGCAGCGGTCGACTCTCTCCGTCGAGGTTTTTAACAGGTAGATGCACTAATGATTTACAATATGTACCCAAACTCAAGTCTGAACTGGAAGAATAGTACCAATTCTTATTACATTCTAAAACATACTCTTCAGTGGGCAGGTACTCTCTTATCTCTTCTCTGCACTCTCCCCATAGACTTATATTCATGTATTCATCAGAAATGCGAAACTGAGGGCTAGACCAGAATTCCATTGTATGGTTACTGGTCGAGGGGTTGCATGCATCTCCCCACATATTTCTATCAACTATTTTCATCTCATTGACAGAACCGTCTTTCCGGTGGTCAGAAGGTTTCAGTAGGTAGTATTGGTAGCCACTGATGTTAATTAAAGGCATATTCACTGTATGATCACAGTCGAGCTGAAGAGCTGGGTCACCGCAGCCGCTGTTTTTTCTTCCGAAAGGATATTCGAACAAATGATTCCCACATTTGAAGGGTTCTCGACAAGCTTGAGGTGAAGAAGCGAGGCATGGCATGCATATTGTGAAGAAAAGAAAGAGGTATACAGCGGGTAGAGTGAAATGCTGAGAATGGGATAGCTGAAGAGATAGTCCTTCCATTTTCATGTGTAGAAGAAATGAGTTAAACAGGTGAAGATGAATGACAGTTTAATAGCAAAGAAAGAAGGTGGGAGAAGCCAAGAAAATGATGAGGTGTGAAAAAATACCCAAGTCAATACGCCAATTTGACTTTACTTTCGTTACCGACATCAAAAGTCGGAGTCAATACATCAATTTGACTTACCCCACTTAATTTATAAAGGTCAAATTCAACACTTGAATCGCGGGTAGCTATGAAAAATAAAATACTACTGACTTACTAAATTCCACGCGCTTCCTTTGACGCATCAGAGTCGTATATGATAAAGAAACATTTGAGTTCCGCGAAAGTTACGTTAAGTTTGACGTAGAGTCGAAGGTCGCAGATCTTTAATTTATAAATTATGTTAGGGATATTTCTATGAAAATCACTCCATTGCTAGGGAAATTGCATCGAACGCATGGAAATATGAAATTTGGGTCCTAGGGGCCACTTTTTTTAATATTGTCGGAGGAAGCGAGTTTTTTCTCTTTCTTTTTTAAATAAATATTTTTTGGGGTTTCTTGTGGAATGAAAATTGAAGAACACTAGTCAATAAATTCCATAGAAAAGAAGCATAGCGTTATTCATCGTAAATGTATTGTAAATGTTTTTAATTAAATTATAATAATGCAATGGTGAACATTATATAGGTGCTTTGTTTTTATTGATTTTGAATTTAATTATTTATTATGTGATGATTAATGAATAAATGGTGTATTTTTAGCTGATATGATTTTATAATGGATTTGCAAGTTCATAAAAGTATGAAATACTTGTTTCATGTCATATAATGTTTTTACGGTTATTAAAAAATCTATTTTCATAGTAGGTATTGTGTATGAGATGGTTTTATAGTTCTTAGGAATTCACGTATAATCTCTTTATGATCAAAGTGTACAAAAATCTTGTCTCCCTCCAACCAGAAGAGGCAGCTTAGAAAAAATAATGTGGATTTGAATGCATTAATTCCCCACATCTAATCTCAGTTAGGAAAAATATCTTTGATTGCCTTGTAGGCGTTTTGGATTTGGTTGCATTTAAATTTTTAGATCTATTTTGTCCTTTGAGAAGATGCTTTTATTAATGTTGTGTTGATTTTTATAGTCATACATTCCCTATCGTCACCCTCAATCACCACCTAAAGCGTACATAAATACATTAGGCTATCAATTGATCAATCTATTAACAAGCTTCAGAGTAGAATGACATTTGCATTAGTTCAAAACTTCTCAAGAAACACTACCTTCTTCTAATAGGTAAGAATGCTTGGATTTTGATAACAAATGTTTAATGGACCAATTCATTATGAAATATCTATATGTTGAAACATTCTTGATTTGTCTTCATGCTTTTATAATAGGGTTAGATCATTCATGTGTGTAAGGGTAATGACTCCATGCAGTTTGAATTTATACAGTCTTTTTTAATCAATGAGAGTCCATTGGTATTTGATAGAGTCCATTTGTAGATGCCTTTGATTATAGACAAAAAAATGATTCATAGTTTGTTTAGAACTATTGAGAGGGATCATTTGGATATATGACTTTGTGATTAACAAGCAATGGTATGAGCAAGAAGAGGCAAGTTTCCTCTTTTATTTGATTATAAATGGAGTCAAAAGACTCAAGACCCACTGATGGGTGTTAAACATGTTCAATTTTATGTCATTTTACCCTTTATTTTTTCTCAATTCGCCTTATTCCTAAGTCCCCTTTGCCATTACTTATTATGAAAATAGAGGATATTTGATATGTTTTTAAGAGGTGGAAGAATTCCTTCTAAATGCTAAAATCGTTGAAATAATGATGTCTTTTGAATGAATTGCTACAAGAACTCAATGTGGCAAAGGATCCAATTAGTATGGGAAATCAAGCATAAAGAGTGGAACAATTTGGGAGCTGTGGGACACAAGGATATCTTTTCTTGTTTTTGTATTTTTTTTTAAACTAATAGTTTTTGTAACCAATTTGGGTTGTGGCCTATGGACAACCCAATCAATTAGACTATTCAATTTGTTGGCCATTGGCCATAACAAACTGTGTCTTTTATTATTTTATTTGGTGGTGATCGATGAACATACACGCCTATATATATGTGTGCTTCGAACTAAATTGAATATATAGAATATACATAAAAAATTTAGTTGATGATATTATTGTGTTGAATATTGGATGCATTGATCGTGGTTTGAGATAGCAAAAATGTTCTTTTTTGCTCACCCTATGGACCAGAGGAAGGGCCCCCTCTCAAGAAGCTTGGTGAGATTGTTTTATGGATTATTAGTTTAGATCTTTTATATCTCAGGTGTGTTGTGAATCAGTTTAATTTCTATTCAAGGTTAAAAATCATTGATAATACAACTTGTGTGATTTGGTATTAAGAGTTGCAATGAATTCTCTATGGAATCTAATTTTGGTTTGAGGAGAAAAGAGTGTGTTTCAGTTGTAGGTTAATTACCATGTTTCTCATTTCAAATTATGTTGTGTTTTATCTGTAAAGCTTCTTGTTGTGTTCCATTCACTTCTCATCTCTCTATTGTTGTATTTCTTCCTCTTGTCCCATTCCAACCTTCTATCGCAATTGAACTTCCTGTTGCCTATACTCTTTCAATACATCTTTGGCAATTGAATTCTTTCTTTTACTAGTGTAATGGTTGTTGTTAATATTTATACAAGAGTGTATACCAACATATTGAGTTTTTGTTATTCAAGTTTAGCCAAAAATAGATAGATTGATTGAAGTAGGTAAACAACAATTTAAGAAAAAAATTCATTCATTTTCAAAGTGTTCTTTTGAATTTCAAATTTCAAATTATCTTTTCAATTCTTAGATTCATCCATCCCCCCTTAGTTCATTAGTTTCATCCCTTAGGTAGATTTCCACAACATTATCACAAGCTTACGCCCCCAGATTGACACTTGAAGGATAAACAAAGGAAATTATTGTGAAATTCTCATAGATTAGCCCAAACCTATTTGTTAATAAAAGATAGAATTACAAGGATAACAAGAATAAATTTATCCCATAGTTTAATCCAATCATTTTGGCACCATTGTGAGGGAATGGTGTTAAAGGCCTGTCAACCTAGTGAACTAAGTTAGGAGCATTGCACTAACGAGAAAGTCTACGCCATAATTGACCTCATTTGGATAACTACCCTTATTTTGCTTTGTTGCAAGTCATTTAGGTGAATGAATCATAGTAGGAATAGTAGAGGGATATTTGTTAAGAAGGATAAAGGGATTCATACAAAACTTGAAAAATCCAAAAATAATTCAAAATCATTAGTTAAGGGAAGTAGCTCACAACAAGAAAAGTTGAAAACTAAATTGCAATCTTCAAAGCTACCTGAACCTGATATTGAGAAGTGTGTCATAGAGTCTACTACTATTGAGACACCTACAGGTACCTGTCCAAGTTCTCCTGAAATACTGTGAAAAAAGGTTGAAAAGATCTTTCGGGAAACTTACAGACCGGAAGCTGGTCCATTCTCAGAAGAAACCCAAGAGCCATTTAAAACCTACTTTACCCCTTGGGCATTAGACACCATGGATCACAACAACAACAATAACATCATCAACAACAACAATAATAATAGGGCATTGGCCAACAATAATCTGGTTACCTTTGAGTTTCCTATCACATATCCTGAATGAGATGCTCCTATGAAGAACATTCCTCATTCGGCTTTACTTATTTTTCATGGTATTTCTATTGAGGATCCTGAGATTTTCTTGTTTGAATTTGATGTGTTGTGCAACAACTATGATTATCAGAGTGGCATGCAAAATATCAAATTGTTCCCAACCATATTAAAAGATGTAGCCCTACATTGGTTTATGAACGTCAGAAATATTAGGACATCATGGGATGTCATGAGGGAGTTATTTTTTAACAAGTACTAGGAATACTATAAAACCTTGAGGAAGTCTAGAATGAACTCTTTCGTATGAAAAAGAAAGAAGATGAGTCAGTTTAAGACTATCTTGAATGCTTCATGTTCAGTCTTCAATGGTCTCATCAACATGGGCTAAATGACGATACCATTAAAATGTTGTTTCTTAGAGGCATAAGAGATGATGTCATGGAAGCATTAAATTTAATAGGTAAAGGGAATATCTCTAAAATGGAATTTGATGATATTTGTAATATATGTAGGAATTAGTCAAGGTACCAATGCTTGGGAAGGAGCTATATAAGTAAGTTGTATTCTACACGAGCTTCAATAGGTATCACCAAGTGTGAGATAAGTAATCTACTTGAAGACCTTAAGATTGATTTGTTAAGTCATATGGGTAAATAGATAGACACTTTATATACACGAAGAAAATAGGAGGAAGCTAAAAAACTCTTAGTTGTCTTTTGTCCCATTTTTTTAAAGAAGCACAGTGGCGAGGAGTGTCCATATAATAGAACAAAGATATCTTCTTTAGAGGAATCCGATAGGGAAACTACTCTAAAACCTCTTCCTGTAGGGATGATCAAGGTAGAATACATAGATGAACCTGTTTATTTCATGTCCCAAAGAAGATCGTGGCAACCAAGAGAAATGCCCCCACCTAATTACCAAGTTGTATCCCAAAATGTTTTTCAAAAAAATTCCTTCCCAAACCAGTCTGGATGGTATGGAAATGGGCAACACCATCCATACTACCCTTAGTGGTCATAACAATATCTACCTACTCCACAATTGTGGCAAGCATGGCGAGCACCACCACCACCTTATCCACAATATCAGTCATTTCCCCCATATCCACCACCTCCAACAATAAACCCATATGAGAAATCCCAACAACTCTTACCATTTGTACCAATATCTAATCAACCTTCTAGTTTGACCCAACCACCAAAAGCCACACCAATGCATGCCCACACAGCTCATACCCAATCCAAACAATAAGGTGACTCAACAAGTTTATAATAATGAAGTGATAGGGTTCTTGACTTATCCTATTAATGCATTAGAGATTGAAAGTGTAAACCTAAGGTTAGGGAGGAACCTTCAAGGACCGACCATCACAGAAGATGAAGACCATTTGGTTGAGCCCGTAGAACAGCAACCAAAGCCTCCATTTCTAGATAGGTTGCAAGAGAAACTAAACTAGCAAGAAACATTTCAATCTGATTTTGATTTTATGAATGAGTTATGCAATGTTAACATTAAGATTCCTTTGTTGCAAGCTATTTGAGATATTCCTATGTACACCAAGGAAGTTAAAGAACTTTGTGGAAGGAAGCAACAAAAGAAGGACCCCAAGACAATCCAAGTCATTGGACAACTTGCAAACTTGATGCTGGGAAAGATTTTAATCCCTAAGTATGCGGATCCCTGTAGTCCAATGATTAAGGTACATATTGGTGACATAACCATTCCAAATACACTTGTGGATCTAGGAGCAGCTATAAATGTAATGACTAATGAGAGAAAGGTGAGGCTGACCCTTCAAGGACAAAGACCTACTCCAATAGTCTTGTAAATGGTTGATCGTTGCCTCACAAAACCAGAAGGTATGATTGAAGACATCATTATTTCTATTGAGTCTTGGGAGTATCCAACATATTTTATGATTTTGCAACCAAAGATTAAGTTGGGGGGATACCCCTTGATTTTAGGAAGACCTTGGTTATCTACTACTAATGCCTTCATTTATTGTAGGTTTGGAAATATGGTGATCTCAAATGAGAAGCAAATGAAGCAATTGACACTATACCCTCCAGTGCAACCATTATTGGAAATGAAGGATCCTTTATGGATCGATAGTGATGTAGAGGATCCTCTACCTATTTTCACATAGATCAAAGTAGGGAATTTGAAGATGTTTTAGAAGACACTATTATTAATCATCTATTGTAAAATCATTATTTAGTTGATAATGATCTTGAGACAATGATTTTTCCTACCGACATAAGTGATAACTACCTATTTGGAAAATTTTCGTTAGTAGGTAGTTCATAGTTTGTTCAACACTTTATTACTTTGCATCAATTATTACCACATGATTGTAGGGTAAGTGCACCAAGATGGTTCCCAAAAAGGGGACTTGAGTGGCCACTTTTTTCTGAAATTAGGAAATAATGATCTTGGATGTGAAATTGAGGATACTTACACTCAAAATTTTGAGATGGAACAAAACTAAGGATTCAAGTGCTCCAAGTCTACTTTCTAAACTACTAATTTATTTTGAAAATGGCTGAGATTAAGGGGTTCAAATGAAGGACATACAGAAATTGGTGATGTTTTTGTCAGAAAAACATGACATAGCAACTCTTGTATGACCCTCGTATGGTGAACTTTTTTTCTTTTTTTTAGTATTTTTAAAATCACTATGGTCAGAAGCTAGGTAGCAGTATGTAGTTGGTGCATGATTTTTCTGATATTTTTTTAATGAATATTTTATTTTTTACTAATTTTTTATGTGGACACTTCTTGAGAAACAAAATTTTGGCCGTGCTACCCCTACAAATTTTGGAAAATAATTGAAATTTTTCTTTTTTTTAAAAAAAATTGTAGAATGGAGTCTAGTTTCTAAAAATGTAATTATGGATGAACAACTTAACATTGTCAGAAAGTGAAAAAAATTACATTGTTGGATAGCTAAGAGAGAACCTAGAACATTACTTAGATGTTCACTTTTTTTGATATTGAACCACGTGCAATCCTGATGGTGAGCACAAACCCGATTATGTGAAATATTGTAGAAATTGCAAAAACATGTCTCTAGTCATTGAGAATTCCCTCCAAGCCTTTGGGTTGGTACTCCAAGGAAAATACCAATCCCAAGGCTTGGGGATTCCTAAAGCAAGATATAACACACTCGCGTTATATGTCAGTTTTGACATGATTTTTTCAGTTGTGGGGAGTGTGTCTAGCAAGACAGAACACAAGCATGGTATAATGTGCTCACATTATGTCTTGCTTTATGTTAAATGCATATTGAGTGTATGTTTATATATTTGTATGTTTGCATGCACATGTATGCTTGTATGTCATATATTTATGTATGTATGCATTTATGTATGTATGCATGCCTATATGTATCAATGTGTGTATATTGTATGTATGCCTACTTGTATGTTTAAGATTGTATATGCATGCATGTACATGTATGCTTGTATGTATACATAGGATTGTATGTACATATGTATTATTCTTGTATGTATGTATGTATTTGTGTATGTCTTTAGAGGGAGGGAGGATTTTAAGAGAGAGAGAGAGTCTGGAGAGGGGGAGAGGGGGTGGAAGTGATATTTTAAGAGAGAGGGAGTGGGAGAGAAGGGGTTGGAGTGAGAGGGACTTATCTAGGTAGGGTAGCAGGGATAAAGGGAGTGAGAGAGAGAGAGGGGGTGGGAGAGAGAATTGAGAGAGAGGGAGAGAGAGAAATAGAGAGAGTTATGTAGGTAGGGTACCAAAGGGAGAGACTTGGGAGTGTGAAGGGAGGTGAGATGGATAAAGGGATAAAGTGAGAGTTTAAGAGAGAGGGAGTGGGAGAGAAGGGGTTGGAGTGAGAGGGATTAGCTAGGTAGGGTGGGAGGATAAATAGAGTGAGAGAGAGAGAGAGGGGGGTGGGAGAGAAAGAATGAGAGAGAGGGAGAGAGAGAAGGGGGGAGAGAGAGACAAAGAGAAAGAGAGAGTTATGTAGGTAGGGTGCCAAAGGGAGAGACTTGAGAGTGTGAGGGGGGTGAGAGGGAGAGACTTGAGAGATAGGTAGTGAGAGTGAGTACAAGAGTGACAGAGTGGGAGGGAGAGGGAGTGTGAGTGAGAGACCTGAGAGAGGGAGAGGTTGTGGGAGGGAGTGACCTAATAAAGGAAGAGAAAGAGGGGTGTGGAGTGAGAGGGACTTATCTAGGTAGGGTGGAAGGGATAGATAGAGAGAGAGAGAGAGAGTTACCTAGGTAAGTTGCCAGAGGGAGAGACCTCAGAGAGAGATGGGGTGGGAGGGAGATACATGAGAGAGAGGGAGAGGGAGAGAGTGGGAGGGAGATAGAGAGAGATAGATAGAGGGAGTGCTAGAGGGTGGTAGGGATTGATTGAACTAGAGATACATAGAAAGAGGGAGAGGGTAGGAGAGAGGGAGGGAGGGAGGGAGAGGTGAGATGTATAGATAGATAGAAAGTGATAGGGGTTGAGGGATTAGGGTGGAGGACCTATAGGGTTGATGGTTTCTAGGCTATTAGGGTTTAAGGGTTGAGGGTTGAGGGCATAGGGTAGAAGGTTTAAGGGTTTAGGGTTAAAGGGTTTAGAGTTAAGGGTTTATGGTTGAGGGTAGAGGGTTTAGGGTATAGGTTTGAGGGTATATGGTTGAAGGATTAGGTTGAGGGTCCAATGTAAAGGGTAGAGGGTATAGGGGTTGAGGGTTTAGGATTTGAGGATTGAGGGTTGAGGGTTGAGAATTGAGGGTTGAGGGTTTAATGTATAGGGTAGAGGATAATGGGTAGAGGGTTTAAAGGTTTAGGGTTTGAGGGTTGAGGGTCGAGGGTTTAGGGTAGACGATTGAGGGTATAGCGTATAGGGTTGAGGGATTAGGATTGAGGGTCCATTTTATAGGGTGGATTGTATAAGGGTTGAGGGTAGAGGGTAGAGGGGAGAGAGATAGAATTAGGGTATAGGGTAGAGGATACAGGATAGGGTTCCAAAGGAAGAGACTTGAGAGTGTGAGGGGGGTGAGAGCGAGAGACTTGAGAGATAGGTAGTGAGAGGGAGTGTGAGAGGGATGTAGTAGGAGAGAGAGGGAGTGTGAGTGAGATACCTGAGAGAGGGAGAAGTTGTGGAAGGGAGTGACATAATATAGGGAGAGAAAGAGGGGGGTAGAGTGAGAGAGTCTTATCTAGGTAGGGTGGGAGGGATACATAGAGAGAGGGGAGAGAGAGAGAGAGATAGAGAGAGAGAGAGTTACCTAGGTAGGTTTCTAGAGGGAGAGACCTAAGAGAGAGAGGGGGTTGGGAGGGAGAGAAATGAGAGAGAGAGGGAGAGAGAGGGACTAGGAGAGACTGGGAGGGAGATAGAGAGAGATAGATAGAGGGAGTGATAGAGGGTGGTAGAGATTGATTGAACAAGAGGTATGTAGAAAGAGGTAGAGGGTAGATAGAGACAATTAGAGAGAGTAGGAGAGAGGGAGGGAGGGAGAGGTGAGATGTATAGCTAGAGAAAAAGTGATAGCGGTTGAGGGTATAGGGTTGAGGGATTAGGGTGGAGGACCTATAAGATTGATGGTTTCTAGGGTATTAGGGTTTAAGGGTTGAGGGATTAGGGTTGATGGTAGAGAGTATTGGGTTGAGGGTGTAAACATGCAAAATTAACATTGTGCATTCAATCAGGATTATTCATTAACTAAACTAGATTTCACATTAGGTCCATTCATCAATTAATCAGGTTCACTTTCATCCATTCATTAGGTAATCTCATCTCCTAAGGTCATTTATTTAAAATCAAATAAACATTATCATCAACCTTTTGATAAATCAAATGGCCATTTAATCAAATCCCAAATCATATTACATCATTTTTTGATTTAAATAAATCAAATATCCAAGTCCTAAAAGTCAAACTAACCTAATCATCATTAATTTAATCTAACCATGATTAAATGCTAATCTCACCCACTTGCATTCTCTAGATTATGCCACTTGCACAAATAAATCCATTTATTGATTTATTTAAATCACCATTTTCACTCAACATAGCATTTATGGGGAATATTCCCTCAAATTTTAAAAACATGACAAGTTGACTTGTCCCTCCAACATGGCATTTATTGCTCATTTTCTTGTCCCCCTCTCTAAATTTATTGCCAAATTTGAATTCAAATTCTCCCTCTCATGGGCACACTTCCCAAATCTTGCACATCCATTGGCCTATCACCACTTGACAAGTGTCCTCTTCTCATTGGGGGATCTTTAGTGCCACATTCACCCATTTGGCCAATCTCTCATCAAGAAAATCTATAAAAGAAGGCCTTAATCCTCATTCATCTATCCACAACTTTGATGCAAGGTTACTCTCTTGATATGAGAACTCATCTTGCTTTTCATCATATTTGCATTTGCATCATCTTAAGCTTTGATCAAGGATTAGGAAAGGGTCACTTGCACATGTGACACCAATCCACTATGGAATAGGTATGCACTATGGTTTTATCTTGATTTTAGTTTGGTTTGTTTTGTTATCATGTTAGAGAGCATTTTGCATTATTTCATAGGGGCATTTTTGATAGAGTTTGCAAAGCACTAACCCATGTTGAAAGTTTAGTTGTTTGCAGATTTTTGCGGATGCCTACATTTGGCGCTAGAAGGAGGGCAACACCTACAATTTTTTTTGTTTTTGTTCAACTCTTTTTATTTCACACATCAAACAGAAAAGTAAAGTCTATGTTTTTGTTTATATGATTTTGATCGCTGCAATGGAGAGGAATATAAAGTCTCTTTAATACTGTATTTTCTTTCTCTCAAATCATGGTTGGGTTCATATGTTTTGATTACAATTCTTGATTGGACTAATATTCTACAGATGAATCAGATTTTTTTTCTAAAGTTGGGAACATTATATGCTATTTTTTTAATATGATCCACACTGGTTTTTTTTTTTTTGGGCCCTCTTATTGCTTGTTTCACATCTCTGAATTCTTTATCTTATTCAATTCTTCAAGATTTTAATGGATTCGTCAAAAGTTGATCCATTCAAACTCAAGTTTATGCAAAACTTTTGCTTGTAATTTCATGCATTTGCCTAAATCCAGTGCATCTTCCTGAGTTATTCTTACTATTGCAAATGTTTAGGCTTGAAAGTGTCTTGTGCGCAACATTTCTTGAGGGCATTCTGTCACTAAGTTTATGTGCCTTATCTGTGCTTCCCCATCTTGCATATATATCTTCTGCCCGCACCTTTCCAGCTATAAAATCTGACAAAATTTCTCCAAGTTTGTGAGCTTTAGCAGGTACAAGCTTAGTTAAAGCTTCTACGTGCACATCCACGAAAAGAAAACATACCATAAGATTGTTTAAATGGATGTGAGAAACTTTCATAGATTTCCACAAAGCTGCAGAGGTGTCTCCATTCACAAGAGGCCATAGTGTTTTGCTGCATATATGTCCATTCTTAAAACATTGACCTATGTTTGATCAAAGGTCGTCCTCATCAGAGAGATCGATCTCTTGCAAATCACTGTAGTTTACACACTTTATACTCACTGTCAAGTCTATGTCACAGAGTTTTGAATGCCTTGGTATTTTGTCTTTTATTCGATCTACTTGATGTGGAGGTGGGTGCTTTAAATGAAAGTAGAATAGATTTTGTAAGTCCCATTTAAATCTGCAAAACTCTTGGTAACAACAATAATTGTACGCCTTTGTAAGAGTCGTGGCTGGGTTTGTCTTTATTATCTAGTGGCACTGGGTTTTTTTTTTTTTATATTGTCTTCATAGATGCTGACCATACCATAAAGGCCATAAACATGTACTTATCTTTTGAATATTCATGGTTCTGGATTTTATATCTAATTCTTGCCAAAAAAATGTAGCGTAGATATTAATGATTGAGGTTGTAGGTTCCAATATATGTCTGTGCAAAGTTCCATTCACCTTTATCGAGCAACTGAGATTGCTGTTTTTTTGATTTCTCATTGTTTGAAATCAATTTTCTATTAACTAGCTAATGATGGAGCATCAGCTATTCTACTTGCCTAGGGTGACATAACAAGCAAGGTAATAAATGGTAGTTGTCTCTGTGATTTGGTCAGGGAGTTCTAGAGCCTTTTCAACACTTACATCAAATCTACTCTCATTTGGACGCATTTTTTCCTAGCTGAATCAACAACATCAAAGAAGGAGTAGCTATGTAGTTTAACAACAACTTGGAGAATAAGATTTGATCACCTAAATATGTGTTTGATTATTACAATGGGGTGATACACATTTATAGTGTATTCATAGATAGATTTAATAAGAGTTGACAGCTGCCAGCCATAACCATTCATGCCTTCATTGTGAGAATTTAGTGCTCATAATTTTGTTTGTTGTACATGCTCTCTTTTATGTATGCAGGTACAATAGCAAGAGATCTTTGTTGTATTTACTTGGTCAACAATGATGATCTTGCTCAAAGAGGACGTTGATTAAAGTTGCATTCATATGGGTTCTTTGCATTCATATCTACCAACCTAGTTGTTGCATTTCCATAAAAAATTGTGCGCCCATTAATGGATTGAGTGCTATGAACATTCCTTATACATTTCCATGTTGCTTACTTTAATAAATATTTTTTAGTAATGTATGTGTCTTTAATGAAATGGATTGTTTCATTACATTTTACAATATTTACCATTTATTGACTTTCAAAGCATCCTCATTACAATGGTTATTTTAAAAATGGTGAATGTTTAAGCTTATAATCTATTGAATTTCGAAGTTTAGGTTATGAATTTCAAGATAGCCAAATATTTGAGAATATGATGATACGTTTGAAAGATTTATCCTTTGTAGGTGATTTATTGACTTGATACCTTTAGTGATGTGAATTATGATAAGGGAAGGAAGGGGTCTAGAAAATGTGTTATCTCTTTAATGAAATCAATATAAAAGCATGATTCAATTATAAATCTTTCTCTTTATAATCATCCAAATCATTTGATTGAAATCATGTTATTATTTGGGGTTAAATATCAAAATGAATTTAATGTTCTAATTCTTACATGAGTGTCTTTTCTTTTTATAGGTACAAAGGAAAGTGAAAGGAAAGAAAACAAAGGTACAAACGAAGGAAAGCAAGAAGGCTAGCAAAGGAAAATGAAAGGAGGAGGATATTTTGAAAAATCAAAGTGTTTTTAAACGCTTTAAGTGTTTGTTCAACACTTCTTCACGAAATTGTTTATCTTTTCGTTTTAGGACACTAATTTTCGTTTAGGTTTAAAAAGAACACTTTGGTTTTTTGGCAAAGTCTAAAACGAACTTTAGGATCACTACTTACTCAATTTTGTTTGGGATTAACAAATTGAACAAGGCAATTTCTCACACTTCATTTGGTGCTCTAAAAAATGAATCAAATCATTGCTTTGAAGGATAAAATGAATGTGTACCTTTATTGTTTTGTAATTATTTACACAAAGTAATATCATCAAAAGATGTATGCGCTTCTCTAGCTCCTCACAGTGATCTTGAGAATCAAAAGGATTTTGGTGACATTAAGTTGCGTAAATAATTTCCCATACACACTTCGATTTGGGTTTAAAATTGAACAATATCTTGTGCGAGTGTGAGTAGGGGCATTTTCGTGTATATTCTCTTTCTTTGAGTCATCAAAGATTGATCGAGTTATGGATTGTGTCTTTGCTTGCTTTTGTTTATCCTAGAGGGCCTGCCTTGGGGGAAAAGTACTCACCCAAGGGAATGACTCAACTAGTAACACTCTAAAGCCAAGAGTATTTCCAACTAGGATATAAATGTGGATATTGGAAGAAACACCAATATCACGTGGTTGATTCCGACAAGATGGATCCGAAAGGGGACTCTTGCCGTATGGGTCAATCTCCACGAACGGAAAGTCCTTACTAGAACCCATGTGCTAGAATTTTCCAAAATCCTTAATCTATTTGTTGGTGCAAGAACGGTTGTTTTGAAGCTGCCCCACACTTTTACAGTCTTTAGTAGAAATGGAAAACATGCCATGGGAGTTTCATGGGTGTTGATGCTTGGCTGCCCTGATTGACGTTAATGAGTCGTGGAGGGGAGCCAGTGGGGTCAAGCATCTAACCATTCACTAAAGATAAGCGTAGCTGGACTTGTCCAAGTGGGGATTCAACAAATATTGTCTTTCACATCCATAGGGCGTGTACTTGTTCTTCGTTCAAAAACGCAGTGCTTTATTCGAAAAAATTTGCAAACAAACATTCAACATGATTCTCAAGATTTCAAACCCTTTAGGAGGTAAATACCATTGACCGAATTCTCGCGTTATTGCTTGCCCTTGGGATTACATCCTTAGAGGTTTCTAAACACTTGAGTTTACATCTCAATTTTCCCCCTAAAGTTAAACAATAGGTAACCCTTGCCTTAAATTCATCAAAGTTTCACATAATATACTTTGTGAAGTGAGACGAAGTTGAGACATTGGACATTTAGTTTGAAATCTAATCAAGAGTGTGTTTGTGGTAAAAAGAATTCATTAAACAAAGGCTAAAAACATTTGGACCCCACACGTGTCTCCAATGATTTCACGAAAAATCAAGATCAAGAAACCAAAAGTGAAAGCCCTTAGTTTGATAGCCCATCAAGAACGTCTCTCTATGTTATATGAAGTCATTCAAAGACTGCTTTTCAACTTTTACAAGAAAGCTTCAAGGAACAATCTGAGTTTGTATTCATTCTATTACTGCCAAAACCCAAATCTTTTCAGAGAGTTTGAACATCTTGTTTAGAGAAAAGCTTGTTCTTCAATACTTAGGTCTAGGCAAACAAAGTGTCTCTTTTAGGTTCATATTAGGATCAAATCAAATCAAATTCTTTTTCATCCATCCTTCAAAACATCAAAACAAGCACCATCTCACAATCACCTTTTGGAAAATCTTGAGATCATCCTTGATACTAGGCTTTTTGGCAAAACCAAAATCGTCAAAATCATTGGGACTAAATCCTTGAGAACGTTATCAAAATAAGCTTTGGCTAGGTATGTGTAGATGCATCCTTTTGCATATGCTTAGTCAAAATAATCTTGTTTAGCTTAGTATATGGAGATGAATCCTTCATCATATGCTTAGTGAAACTATCATCTTATTTGGATAGGTGTGGGTAGATGCATTCTTCTTCCCACAAACATTCAAATTATCATCCTTTGATCGAATCTATCCCTTAGATAAATCATCCAACATCTTAGGGTCTATTTGTTCAAAAATCCAAAATCAAAATCAAAGTCAATCAAGGACAAATCCCAAAATCAAAATCTGCAACATATCCAAAAGTCGCAAAAGCTTAGTATCTCCTTCAAGACTTACCAAAAGATCATAACATCCACATCATTCATCTTTTACATCATCATCATATCACCTTTTGATCCTTAAGATATCCTAACATTTCCACTTTTGAGACATAAAATAAAGATCAATTCAAAGAACCAAGAGATTCATCTCCCATTCTTGAAAATTGATCCTTGTTTTATGGTTCAAACTAGATCTCAATACAAGAAGAGCATGGAAGCCAACAAAGAAACACCCGCTTCAAGTGATTTAAGTCAAACCAATCTTGAAATTAATCCTATTGGGTCGAGAACTCTCACAATTAACCTTCCAACATCATCGCAAAATCTGCAAGAGGAAAACCAAGGAGAGGACCTTACCTTTGGAATGTCTCGCAAGGAAATGACAAAAATGCTCCAAAATCTGGATAATCATAGAATCATCATCATGTTGAGACTCAACCATTTGTTATACATGCTTGAATTAGAAAAAACAAGGGGCCAAGTTGCCTTCAGACTTTGATGTGAGCACCATAGTGGAGACATCATTTCCACCATCCCCATCTCATCCACACCTCCATCCCAAAATATCACATAAAACATCAACATATAACAACATCGGTTGCTCCAACTCAACCAAATGTCAACAAAAGAAACACATTTCTCAATGCTCTTCAATCACATCCCCTTGTTAATAATCAAAGTTTGGATGCAAGCACCATATTGGAACAAAATATACCCAAAAACCCATTACGCAAAAATGTTCCTCTCACATTCCATCGCGATCCATCATCAACATTCTTTCACGCAACACCACAAACACCTCTTCTCACAAACTCACAAGAAGAGGGAGATATGCTCGGACCAGGGGGCATATTCGACACCACGACATTTTCACAACAACTCACATTTCCACCTCTCCCGCCATTGCCATTGTCATCCGCACCACTCCTTGGTCTAGGGCTTCCTCCCCTACCAAGTATCAATCAAACATACATTGCAACCATCAATCAAAGCATTGCACCAAACACCCAAAATTTGTCATTGATATCGCAACAACAAATGACAAACACACAAGTAGTGGCAACATCATCAAACAAACCTCTCACATCACAAAACATGGTTTCTCAAGGACCCATCACATAAATACCATTATCCAACACCCAAAACATCAACACAACATCATCATATACCACCATTCCAAATCCACCACCACCTCCACCACCACCAACGTTCACGACATCAAGCCAATATGACGCGGCATTGCAAGCTGCTTTCCAAAGAGGCTACCAACAAGTGCAAAAACAAAAAGCCATGCAACAAGCCACTCAAGCTGCACAAGCTACCAAAGCTACACAAGCCATAATACAAGTGCAACAAGCACAACAAGCCTAGGCATTATTGCAACAACAACAACAAAAAGCTGCCCAAGCTACGCAAGCATTGCAAGCACAAAGGGTCGCTCAAGCACAACTATTATTGCAACAACAAGCCGCACAAGCGCAAGCCTAAGCACAAGCTCAAGTGCAGGCTTAATATCAAGCACAACTAGCGCAAGCTCAAGCACAACTTCTTGCATAAGCAGCGCAAGTACAAGCATACCAGCAAGCACTAAAGCAATACCAAGAACAACAAGAAGCGATAAAATTGGCAGCCCAACAACAAGCGTTATGGGAACAACAACAAGCACAACAACAAGAGTTGTTAGAGAAACAACAAGTGCAACAAAAAGTACAAATCCTAGCACAACAACAACAAGATCAACAACAAGCATTGTTCATCCAAAAGCAAGTAGAAGCCTACTTCACTTGCCACAACATACCGATACCATCGAACAATGCACCAACCAACCCGTCCACCCAACCAACAATTGAAACACCTCAAAATACTTTCATCCCACCCCCTGATTCACAAAGTGATGTGATGACACAACTCAGTTTGCTCTCACAACAAGTGCTTGACCTTCAATCAAGGTGAACAACCAAAATGCAAAGCAACTTGTGTCCCTATCCATTTGATAGGAGCCTAGACATGAAACCATTCCCCAAGGGATTTGAAATCCCCAAATTTGAAAAATATCGAGGGATGGGAAACCCTGAAGATCACATCAGGGAATTCCAGGTTCATTGCATGGAGGTTGCATATGAAAATACTTATCTGATGTAGCTATTCCCTAGGAGCTTGGCAGGTAACGCTATAAAATTGTTCTCTTGCTTACCTTCAGGCATTAGAACATTCCAAGAAATCAGAGATGCATTCATTAAAAACTATGCATGTAATATCGCAATGGATGTCAGTCTCAAAGAACTATACGCTCTAAAACAAGGAAATAATGAATCTTTTGCTTCATTCCTTCAACAATGGTGATCTGAGGCCAATCGAAGCAAGTAGACCATGCCAAAAGAACAAGTCTGCACCATCATAGCCAACCTTGAAAGTCACTTGTCATTTCATCTCAAGGTTTAGGGAATCACCACATATGATCAACTGATTTCCAAGGCACTTAGCATCGAAAGAGCCCTTGTGACTCAACCCGCAGAGTCAACATCATATCACGAGCAACAAAAAAACCGCCCATCGTCTAATTACAATGACAACCACACCAACATACACCCACACCGCAAATCCAAAATCAACACCAAAACACTCATCACACAACATATCAACCCAACAATAATCCAACCATCAATAACCTAAATGATCAAAGAGGACCACCCCAACGCAAAAATTATCCCAAACGAAAATATGCTATCTTGGGGGAACCACTGGAGGACATAATGAAAAACTTGATCGACAAAAAACTCATCAAGCCTCCTACATTCGAGAATTACCAAGAACCCGACATCAAACCCCCTTGGTATAACAAAAATCAACTTTGCGAATTTCATAAGATCAAAGGTCATACCACAAACAATTGCATGAGACTCAAAAACATCATCCAAGATCTCATTGACAAGAAAATCATAAGCATAGAACAACCTACGGGAAATTAGGACCTAAAAATCTACACGAATCCGATGTCGAATCATGGAAACAAAGGGAATAAAAATGATAAAGGGAAGGGTAGTGTAAATCATGTGTACGAATCAGTCATTGCCTCCCTAAATGAGGATTGCATGGTCATCACCATCAAGGGCGCCCATGCCGAAGATGGTGGAGTCACCAAAAGAGGTGGGAAAGTCACCATTGTAGGATCATCCCAATCTAATAGAGTCCCTTCATCTAGAGCCATTCTGCATAGCTACAATGTCGTGGAACAAATTAAGTGAACACCAGCACACATCTCCATCATGGAGTTGTTGAAAATATCATCAGCCCATAAAAAGATCCTTGAGGAAGCATTAGCCTCATCCACCATCCTCGTAGATCTTAATGCAGACCAATTCCAAGCTATGGTTGGGAATATCATAACACCTAATCTCCTTACATTCTCTGACCAAGATTTCCCTGCCCAACCATCTCACAACCGTGCACTGAATTTGGAAGCCATTGTAAACAAGAGAAAAATCAAAAGAGTCTTGGTGGATGGAGGTGCAGGTTTGAACATCTGTTCTCTTAGCCTCATCAAGCAGTTGAAAATATCAGAGGATTCTATTGACAAAGGTAAGGGAATCACAATAAGAGCATACAATGACCAAGAAAGAGTGTCTTAGGGCATGATTAAACTCCCTATTCAAGTAGGGCAAATGCTCATGGAAACCACCTATCAGGTCCTGGACCTCGACTTGCCATACAACATCCTCTTGGGATGCCCATGGATCCATGTGATGAAAGCCGTAGCATCAACCTTCCATCAATGTGTGAAATTTACACATAATGGACAAGAGGTTACAATTCATGGAGATCCCAAACCATTTTCATATTGCAAAAATATTGAAGCCAAGTATTACAAAATCTCCCAAGTGCCAAATAATGATGAGGGCCCATCCACACCATACATCGACCCCGCCACTCTCACATCCACTTCTGCGACAGAGACACCCGCCATTCCCGCCATTCCCACCATCTTTGACATCAAGCTCATCATCCAGGAAGACGATTGTGGAAGCTATAGGATTCCTAACAATGCTTTTGTGATAGGAGAGCTACCACAATCTCCTAGATCACGAGGACGCCCACAAGAAAACCAAGCTTCCACATCACGAACATCTCCTGAAGACTATCTTGAATTCACAAGCTGGGGAGACCTTGGCCAAGAGGTTATTGAAGCAGATCCATCTCACATGTTGTATCGAGATGAAAGACCGACACCTGAACTACCAATGGATGAGACAAGCAAGGGCCTACAAATGATGCTTGCAATGGGTTATGACGGAAACCAGAGATTGGGACAAAATGACAATGACCTCATAATACCTATCATGCCAGAGATGTGACCCATAACAAATCTTCGTCTTGCGAGTACCCCTCTAAGAATAACCATACGTGGCCAAGGTCCTCCGGTTAGAACCGCTAATGTCTCTCCTCAGCTAGTGCAAGGACAAGTACGCTCACCAATAGTCACAGGTAGCAACACACATAACTTCATAACTGAGCCCTATATTAGTAGTGATGACAAAGATACCATATCCAATCTCCCTAGGTTATTCGATGATACCACCCTGTGTATGATTAGCACCCTCTCCTTCAAAACTGATCATCCAAATCATGAGATCCATTTAGTCTACTCCCAACTGATCGACTATGACCAACGAGAACCACCAGTTATCGATACATTCAAAAATGATGAGGCACTCTCAGAATTCATGGGATTGAGGGATAACATTCCAGATGGAGACCATAAGGTAGGGTTTATAATGGAATTAGACACACATGCTTATTATGGGGAAATAATTGAATCCTTCATTCACAAAAGTGAGAAACTAAGAATCATATCCAAGTCTTTGAGTGAAAACCACACTATGACACTCTCTAACAAGAAAAAAGAAAAAAGAAAGGACGTATCCAACGGTGAAAACCTTTCTGAGGCACCCGAGGATGAAGGATTCAATCTTCCCTTAAGAGCCATTCATCAAGAGAAGTCAACAGTCTTGGCTAAAAAGTGCAATCTGGTCAACATAGGAATAGAGGAGACCCCGCATATCACATTCTATGTGGAATCACTATTATTAGAAGAGCAAGAACTCCTAGCAACATTCCTAAAGGAAAGACAAATAAACTTTGCATGGAGTTATGCTGACATGCCAGGGCTTGATCTAGAGACTGTGGTTCATCACTTAGCAGTGTATCCAGATGCAAAACCTATTAGACAAAACCTTCAAAAAATGCATCCTAAAATTGCTCTGTTAGTGAAAATGGAGCTCAAAAAGTTGTTAGATGCAGGATTTATCCGATCAATTGATTATCCAGAATGGGGGTCAAATTTGGTACCTATGTCAAAACCTGACGGAGCCATTAGAATCTGTATAGACTTTAGAGATTTGAACAAGGCATGTCCCAAGGATGATTTCCCACTTCCCAACATCGACATGACAGCAAGGCATGAGATTCTATCACTAATGGATAGATTTTCAAGATACAACCAGATCATGATAGGAAAATAAGATCAACATAAAACAACTTTTACTTGTCCATGGGGGACCTACTGCTGGAACATGATGCCATTTGATCTATAGAATGCAAGAGCAACCTATCAAAAGGCCATGACACTTGTATTCCATGACATGATTCACAAAAAAGTTGAATACTATGTCGATGATATTCTAGCTAAGTCAAGAAAAAGACAAGATCATATAACAACCCTAAGTGCTATCTTTGATAGATTAGAAGAATACAAAGTCAGACTAAACCCTAAGAAGTGCATCTTCGGCGTACAATTAGGTAAATTTCTAGGATACATAGTCTCCATGAGGGGTATCGAGGTGGATCCAGCAAAAGTAAAAGCAATTCTCAGGATGGAAGCACCGAAAACATTAAAGCAACTGAGATGCCTCTAAGGTCGACTTCAATCCATCTGACGATTCATAGCGCAACTGGCAGACAAGCAAAACCCATACTCTCACCTACTCCACAAGGGGGTAGTGTACAAATGGGATACAAAATGCAAAGAAGCATTCAACAAAATCAAGGAATACCTACTGACACCACCAGTGTTAATGCCACCTATCCCGAGAAAGCCATTGATCTTATACGTGTCAGCAATAGCAGTAGCTCTTGGAGCTCTCCTAGCCCAGCATGATGAAAACGGAACGGAGAGGGCCATCTACTATATCAGTAGAAAAATGGTCAGTCATGAGCTAAATTACTCCTTCATCGAGAAATCTTGCCTCGCAGTAGTGTTTGCATCCCAAAAATTCAGACACTACATGCTAACACACAAGATAAAGCTCATTGTGAAAATTGATCCCCTCAAGTATCTCCTATCCAAGGCAATGCTCATGGGCAGAATAGAAAAGTGGGTAATGATATTATAAGAGTATGACATCGAGTATGTAGAGAGGAAAGCCATCAAGGGACAAGTCATTGTGGATCAACTAGCAGAAGCACCTATGTATTCTAAGAATCCTTTTATCTCAGAATTCCCAGATGAGTCCATCTTTAACCTCAACGTAACTGACCATTGGAAGCTATACTTTGATGGTTCATACACACAACACGGGTCAGGAGCTGGTGTCTTTTTCATCACCCATAAGGGGATTGTATACCAAAGTCATACAAATTGACATTTCCTTGCACCAACAACATAGCGGAATACAAGGCTTTGACTATAGGTCTCAGGATAGTAGTGCAATGGAACATCATAGCTCTCAAGGTGTATGGAGACTCTCAGTTGATCATAAATCAGGTCAATAATGAATATCAGACTAAGGATGACAAGCTCACTCCATACAAGAAACTGGTGGAGACTTTAAAGGAATCTTTCATTGACATAACATTTGAGCAGATTCCAAGAACCAACAATAGAGTCACTAACGCCATGGCTACAATTGGGTCTCTAGTAGACATCCCTCACAATGTGCCGAAATATGAATTTCTGATTGAGTAGCTTCTCATTCCCACATTCGAGGTACCAAAATCAGAATATGTGTGTGAAATCATTGGTCCTAGCGATCCTTGGTATCATGACATCTACACATATCTTCGCATAGGAGTCATACCCGTTGACCTACCATTGAGCCTAAAATGAACCTTCATCAAAAAAGCATCTAGATTCGTCATCCTAGGTCATACCTTATACCGTAGAAGCATAGAAGGTACCTTGTTACATTGTCTAAATGCTGAGGAGGCATTAACCGCTCTAACCGAGGTTCATAATGGTATCTGTGGCTCACACTCGAGTGGAATGACCATCACCAAGAAACTGTGGAGGCTGGGGTATTACTGGCCCACAATGGAAAGAGAAGCGCATGATCATGCTAAGAGGTGTATACAATATCAGCAGCATGGGGACCTCATCCATGCTCCAGCTCAAGAGCTCCATCCAATCATCACACCATGGCCCTTCTCATAATGGGGACTCGATCTCATTGGAAAAATCACACCCACCTCATCCAATGGCCATAAATTCATCATAACTGCAACTGAGTATTTCACAAAGTGGGTGGAGGCCATACCCATGACATATATCACTGGGAAGCAGATCTTAAAAGTTATCTTGAACTATCTCATTTGTCGTTACGGTGTCCCACAAGCCATTATTTTAGATAATGGCACACCATTCAAGAACTAGGAGGTTCGCGACTTGTGCAAAAAATTCAAAATCCAGCATTGCTTCTCCGCCTCGTACTATCGCCAAGGCAATTGCCAAGCAGAAGCCACGAACAAAACCATTCTCAAAATCCTTAAGAAAATAGTCAATGATGCAGGTCATGACTGGCACTTGCAACTTAATCCTGCCCTTTGGGCTTATCGAACTAGCATCCGTACACCCACTAGTGCCACCCCATTCTCCTTGGTCTACGAATCAGAAGTCGTACTCCCAATTAAGATTGAGCTCCCATCCCTCAGAATATCATTGCAAAACCTCATTACTGATGAAGACTATCGGGTGTCAAGATTAAATGAGCTAGAGCTACTGGATGAGAGATGCATTGATGCTTTGAATCATTTGCAAGTCTATCAAAATAGACTCAAATGAAGCTACAACAAGAAGATCAGAAGCAAGGCTTTCCAAGTCAGAGAATTGGTCTTAAAAGAAAATTAGAAGAATGTCCCGAATCCTAGCAACAAAGGAAAGTTCGAACCCAATTGGTTAGGGCCTTTCATCATCACAAGCTATAAATTAGGGGCATATCAACTATCAACACCTAAAGGGGAACCTCTGCAAGAGCCAATAAATAGCTCCCATCTCAAAAAAAATTATGCCTAATTTCTTCAAGGTATAAAACCAAAAATCCAAAAAAATCAAAAAAAGTCCTAAAAAATGGTTACTTCGGCGAAAACCTGGCAAACAGGCGTCTTGGTGACCACAAAAATCAAAAAATCCAAAAAAATTAGAAAAAGGATAAAAAAAATCATCCTTTAGTGAAAACCACGTTGGTGGCGCTTTGGGCAAGTACCTCGGTGAAAACCTGGCAAACAGGCACCTTGTGTAAATAAGCACTTTCCATCCACTAGGATCCTTATGGCTTGATCTGCATCATCCCTTCACTTCGCTTCCATCATCCATTGCATCTAGGTCTCCATCCATCACACATCCACTCGCATCTACACCATAGCTTGGTTCTGTGTTTGTATCATGATCCCTCCTAGTACTACTCGGCCCATCCTCAAGGTCAATTTTTCCTGCCTTTATTGGGGTAGTCTATTGCATCATGTTGGGGGCTTGTTCTCATCGGATTGGATTTGTGTATGGTCTTAAAATCCTAAAACATCAAAAAATCAGAAAATCCAAAAACATTCAAAACATATCAAAATCCAAAAACAAGTCAAAAAGTCAGTCAAAAGATCAAAAGCAGAGTCATCTTGTCAAACTACGTCGTCTTTGAGCTTGAACGTAGGCAAGGTTGATCTTTGATCATCCCCCGAGACATTTAGGTCAGTCCTATAGGAGTCTATCATAATAAACTGACATTTCATCATGTATATCGTCATCTATAAATTGGTCAAGTCATCAGTCGAACTACGTGGTCTCTGTGTGTATAACGTAGGCAAGGCTAATCTTTTGATCAGCCCCCAAGGCCCCTAGGATAGGTCTTTAGGTTAGTCTCTTGGTCAAAATATCAAAAAATCCCAAAAAAATTGGAAAATCAAAAATAAAAACATTTGAAAACCTCAAGAAATACCAAAAATAGCCTCAAAACATTGCAAAACTCCAAAAACATCCAAATATTTGAAAAAATCCATTTGCCTCATCTCACTTGCACCCACAATAAACATCATTTATAATAAATCGATCATCATTCTCAACCTTCGATGAAATAGTTAGAAACAAGTCTAGCAGGTTAAAAGTAAAACTCAAAAGTGTCAAGTCTCAAGTCTCAATCAATACATAAACAAGTTGGTCAATTCTTTGTGTCGATAGTCCATCATCCAAATAGTCCCATATCAATCATCTAATAAGATTATGTCCTAGGATGAATCCTTCCTACCAAGGGGCATTATTTATCAAAAACAACACTTTGGATAAACGAAATGACCTGCCGCCATCCACTTACATGTCCTAGGATGTATCCTTCCTATAATGGGCATTATCTTTTGGCAATAAGTTTCAATTCTTATCCTTAAAAACACATTCCCTTTTGGTTAGCGGTATTGAAGAACATCAACTTGTTTGTGTGCTTTACCTTTTTTTTTTACTTATCTTATTGTGCTCAGTCCAAGGACCTCTTGATGACATTCGAATGAAGGATTTAGAGAGATAGGAATGGGGCAACGATCATTATTGTTTTGTCTATTGTGCTTTTTGGACGTTCTTGTAAAATAACTTGGTGAATACTTTCTTTGTTAGATATGTATAGAGGATTTTTTGGATAGCTTGTTGACTATTGCATTGATTGGTTATACCTTTCCATGTTTTGGTTCAAGATGTTTGAAATTTCTAAGGTGCATCCTAGCAAGGTTTCTATATGTTAGGTGTGAACAAGAATGCTCCTATCTATTTGTCAAGTCAAAGTCCATCACACTAAGTACAATGCCATCCTGGTCCTTTATACCTTGATGCATCGTACTTATGCATGTTATCAAACATAAAGTAAGTGACCCTTTTAAAATCCCAATCCTTGATAAGCACATCATCCATCTATCATCATCATTTCTCATCATCATTTCTCATCACCATCTCTCATAATGTTGGCTTGTTGGATCCTCTTCTCATCATCTAATTTCTTCATTTTCCGCACTAACATCTCAGCATGAATAGTTAATAATCATCACCAATGCATCCATCATGCATCCATCATGCATCCATTGTGCATTCATATCATCATCATAATATAGATCTGTTAATCTAAGCATCTCATAAATCATCCATTGCATAATTACAACATATCACATCATCAATCTCATCCATCTCATATCATATCATCATTTAAGTTGTTTAGGATAATATAGATTTGTTATTCTAAGCATCTTGAAATCATCTCATTTACATCATCGTCCATAACCATCCATTTTGAACCTCTTTATCGTGAGATCGACCCTCAAATCGAATCTTTTCGCTCGATCTCTCGAGGATGCAATGTACCAGTGTACTTCTTTTCGCTGAGGTATCCAAAAAATTAGATTTTTTTTATTTTGATCACGGCAAGTTTATTCTTTGAACCAATGCAACAAGTTCATTGCTTCAAAGAGGGGCAAAATGTAGACATGCAAAATTAACATTGTGCATTCAATCAGGATTATTCATTAACTAAACTAGATTTCACATTAGGTCCATTCATCAATTAATCAGGTTCACTTTCATCCATTCATTAGGTAATCTCATCTCCTAAGGTCATTTATTTAAAATAAAATAAACATTATCATCAACCTTTTAATAAATCAAATGGCCATTTAATCAAATCCCAAATCATATTACATCATTTTCTGATTTAAATAAATCAAATATCCAAGTCCTAAAAGTCAAACTAACCTAATCATCATTAATTTAATCTAACCATGATTAAATGCTAATCTCACCCACTTGCATTCTCTAGATTATGCCACTTGCACAAATAAATCCATTTATTGATTTATTTAAATCACCATTTTCACTCAACATAGCATTTATGGGGAATATTCCCTCAAATTTTAAAAACATGACAAGTTGACTTGTCCCTCCAACATGGCATTTATTGCTCATTTTCTTGTCCCCCTCTCTAAATTTATTGCCAAATTTGAATTCAAATTCTCCCTCTCATGGGCACACTTCCCAAATCTTGCACATCCATTGGCCTATCACCACTTGACAAGTGTCCTCTTCTCATTGGGGGATCTTTAGTCCCACATTCACCCATTTGGCCAATCTCTCATCAAGAAAATCTATAAAAGAAGGCCTTAATCCTCATTCATCTATCCACAACTTTGATGCATGGTTACTCTCTTGATATGAGAACTCATCTTGCTTTTCATCCTATTTGCATTTGCATCATCTTAAGCTTTTATCAAGGATTATGAAAGGGTCACTTGCACATGAGACACCAATCCACTATGGAATAGGTATGCACTATGGTTTTCTCTTGATTTTAGTTTGGTTTGTTTTGTTATCATGTTAGAGGGCATTTTTCATTATTTCATAGGGGCATTTTTGATAGAGTTTGCAAAGCACTAACCCATGCTGAAAGTTTAGTTGTTTGCAGATTTTTACGGATGCCTACAAAGGGTATAGCGTAGAAGGTTTAAGGGTTTAGGGTTAAGGGTTTATGGTTGAGGGTAGAGGTTTTAGGGTATAGGTTAGAGGGTTGAGAATTAAGTGTTGAGGGTTTAATGTATAGGGTAGAGGGTAGAGGGTTTAAGGGTCAATGGTTGAGGGTTGAGGGTTGAGGATAAAGGATTGAGGGTATACGATATAGGGTCGAGTGATTAGGGTTGAGGGTCAAATGTATAGGGTGGAGGGTATAGGGGTTGAGAAATTAAGGGTTGATGGTTTAATGTATAGGGTAGAGGGTAGAGGGTAGGGGGTTTAAGGGTCAAGGGTTGAAGGTTGAGGGTTGAGGGTTGAGGGTTGAGGGTTTAGGGTAAAGGATTGAGGGTATATGATATAGGGTCGAGTGATTAGGATTGAGGGTCCAATGTATAGGGTGGAGGGTATAGGGGTTGAGGGATTAGGGTTTAAGGTTAGGGTTTAGGGTTTAGGGTTTAGGGATTAGGGTAGAGGGTAGATTAGGTAGGGATTAGGGTTTAGGGTAGATGGTATTGTAGGGTAGAGGTAAAGGGTAGAGGGTTTAAGGGTTTAGGGTTTAAGGATTGAGGGTTGAGGGTTAGAGTTGAATGTTTAAAGGTTTAGGGTTTAGGTTTGAGGGGTTAGGGTAGAGAAGGAGGGATGGAAGGATAGAGAGAAGGAGAGAATAGGAGAGAGGAACATAGATATATGAGGGTTGAGGATCCAATGCATGGAGTAGAGGGTTGAGAATAGAGGGTATAGGGTTGAGGACCTATAGGGTTGAGGGATTAGGGTATTAGGTTGAGGGTATAGGGTTGAGGGATTAGGGTTGAGGGTACATATGGTTGAAGGATTGGGGTTAAGAGTCCAATGTATAGGGTAGAGGGTATCAGGGTTTAGGGTTTAGGGTTTGAGGGTTGAGGATTGAGGGATTAAGGGTTGAGGGTTGAGAATTGAGGGTTGGGTGTTTAATGTATAGGGTAGAGGGTAGAGGGTTTAAGGATTGAGGGTTGAGGGTTTAAGGTTGAGGATAGAGAATTTAGGGTATAGGATTGGGGGATTAGGGTTGACGGTCCAATGTATAGGGTAGAGGGTATAAGGGTTGAGGGATTAGGGATTAGGGTTTAAGGGTTGAGTGATTAAGGGTCAAGAGGGTTGAGGGATCATGTTAGAGTGTTTACTAAGTGGTTTTAAGGGTTTAAGGGTTAAGGGATTAGGGTTGAGGGTAGAGGGTAGAGTATTAAGGGTAGAGGGTGGAGGGTTTAAGGGTTGGGGTTTAGGGTTTAGGGTTGAGTGTTTAAGGGTTTATAGGGTAGTGGGTAGACGGTTTAAGGTTGAGGGTAGAGGATGAAGTGTATAGGATTGGGGTATTAGGGTTGAGGGTCCAATGTATAGGGTAGAGGGTATATAGGTTGAGGGATTAGGATTGAAGGGTTGACGAATTAAAGGGTCAAGAGGGTTGAGGGAAAAGGGTAGAGAGTTTACTAAGTGGGTTTAAGGGTTTAAGGGTTGAGGGATTAGGGTTGAGGGTAGAGGGTAGAGGATTGAGGGTAGAGGGTAGAGGGTTTAAGGGTTGAGGTTTTTATTAGAGTTATCTTGCATTAGCTATTAATTAATTAATCTTTAATTGATTATTAGTCTAATTTATTCTTACATGCTTTAGCTAAACTTAGGAATGCTTTATTAGTTGAGCTTATATTAGATCATTATGTCACATCTCATGTGATGTTGACACTTGTCATGATATGATCCTTTCTCATTTAGGTCTTTGCTCTTATAAGCATTCAACCCTTATTGTAAATATCTACTCAGATATTATTCATAGGAAATATCACGACTTTCATATCTTCTTGAAAGCTTCTTCTGCAACTTTTCCTTGTTGATGAATTTAGCAATTCTTGTTTGTAGATATCTTGCATGGAAGGTGTACTTGTTTGTTGTTTCATCCTGTGGCTCATGGTTTTGTGCTTGTTTCACAATTCTAACATGGTATCAGAGCGTGGATTCAATGAACCCCTTTCTTGATTTATGAGGTTTTCTTCTTCAACAAGGGTTGCAAGCCTCATATATGAATCCCCTCTGCTTTCTTCACAAATTTTGGAGGTGGGCATTTTTCAAAGCATTTTTGTGTGAAAAGGACCTTGCCGTTGGATCTAGAGTTGTCCAGAAAGTCAAATTTGGCTTTTGTTTCGCTTGATTTCAATTACAGATGCCAAATCTACAAGGTTTTGAAGTAGTTGCTTTGTCTCTAGATCCATAGGGTAGCTATACTTTTGGTGCATTTTGAGCCTAAATTAACATCACCATTGCACTTAAAAGGCCCAAAAACCCTAAGATCGCCTGTCAAATCGTCCAAAGGATTGGGAAAATTTTTATTTAAAGGGGAGCATTCATTAATGGTACCCATAGGGTACTTGGTACGGCAAGCCCTGCGGGCCCATTAAAGCCATTCGCAGGTGGCTTAATGCCACCAACAGTGGCTTTAAAACCACCAACAACAGTTTCCAAAACCTCATAGACCATTTAATTTTTCTTATTATTTTGTTTTTTAAACAAAAAAATTTTTATTATATGTATATTTTTTTATTGTTTTATATATATATATATATATATTCAAATAAGCCAAATTGGAGAAATGTTATGACAACCAATTGGCTGTCAATTTTAAGTTTACAATTTTGCTGCGATAGTCATTTGACCGTCAAATTTAATGTCGTAGACTTTTTTTTTTGCACTTCGGGAATTATTTTCCTCCAGAGGCCGTAACTTTTTCCCACAGTGTCGAAATTGGGCAAATGAGATATTGTTGGAAAGAGAATTCAGAGTAATTTTCAATGGTGTAGGTATTTTTTGGATATTTTTTCTCAAGTTCCTATTATTTCTAGTTAAAGTCAGATCTTCTTTTTTGGGGTTGCCTTCAGTATTTTCAGCATAACTTTTGCATATGATGTCGAAAATGGGAAAATGAGCTATCATCAAAAATCTATTTCTGAGCTCTTCATAGGGGTGTAGGTGGTTTCTAGATTTGATTTTTGGTATTTTCTAGAAATCCTTCTTTTCAATTATTGTCTTTTTTGGACTTTATGGGCTCACATTGCATGTATTTATCATCTATAAACACACTGAAATAAAGTGCCTCAACTTTGTATGTGTACTATTGGGATTCTTGCACATCACTTTATGCCTTGTTGTACTCTCACTATGATATAAAGTGCCATGAGGATTGATTTTTTCCTTTTTTTTCCTTCATACCTTTCTCATGCGTATGTGACTTTTGTTTTCACATCCTTTATATATGCTTGTACTTTCATGTATGCACCTTCAAATGTTCTTGGTTCCTCTTCATGTACTACTTTCAGGCATTCCATTTAAGTGTACCTATCATGCCTCTCCCTTTTTAGCATTATGGGGGGGTTTCTATTATTGGTGTTACTGCTTCCTTGGTTTCATTGGAGTGAGCTATGTATACAATATTTGTTCATATGTACTAGGCGGATGCAACAGCTGGTTACCCATGCATTTTGGTAAGATAGAGCACTTACCATATGGACACTCTTGAATTCCTATTTATGGAGGTGGCCTTTCATTTTCACTTGATCAGTTCTTCAAACTTTTTCTACCTTTTCCATCTGTATCTTCGAGTTCCAATTGTTTTCCTTTGTTTTCCATCTGACTTGAGTAGTGCCATTGGGGGCACTCATACATATTCTTCTCTTCTTGATCCTAATCATTATATTTTATAGCAGAGGTTCTTCTTTCAGCGTTTCAGTAGTCATTCTTATATAGTGTTTGCAACTTCTTCATGCTTTTGTGGTGTTCTATTTGTTCCTATCTTTTGGAAAAACCTTGCCTCATTTGAAGGATTTTTCAGTCCTTCACTTGGCTTTCATCTCTTTTTGGAGTAAATTTTTTCCCACGAGTTTTTCTCTATTTCTCCACATTATTGAGATCTTCTATTTGTACATGGGTACCTTACTTGGCCTTGTTTGTCAGGACCCATCATGCACTCTTTTTAGGGTTTTTAGCTACTCCCTAAGTTCATCTTAAGGGAGGGTATTAGAGTTATCTTGCATTAGCTAATAATTAATTAATATTTAATTGACTATTAGTCTAATTTATTCTCACATGCTTTAGCTAAACTTAGGAATACTTTATTATTTGAGCTTATATTAGATCATTATGTCACATCTCATATGATGTTGACACTTGTCATGATCTGACCCTTTCTCATTTAGGGCTTTTCTCTTATAAGCATTCAACCCTTATTGTAAATATCTTCTCGGATATTATTCATGTGAAATATCATGACTTTCATATCTTCTTGAAAGCTTCTTCTATAACTTTTCCTTATTGATGAATTTAGCAATTATTTTTTGTAGATCTCTTGTGTGGAAGGTGTACTTGTTTGTTGCTTGATCTCGTGGCTCATGGTTTTGTTCTTGTTTCACAATTCTAACAGTTTTAGGGTTTAGGGTTGAGTGTTTAAGGGTTTATAGGGTAGAGGGTTTAAAGGTTGAGGGTTGAGGGATTAAGGGTTGAGGGTTGAGAATTGAGGGTTGATGGTTTAATGTATAGGGTAGAGAGTAGAGGGTTTAAGGGTTAAGGGTTTAGTATTTAAGGGTTTATAGGGTATAGGGTAGGGGGAAGAGGGTTTAAGGGTTGAGGGTTTAGAATTGAGGGTTAAGGGTTTGATGTATAGGGTAGATGGTTTAAGGGTCAAGGTTTGAGGGTTGAGGCTCGAAGGTTGAGGGTAGAGGATTGAGGGTGTATGGTATAGGGTCGAGAGATTAGGGTTGAGGGTCTAATGCATAGGGTGGAGGGTATAGGGGTTGAGGGATTAAGGGTTGAGCGTAGAGGGTTGAGGGTTTAAGGGTTGAGGGTTTAGGGATTAGGGTAGGGATTTTTCTTGGATTTAAGGGTGTAAGGGTTGAGGGATTAGTGTTGAAGGATTAGGGTTTAGGGTAGAGGGTATTGGGTTGAAGGTAGAGGGTAGAGGGTAGAGGGTAGAGGGTTTAGGGTTTAAGGGTTGAGGGTGTAGGGTTAGGGTTGAGTGTTTAAGGGTTTAGGGTTTAGAGTTGAGGGATTAGGGTAGAGGAGGGATGGAAGGATAGAGAGAAGGAGAGAAGAGGAGGGAGGGACATAGATATATGAGGGTTGAGGATCCAATGTATAGGGTAGAGGGTTAAGAATAGAGGGTATAAGGTTGAGGACCTATAGGGTTGAGGGATTAGGGTATTGGGTTGAGGGTTTGGGAATTAGGGTTGAGGGTCCAATGTATAGGATAGAGGGTATAAGGGCTAAGGGATTAAGGTTTAAGGGTTGAGGGATTAAGGCTCAAGAGGGTTGAGGGATTAGGGTAGAGAGTTTACTAAGTGGGTTTAAGGGTTTAAGGGTTGAGGGTAAAGGGTAGAGGATTGGGGGTAGAGGGTAGAGGGTTTAAGGGTTTAGGGTTTAAGGGTTGAGGGTTTAAGGTTGAGTGTTTAAGGTTTTATAGGGTAGAGGGTAGTGGGTAGAGGGTTTAAGGATCAATGGATTAGGATTGAGGGTAGAGGGTAGAGGGTGGAGGGTTTAAGGGTTTAGGGTTTAGGGTTTAGGGTTGATTTTTTAAGGTTTTATAGGATAGAGGATAGTGGGTAGACGGTTTAAGGGTTGAAGGTAGAGGATTGAGTGTATAGGGTTGGGGGATTAGGGTTGAGGGTCCAATGTATAGGGTAGAGGTTATAGGGGTTGTCAGATTAGGGTT
>VDFB02281492.1:298842183-299159929 GCA_007258455.2 Sequoia sempervirens
CCCACATAAGAGTGTTAAACATTGGTTGTTTCAAGACTTTGACACATATCATAAGATTCTTCATTACTTGAACCTTGTCATGGCATCCAATGTTTGTTTGACCAAAAATGGGGTTAGACCTTTGAACAAGGTCTTGTGGAAGGTCTGTGAGTCTGACCATGAAGCAATATTGGACACAATAAAGAGAAAAGTAGAACCAAATGGTTTGTTGGATTAATTTGTAAGTATGCACATCGGTTCTTATTAATTTATACTTGTATGTACATTAATTTGTTTGATGGAAATGTTATCATCTTCTTTTTCTTTTTTTATTTGTAAGTAACCTAATACAAATTGATTGGTGTCCCCTTACAAAAAATGAAAATTTATGAGCCATCCAAGAGAATGTCAGCCAGAAAAGCAATGCAACATCCTTATTTTGATGATCTTAACAAATCTAAATCATGATTTTAAGCCATTACAAAAGTGTGTGCAAAGCTTGGTGAGGGAATTTCAAGTTATTCATTTGAAGTTAACCTTATCATGAGCAACTATGATGTAGACATTATAAGAGCATCTCAAATATCAACTTACTCTATTCATGAGAGGTGGTGTGTGCAATAGGTATCTTGGAACTCACAGTGAAGATGTATGACTAGGAATGACTAAGTTGAGAGACTAACATGCCTATCTGTAAGTGCCTTCCATCTATTTTCATTGCATTTCCATTTTGGATGCTCTTTCTTTTTCTCTTTTACTCTGCGTATTTTTAAGTAAACTACTAAAAATTGATTGGTCTCTCGTTGCAGAAAATGTTGATTTATGAGCCATCAAAGAGAATCTCAGCCAAAAAAGCAATATAATATCCTTATTTTGATGATCTTGAGAAATCTCAATTCTGATTTGAAGCCATTATAAAAGATCGTGTGAAGCTTAGCGAGGGAATCTCAATTACTCAATTGAAGTTAACCTCATAATGAGCACCTATGATGTAGACATTTAAAGAGAATCTCAAATGTATGAGTGACATTGTAAATGATCTATGAGAAAAAAGTTCCTAAGGAATTGTAATGAGATTTACTCAAATATTATAATTTTGGAGTTCAAGTTTGGTGCAGAGGCATCTTGTTCATGTTTGTGTGGATTGTATAACACCTTATACTTTGATTGTTGATTAGTTTTCAAATGTAAAAATTGAATTTTGAAATGTAAAATGTCATGTGATACAATCAATATGATGGTTTGTGGATTGATGCTATAGGGGGAGGCTTGCAACACACAAAGTCATAATTCCAATCTACAAACACAACTATTAGGCCATAAAATCCTCATAATTTCATCATTTCTTCAAAAATCACTCTTTTCCCTTGTAGCACTGGAAGTGAACTCAATTAGGTAATTTATCTCAATTACACCTCATCAGTTCATGATATGAACCTCTTCAGGGACCCATTTGAACAAACTTTGACATACTCAAAATCCACCTATGATCACTTCAGACCAGAGCACTCAAAATTCACCTTTCCACTATTTTAGGCTTCTAATTAGCCTCTTTTTCCAAAGAATTTATACTTGAAACTTATCCAAACCCTAAAAAACCTCGGGGCAGCAATTTAAATGTGTCAAAACCTCCACATACCACTGTACAAAGTGTAATCCATAAAACACTACATTTTAGCCAAAACCCTAGGAGTTTATTGAAAAAGTCACTTCCCAATCTACCCAAAACACAAAACCTCTTCAAACAAGTTTGAATTGGTCTACACAAGCTTATTCAACAATGAAATAATGTTTCCTTCTCACAAAACTCACTTTGGCCCACCAAAACCTCCACTTTTCATGAGGAAAACTCGTATTTTCACATTAGGGCATCACACCCAAAGCAATATCAAACCTCCCCTTCATAAACATGCTTGAAACCACCTATTCCCAACTAAAACAATCCCATTCCACCAATCACAGTAGTCACAGGGGGTGGAATGGGCAAAATTTACATTTATGTGACTTTATAATTATTAGTGTTGATCATTAGTACTCATAATTGAATGAAATGTATTCCTTAGATGTAAAAGGTAGCAAATCATTTGGTGCTATGTCGAAACATCAATAAAACATGACTCAATGCACAACCACTTGTCTATCATTTTTTAGGTCTTATGGACACCTCAATAAAAAATGCTAATGTGGTATCATATTTGTTGATTTAACATCCAATATTTTAAATAGTATAGTATTAGTTGTTGTGACTTTATAATTATTAGAGTTGATCATTAGTGCCCATAATATAATGAAATGTATTCCTTGGATATAAAAAAGTAGCAAATCAATTGATGATACATCAACATCCCAATAAAACATGATGTATTGCACAACCACCCATATATCCTTTTTTAGGTCTTTATAGGCACCTCAATAAAAATTTCTGATGTGGTATCATATTTGATGATGTGGACCTTAAATCTATATTATAAAGAGGGGCCTTCTCAAATAAGTTGTTGTAAAAAATTATGTGTGTAACTAAGGGAAATTATCCTAGGGTTAGCAAATCAAATGCATAAACATAAAATCCAAAGTAATAATGAAGTGCAAAGGAGAAACATAAAAGCAAAAAGAAAGATTTCACCAAATGTCTTCAATCTCCATGGTTGACCTCCATTACACCTTCTCAAATTGTTGCAAATATGATGTTGCCCTTAGATTTATGATGAGAAAACTAATGACAATGACAAGCCCTAAGCAAATGTTGAAGGATTTAAGATGACAATATGTAAATACTATGCTAATATGCAACTAGTAAGCATGAAACTATGTCTAAATTATGCCAAATGAAATGCTAGTATGCCTATGAAAAAATGACAATAATGACAAGATTGCAAGAGATCTAGATAGCATGAGGTGACAAAATGAGACCAAAATTGCCATTTTATAGAAAATGCAAGTTTGAGTGAATGGCCAAGATTGAAGATTGACAAGTGCCTTAGAATTAATGGACTAGATTCAATTTGACAACCCACAATTAGGGTTAGGGAAACATTAGGGAAAATTCAAAATGAATGGACAAGATTGATTTTTAGAAAATCAAATCAAGGGTGGACAATGCATGTGACAAGAGATAAGATTGGCACAAAAAAAGAGGTGGCTAGAAAATCAATTAATAATAGAAATTAATTAAATTTTTACAGGAAAAAGACTATTTTGAATTAAAAATCAATTTAATTAAAAAAATGGTGGGGACCACATGACAGTAAATAATTAATTTTAATTATTTACTAAAAGGAGGAAATGTCAAATGAGACAATTAAATAACTAAAATATTATTTAATTAGAGAGGGTGACCAATAATTAAATAAATTAAAGAATCTATTTAATTATGAGAAGACTTTCAAAATTAGTAACATATTAAATAAATAAATAAAATTTATTTATTTAATAATCAAGAGGAATAAAAAGGACATGAATTAATTAAATAATTATGAATTATTTAATTGATAGTCAGAAGTGGACTAAGGACATAATTAAAGTGTCTTAATTATGTCAGGAAGAAAAGATGGAAAAATAGAGCTTGCAGGCCTAGGTCATTTTTATGTGTCTACATTTTTCCCCTCTTTTCATAATACAACCTGTCGCATTGTGGCAAAGAAAATAAGCCAAAGTCATGTCCCAACAAAGATATGGATTATCTATGCTCCCTCAGGAAAATTTTCAAATTTTGGGCCAATGATAAAAAAAATTGGAAAGTGTCTCGATAAGTCAATGTGATGACCAGAACAACAATGACACAGATGGTTTTTGATTTCGAGGAGTTTAAGGTAGCCGAAAGGGTGGTCAAATTTAGTCAAAGGAACCTTCAGCAATAAAAGTTGTAACAAATTCCATTTTGACTTTATAAATAGGTTGACAATGGGTTAAAAGTCAATTCATTTTCACTATTGACCTTAGTAATTTTGAGAGCTCAGAGTGAGGAGGACCTTAGCAAACATGGTGATTCCAGTAACTGAGCACTGTGGGGAGATCATGCAGACTTACAGGGGGCCAAAGGGTTTAGACCCATCAGTACATACCCCTAACTCGCTTTGATATTTTATCATTTTACATGTAAATTTTAGGGTTTTAGGGCCAAGAATGAATGCGCTGCAATGCATGTGTGTGTGTAACCCACATTTGCATTTGTGTTTGATGTATTTGATGCGTCACAACACAAACACAAAGGGTTATTAGGATAGGACAATTGGGTACGAAGCATTCGCAAGAGAGTATGACGCATTCGCAAACTCGCATCACAATCGAAAGGTGTAACACCACAATTCGACAAGTTGCAATGCATTTGCTAAAAAAAACGATGCATTTGAATGGAATGACACGTGCAAAAATTCACAACGCAAGTTCACTGATGTGATGCAAGTGCAAGCTAGAATGACACAATCGCTAGATCGAGATGCATTTGAAGTACAGAGTGACATAAACACCTAATTGTAATGCAACTAAAGTCAACACAATGTATTTGACTTTGACTTTGACTTATGGTTGAATTTGTTTGATTTCAAATTTTGAATACTTTTGAGTTAACCACATGATAATGATGACTTTTCGTAAGGTACTGATAAGTTGTTTTGCCATGTGCAGAGATAGTTAGCACCTATTTATATGCATGAGATTAAACCATTGACCTATAGATTTTGAGACTAGCTAAAGGGTATGTGTAGGATCATCATGGAAAAAACAAGCCCTTAAGTTGCAAAAAAATAAAAAAAAATCAGAGTTAGGCAACTTGATGTAAAAATTTGAACAAGTTATCTATATTATTTCAAAAATGTGTAAGAATAGAATCTGTAGAAAATTGAATGTAGTTTCTAAACTACTAGGTTTGTTTAGAAAAAGGGAAATCTATTTGGTGAAAATTTGAAATTTCAATGCAGCAGTACTTAAATTTTAGGGAAAAACTAAAAAGTAGGTGTCTATCTGACCACCTTAACCACAATAAAATGATAATATTTTTTTATAAAATTTTAGATATAAGTATAGGACTCATGTCCTGATGTGATGCATATTTTTTTGTAATTTTTTTCCAAGTAAATAATTAATTATGAATTTTCTATTACAACTTTTAGAAAATATAAAAAACTTGCATGTCTGACCACCTTAACTTGGTCAAAACTTCATGAAATTCAATTTTTATTTTTTTAATCCTATAGTATGCGAAGCATAGAATATGATGCATATTTTGGATTCAAAAAATATGATACCCTTTGAAAGCTATAGATATTTTTCAATTAGTCTATCAATCAAGAATTTAAATATTGGTGGAAAGCTAAGAATCTCCTTTAAAAACCCTTTTCATTTCATTAATTTTGGGTAAAAAAATAGTCTTCAGCCACATACCCATCATATTGCCACTTTTTGGCCCATCATGATGTTGCACATACCCTGAATGATAGGGAGTGACAACGGTTGATGCAACTTGGTCTCTACTACGTCACTTATATTCCCATTATCCGGGCAAATAGGGGACTACTGATTGCATTGTGAAAGAGATGGCATTTAGAGATGTGTTCATTTCACTTTTTGACAAGAGAGGCTATTGTGACTCTCGAGGTTGTGTACCATATTTTGCGCCTATCAATCCAAGGAGAGTGGATCATATGCCACCCACAGCATAGGTACCAGACTTTTACAGCTTACTATCATGACCAGGGTGTAGGACTAGGTATCAAGGGGTATGGGATCCACTAGGATTTTATGGTGGAACATTATGGGTAGTTTGATGCACTCTTAGCGACACTAATTGGTGGGGTACTAATTCTGACCATCAAGGACACGGGTTTCCCATTGGCTAGAGAGATGTTCTGGTTGAGATGAGATGGGATAGGACCGTTTATGCTTGGGGGCCATGCTTTCTTGGTATGCTATATCATCAAATCCATGAGGTAGCCTATAGGAGGGCACAAAGCATTGGGTGTGGTGCGACTCTTTTGATGATTTGGGAATGGGCGCATGTTGCTATCTTCCATCCTCCTATCTAGAGACCACAACTGGTAGATGGCATGCTATATGCTTACTATTATGTCGATGCCCTATAATAGACTAGAGTTGGGGAGATAGGCTAGTCATGGTATTGGATTGATACTATGATATCATTCATTTGGAGGCCATACATGGACTATGGATAGTGGGAGGGTGAGGATGATCACCTTAGTTTTTTCTGACAGTTCTGATACCTAATTCATAGGATGGTGTAGAGTTAGCTGATCATCGAGATGTACCTACCACAAAGAGTGTTATGACAGTTTGGTGAGTAGAAAGGTGTTATAGTAGGCACAACTGAGTATGCTAGATCATCTAGAGAGTTGGCCTGGGGTTCACCTATTTCTATACCATTTGTAGAGTAGCAAATTGATGGGCTTGCAATGCAATAGTGAGGATGGAGGGGTGGGATTGTAGATCTAGGGACTACTACTGATTTTGATTTATGGTGGCAGACACATTGTCCAGTGCCACTGATAGATCTGGATGGGACAACACCGATTGACAGGATATTGGTTATACCACGTGTGCCACAAGGTGGCCAAGGAGGTAGAGGCAGAGATAGGGGGAGAGGTAGAGGTCGAGGGAGAGACGAAGGAAAAGATAGAGGTAGGGGTGGAGGGAGAGACAAAGATGATGGGGATGATGGAGGGGATGGGAGGAGGTGGAGGAGAGATGGTGGGAAGTAGGCCAGGAGGGTACGACAATGTGTGGTGGGAGCACCATTGGATGCTATCCCAGAGGTAGGAAAGGAGGAGGAGAGAGAGGAGGAGTCGAGGCAAGAGTAGGAGGGGGAGAGATAGGAGGAACATGTTGTCGAGGAGGCCAAAGATAAGCAAGAGGTTGGACAAGAGGAGGTCCAGTAGGAGGTTGAGATGGAGGTTGATATGCCATGGGATGAGGGAGTTAGAGGAGAGGACACGGGAGAGGATGATGATGTCGGAGATGATGGTGAGGCTATTGATGAGGCATAGAGACTACTAAGGTGGACCATGGAGGGGGAGGAGGAGATACGATCAGGATCATCATTTCCTCATGATACGATGACAAATCATAGGGTGGCAGACCTACAAAGGATGTTGGATGAGAGAACATAGGTATGGGCTTTGTAGTCTAAGCTAGAGGTAACAAGGGTGGAGTAGGATTAGGCAGTGATCCACCAGCAAGAGGCAGCTCAGTGGTGTACAAAGTTTGCATGATTATGTACAAGAGCATTAGTATACATGGCACAAGAGTTTTCTAGGGTTAGTGCACAACTTGGATGCTACAAGATGTCATATGAGTAGGCAGTGCCACCTGTGAGGAGAGATCCCACTCTAATGCAGACACAGACGAGGACAGGAAGTAGTAGTAGGTCAGGGAGTGGCAGTGGTAGCCAAAGTAGTGTAGGAGGGTCCACTTCCTCAAGGAATTCATCAGAGCAAAGATCTAGCCACTCACATAGGCATGCCTCGAGTCATAGGTCAGGGCACAACCATAGGTCATCTAGATCAGAGCATACGTCCTCACACAGCTATCCTCTGGTGATAGACCCATCAATTTTAGCATCAGTGTGTCCCTCAGTAGCCATTCCCTCAATGTCATAGGTACAATCCATAGTGGCAGATCCTTCTACATTGCAAACACAGGTGATAGTTACCATGATGACATCCAATCCTCTAACTGAGCATCAATCTCCTAGGTCTTCTCCTCGACAAGATGAGGAGAGTGCATTATAGCCAAGTTCTTTGTTTATCTTGCTTTAGTACATTTTAGACGCATATGTTATGACATTTAATATTTTGACCATTGAGCCTGCGATCTTGTATTTTTTGGATATCTCATGGCTCTATCTTGTGACATTGTTTTTGAGTTGTTATATATGATACAGTTTTGATGCGGCCTATATATGTGTCATGTGATGCGATATGATTTATGCATTATGAAGTATGTTTATGTGATGATGATTATGATGATGCAAATATGATTACCATGTGATGCCTATGTGACTTATGTGTTTATGATTCCTATGATGATGATGTCATTTATATGCCATGTCAAGTATGTATTTATGAAGGTTATTTATGATGTGATGTTTATGTTTATGTCATGATGATGCTATGCCACTGATGATGATGATATGCATAATGTATTTATTTGAATGAATGCTCTATTTATGACAATGTTAATACATGACAATATATGAATGATGCAATATGTGATGCAATGTATATGATTATTAATGGTGTATGTACGGACCTAATGCAATGCCTATATGATCATGTATGCACTTGCATTTTTTTGTGTGTCACAAGATATCATCATGAGATGGACAAGATAGGATGACAAGACAAAAGGAGATGAATGTTAGTGTGGAGACCAAATCCTTCAACATATTACCATAGGACTTTAATATTTATTGTCTTAATCATCATTGGGCAGATTATTGTAATGGGCAACAAACACCATGATATGACATAGATCAATGGTGTGCAAGGTCATACCATCACATGAGACAAGCAGTCATAGACAAGGATCATCATGACTCATACCAAGAGTGCAATTGCCCCAGTCTTTTTGTTATGACCAACCACAAGCAATAAAGACAAGAAAGACAAGTCATGAAACATCGTTGCTCCTCTAAATCCTATTGTCAGGACATCCTTGAGGAACTAGCAACATGACTGCCAAAAAGACAAAACAAGACAATCATCATGATATGTCGTTGCTTCTCTAAATCCTGTTATGAGGACATCACTGAGAAACAAGTAACATGATGAAAGATCAAAAGAAAAAATGCCAAATATTTTCCAAGTGTGTCTAAATGTTAGGTGTTGTAATGTCAAGATGCCAGAGTCAATGATGTCGAGTGCCAAAGGTGTCAAATTTGTTGAATGTCAAGGATTTCATGTTTGATGATGCCAAAGTGTTGAATGTCAAAGGTGTCATGTTTGACGATGTCTGAATGTCAAAGTCCAAGAAGGACACATCTTGAATAATGTCAATGCCAAGAGGATCAATCCTCAAATGTCAAGAGGATCTTTTGAAATGCTAGATGACAGTGACGATACCTAGGAAGGACACATCTTGAGGTATGAATGACAAAGGCCATGCTTTAGAAGGGCACATATGAAGAATGACTAGGAGTTGACTATTTGACTGATTTTTACTGAGTTTAACTTGTTTTGACAGAAATTGACTGAAGTTTGATCAAAGACTGATTATTGTTGACTACATGTCCATGTTGACATGCTGATATGTTTTTCATGTTTATCGATGAATTGCTAAAGTTTGGTTGTAGTAGTTTACTTGTTTTGAGATGATTTGTTTGACTTGAAGACTTTTGACATGTGTGCCAGTGCAATGTCATGAACCCTAATGGACTGGCCTAGTGTGGCCTTAGGAGCTCATCAATTGATGGTGTTGCCTACGTCATACACTCAGAGACCTCGTAGTTTGACATGACCAATGATTGTCTCGATGACCAAAGATTGAGCCATGATTTTCATTCTGACAACCTAAAGGGACTGACCTAATGTCTTGTGGGCTCAAAGTTAAGCCTTTCCTATGTAACAAATGTGTAGAGACAACGTAGTTCGAACAAATGACCAAGACTGACTGACTCGATGGACCTGACAAGAAATGACTCTATTTTTTGGTTTTTGAGATATTTTGATTTTTTTGTGTTTTCTTCAAGATGTTTTTCTATTTTTAGGTCTTTTTTTAAGGACATTTTATGATTTTTAGGATTTTTTCAAGACTTTTTATGATTTTTATGATTTTTTAAGGACTTTTTAGGATTTTTTATGATTTTTTTAGGACTTTTTAGGATTTTTAGGATTTTTTAAGACATTTTATGAATTTTATGATTTTTTTAGGACATTTTCAATTGGTGAGACCATGTGTGATAACCCATTGCAATCACATGATGAGAGTTTTCCCCTAGTCAAGTCTAAGACTAGCCAATTAGACTAATGTAGAGAGGACATGTGTGGGTGACAAATGGGTGATATGTAGGACTTGATGTCAATCATTATCAACCATGTGAGGAAATGATAGGGTTTTGTGATGGGTGTGAAAGTAGTGTCGGAAAGGTGATTATGTATTATGGACTAAGATAGATAGAGTGACAGTAGATGGCAGAACAATGATTGAATAAAAATGGTGCTTGTTTTCTAGGTTTCACTATGGTACCTATTGAAAGTGCCTATTTACTAGGTTTTCACTTTTGGAAAAATTATTTCTCTTTACTATTTTTCCATTTTTTTATTTTTTTGGGTGTCACCAAGACACCTGTTTGCCAGGTTTTCATCAGGGTGACAATTTTTTTATTTTTTTTTGTATTTTTAAGGATTTTGGCCCTACTTTCTGATGCTATGCATATAACTTGTGAATTTGTAGACTATTGGTAGGCTCTGTCAGTTGTTCACCATCTAGAGTAGCTAATTGATATGCCCCAAAACCAAAAGAGGATATGATGACATAAGGACCCAACCAATTTTCCAGGTTTTTCGCTATTAGCTTGATTTTTAGGATTCTACATAAGGACTAAATCACCAGTGTCAAATTTTTTGGCCATGACTTTCTTTTTATAGTTGTAATAGAGCCAATTCTAATATTCCTATAGATGGTTTAGGGAATTTTGTCTTCTCTCCTCTAACATCTCCATCTAATGTAGTCGTGATTGTTTGTACTCTTCATCATCTATCAGACCTTTTAAGGAGACTTGTAAGGATGGAATTTCAAACTCAATGGGCAATATGGCTTCAGCTCCAAAGACCAGAGTGAATGAAGTGGCTCTTATAAGCGTGCAAATTTTGGTGTGGTAAGCCCAAAGAGTAGGGTTGAGTTGGATATGCTAGTCGCGACCAATGTCATTGGTAGTCTTTTTGAGAATTTTAAGGATAGTTTTATTGGATGCCTCGGCTTGATCATTTTCCTATGGGTAATATGGCATGGGAAAATGATGTTGGATGTGAAATTTCTCACATAACTCATGAATGTCTTGATTCTTGAAAAAATGCCTGTTGTCTATGACGATGGACTACGAGATAGAATACCAAAAAATGATGTAGTTCAGAATGAATTTAGAGATTTTTTTGCCGATTATGTATGTAAGGGGGATGGCTTCAATCCACTTAGTAAAATACTTAGTGGCGGTGATAATGAATTTGTGGCCATTGGAGGAGGTAGGGTGGATTTTTCCCATGAGGTCGAGTCCCCACTATGTGAAGGGCCATGGAGATGTGATCGACCGAAGTTCCTATGTTGGAGCATGAATTAAATCACTATGTATCTTACATTGTGTTCATGGTGTTTTCTGTACAACAACAACTCAGAAAAGATACAAGTATCCTATCTCTCTTGAAAGGTAAATCTCTATCAGTAAGCCTCAAGAGATAACCCCAAGGTCTCTAATGTCAGGTCTTGACAATGCATAAACAACTCAGTGATAATGTGAAAATGCTGGTAGTCACAAGGGGGCTTACAAATGAACAATACTGGAAGCGTATTTTCATCAAATGCAGCAATGTGGTGATGCTTTTAATCCTAAAACTGACCCATATTCAAAGCAAACAACAAAAGAAATAAGGGTTGAGAGAGATTTCTAAGACTAAAACCTAAGATCAATCACAACAATGATGAATGCTACAGATGGACAAATACCCAATGAAACCAATCTCTATTTGATCAAGGGAAAGCCTACAACTCCATAGAAATGGTCCAATCTTCTAAGGAAATTGAAGATTTTCAGACTATGAATATTCATCCACATACCCAATAATTGATGCAATGTAAACAAGCATCCACAGTTGAACTTAGCACAAAATAAGGCCCAGACTAACTTTACACAACAAATTACAATCAACAAATTGCTAAAAGTATGGACCGGAGATCGATCAACATCACTAACATTTCATCATCATTGCAAAAGAACTAAAATCTAACATCTAACATTTGAGAATCAAGAACAAGAAACCATGAACTGTCAAAGTGTAACACAAAGCTTGCCAAATCAACAATCCAATTGCATTAACTTCTCCAACATTACATAACAGTTTCCAATCTCTTTCCTCTCCTATAGCTACTATTTTGCATAATCTAACTCCTAACTTAGCCAATTCTAGCTTCTAATCAACTCTTCTAACCTAGTCTCACCCCCCTTACAAATGAGAAGGCACTGGCCTTTTATAGAAAATTACATTTTGAATCAATGGCCAATATTTAATTCATCCAATGACACAAATTACAGCTCTAGAAGCATCCAATAGTTACATTTAATTTGGGAGTTCATGGTACATCATTATCCAATTGCATAAAAATGGTTACATCATGAAACAATGAGAAAACAATATTATGCTAGCTTGTCATTAATGCAAATTTTGATTGGATGATAAAATCAACTTCACATGTCTTCTAGAAACCCCTTCCAGTTGTAGACGGTTTGGGCACAAATTCTTATGCAAGTTCCACTTTTAAAATTTCAACTGAACTCTTCCATATTTCCCTTTTGGCATGAATCCATATGAAAGTTACCCTTTTAATATTTATTTAATCCTAAAAAATGGATATCATCATTAGTAGCTCACATGTTAAAAAAATCCAATCCAAATTAAACTTGAATAAAATTTTGGCCTTTTCAAAAACTTACAATTTTTTGTGGAAACTTTCCATTTTCAAAATTTTTTTATTTTCAAATTTTTTTCTCCATCTCAAGAATTTCAATTTTAGGAACATTTTAAAATTTCAAGGAAAAATTTCCATTTTGGGAAAAAATCATTTTGATAAAAATTTCCATTTTGGAAAAAATCATTTTTTTCCATTTTTGAAATTTTGGGTTTTGAGGGTTTGGATTTTGAGGGGGTCAAGGAATTTTTGGGAAAATCTTGAGGGAACAGATTTTCCCAAATTTCCTGGAGGGTTGAAATCCCCTAAACCTCATAACTTTTTTTCTAGAAGGAATTTTTGAAAAGTTCAAAAAGCAACCTTGCCTAATATTTCATCCTCTATCCACAGGTACAAAAAATATTTACATATAACATTGAAAATTCACTTCAAAATCTTCATTTTCAAATTCCAAGATAGGTAAATTTCCCCTAGAGCCTCAAAATATTGTCCTCACCAAACCCAGTCTAGATTTAATCCCAAAATAACCTCCCAAGAAGAGCAAAACCAAAATTCGACCAAGAGGCACAGATGCAAAAGAAAAAGAAGAGGGTCCCTACCTCCAGTGGAGTATGTGTGCAAAAATTGCACAACACATTGGCGACAAGTCCTAACAAACTCTAGTCCCTCTTTCTCAATGGTTGGCCGATAATACCCAAGTCTTGTTATCTTTTTGGATAGAGTAGGACCACTCAAATGAGACCCGCATATACCCTCATGTACTTCACATAAGGTTGTGTGTGCTTCATTAGTGTCAAGACATCGAAGAATGGCGTTGTCGAAGCTACAATGGTAAAGGGTGTCACTGACGATGGTGTATCGGGCAGATTTTTGGATAAAGGGCTTCCTTTGGTTGTTGGATAGGTTGGGGGAAAGGGTTTGGGACTTGAGATAGTCATAAATGTCTTGATACCAGGGAGAATCAAGATCAACAAGCTCGCATACCATCTTTGATTCTGGGATATCATATGTAGGGACTAACAACTGTTCTACCAAAAATTCAAAATGTGGCATGTTACTTGAGATGTCTAAGAGAGAGCCATTTTTAGCCATTACGTTTGCTACCTTGTTCTATGCTCTCAGGACTTGTTCAAAAGTTAACATGTGAAAATATGTCTGGAAGCTGTCAACCATTCATTTGTAAGGCATTAATTTCTCGTCTTTAGTGTCATATTCATCATTGACTTGATTAATGACTAATTGAGAATCTCCATAGACATGAAGTGTCCTTATTTTCCATTTTATTGCCATTCTAAGTCCTATCATGAGCACCTTGTATTCTACAATATTATTTGTGCATGGGAAAGCAATGAGAAAAGACTTGGGGATAGAGTCTCCTTGTGGAGTGATAAACGAAATTCCTTCCCTCGAGCCATGACTAGTATGGGACCCATCAAAGTATAGCCTCCAAGGTGACTTAGGCTCTGTATGAAATATGGAATCATTTGGAAAGTCTGCCACTAATGGATGGTTACTTTGCACAGGTGCCTCTACTAGTTGGTCTGCTATCACTTATCCTTTTATGACTTTTCTTTCCACATATTGAATGTCATATTTGCTCAAGATCATGACCCATTTTTCCAGATGTCTTGTTAGTGCTGCATGACTCAAAATATATTTTAGGGGGTCAATTTTTGCTACCAACTTTGTCTTGTGACTCAACATATAGTGCCTTAGCTTCTGAGTAGCAAAAACAACAGCTAGGCATGCACACTCAATGGTTGTATAATTTAACTCGTATCCAACTAGTGTGCGACTGATGTAATATATGGCCCTTTCTTCTTCTTCATGGTCATTCTATGCCAACAATGCCTCTAGTGCTGAAGTTGTAGAAACATATACGATCAAAGGTTTCCCTTTGATAGGTGGCATTAAAACAGGTGATAAAAAGAGATAATCTTTTATTAGTTGAAAATCTTCCTGACATTTATCTGTCCACACAAAGAGGATACCCTTTGGTAGAAGATACTAGAATGGTTGACATTTGTTAGCCAATTGTGCTATGAAGAATCTGATGGATTGTAACCTGCCTTGTAGTGTCCTGAGTTCACTGATCCCTTTTGGAGGAGGCATGTCTAGTATTGCTTTCATCTTGGTTGGATCAACTTCAATACCTCTATGAGAAACTATGTATCCCAAAAAATTTCCTGATGTGACACCAAAGACACATTTCTTCATATTCAAGTGGACCTTGTATTCTTCTAGTCTCTTGAAGATTTTATCTAACACATACAAATGATCTTTCCTTGTCAAAGATTTAGCCAAGAGGTCATCCACATAATCTTCCATTATATTTTGCATCATGTCATGAAAGATCATTGTCATAGCTCTCTGATATGTGGCGCTTGCATTCTTAAGACCAATTGGCATGACATTCCAATTGTATGTACCCTAAGGACAAGTGAATGCTATTTTATGTTGATCTTCAGGGGCAATACAAATCTGATTATAGCTTGAGAAACCATCCATGAGGTAAATCATCTCAAATCCTTCCATGAGATCAACTATGATGTCTATACTGGGCAACGAAAAGTCATCTTTTGGACATGCTTTTTTTAAATCTCTAAAATATGTGCAAACATGGATCTAACCATTTGGCTTTGCTACTGGTACAAGATTGGATATCCATTTAGCATAGTTGATAGATTGTATGAATCCTGCGTCTAGTAGTTTCTTGAGTTCAACCTTGACTAACAAAGCAATCTAAGGATGCATTTTGCGTAGCTTCTGTTTTACTATTTTTGTATCTGGAAGTAGTATAAAATGGTGCAAAATCAATTCTAAATCCAACCTAGGCATATCAACATATGAGCATGCAAAATTGACTTTTTTCTATGCAAAGAATTTGTGGAACTCAGGCTTCTCTTCTTTTGTTAGGGATGCTGCAAAGAGGACCATTTTGGGATCTTCTATTGTTGATATGGTCACTTATATGGTGTCCTCTATGATCATTTATGATCTCTCTTGAGTCACAAGAAGAAAATCAAGTCCTCCATCTTTGGGCACCTCAAAGAGGTTTTCACCAGTAGATATGTCCTTTATTTTTACTTTTTTGTCGTCAAAAGGTGCCTTTCGGTTTTCACCTAAAGACATTTTATTTTCTTCTTTATTTTTGTTTTTCATTTTGTGACTAGAGGATAGAGTAGTCTCCCCAAAGTAATCTACACAATCTAAGTAAATAGAAAATCCAACCTTGTGATCACCATTGGGTATTCCCTCATATAGTCCCATAAATTCGACAATGGCCTCATCATTTTGAAATGTGTCCATGATTGGCAGGCATTGTTGGTCCCAATCAATTAGTTGTGGGTAGACTAAGGAGATTCCATCGTCAGTATTAGTGAATTGTGGGGAGGACGTGGAAAGGATGCAAATGGATTCAGAGACATTGAAAATGAAGTTGTCATCATCTAATTCCCAATCGGATTCTATCCAATATTATCCTTCACCTGACTCATACTCATTATCAAAATAAGGGACAAAAGGACTATCATTATTATCGGTAGTATCATGTGATGGTTGAGGTGAATCCTGGTGATGGTCATTAAGTTCAGGTGGTTGGGTAGATAAGTCAGGTGTATGGCTGATGGAACTAGAGGATGATTCAATTTTGTCCTTATTCCTCGAGTCAAAGAGACTATCCCAATTTTCTTGTTTCTTTGGGACCTTTGGATTGTCAACTATGTCAATTTTAAAAGTTTTCCAAAATATTTGTTCAAAGGTAAGTTCTCCGGGCTCAAGGAACAAGTCATGAAGGTAGCAATCACTTAGGGATCTTTGGGAGCCATGCTCCCACTCATGGGAGTCAATTTCGGTGAGATATTCCTTAGTTGTCTTGACACTTTCTAAAGCATTCATGCTCTCACTTGAAATCACATTGGTATGTCGATCATCATTTTGAGGTGGACCATACCCTAACCCAAGATACTTTGGTCATTTGGAAGGCTCTATAGGTTCCCTTTGTCTAGTTTTATTTCTACCAAGGCCACTGGTTCCATCATAACCTTTATCCTTCATCATGTCATATCCTTTGCCATATATCTTAACTGGTAATGGGGGTAGGTCTTCCATTTCTTTATAAATCCATCCTATAATATCAACAATATCCTCATTGTTCATGTCTCCCCATTTTAAGAAAACTATTTTTGGGGGCACTTTGAAAGTTTCTTTTGGTTCCATTCTAAAACATGGCTGACCATAGACCTTCAAAGACTTGGGTATTGTCGTGATACTATATGTCGCATTTAGTTTAAATTCTCCACAACCTAGGTCCCAGATCTTAATTGTCAACTCATCCTTAGGAAGTGAGGAAGATGATGGCATGGTAGAAGATGTGGATGGAGAGGATGTGGATGGGTCAATGAATTTGGAGGAGTTTGAAAGTTTGGAACCTCTCAATTAATAGGCACTTGACATTATGAAATACCCCTTAAGTTAGTGCAATATTGGAAAGGGTCAGGGTGTCCATATATGGTGACCTTTGTGTCATCATAAGTAAATTTGAGGAATTGGTGATAAGTGGATGGAACGGCTTTGAGGGCATGAATGCATAGTCGACTGAGCAAGATGTTATATGGTAATTCAAGATCCAAGACTTGGCAAGTTGTGTCTACAATGACTGGTCCAACTTTGATGGGAAGAGTGATCACACCACGAGAGGAATGTTCCTCATCATCATATGCCTTTATGACTATGCTCTTTGTAGGGTCTACATAAGCATCAGAAAATCCTAGAGCCTTAACTAGTTTTAACGAACATATATTTAGTCCTCCTCTACCATCTACTAGAACTCATCTGACCTTATGCTTATAGATGAAAAACTCAATGTGTAACAAATCATTATGATTGGTCTTTTGTGATGAATAATCTTAGTCAAAAAATGTTACATGATGGGGTGTAGTGAGGTATCCCACCATGGACTCAAATTGGTTGACATCAATGTCTTGTAGGATGAATGACTCTTGTAGGGTCTTGTCAAGTATAGCCTTATGTGCGGGTGAAACGCGAAGCAACTCGAGTATGGATATTTGCGCAGGGGTTTTTCCTAGCTGGTCAATGAGGTCAAACTGACTCTTGGGTTGGGACTGCTTTGTTGATGGGCTAGATTGTGGTTGCTTTGTAGACAAACCAGCTATTGTAATTTTTGGTTGTCATGGAGGAGGACCAGCTATAGTGACTTTTTCATTTCAGGTGGTAGCATTGCATTTAGGTGCTCTTTTGATAGTTATGGTATTGACATAGTCATCATCAGTTTGGACATTATTAATGGTGGTTCCTCCTGAATAATCAAATGTAACACGAGCATAATTGGCTTGATTGTTATTAGTCTTGGGACCTAATGTGGAAGCTTTATTAGAACCATGGTCTTGTAGTGGGTTCTTATGAGTGGTATGGTCTACATTGGATGTAAATTGTGGCCCACTCACTTCAATTACGTGATTTTCAATAAGTTCTTGCATAATGTTCCTTAGCTACTAACACGAGGATGTTTTATGCCCTTTAGCCTGATGGCAATCACAAAAAGCATTATCATCCCACCATGATGGTTTAAACTGCCCTGGGTCATATGGTTTAGGATCCTCATGTGTGATGAGACCATTCTGAAGGAGCTTCTTAAGGACATCCTCAATTGGCTCTCCCAAAGATATGTATGTTCATCTTTTCGAGAATTGTCTTATCTGGCGGGGTTATCCTTGATTTTGACTATTTTGACCACTTTGGTTGTTGATGAGGGGTGTCAGTATTGTTGTTGGTTTTTTGTTGTTGTTGTTGTGTTCCTTTAAGAGCAACCACTGGTCCTATCATGTTTATAGCCTTGGCGTCAACAACACCATCATTGGTAACATGTTTATTTTTGACCCAATACTTATTTTTTCCAAGAAGTAGATTTACATTTGTGTTTTTAGGACCATATTTTAATTCATCTTTAGCAATTAGGGCTTTCTCAACTTGGACACCTTTTTGACTAAGTCTGTGAATGTTGAACAATAATGGACTTGCAATCCATATTTTAGTAGGCCTACAAGTGTTTGTAAAAACATTCCAACCTTTTCTCTTTCAGGTATATCAATATGGTAGTGACTTGCAAGGTTTCTCTATCTCTGGAAGAATGGGATAAAATTTTCACTAGTATCTTCTTATGTAAGAGTGCATAGGCTAGTGATGGAGGTGTCCATGTCAATGTTATATGAGTAATTTTTTATGAATTTTCATTTAAGTTCATCCCATGTTTTTATTCCTTTCAAGGTGGTGAACCATTCAAGTTTCGGCCCTATAAGGCTCTTAGAGAAAAGTCTTATTAAGTAAGTTTGGTCATAGGCAATGTCCATGCAATTGGTTGTGAATTCATGAATGTGTTCAATAGGACTCATCTTTCCTTTGTACTTGGTGAAGTTGGGTGCCACGTAGCTAGGAGGGAATGGTGGCATATATAAATTTGTGTCAAAAGGATATAAGTTTAGGTCATATGAAATGTGTGACCTCTTGTCGTATGCTCAAATGTCTTCTATAATATTTTCCATATTCATCATTTTGGCTTGCATGGAATCAATTATGGGGTTATTTGTGGCATCACAAAAGGGAGTGATAGATATGCCATGAGTCCCCATTTGTTGTGGAAAGAGGTTGGTGTTCTATTGTGGGATATGATGTGTTTTGGTTTGCATGTTGTTGGTGTTGAAATTTAGATTGGGGCTTTGTTGATGAGTGTGAATATGTGATGAGTATGTTGGAATATGTCCTCCAACCATTTGAGTTGAGACTTGGGGAATATGTTGACTATGAACATTTTGATGTCCAAATGATGCCATGTGTTGGGTATTTAGATTGCTTGGTCCAAATTGTTGGAATTGCCTATGGGGAATGTTCATGTTTTGTCCTTGGTAGGTATTGGTGTTGAATTGTGATGATGTGTTAATATTCAATTGTGGTCCTTGGATGAAGACACATGGTTTACTTCCTCTGGTGGGATTGAATGATGTTCCAATGAAAGGTCTTGATGAGGATACACCTAGGATACTAGATGACGCTCCAAATAAGGAATTTGAAGAGCTTTCCCCCATTGATATGGACCCAAAAGTGGCTCCAACTGATTGTGATGATATTGTGGACATGGTTGGCATTGATTGTGTCATGGATTGTGGCATGGTTGATGTTGGTTGTGACATGGCTTGTGACATGTTTGGTATACCCCCAAAGGATGTGGCATTGATTGAGTTGGGATTATTTTGATTGCTTGTGTCAATGGTGGTGGTATTAATGGTACTTGTGACAATTTGTGAGGTGGCACTGATAGAAGCATTGTTTTCAGTGTTTTGAGGTTGACTTGAGTGGTCATGTTGTTTGTATTGTTGAAATTAGGGTCAGGTGATTTCAATCTCAAAGTGTTAACGTCAAAGCCATGTGGAAATTTGGCTTCTTGAATTAGAAGTATGGCTAAATATCTATCTCTATCATGTAAGACCATTTCTTCTACAAAGGAGGCTATGTTTGGATCTTGGCCTATGCCTTCTATGTCTTCCTCAAGTATTTTTCCATGTTCATCCCTATGTATGAATGTTTCAAAGGTATTATGTGACAAGGATGGCATGTTCATGGGAGGTTGTGTGTTCATGTTGTTAAACGAGTCAGAAAAGCTCCAATTTGGGTCATAAGTGTTATTGTTGACATTGGGATTGGAGTCTTGTCCAAAGTTTTACATTTTTCTTCTCCTTCTTTGAAGCTTAGTCTCAACCATAAAAGGGGATTGCTCAAATGAATATGATGAGAATGAAAAATAAATGCAAGGATGATGCTAGACTATGTTTTTGGTCTTTTTGATAAAGGATGGCAATGCAAGACTATGCTTTTTTTTTTTTTTTGATAATAAGGGATGACAATGCAAGACTATGTTTTTGGATTTTTGATAATAAGGGATGACAATGCAAGATTGTTTTTGGATTCTTTTTTATAAAGGATGTAATATGACTATGTTGTCTAAAAGAGATGACTAATGCCAAAGGAAAATGAAGACTAGGATGATAGTGTTGACTAAGAAAGTGACCAATGCCAAGTCTAGATGACAAATGAGGACTATGATGACAATTTTTTGGATTTTTTAAGGATAAAATATGCAAGATGAGGACTAGATGTTTTGAATGTCTAAAGTATGAAAATGAAAAAGGTCTAAATGATTTGGAATAAAGTTGCTTAACCACCCTATGCTTGGTCTATGTCTCAATTTTGGAATATCAAAGGACTTGTTTGAAGGACTAAAGGACAAGGACAAAATGACAAGTGAGGTTTCCTAACTAGACTTATGAGTTGGAAAGGTCTCACAAAAGGACAATGACTAAAGAAGATAATAATGACCAATTCCAATGATAGCCTACTTTTGAAAGTCAAGATTTTGCAAAGTGAGGCAAGGTTTCCTAATCAAAATCTAAAAATGGAGTGAGGATGCAAGGACTAAAAATGAAGATAATAATGCCTAAGAATGAAGCTAGATTTTTTCAAGGATATCCTATGGGTAAAATGCAACCTAAGGATGCAAATGATAAAGAATTTGAGCAAGTTTTGGTCTAATTTTTGACAGGGTCTTCTGGAAAAAGATGACTGATGCCAGTTTGGACAGATTAAAACTCAGTTTCTGGTCTAAGATAGTTTTCTTTTTTTGTTAGGAGAATGCATCATTTCAAGTCACAAATGCATCTTAGGATGGAAAATGCAACTCAAATTTAGCAAATGCAACTCTACAGAAAGAAAATGCAGTCCAGTACTATGAATGCAACTTTCTGGAAAGAAAATGTGGTTTGATACAAGAAAATGTAGTGTTCTGCAAAACAAATGTAGTACAACAAAGTGAATGCAGTGTTCTAAAAGGAAAATGTGGTGCAACAGAGTGAATGCCTCATGGCAGATGCGGTGCAGAAAGAAAAAAGTATGATTTTATACAATTTTGGTCAAAATTCCAAGTTCTTTGATGTTGACTGTTTGTTTCCAGATCTAAAAGTGATGTTTGTTTTGTTTGAATTTCTAAAAATACTTGGAAAGCACAATATTTTGTCTTTTGAAACAAGCACAATAAAGACAAGCATGATCTTAGGTTAGGCTAGGACAATATTCGCTAGATTCCACATGGGTTTCCCTAGCCACATATTCGTAGCATGTGAATCTAGAAGCTTGGTTGCACAGGCTCCCCCTTGCAGTGCACTACCTCTCAGGCCAACCAAGTTTCCAAACCCCATAAATCTCCCATGGTAGGTTGACCACCTCTACTAAGAACTGTAAAGACGTTGATGCCTTCACAATGACCATTGTTGCATTAGCAAATATAAGGATTTTGGCTACTACACAAAGGTGTTTAGTTCGGGACCCCCATTCGAGTGGCCATACATGGGGCACAAGATTAAGCTTTGTTTAGGAGGAACTCCATCCTAAAGAGATTAAGCTCAATAGGGTTTTGCGGAGTACTACTTAGTTTGTATGACACATCTGCACTTGTAAGATTCCTAGGCTTTCCCTTAGGATTCACATTTATATACTAGTCGAGGGTAGCTTGGCTTTAGCTCCATTGCCGAATTGAGTTGCCTTGGGGTGAGTAATTTTTCACACCAAGGCCCAAATTCTAGATTCAATAACTATTTCTCTTACACCAAGGATCGCACAAGTGCACAAGGGGAGAGGATACTTCGATTATTGAATCAAGGTGAACACAAAAATGGATGGGTCTGGTTTTCTAATCACCTAGTTTGCACAAGGTGAGAGCATAATCACCTACCACCCCAAAAAAATAAAGCAAAGGACAAGAAAAGTTATTTTTAATGCACCAATTGAAGTGTTTTCTAATCTAGAAATCAATAAGCACAATGTTTCAACATTAAACCCTTGGACAATCAAACCTACAAAACCACAAGTTAGTAGTTTCTAAAGAAATGTCTTGGACCCATGAAATACTTAAAACCACATGCTACAATAAGCCATTAGTAACCAAAAAAACTCTAGACTATAGATTGTAAAAGGAGAAAAATAGAATGCCAAAAAGAAATCAAGTGAAATATGGAAAAACTTGAGAGAAAAATTTCACCAGGAAAATGCATCACAACAGAGCGATTGCATCGCTCTAGGTGATAGATGCATCATAGTTCTAGATTTTGGAATCTGTTAGATGAATGCAACAACCTACAAGACAAATGCATCCTGACTGATCAAATGTGTCACTCTGCAAAGTGTATGCATCACAACAGAGAAAATGAGATGTTCTAGTCAGTGAATACGTCACGAAAAATTGAATGTGTCGTTCTATAGATCAAATGCATCATTGCCATACCTGTAGCTATAAAATAGAAAATGTCGTACAAAAAAAAATGTGTGATTTGGCATTGGGTTCACCAATGTAACTAAGAGAAATTATCCTAGGGTTAGCAAATCAAATGCATAAACATAAAACCCAAAGTAATAATGAAGTGCAAAGGAGAAACATGAAAGAAAAATGAAAGATCTCACCAAATGTCTTCAATCTCCATGACTGACCTCCATTACACCTTCTCAACTTGCTGCAAATACGATGTTACCCTCATATTTATGATGAGCAAACTAATGAAAATGACAAGCCCTAAGCAAATGTTGAAGGATTTAACATGCCAATATGCAAATACTATGCTAATATGCAACTGGTAAGCATGAAACTATGTCTAAATTATGCCAAATGAAATGCTAGTATACCTATGACAAAATGACAATAATGAAAAGATTGCAAGAGTATGACAAGAGTGCAAGAGATCTAGATAGCATGAGGTGACAAAATGAGACCAAAATTTCCATTTTATAAAAAATGCAATTTTGAGTGAATGGCCAAGATTGAAGATTGACAAGTGCTCTAGAATCAATGGACTAGATTCAACTTGACAACCCACAATTATGGTTAGGGAAATATTAGGGAAAATTCAAAATAAATGGAAAATATTAATTTTTAGAAAATCAAATCAAGGGTGGACAATGAATGTGACAAGAGATAAGATTGGCACAAAAAAGGAGGTGGTTGGAAAATCAAGTAATAATAGAAATTAATTTGATTTTTGGGCAAAAAAGACTTTTGAACTAAAAATAAATTTAATTCAAGAAAAAGGTGGGGACCACATGACAGTAAATAATTAATTTCAATTATTTACTAAAGAGAGGAAATGTCAAATGAGACAATTAAATAATTAAAATAATTATTTAATTAGAGAGGGTGACCAATAATTAAATAAATTAAAGAATCTATTCAATTATGAGAAGGCTTTCAAAATTAGTAACATATTAAACAAATAAATAAAATTTATTTATTTAATAATCAGGAAGACATAATGGATAAAGATAATTAAATAATTAAGAAATTTATTTAATTATAAGAAGACTTTAGTCAATTAGTGACGTATTAAATAAATAAATAAATAAATAAAATTTATTTATTTAATAATCAGGAGGAATAAAAAGGACATCAATTAAATAAATAAATATGAATTATTTAATTAATAGTCAAAAGTGGACTAAGGACATACTTAAAGTGTCTTAATTATGTTAGGAAGAAAAGATGGAAAAATAGAGCTTGCAAGCTTAGGTCATTTTTTATGTGTCTACAATGTGATTTGAAATCATCATATATAATTTTGAAAAGCATGAAATTAGGATGCTCAACTAATGAATCCCTAAAGAGAAAGAAAAACTTTTTAAGGTTGTTAATGCCATTGTAGACAATTGATTGTAACTATGTGAGCCCTATCAACATTGTCTGCACATAAATGGTCAGCATTGATTGGACATAAGCCAACAACCAACAAACTACATTTTTTTCAACAATTTAAAGATCTACCCAGATGAGTTGTATTCTTTTATTACTCTTTCTTGGATTCACTCTAGTTTTAATTTAAATCTATATTCTTAAAGTAGACAAACACATTTACTTTCTGTCTCAGCTATGAAAATGTTGTTTTAATAGCATTTGTTGGAGGGTTGTGAATTTTATGAGTTGTACAGTGAGAAGGAATTTGGTTCAAATTATTCATTTTACATTGAGTTACAACACATACTTCAAAATCAATAGCGACTGTCTTGGAACATGTGCATAAAAAATGACCTTCATTATCCTCATTAGGCTAACTAGGCCTAATTTACAAATGAACATACCTTTAAACATTCAACAACCTCTTGAAATTTTTGGGGCAACAATTCTCATGTATCCAAACACTCAAATCCACAATTGTCTTAGGAGAAATTCACTCCACCGTGCCAAACCACAAAACCCTTATTTTATGCTAGTATGAGGAGGTTTATTGAAAGGAATGGTTCCACACCTTACCAGAACATGCCACAACATCAGACCTTCTTAAAATCACTTGCACAAACTCAAAAGACAATCACCCAACCTTTACATGCAATATTTTATCAAACCCTAGGGTGAAACCTCATTTTTCATGCCCTTTTCCATCAAAATCTACAAGGGTAGCAACACAAACCCTATCAAACTTATTCCCTTTCAAAAAATAAGCACCCTAACATCAAAATGGGTTTCTAAATATGTATTGGGTATGTGGAAACATATAGAGATTGAAAAAGAGAACACATTAACCCTGTGTGAAACCTTACAGTTCAAAGAAACATCAGATTTCTTGTAAAAATATGAAAAATGCAAGGAAACAATGAATTTTATTGATCTTGTTCTAAGTACATGGTAAATTTTTGCTAGGCATGGTAAATTTATGCTAGGAATGGTCTTCTTTTGCACCCAAACATGTGGAATTGCGCTGAGCTACATTCAACCGGTTCGATCCCTTAACGGTTCAAAGTGCAAAAGTGCATCAATCTTTGATGGGGTATTACTCAGAAACCATGGTGCTTAAAAAATCTCCATCTAATCCTACAAGACCACATTGGACCCCTCTACAAAAACCTCTCTCAGTTTTGGCTATCTTAGAGTGGTTTTCCCGTGGCAGGAAAATTTTACTTGGTGGAAAAAGTGTCAAATGCAAGCAGTGCAAAGTTGCAAAGTGGTGCAACTTTCATTCTGTAACTTGTGTGACCAAACAGACTATTCCAAAACATTAGGATAGGTTTTTTTACACTAGGCATAGTACTCTTTCACACCCAAACACATGGAATCACTCTGAGCTATGTTTAACCGGACTGATCCCTTAAGGGTCCAAAGTGCAAAATAGCCACAAACTTTATCATGTTGTTACTTAGATATGTGATGATTAGAAACTTCTCGTCTAATCCCACATGATTATGTTGGTCCCCTCTACAAAAACCTCTCTCGGTTTTGGCTATCTTAGAGTGGTTTTCCTGTGGCGGCATAATTTCACTTGATGGAAAAAGTGTCAAATGCAAGCAGTGCAAAGTTGCAAAGTGGTGCAAATTTCATTCTGCAATTCATGTGACCAAATAGACTATTCTAATGCATCTAAATAGGTATTTTTACAATAGGCATGGTCCTCTTTCACACCCAAACATGCAGAATTGCTCTGAGCCACATTCAATCGGATTGATCCCTTAAGGGTGAAAGTGCAAAATGGCTGCAAACTTCAACATGTTATTACTCAGATACCGTGATGCTTAGAAACTTCTCATCTAATCCTAAAATATTTCATTGTGCCCCTCTACAAAAATCTCTCTCGGTTTTGGCTATCTCAAAGTGGTTTTCCCATGGCGGCGGAATTTCACTTGATGGAAAAAGTGTGAAATGCAAGCAATGCAAAGTTGCAAAGTGGTGCAATTTCATTCTATAGTTTGTGTGACCAAAAAAACTATTCCAATACATTTGAATATGTATTTTTACACTAGGCATGTTCCTCTTTTGCACCCAAACATGCGGAATCACTTTGAGCTAAGTTCAACCAGACCAATCCCTTAGGAGTTGAAAGTGTAAAATGGCTACAAACTTCAGCATGATGTTACTTGGATACTGTGATGCTTAGAAATTTCTCATCTAATCCTATAGGATCACATTGGGATCCTCTACAAAAACCTCTCTCAATTTTTGCTATCTTGGAGTGGTTTTCCCGTGGTGGCAAAATTTCACTTGATAGAAAAAGTGTCAAATGCAAGCAATGTAAAGTTGCAAAGTGGTGCAAATTTCGTACGAGAAATTGTGTGACCAAATGGAATATTCTATTGTGTCTAAATATGTATTTTTACACTAGGCATGGTACTCTTTCACACCCAAACATGTGGAATTGCTCTGAGCTACATTCAACCTGATCGACCCCTTAAGGGACAAAACTACAAAATGGCTGCAAACTTCAGCATGTTGTTACTTGGATACCATGATGCTTAGAAAATTATTATCTAATCCTATAGGAGTGTTTTGGGTCCCTCTACAAAAACCTCTCTCTTTTTTGGCTATCTCAAAGTGGTTTTCCCGTGGCTATGAAATTTCACTTGATAGAAAAAGTGTCAAATGCAAGCAGTGCAAAGTTGCAAAGTGGTGCAACTTTTGTTCTGCAATTTGTGTGACCAAATGGACTATTCTAACACATCTAAATAGGTATTTTTACATTAGGAATGGTCCTTTTCTACACCCAAACATGTGGAATCACTCTGAGCTACGTTCAACTAGATTGATCCCTTAAGGGTCCAAAGTGAAAAATGGTTGCAAACTTCAACATGTTATATGGATATCGTGATGCTTAGAAACTCCTCATCTAATCCTACAGGATCATGTTGGGCACCGCTTCAAAAACCTCTCTCGGTTTTGGCTATCTCAGAGTGGTTTTCTCATGGAAGCAAAATTTCACTTGATGGAAAAAGTGTCAAATGCAAGCAGTGTAAAGTTGCCAAGTGGTGCAACTTTCGTTCTACAACTCGTGAGACCAAATAGACTATTCCAAATCATTTGAATAGGTATGTTTATTCTAGGCATGGTCCTCTTTAACACCCAAACATGCTGAATCACTCTGAGCTATATTCAATTGAACTGATCCCTTAAGGGTCCAAAGTGCAAAATGGCTACAAACTTCAACATGTTATTACTCGGATACCGTGACGCTTAGAAACTTTTTGTCTAATCCTACAGGATCATGTTGGGCCCCTCTACAAAAAAAATTCTCAATTTTTGCTATCTTAGAGTGGTTTTCCCTTGGTGGCATATTTTCACTTGATGGAAAAATTGTTAAATGCAAGCAGTGTAATGCTGCAAAGTGGTGAAACTTTTGTTCTACAAATCATGTGACCAAACAGACTATTCCAATGTGTCCAAATAGGTATTTTTATGCTAGGCATGGTCCTCTTTCACACCCAAACACGTGGAATCACTTTGAGCTATGTTCAACCAGACCGATCCCTTAAGGGTCCAAAGTGTAAAAGGGAAGGAAACTTTGACAGGCTATTACTCAGAAACTGTGACACTTACTAACTCTCTATCTAAGCCTACAAGATCATGTTGGGCCCCTCTACAATAACCTATTTCAATTTTTGTTATCTCAGAGTTCTTTTCCTGTGGTGTCCAGTTTTCAGTTGATGGAAAAAGTGTCAAATGGAAGCAGTGTAAAGTTGCAAAGTAATGCAAATTTCATTTTGTAATTCATGTGACCAAACTAACTGCTCCAATGCATCCTGATAGGTAGGTTTATGCTAGGCATGGTCCTCTTTCACACCCAAACAAGCAGAATTGATATGAGCTACGTTCAACTACCTTGATCCCTTATAATGGCATGCAAAACAATGGAAAAGAGAAACATACACACAACGGTTGAGAAGTCTGAGTATTTCACACAATAAGTGTATGAGCATTGGTACAGCGCACCTTGTTCCTCCATTTGATGAAGAAGGTCTAGTTCAGTGGTTTTAGTCATTATAATGTCAAATAAGGCCATGCTAGGCCATTTTGTAATCTTGCTTTTAGTTTTGAGTTAGTGTGGGGTCATTTGAGTCAATTATGTAAGTACGAATAAGAAAATAACATTGGTAAAGGCATTGGAAGAGATTACTAATGTTGCCCCTATTCAAAATTTTGAATTTAGGCCTTATAAGCAAGGCTAGATGAGGTGAAAGGAAGAAATTACTTGAGAATAAGTTAGAATAGGTTGGAAATAGGGCGAGGTTGTGGATTTTGATGTGTTCAAATAGTTTGCAAGGACAAGGGAGGTCAAAAGTATGTTATGGCATGATGCCCTAATTAGTAATAGAGGGGTTTTGAATGAAAAAAAGAGGTTTGAGGGAGTAAAAGTGGGTAAAGTCAAGGGGCAGTATAATTTGGTAAATGCTACCCAATGGTGTTTTCCAATTGGAGGAGTAGTTGAGAGCATGTTGCTTTGTTAAATAGATCTATTCAGGGGTCTAGGATAGTGTTGAGTCCATTTCTTATTTGTATTATAAATTATAGCTTGTTTTCTTTTGAGTCCATTTCATATACAAGAAATAATATTGCAAAAATTTGACATATAAATCTTTTGACGTGTTTATATGGTGATGCATCAAGAACATAACAATTTATTTTGCACTATCAGGATTATGCTGTGAAAATGTTTAAAGACTATTGAAGATAAATGTTTGTATGATAATGTGTCAAGAATTTAACTACTTCATCTACTCTGAATATTATGTTTTGCAAGTGTTGTGAAGATTATGTATCATTTTCTTAATTGATTTGTTCCAATCAAAGGATTAAATATATTGAAATATTTTTATGAATCATTTCATGGAATACCAATTGAAAACTTATTTTTTTCTTGTAGATAAAGTTGTTTAGCATCAATCAATTAATATTCAAGACAAACCATGAAGAACAACAATGATCAATTCTAGGGCTAACCAATTAATAAGTATACATGTGAATAAGTCAAGCATGTACATGTGAATAAGGGAAGCACAAGTACTCAAAAACATGTAAGCATTGGAGTATACACACAAATACATAGTATACACAAATTAATACAAATTATATGCACAAATACAAGGTATACACATGAAAACACATAAGTCACAGAGTATACATTGGAACTCATGTAAGTCACAAAGTATACACGTAAGTTGTAAACTATACACTTGAATACACGTAACTCATATCTATTGAACCATCAATTTAGAATGGAAATATGGACACCATAGATAAAAAAATATTTGTATTAACCAAATAGCCATGTAGGCATACATCAATATATGTCGATATAAGTATGAAATATAGTTACAAAATAGACATATAGGCTTACGAGAATGCCATATAGGAATACAATGTCAAATATATCCAATAAAAAATATGTACAAAACTGCCATGTAGGCATAGAACAAAGGGATCTGGAATCAAAAGTCATTGCTCTCCATTCTTTGGAAATAAATTATTTCATTTTTCTTATCGATCAGATGGAAATAGGTCTCTCACTTGTTTGTGTTGCACTCGAGGAGTGCTCATGTTGCTCCTCCTAGTGTCTAGTTCATGGTGAAGTTTTAACTATTACAATAAGAAATAAAGACATTAATATATAGAAATTACATTATAAAAATGATAAATTTAACAAAATAATCACTTACCACCATCTCATGATCTCTCTCCATGAGGGAAATATTCACATGCCCATGCTCAAGCGTACTCAAGCCTTGTATAAACCATCTAAATAGAAATTAAACTACGAATCAATAATGGATTGATTTTTCACTAACTAACATCTATAACAACGAATGTAAATTGAAATTTACTAATTTTCCTCACACTTCCCTTGTCAGAGCCATCGAGGATTGTATAGCAGATGAAACACCGATCTCCATTGCCCTCATCACATTCAAAGGTGTATTGGCTTGCAACAAGTGAAAATAAAACAACTGAGTTTGAATGATGTGCAATGTAACTTAATCAACAATATGAATATAAACTACACCAATCTATTAAGTATAATTCATTATTTAAACTCTTTATTCTATTTCCTCCATGTAAGTTTGAGTAAATTCACTGGCATTGGGAGGTGTTCCCTTGAAACCTCCAATATTAGCATGTTCAACATCTAAAATCACATATTAAAATCACATTCGTAAAACAATGCTATTAACATGTAATAAATTTATAATTGTTTACCAGTTACATACCCCACCAATAGGTGTATTGTAAAAATAAGTAGGTGGTGGGCCAATGTATCCAGTCTCAACACTATGACCCTACAATTTTATTAAAATCATAAAACTAAATTAGTTAATCTTGCATTTTAAAATCAAAATTTAATAAATTAAATTCAATGAACATGCTAAATTTTACCTGACTATCAATGCCATATGCCTCATGCAAAATGTTAGTTTCCCTCTCCATTTCCATAGTTGTAGAAGGATCATGTGTAGCAACCTCCTGAGTGTTGGTGTGGTCATATGAACAAGTCACCCGACAATATTGACATGCATGGGTTCGAAGTCCACCACTCAAAGACTCCCTTGGATGGTGTTATAGAATAGGGCTAGTATGATGGATGAAACCTTGGGTCAAAGTGTTAATTTTCTACAATGTTTCTACATTGACACTCTCCTTCACGACAGAAGGCATAACAACGTGCTCATGAGGCGACCTAGCAAGAGCTCGTCTCCCTTGCCACGTAGGATCCTACTGTGCACCAGGTCTATCCCGAGTCAACCCTCTACCTCTCCCCTGGAAGTCCCTCATATCAAAATAATTTGGGATTTTTTTCAATATGAACTCACTGTATAGTTTCCTAAAGAAATACTTCAAAATTCACAATTGTTACACAGTGGGTAATCAAAGACCATGTACCACCTATCATAAAAAGAGTTCCTAATTTGTTGGTGGTGGAACCAATGAATAGGAAACCTCTTTGCATTGAGGGTAATATTTTTATTTGTGTGTGGGTTAGTGAATAATGAGCAAAAATCACCTTTTTTAATTTTTAAATCCTTTACATATTTATATGATAGTTTATCCGCATAATAAGCCCTAGCCACCTGCCTCCTATCCTGCCATCCAGTTATTTGTTTGCTAATTAAATATACATTTTTTAACATATCTTTCAATGAATTTTCTAGGGTCATTCTTTCTGTGGCTGAACCATTTGGATCACTCAACCTACTGATTAAATCCTCAATTTTCTTTTTTTTGTTCTCAATTTCACTCATTAAATTTTGTTGAGTTCTAAGAGGGTGTTGAGTGATTGGTGGAGGAGGTTGTTGTTGTGGTTGATTTTGTTTTTTAGGATTTGGTTGATCTTCTTGTTGAGTATTTTGAGGGTTTTCAGGTTGATTTACATCTCCTACAAATTCAAAAAAAGAAAAATCAAATACAACCTGAAACTAACAAATTCAACCTAAAACTAACAAATTTGAAACAAAAAGAAAAAAATCCTTACCTCTCACACCTCTTCCTCATTGTGGCACCATTTTTGTGAAGAAATAGAAACCCTTGGTGAAGATTTTTTCACAATGCCTCTTTTGAGAACACAAATACAAAAAATGGGGGTTTTGGCCGTCGACACAACAAAAAAATAGTCAAAATGTAGAATGAATGACTTTCAATTTTTTTTTGCTTTTAACATGCCATAACGTGAGTGTGTTATAATGCACTCATGTTATGGGCTCGTTGTGGCCAAGCCTTAGGCTCAGCCCATGAAGCCATAATGTGATCGCATTATGACTTTTCAAAACTTTTTTTGAAAGTGGCCACAAATTGGCTACCCATCTCCATGCACCCACCCAATATATACCATCCATTTTTTATGTCTAGGAATATTGATCCATCTTCATCTAATTCACAACTACTTGCTATAGATACCCATGTAAAATCTTGGTAAAATGCTTAACATCAATCCCAAATTAGATTTCTTCCAATTGAAAGAACTCATTGAGATGTTGTCTGTCCATAAAGAAGCCTTTGCTTGGGATTATCAAGATATGAGAGGTGTTCATCCCACTACTTTTACACACCATATCTATATATAGGAAGGGAGTAGACTTGTGCAAAAACCTTAGAGAAGATTAAACCCAACAGGTTACGAGAAATAGTTAAGGAAGAACTTTAGAATTTGCTCAATGTGGATTTATCTAGCCTATATTAGATAGCCAATGGGTGTCCCCACTTGTAGTAGTACCTAAAAAGAATGGAAAGTGGTGAATATGTGTTGGTTATAAGGCCCTTAACAAGGCCACCAAAAAGGATCATTTCCCACTTTCTTTCATTGACCAAGTCTTAGACACCTTAGCTGGGAAAAATTTCTCTTTTCTTGATGGGTTCAGTGAATATAACCAAATCCACATTTCCCCAGAAGACCAAGACAAAACTAATTTTACTTGCCCTTGGGGAACATTTTCCTACAATGTCTTACCTTTCGAACTATCTAATTCACCCTCTACTTTTCAACAAGTTGTTCTAAGTATTTTTGTTGATTTAATTCATGATTGCATAGAAGTGTATATGAATGAATTTATTGTTTATGGTAACACATATGAGTAAGCTAAGGAAAATATTGAGAAGGTACTTAAATGATGTATTGATACTAATCTTTCCTTGTGTCATGAAAAGTGTCATATCTTAATGAATGAAGGTATTGTGTTGGGTCATTATATTTATGAAAAAGGAATTCAAGTAGATCTGAAAAAGGTCAAGATTATTCAAGGAAATTATTCAAGACTTTCCTATGCCTACTTGTGCAAAGGATGTATGTAGTTTCCTAGAACATGTTGGTTATTATTACAGGTTTATTCAAAATTTTAGCAAGATTTCATCACCCTTGTTTTTGTTGCTAAGAAAGGATGTAGATTTCTCATGGACAATAGAATGTTAGTAAGCTTTTGAAGAAATCAAAGGTAAGCTTATCACAACACCTATGCTATGAGGACCAAATTCGGAACTCCCATTTCATATACATACCGATACATCATACACTTCTATGGGAGTTGTCCTTGGACAAAAGGAAGACACCCTCTTTTATGCTATTTATTATATCAGTAAGAATTTTACTAGTGCAGAGGTAAATTATACTGTTATTGAAAAAGAGTTTTTGGTTGTAGTTTATGTAATAAATAAATTTCACCACGATATCATGAGATATAAAAAAATTGTACATACGAATCATTCTTTCATTAGATTTTTGATGAAAAAACCTATCATTACTAGGTGAGTGATTTGGTGGTTACTTCTTTTGCAGGAGTTTGATATTACTATCCTCAACAAACCAGGGAAAGAGAATATGGTGGCTGATTTTCTCTCCAGACTACAGCATGATGATGAACCAACTCTAGTCGATGACACCTTTCTAGATGAACATCTTTTTGCTATCCCAGCAAAGAGTCTGTGGTACAGTAACATGGAAAACTACTTGGTTACTTGCAAGTTCCCACCTCATTTCTCTCCAAGGGAACACCAAAATTTGTTGGGACTCAGTGGTGATTACATGTGGATTAATGGGATGCTCTTTCACCGAGGTCTTGATAATATCATGCATCAGTTTGTGCCCAAAGAAGATTTCTTTGAAATTTTACACACATTTCATACAGAACCTTGCAGAAGAAATTTTTCTTCCCATAGGACTTCCCAAAAGATCCTAACCACTAATTGTTATTGGCCCACACTCCACAAGGATAGTAAGCGTTATGTTCAACATTGTGAAAAATGTCAACATATGAGGCAGTGTACCCACTTTGATGAAATTACTTTACACCCTCAGTTATCCATAGAACCATTTGAAAAGTGGGAGTTAGATTTTGTAGGGCCCATTAATCCTCCCTCTCAAAATAAAGAATATATATTGGTTTGTGTAGACTATGCCACTAAATGGGTAGAGGTAGTAGCCTTAAAGCATGCTAGGGATACTAAGGTTGCTAACTTTTTGTATTCTGAGATTTTTACTAGGTATGGTGTGCCTCACAAAATTTTCATGGACCAAGAGCATAGTTCACCTCCGACTTGATTTTAGCGTAGGTACAAGAATATGAAATTAAACTTTTGAAGTATTCCCCATATCATCCACAAGCCAATGGGTAGGTGGAAGTAACCAATCGAAAATTGGAATTTAATATTCTTACAAAGAAAGTAGCATTGCACAAGAAAGACTGGGCATAAAGACTTCCTGAAGCAGTTTGGGCCTATTGCACAACCGGGAACACAACCACAGGGATGACACCATATGAGATTATTTATGGCAAGAGTGTTGTCTTGCCAATTGAATTCAAAGTGAAGACTCTATGCATTTCCCTTCAGTTTGGAATGAGCCTTAGTGAAGCACAAAAGGAGAGACTTTCTTAAATCCACTCACTCGATGAAATGCATCAAGAGGTTCTTTTTCATATAGAAGTGGTATAGAGGAAAAGAGTGTAGTGGCATGCCCATTTCATTTGGTCATAGACATTCCAACTAGGGGATTTGGAATTACTCTATGACTCATGGTTCTTAGACTTCAAGGGGAAATTCTACACTCGTTGGCTCAGTCCCTATGAAATTCAAACTGTGTATGATAATAGTGTTGTTCAACTGTGTACTGTGGATGTTGAATGTGTGACTCTTCTTGTTAATGGGCACCATCTAAAACTCTACAAACAACCTCTTTCAAAGGAAACATTCTTTTGTGACATGGTGAAGGAATTTACTATTGTTCCTTTTGGCCTCCTCAAAGATTGAGCATAAAAGAAAAAAAAAAGAGAAATAAAAGAAATAAAAGATCCAACAGTGAAAACCTTTGCGCAGTATTGGTCAGTTGACATTTGAAAACTAGTCTCCAAAAATGGTTATCTCACATTACAACATGCGATCAGTCAATGATATCTCCTGTCACTACCTATTCTATGGTGTGACAAGAGGTTCTTTTAGTTCCTAGCACTTTCTGGTGTGAATGGAACTTCTTTTCTTCTTGTCACAATTTTTCATTGACATGAGTTACCATCTGATGTGGTGAATGCTACTTGTGGGACCCATGCCATTCTGCCACTTGTTGCAGTCCTTTCCCCACTTGCCATTTTCCCATGTGGCAATCATTCTTGTTGTTTTTTTCACACCACTGATCCACCCGCGGTCATCATTTTTCCTTCCTATAGTCATTTCCATTTTTGTACAACTTCCTTATTTTCCTGATCTTTTCACATCTCTCCTCACATCATCATCGCCCTAGATTATACATTTCCATCCAATCAACGATGCATCTCTAACTGTCATCAAACAATTTTTGGTAATAGGGGGTATTATTTCCATCTTTTATTAAATGTATTAAATGTTTCTTTATTTTTCTAATAACTATGTGCAATGACCGAGATAGTTCATCCTTCAACTAGGGGGTTGTCATGTGTTAAGTGTTTATCCCTAGCTTTGTTGGTTGTGCCTTACCCGATTATCATTTCTTATCATCCACCACATCATAACGGTCATCTTTTTACCTATTACTACCCATAACCCACATTTACCACTTTGATTATCTACTATTTTTTTTCTACTATCCCCATTGTTCAAAGCTCATGCCATAGTTTACACCATGGGAGGTGACCATTCTACACATGAGTCAAGCACCATGACCAAGCTTATGACCAACAAAGAGGCATACAATATTTTTAGATAGGCTGGTTGGATGGTATATTTTGAGAAATTATGTGGCTTTGATGATGAGGTCGCTATGGAGTTTGCTACAAGGTTTCATAAAAAGAGTGTTACTTTAAGGGGTTTGTAGTTTCTAGTCATAGTTTAGATGGTTGCTTTGGCCACTGGCCTTCCCTAGACAAGAGATTTGTTCTTTCCTAACTCTAGTACGAGGGTTCCGGATCTTGAGCTCCACCATAATAATTTTTTGAAAAGAGGAGAGTCTTCCAAGTATGTGCAAGGCCAAGATCACAAACAAAATTCCTTTCCATCTATATGGGGTGAGGTAGCTAAATTTTTGATTTAGTATATTACTTGTGAAATTTGATATGAGTATATTCATGGCCATCATATTTGTCTCATGCTACATTTATGAAATGCCCAGCTTGTCAATCTTCCATTTTATTTTCTTTGTTCATTAAAGAGTTCCTGTAGTTAGTTTCATAATGGTCGCGACAATTATCTTACCCATCATGGGTTAATCAAGCTAATATTTATGCATGGCCTCCACTCTATACAACCCCCAATAGAATGGGATGATTTTGTGAGTCATGAATACACTGGAAACCCTACTGATCAAAAACTAGAAGAAACCCTAGTTGGTGAGTCTTCTAAGAAAAATAAGCAATCAAAAGAAACTCATGTCGAAAAAACCCCCAAAAAACAAAAGCTTAGCCCTAGCGCTAAGACTGCCTCAACCTCATAAGTTATAGAAACCCCAACTTTCATTAGGCAAAGCACAAGAAATTCTAGTAGGTTGGATAAGCTAGTGGAAGCAGCTCATTCCCTAACTGATGTGGAAATTTTAGGGACACAATCCTTTGGTAAAGGAACTGGCAAAGCAGCTAGGGAACTTAGACATCATAATCAACATAAAAAGACATAGCAAACCGAGAAACCCCAAACAAAGACTCTCCCTTATGATGAGATAGAGGACCCTGCATTGATAAATGAATGTCCCAATGATATGTTCCCTAGTTAGAAACCAAAAAATGTTGACCAAAAAATTGAAGATGAGGAGAACCCTGAGGATATATGGAGGAATGAAGCCCTTAAGGTTAGTATAGAAATGGCTTTATGGAGTGGGTGAAGACACTCTTCCTAAAACATAAATCCAACATAATGAGGAAACTTTGAATGATAATGAACACACTATAGAGGAAGAGGACTATAATCAAGATGATATAGGTCTTTGTTAGAACAAGGGTATTGAAGAAGCTAGAAGTATGAAAGAAGGCCCTACTCCATCTTAGGAGAAAAATGAAATTGCTACCGATCCAGAGGCATCAAAGGTTCTTGTTGTTCCTAATGAAACTTCAAAGACAGATTGCTCTTAGCCATTCATCCCATTTGATCAAATTTTCCAAATCATTACAAATCTACAAAAGGAAAATCAACAATTGAGAACTCAGCTACTAGCTACAACAGGTAACCAACAAAAAGACATAATTGAAGGGGAAACTGTAGGGCCAAGTCAAGTAACTGGTGAATAATTCACCTGGGTTGCACTCAACTATTTGCATGAGGATATGCAAATTCCCAAAGCTAGGGGGAAATGATGGGTGTTAAAAATGTTCAATTTTATGTCTTTTTACCTTTTATTTTGTTCTCAATTCACCTTATTCCTAAGTCCCCTTTGCCATTAATTGTTAGGAAAATAGAGGATATTTGATATGTTTTTAATAGGTGGAAGAAATCCTTTTAAATTCTAAAATTGTTGAAATAATAATGTCTTTCGAATGAATTGCTACAGGAACTCAACGTGGAAAGGGACCGAGTTAGTATGTGCAATTGAGCATAAAGAGTGGAGCAGTTTGGGAACCGTGTTACACAAGGATATCTAATATTGTTTTTGTATTTTTTTTAAACTAATAGTTATGTAACCAATGTGGGTTATGGCCTATGGCCAACCCAATCAGTTAGATGTTTTAGTTTGTTGGCCATTGACCATAACAAATTGTCTTTTATTGTTTTATTCGGTCGTGGTTGATGAACATACAAGCCTATATATGTGTGTTTCAAACTAAATTGAATATATAGAATATACATCAAAATTTTAGTTGATGATATTATTATTTTGAATATTGGATGCATTGATCATGGTTTGAGATAGCATAAATGTTCTTTTGTGCTCACCCTATGGACTAGAAGAAGGCCCCCTCTTTGGAAGCTTGGTGAGATCATTTTATGGTTTATTAGTTTATATCTTTTATATCTCATGCAATTTTATTTATGTTGAGTGCATATTTGTTAGGTGTGCTATGAATCAGTTTAATTTCTATTCAAGATTAAAAATCATTGCTAATACAACCTATGTGATTAATTTGGTATTAAAATAATTGCAATGAATTCTCTGTGGAATGTAATTGTGGTCTGAGGAGCAAGTGTGTTTCACTTTGTAGGTTAATTTCCATGTTTCTTATTTCATATTATGTTGTTTTTCATTCTGTAAAGCTTCCTATCACATTCCATTCACTTCTCATCTCTCTACTGTTGTATTTCATCCTCCTATCACATTTCATCTTCCTATCGCACTACAACCTTCTGTCACAATTGAACTTCCCATCGCCTACACTCTTTCAATACATCTTTGGAAACTGAATTCTTTCCTTTACTATTGTAATGAATGTTGTTAATATTTATACTAAAGAGTGTATACCATAATATATTGAGTTTGTGTTATTCAAGTTTAACCAAAAATAGATAGATAGATTGAAGTAGGTAAGCAACAATTTAAGAAAGAATTTCATTAATTTTCAAAGTGTTCTTTTGAATTTTAGATTGAGAAGCTCGTGTTTTCAATTATTAGATGCATCCATCCCTCCTTAGTTCATTAGATTCAACCCTTAGGTAGATTTCCACAACACTATTCACAAGCTTATGCCCTTAGATTAACACTTGAAGGATAAATTGAGGAAACTATTGTGAAATTCCCAAAGATTATCCCAAACCTCATTGTCAATAAAAGATAGAATTACAAGGATAAATGCAGCCCACAGTTTAATCAAATCACCCACCACAAAATAGAAGACCAAATGGATTCACTAGAAGAATATCTTCTTCTATGCAAGGAATACCCAAATGATCATATTGTATTCAATGAGTTACCTGAAGCTTGAGGGAGATTTTAAATCATGTTAAACCACCTTATTCAAATGAGCTCTTTCAAAGCGTAAATCATGTTTTAAAATTTATGTTATATTTGCATGAGTAGCATATTCTAAATCACATGATGTGAAATTCTTGCACCTTCCTATCTTTGTATCAAATTGAAATTCTTGCAGCTTCCCATCCTCGTACAAAGGTAAATTTCTTACATATTCTAACCTATAGTAATCTTATTGAAAAATAAAATAAAAAAGCTTGAGAATGTCATGCATGAGAATAAATTGCGTAACAAAACCATACATCCAACTTAGTACGCTTACCCACCATGTCATAAAAAATAATGTTTTTTGGCCACCTAAACACCTAGCTTGAGGAAGGAATGAAGTGCAGTATAAGAAACACCACTCTTTGAGATAGTGGGTAAGGTGTATAGATTAGAAATATCCAAACGCCTATCATGAATGATGACTCAAAGACTATCCATAGACAAGGCTAACTCATGGTAGTAGATAGCCAAATATGTTTTCTTTTTGAGAGAGAATAATAAGCACAATTTAAATTTTCCAAATCCTTTGTCTATTGCACATGAATAGAGGATTCCTCCATCTTGAGTATCCCTTTTTTTATAAATGTGGACAAGGAGAAAAAGGTCCTCACTAGGCATGATGCAACTAGGACATCATTGCACCTAACTTGTTGGTCAAATACCCTAAAATGGATTCCCTAGAATGCTAAATACCCATGCAATGCTCATAGAACATACTTTGTCATAACTTCCTTAACAAAAATTGAGGTAACAATATTAAAAATTCAAAAAGTTCTTTAGAGTTGGAAATTAGATACAATGCCACAATAGGTAAGTCTCATTAAAGTTTCTTTCTTACATGGTTGAAGATCATTAAATAATTATCTTCGAGCACTACCTATAGAGAAACATAAAAAATAAAAGGACAACAATTAACAAATGTTGAGGGAGAAGGGAGAAAGGAAGCAACTAAAAAGGAAGTACACACATTTCATGGAGAGAAATGTATAAGGATCATAATGAAAAAATATAAGAGTACTATATTTGAAGCAACATTGGCATCCTTTAAAAATATACAGCTTCAAAAATAAAGTTAAAGCATCCATCATTTAAGAGTGGGGTAAATTTGAAGGTAGAATTGATCATTTTTTTCAATAGGGGATTTTTCCTTAAGCAAAGTTCAAAGGTCCCATTATTCTGAAGGGAAACAAATTAGTGAGTCCCAATCAATTTTTTCTTTTTTACATCTTGTTTTGCAAGTTACTATTCTAAGACCTTTTACCAATGCTAAAGCTTCTACTTTATTTTTTGATTTAGTGGCTAATACAAAAGAGCCACCGCAAATGAAATGACCCAAGGAGGATTGCACCATCACACTAGCTCCTACTGTACCTAGATTACCTTTAGTTGCAACTATATTTTTCAATATCCATGCTTTATGCACTTGCCTACTACTATGTCCACCTATCATCCATTCTAGAACTTGATGACTTCCAAGTGCATCAATAGAAGTGAAGTAAAAGTGAGAAAATTGTATAGGTGGCTAGAAATAAAATATTTTTATTTATAAATATATTTATGTGTTCATCTTGTCATCTACTTGGTATTTACTAACTATGGAGTGTAAATTTCATTAAATTTTGAAATTAATTTATTTGCATGCTCTTCGTTTTTGATAAAAGGAAAAATGGGTTTTACAGGGACCTGAAACCACCAAGTTTACAACAAAAGAGAAAGGAATGAAAAGTCCAACAGAAAAAATAGGCTACACAAAAGGAAAAAACTAGAAAAAGTAGCAACCACCCACAAAAGACCAGGAGTGTCAAACAAAAAACCAGCCGAAAATCCAACAAAAAGACAAGCCGTAACTAACCCAGAATCTTCAGAATAGACTCGGTCTTGACCTCCAGGTTATGCATGTCTTGAACACCCTTCTTGAAGGTTTGAATCATCTACGGCGTAGGAGGAGCCTTCCTCTTCAAATTAGCCCTAGTTCTCTTTGAAATACCAACATCCTCATCCTAGTTTTTATCATTGATCTCTTCCAGGTCAACCACCAAAGACCCCTGTCGAGCTTTGTCCAATTTTTCAGTCATGGCATTAATGATGATGGCATTGTGTCTTTCCATCCTATTGTTCTGTTTGGCTATGATTTTAATAGTGCTTTTCATTTTATCCAACTCAATTTACACCCTTCTATCCATGCCCACTTGGTTCTGGGTTTCTTCACTAGCTCCATGATCTTTTCGCTCCGCCTCTTTCTTACCAAGCACCATAACTTGGGCTCCTATTTCTTCTAGTTTACTTTGAAGGGCCCAATTTTTTATTTTTAGCTCATTTATTTCATGAAAGAACCATTTCAAAATTCTGAGATGGTCAGCAACATTATTCTTAGCTAAGTCCAAAACATCCATAGAGGGTTCCCTTTCTAGATTGAAGCAAGCTTTAGCAGGGTCAGGGGTCATAGGGGAACCCATTCTAGCATCTCTGTCCAATGACAGGGCAGCAAAGGATGAAGTATTGTTAGCACTAGAATCCTTAGAATCTGGATTCTTCATAGTATGACACAAGGTTTTTAACTGATAGATTCTTACTAACACTTATGGTTTTAAGGGTTGAACTTCCCGGCTTAGGCACAATGCAAGCTTTCACAGAATGGGGAGAGGACAGGCAAAGGACCACCTAACTGGGATCAAGGTGGGAAAATTCCCAGAGCAGCTGGGTTCAGTATCATCCTCCTCAAAATCAGGAGGGGCAGGAATATTTTGGAACTGTTCAACAATTAACCTCATCAAACCCGTATGCAAAATAGGATATCTTTTTGGGTTTTTCTTGTGATCATCTAGACTTTTTCTCAAAGAATAGAGAAGGTAGTAGGGAATAGAAACCCTGACCTTGTAGTGAAAATGATTGAGCAGGGAAAAGTGTTAGCTGTAGACCCTGGTGAAGCGACCATCCATAGTAATGTACTCCATGATACACGAAGAAATTTTCTCCAGAGAGCTTTTATGGTGTTGGCTTCGAAGTAGTTGTTATAAATTTTCACCAGTTTCATTATTTCCTTCTCTTTCTTCAAAAATCTGATGACAGCCTCATTAGAGAAAACCCTATCCCTGAAAAATTTGTGTCCTTCAGTAGACATTCCAGTCACTTCAGCTATAAGGTTTTCATCGAGCTCAACTTTCCTGCCAAAAAGGGTAAGTTCCCCATTTCTCCAATTCTTCTCAAAATGCTCAGTAGCCTCTTGATTAGACCCATGGAGGTTTTCTAGAAAAGGGAGTAAACCCCCACTTTTTACTTTGTTTCACGCTTTAGTATTTCTAGTATGCATCTCAAAGCTATCTGGCTCAACTCTTTTCCTGTCTCCACCCATTTTGGCAAGCATAGTGGGGCATACAGAGATAAAATATTTACTTGAAATGGTCTTGCCAAATCTAAGAGCCCACAAAGCATGCCAGGAAACCTTACAAATTAAGTGACTAAGCTTGGTCCCATACAATCTGATGATTGTGATGTAATTACCCCATCCTACCATCATTAATGAGGTGACACACTTCTTGCCCATGTGATGCATCATAGTTCAATAAGGCCCAGACATTAACACTTAATTCACTAATATTTAGCCAAGTGCACTATCCTTTTCTCCTAACCCCTTCATTTACAAAAAATATGCCACAACATTGGCTTCTCTATAGGCATGTGAGATCTTTATATTATCAAACTTGGCTAAGGTTGAGATAGCATCCTCAATCCAATAATTAATAGTCCATGAGGGGGGGGACCTACCTAAAAGAAAATCAATAATATTTTTGGAATCCCCTTCAAGCCAAAGGTTTTTAAAATTTAGACTATGAGATAGATTTATAATATGAAGAGCTCCAGCAGCCTCAGCTAGGTGATTGGTTTGAGATCCAAGGGGAGTCGCAGTTGCACCTACAAAGTTGCCAAAGGAATCCCTTATGACTCTGCCACAACCAACCGCCCCAAGATTACCTTTAGCTGCTCCATTGAAGTTGGCTTTGACCCATCCATTAGGCGGAAAAGAACAACAAACACCCTCTCTATTCTTCTTAACTTGTTTAGGGGCACAGGGCAAATCAAGACTTATATTCCATTCCTTAGCAACCTTAAGATCATAGGATGATTAAGCCACTTTTTCAGAGTTGCTAACCTTCTGGGAGATAGAATTGGCATTTTCTTTTTAAAATATGATTATTTTATCAAAAACAATATCCACCGGTGCTTCTTTATCTCTGAAAATTATGTTGTTTCATTCTTTCCAAAGACCCCAAGAAACATGAGGGAAAGAGAAATCCCACAAGTACCAAAGTACAAGATTATGAGTTGGGGCTTTCCATTGTAAGAAGAAATATTCAATAGACAAAGGAAAAACCCAAGATAGTTGCCAGTAACAGATTATTTTTTCCAAAATTGAGGTAGCAAAAGGATAGTGAAGAAACAGATGACGCATTGACTTTTCCTCCATCTTGCAAAGAAAACATCTATTAGGTATTTGGAAACCATGCTTGCAAAGGTTATCAATCATAAGCACCTTATTTTGGAGAAGAATCTAGAAAAAGATATTGATTTTAGGGACTAGATGTTTGAACCAAGCCTTCAACTAGAAGGGAGGAGAAGCCTAGAGAGAAGTAAGCTTGGAAAAAGCAGATGAAACAGAATAATTGCCCGAGGGTTCATCACTCCGAACAGGATGATCTTTCGTCTGATCAGGGCAAAGTCTGATAGCCAACAAAGAAGACTGAATAGGAGCAAGAGCCTGACTAACGAGGCACATATCCACCCATTTTCCATCCACACTATAGTCTTTCATATATGAGCCAAAAATAGCTTTGCAATTCTCAACCCATCCGCTAAAGGATTCAATTTTTATAAGGGGCTCATTAAACAACCATCTATCCTCCTAGAATCTTGTTTAGTTTCTACTTCTAACTTGCCAACCCACTCCATATTCAACAATTTTTTTCCCATTAATCAAATTATTCCAACAGGTTGAGCCTTTGGGAAGAAGATGGGACTCCTTCATAATTATAAGGGATCTATTACTCTCCAAATATTTGCTTGCTAGGATATCAACCCATTCCCCAGAGGATGAAAATATTCTCCAAATTTGTTTAGCTAGAAGAATCTTGTTAACCATTTTGATTTTTCTAAGTCCTAAACCTCCGACCTTTTTCGGTCTGCACACCAGATCCCATCCAATTAAAGGTAGTCTTTTTTTTTCTTCAACACCTGACCAAAGAAATATTTTTTGAATCTTTTCAATAGCATCCACAAACTTAGCAGGGATTTTGAAGAGGCTCAAAGCATAAATCAGAAAATTCTAAAGAGTAGCTTTGAGGAGTTGAAGTTTACCCGCTTGGCTTAGCAGAGCTCCTTTCCAGCCAACAAGCTTCTTACTGAATCTCTCAACCAACGAAATCCCAAAGTATTCTAGGGGTTTAAGGCTTAAGGGTAGACCAAGATAGGTGGTAGGCGAGGACTCCACCCTGCAACCAAGGATTATGGAAATTTTGTTTTGTCTGTGAACCAGAGTGTTGAAGAAGAAAAAAAAGATCTTTTTTTTATTAATCAATTGTCTTGACGCCCTCCAATACTCATCAAGTAGAGATTTCAAAGTCTTTCCCTCCAAGACAAATGATTTTCCCAAAAGCATGGTATCATCAACAAATTGTTGATGAGAAAAAATCATATTGCTTGAGGATGGTTTGAGACCAAGAAGGGATCTATTATCAACCAACCTTTTCAAATTTCTTCCAAGACTTTTAGCCATAATAGTGAATAAAATAGGAGAAATAGGATCTCCTTGTCTCATACCTCTGGAAATTTGGAAGAAATTCATGGGAGATCCATTAACCATTATAGATATAGAAGCAGTAGACACAAGTTGTTCCACCATTTGAAGAACCCTGTTGCAAAAACCTAAACGCCTTTAAAATTTTAAACAAGAATTTCCAGTCAACTCTATCATAGGCTTTTGAGATATCAAGCTTTAACAGAAATCCTTCAGTTTTAGATTCAACCAAGGAATGGATATTCTCATGCACTGTAACAATAGAATCAAGGATCTTTCGACCAGGGACAAATCCCTTATGTTGAGGTGAAATCATAGTGGGCAAGAGAATTAAGAGTTTGGAAGTCAAAACCTTCGAGATGATTTTATAGATCAAGTTGCAGAGGCTTATGGGTCTGAAAGCCTCAAAGTTCACCACTTCAGGCTTCTCAGGGATTAGAACTAGAAAAGTTGCATTCAACTCTTTTAGGAGACTTCTGGATCCAAAAAATTCTTTAACAACATTCACCACATCTTCTCCAACAATCTCCCACAACCATTGGAAGAAAAACATAGGGAACCCATTTGGACCCAAAGCTTTACTCCCTTCAAAGGATAAAAAAACCTTCTTAACTTCCTCATTGGTAAGAATAGCAGACAACATAGAGTTATTTTCCTGATTGATCACATTAGGTATAGCCTCTATTAAATGGTCTTGATCATTTTGGTTAATTTCATCATTCTCAGATAGAATATTTTTAAAGAATAAAACAACATTCTTTCTGATGTCTTCCTCCTCCTCATGCCTGATACCATCCACTTTTGAGAAATTTTGTTGACTTCCCTATGTTTTATGGCTAACAAATGAAAGTACCTAGTATTTTTGTCACCTGCAGATAACCATAAAGCTCTAGATCTTTGTCTCCATAACTCCTCTTTTCCAATAATATCATGCAACTTTATAAGGAGCTCATTGTCTTTTTCCTAATATCATTCAAATATCCTTCCTTCTGTATTTTGTTTTGAATCTACCCCAGATCCATCTGAAGATTAGATTTAATCTTGAAGATGTTCCCAAAGGACTCTTTCTTCCATTTTTTTAGGTTGAATTTAACTTCCCTTAAATTTTTAGCCACTCTAAACATAGCTATGCTAGAGATACTTATATTCCACCATTTCCTAACTTTATCTTTAAAAGAAGGATGAGAAAGCCACATTTTTTCAAATCTGAATGGGATATTTTTCATCTTCTTTAAAGGATCTGCAACAAAACTGATATGGAAATGGTCAGACCCAATCCTAGAGAGGGCTTTAAGAGAATAGTAATAGTTAAAGAACCAATGATTAGAGATTAAAGATCTATCTAATCTAACCTGGATAAGATCCATACCCTTTCTTCGATTTGACCAGGTATAGGAAGCTCCTTGCAAATCTAGATCAATCAGTGCCTGGTTGTTGATGAAGCTCTGAAGATCCTCTTTACTTTCCACATTGATCTGGGAACCTCCAATTTTTTCTTCATTCAGTAAGGGAGTATTAAAGTCTCCCATTAAAAAACCCAAGACTCTCTGTCAAAAATCCTCCTAAAGGCGGCCAACTCCATCCAAAAGGATTTTCTAAGGCCTTTTCCATTGGGGGCATAGATATTTGATTGGATCCAGTTGAAATTATCCCTAATATGGGTGAATCTAGTAGCAATATGGTTCGTACCTTCAAAAATCAGATCCCCTTTGATTATATGACTATTCTAGAAGGTAGCAATACCTCCTGAAGCACCATTTGAGTTGTTTCCATGTGTGCTACAATGCTGAAATAGTTTCATCTTTTCCGCTTTTTCCTTTGACATTTTAGTTTCCTGAATAAGGAGAATATCAGGCTTGTGATCTCTAACAAAATTGTGTAGAACATCCTACTTGTGGGGATTATTAAGTCCCCTAATATTCCAAGACATGATCTTCATGAGTTATTAGGGGAGTTGAGGCACTCTGGGATGGTTTTTTGAAAACCATCCACAATATCTTGAAAACTATTATGCTCTCTTGTCCATTTAATAGACTTTTTCCCTCGAGAGTTCTTTGTTGCTCCACAGTCTGCCTTTGCTTTTGATCTAGTAGAAATGCCACTTGGAGTTTTCCATTGTTTGTTTTGTTTTTTCTTTTTCTTTGATAAAAACTCTTCTTTGTCAGTCTCTTCTTGACTCTCTGTCTCTTTGCTTAACTCTCATTCCTTATCAGTAAGGAGTCTTTGCTCCTAGGGTAATTCCTCCATGATGCCATTCAAATGAAAGGTTGAAAAGTTGCTAGAAATTTCAGTAGAATGATCCTGATTATCGTAGGAGTCCTTAACTAGTTCCGAGGAATTAGGATCCGTAAAGTGATCTACACCCGAAGGAAGAAAACCTTTAGAGGAAGGGAGAAGAAGAGGGATGTTTAGCTCCAAGGACATACCCTGGATAGGAATATCCTCCAAACCAGGGTTCCCATCTATTTTCTCAATTGGTCTTAGCTCATGTGATAAGGGGCATGCTCTTCATTGTAGTGTTAAAATAATTGTAATTGTTGGTAATTGTACATAAAAAAAAATTGTGTAACTTTAGAGTTCTATTTTACACACATTCAAAATATCAAAAAAACTCATAAAAGCAATCAATATTGTGAAGAATGAATAACATAGAGGTGGCCAATTTTTTTTAAGGGTTTAAGTTTGATCTTTAATGCATACATGGACTTTGAAAGAAAAATTCATTGAGGACATGCTCGATGAAAGAATTGTTGAAAATGGAGGTAATTATGTAGCTTAAAACTTGTAAAGCTATTATACTATAGATTTAACTAAGTGTTCTTTTTGCACAATTATTTGTGTATGATTAATCTATTTAGATCAATTTTACCAATTGTAGAAAGAGACAAAAGATTGTAGAAGAATGAGACAAGAAGATAGAAGTGACACAACATATGCATGGAGAAACCCTTTTAGAAAAAGTCTCCACCAGAATCAATAGTGCTTGTATTATTTAACCTTAGAACAAGATTACAATAATACTGTATCAATACTTGATGATATGCTTCCTTTCCTTCAACAATCCTTCTTCACAACTTGCACAAAGTTCTAATACATTTTTTGTGACCAAGCATGAATCCATACATCCCATTCCATGCTTCAAACCCTCATGCATGCACAAGCTATACCTGTTAACCTGCAATAAACTTTGATGCACTTGCTGCAATTAATAGGCAATGATTGTGCATTGTAAACTCCAAATATTTGATCAAAACAAGAGTATAAATCTCCTCTTATAAATCCATGCCTAGATTGTGCAAGTAGAGTTCCATAATGTAACATGAAGTCAAAACCAAAGTCTCCTCAATTTAGGCACCCCAAACTAAACACTTAACTAATCGTTGGTCAATAAAATATCTTGCAAATACCTCAAAGTTGGCACCCAAGAATGGGCCACTTAATTGAGCCTTGTAAATATCTTCTCATGCAAAAGGTGTTAACTCAAAGATTCCAACTTGGGCACCCAAGGTGGGTCCAAGTCAATCTTAGTTAACTGAAACATATCTCTCCACCAATTCATGCAAACATTATTCATGATTGATCATCCCCACTTAACTGAATGTATCCACCTCTTATCTATCATGCAACTCAAGTCAATTGAAGTCAACTAGCATTCAACTCAAACTAACTAGATGCAATTGAAGATAACCAAACCATAACTGAATTGATACTGAACTAAACTGAACTAAATTGAACTAAACTGAACTGAACTAAATTGAACTGAACTCATTTAAATACCAATCCCTAATTTGTAGGATCTTTACATGCATTACTAAAGTGTTATCAATCCTCCAAATATTTAACTAAAGAAAGGTGGGTTCCACCTTCCATGTGGGCACCCCATGTGCTCCTATCTTATAGGAGCTCTTCTTGGACATCCCCACATGTGCCTATCATTTGGGAATAATTACAAATTTGTCAATTTACATGTTCATTTCATTTGAAGTTAATCTCTTTCTAATCCTAGTGTTGGGGAACACTTTCCAAGGACTTAGGAGATACATGAAATATGTTTAGGATTGCAATTAAATGACATCCTATTCCCAACATTCTCCCACTTGACATTATACAATGCAATTATTCTAAACAAGGAATCATTATTATTAATCAAGTACAAGACTCAAGGCCAATGGCCTTCCTACACCAAGAGAACTTATCTACAACATTGATCAAAGTGTCAACTTTCTCATCAATACCTTTCCCAAGTCTCTATAACCAAACTATCATAGGTAGAACTTCATGCTATCAACATAACAACCCAAATTTGCAAACAAGTCCCTACATATCCATCATCTTGCAAAATAAGACTTCAAGGTAATAACACACATAGACATGCAATAAAAAACCTCTAAACTAACTCACTATAGTAAAGTGTAACCAGTCCAAGAGAGGTGCCCCTCTCATACATAACACATATACCTTCTAGAACTCCCACTGCATAGGTAATGTCAAATCTGAACACAAGATCACAACATTAACAAGTCCTCCTATAGCACTTCACATAGAGGATGTGGCTAAATCCTCTATCATAATACCAAAGAAGCATACAATGATATGCAAAATACATCTCTCATAACACAAAAAACTTCAAGAAGAAGAAATATTCCCACAAAGACAAAACCTCCAAATCAAACCATGTTCTTCTATTGCACTAACATGTTCCCTACTATGTAAAGTAAGATCTCCTTCAATACTCCCAAACTAAAAGGATATCAACATCTAACCATTCAACTTATAATGAAACATGGCATAACTTGGATTTTAACCTCTTAGAGAAAGTAGATCAAACTTAGCTAAACATTCTTACAACAAAAGGGAATATTCCCAAAGCCACTAACTATCTCTCACACCTCTCCTACCCAAATCCTCAGAACTAACTCAAATTCAAGATTGCAAGGAGAGCAATGGAAATACATAAAATCATGCATCTACTTCTCAATAATCCCTCAAAACTCAATTTTCAAGACTAATGCATAAGAGAAGACAAGATACATATAAATAATGCATCTAATAATCAGGTGGGAAACACCTCTTAGATCATTTACTTGCCAAGTATACCAAGAGTGGGATACAAGATTGTCCTATGCATACAACACCAAGAAATATAGGCTTTCAATAAAGACAACCTTCTCATCAGGTCTATGATGGACTCACATCCATTTCCAAGTGTAGGCTCCTCGATCTTTACTGTTGAAATTTTTTTATAATAAGTAACCATTCCAACACATATCTCTTAACATAAGAAATATCTGGCCTAACCCAAATCTCTCTAGTATCCATGAGCACCCACCAATCAATCCATGCCAACTTCAAATGCAACCAACATAATCATGAAGCTCCAAGAAAATGATTAATACTCAAAACCAAAGAGAACTACATCCTCTCCAAAGGAAGAACAATAACACCTTTACCAATGACTCTAAGGGTCCTCCATGAAAAAGATGTTAAAAACTCTTCAAATCACATGAAGATAACCATAACCTACCAAAGCTCCCACTGAACTGTGATACCGAGCTATACATGACAACAAGATAAACATCAAACCATCACGGTCAAAAGCTCCAACTGAAACATGTAACCTTGAGTTGTCCATGACATCATGATAACCATCTCCTAAATGAAGATCATTCATTGCCTCAACACAATCAAAGAATCCATTGTAAATGACACAAATCCCAAAAGGTCAAGAAAACCATAATCTCTAAACCAAGAAGATAAAACACACTTCTTTTAAAAATATGTAATACCACAATAGTAAAAGCTCCCACTATAGCCAAAAAAACCTTCTAACTTTTAAGAGAAAGGTGTTCCAAACTCTACCCAACCATTAGCTCTGATTCCAAATGTTAAAAATGAAGGTAATTATGTAGCTTAAAACTTGTAAAACTATTATACTGTAGATTTAATTAAGTGTTCTTTGTCATAATTATTTGTATTTGTTAACCTGTTGAGATCAATTTTACCAATTGTAGAAAGAAACAAAAGATTGTAGAAGAATGAGACAAGAAGATAGAAGTGACACAACATATACGTGGAGAAACCATTTCGGGAAAAAAAATCCACTAGAATGAATAGTGCTTGTATTATTTAACCTTAGAACAGGATTACAATAATATTGTATCAATCCTTGATTGATATGCTTCCTTTCCTTCAACAATCCTTCTTCACAACCCGCACAAAATTATCATACACTTTCTGTAGCACAAGCTATCCATGCATTCCATGTGACCAAGCATGAATCCACACATCCCATGCCATGCTTCAAACCCTCACACATGCACAAGCTATATTGCTAACCTGCAATAAACTCTAATGCACTTGCTACAATTAATAGATAATAATTGTGCATTGTAAACTCCAAAGAGCTGATCAAAACAAGAGCATAAATCTCTTCTCATAAATCCATGCCTAGATTGTGCAAGTAGAGTTCCATCATGTAACATGAAGTCAAAACCAAAGTCTCCTCAATTTAGGCACCCCAAACTAAACACTTAACTGATTGTTGGCCAAGAAAATATCTTGCAAGCATCACCTTAAAGTTGGATCCCAAGAATTGGCCCACTTAACTGAGCCTTGTAAATATCTTCTTATGCAAAAGGTGTTAACTCAAAGATGCCAACTTGGGCACCCAAGGTGGGTCCAATTCAATCTTAGTGAACTGAAACATATCTCTCCACCAATTCATGCAAACATTATGCATGATTGATCATCCCCACATAATTGAATATATCCACTTGTTATTTTTCATACAAATGAAGTCATTAGTCATGCAACTCAATTCAACTGAATTCAACTAGCATTCAACTCAAACTAACTACATGCAACTAAAGATAATTGAACCATAATTGAATTGAATTGAATTGAAATAAACTCATGTAAATATTAGTCACTAATTTGTAGGATCTTTACATGCATTAATGAAGTGTTATCAATCCTCCAAACAATTAACTGAAGCAAGGTGGGTTCCACCTTCCATTTGGGCACCCCATGTGCTCCTATCTTGTAGGAGCTCTTCTTGGATGTCCCCACATGTTCCTATCATTTAGGAATAATTAAAAATGTTAATTTACATGTTCATTTCATTTGAATGTAATCTCTTTCTAATCCTAGTGTTGGGGAACATTTTCCAAGGACTTAGGAGATACATGAAATATGTTTAGGATTGCAATTAAATGGTATCCTATTCCCAACAAGAATCAATATTTTGCTGGTAATTGTAAAGAAAAGTTTTTGTGGAATTTTTAAGTTTCATTTTACACACACATTCAAAATATTAAAAAGGCATAGAAAAGCCATCAATATTGTATGAAGGATTAAAAGCATTGAGGTCACCAATTTTTTTTAAGGGTTTAAGTTTGATCTTTAATGAATACATAAAATTTAAAAGAAAAATTCAATCACAACATGCTCAATGAAAGAATTAGTAGTCAGAGTTTCCCTTTATAATCTTTAGTGGAACTTCTATGTTCATGCTTATTAATCTCCCAAAGAGCTACAATTAACATAATTTCCACCAAAGTTGATAGTTATGATATGTTGTTGAGAAAAATACGAAACCTATTTAACAAGCTTGAACGACTTATGATATTTTACAACTTTAGATATAAATTATTGTCTTATATTTTACCTATTGAATGAAAAAAAAGTAAAAGAAACAAGTTGATATTCTCAAAGAAATACTACTCCAACATGGAAATTCAACAATATATTAAACAAAATTACTATCCTTGGAGAAATAACCAAATTGCCATAACAAGAAGCCTCAACAATGCAATGGAGAAACATGGTGACGTTGGGATTAGAGATTTTTATCTCATGAGTTTTTCCTTTGAATGGTTTTGTGTTGTGGAATTGTATGTTAAAGGCTCAAATGCTTATTCCTAAGGGTCTCTTCTGGTCGATGGGTAATGGGAAGAGTATTTTGTTTTGGAATGATAACTGGTTTGGTAATGGGCCACTTAAGGATGAACCATGGGCTCAACCCTTTATGGACCTCTATGTGTGACAGTTTGGTAGATTTTTTGCTGATTATATTGAAGGAGGTTGTTGGAGGAAGTTGCATGAGGTGGACCCTAGTCTAGATTTTATATATAAGGCTATCTCCTTGGTTCATATCCCTTCTCCTAATAGGTTTGGAAGCCTTCCATTGCGGGTAATTTCTCTGTTGCTTTGAATTTTCATCTCAATGATTCTTTTACTGGCCCACCTCCTTTTTTGGCTTCTGTTTGGTCTTCTAGGTTGATTCCTAAGATCAACACTTTCTTTTGGCTCTTCTTTCAAAGAAAAATTCTAACTATTGATAATCTAATTAAAAGAGGTTTTGTTATACCCAATAGATGCTTTCTTTGTGAAGAGGAAGTGGAAAATACTTGTCACTTGATGATTGGGTGTGGATATGTTGGTGTGATCTGGAATCATGTGCTCTTGCTTTGGAATCTTAGCTAGGTGTTTCCTGGATTTGTCAAAGATTTATGGTTCCAATGGGTTGGCTCCTCATCTATTCTGGCTTTGTAGATTTCGTGGTCTCTCATTCTGCCTCATATGATTTGGGGAGTATGGTTGGAAAATAACAACGATTTTTTTAGAAATATTGCTATTTTGACTTTATCTGTGGCCCATAAGATCTGTGCGGGTATTAAGGAAAACTTTCTTTCTGGGACTTCCTTTTATGCTAGTCAAAAGATTAATCTTTGTCCCTATGATATGTCTATTACTCAAAATTGGAATTTGTTGTGTGATATATCTTTCTTGGTATCTAAAGGGAAATCCTCTAGAGATGATGTTGTGTGGAGGGCACCATCAGATGGTTGGGTTAAGATTAATTTTGATGGTGTGGCTAAAGGAAGTTTGGGACCTGCAGGATGTGGGGGGGTGATTAGAAATTCTTATGGTCGGCTCGTCTCTGCAGTGGTGCTCCCTTTGGGAATCTAGACAAACCACTTTGCGGAGGTGGTTGTAGATTATCATGGTCTCAAGTTGGCTCAAAGAAAAGGGTATGGGAAGGTCTAGTTGGAGGGAGACTCTTTGAACATTATAAATAATTTGAAGAATGCATCTCATCCATCTTGGACTATTGAGGCCTTGGTTAGGGACTCTATTAATATTATCAACTCCTTTGATAATGTTTATATCTCCCACATTTTGAGAGAGGGAAATATGTTAGTGGATTTTTTTTCCAACTTTGGTGTTCATGATAGTAAGGAGTGGGATTTAAATGACCCTATTCCTTTTGAGGATATGACTATAATCAATAATGAATGCTAATCTTTTTGTGATTTTATTTTGCATGAAGGGTTGTATGTCCTTACTCACATGGTTGAATGTCATGAATAAGGATATTAAAGGTATGAATATTAGTGATGACTATTACTTGAGGCATGGAGTTCAAATTCATTATTGCTTTTCTATCCTGTGGCTGGATTCACACGGATTTTGGGTGATTGTTGCCTTTGTTTCCAAAGACTTCTACTTTTTTATCTTGTTCTAGGTGGTGTTTGTCTTTGTTTCAAGAGCTTTCGGCTAGGTGCTTGGTCTCTATGTCTTAAGTCTTCTATGATAGGTGGGGATAGAAACCATGCTGAGCCAAAGTCTTGCGATACTGTGAGGTGGAGGAAAGAGGTATGGGAGATATTAGAGAAGGGTGGACTTACTCTTTCTATGGAGAAACTATATGGTAACAATCCCCAGGTCATCGATTTGGTTGTTCAAGGGTGGAAGGAGAAATTCCTAAATTTGGGTGGTAGGGAAATTGTGGTTGATGAAGAATTCATAGCCCAAATTACAGGCTTGGCTATGTAGGGTATGAAGGTTTTTAGAGATAAAAAAGAAGCATAGGCAACGATGGCCATTTTCTTCAAAGGGAATGAGGCTACTGATTTGAAGCTGACAAAGAGTGGTGGGTATCAGAGGAGCTCTTTGAAAGCATTGTGGTTTGATGTGGTTGAAGAAATTAGGAGGTATGTCACTTTGGAAGGAAGGTATATGACAATTGATACTTACCATTTCCTCTTGCTTAATCATTTCTAGCATAAGAAATGGGTTTCCTTTCCTTAATGTTTTCTAATGTCACTTGATGTGGGGATTAAGGATCATTTGAAAAGCCCCAAGAAACCTACTCTACATGTTGGGTTAATTCTCCTTATATATGAGCATGTCAAAGCCCATGAGGTGCAAAAAACCCTTGTGGTCCTGAAGGATAACACAACTAAGCCCTGGGAGGGTTATGAGACATATTCGGGTGAGGGAAGGGTGGTAAGAAATCTAAGAAGAGGAGGCTTATTTTGAATAAGGATTTTGAGTCAGATAGGGATGACAATGCTGATTATGTCCTCGATTCATATGCTTCTCTAGAGGAGGGTACCATCTCCCCTATTTGGGTAAGACTAAAAAAAGGAAGCCGAGTGATAAGGCAGGCTACATGACATGCAGTGATGAGGTGGAGGTGATTGTTCCTGTTAAGGGGGTTAAGGAAAAAAATGACATTTATGGGGAAGCTTCTTCTCCTCCCCTAGCAACTAGAATTGTGCAAGAAACAGAGGAAGGGGGCCAGAAGAGAAAGGTGTCGACTGCTGACCAACTCTTGGAGAAGGGTTTCCCTCTTACCCTAGATAGTGGTATTTATGGGGAGGCTTCTCCAAGTACTAATATTGGGCTGTAGAAGTAGGGAAGGGAAAAGGTTGTGGGTGGTGATCATGCGATGGGAACCAGCAAAGAGGAAGCAGATAGGTTGCTAAAAAGGAAGGTTGTTGCAGAGGAAATCACCTGCTCCTTCCGGAAGTTGAAGAATCTTGTTTCTACTAGTAAAGGTAAGGAAGTTTCTACTAATAAATATCCTGAGTCCCTCAGATGAGGACATTGTTGTGGGGATGTGTATTGAGAATTTTGATAGGGAGGAGCTATCTGATGTGTTGGGCTCGGCCTGTGAGTCTGCTAATGTTTTGTTTAAACTGTTTAAGTAGTTTTTCCATGAGTTCAATAGCACCAATATCATAATTAGAGGTGTTGCTAGTAAGGCTGAGGACATCTATGTCCAAAGCCAAATTGATAATTTGATGGAATCCCTTAATACTGTGGCTTATATTGTGGCGGATGAAACCACTAATTTGAAAAAGAAGGGTATGTGCAGGATCATGATGGGCCAAAAAGTGGCAATATGATGGGTATGTGGTTGACGACTATTTTTTTACCCAAAATTGATGAAACGAAAATGGATTTTAAAGGAGATTCTCACTTTCCACTGATATAATTTATGCTTCACTTTGAAATAAGTAATTATTATTCATTTTCTATTCAAATTATGACTAAAGTCCTAATTGATAGGATGATTGAAAAACATCTATAGCTTTCAAACAGTATCACATTTTTTGAATGCAAAACATGTGTCACATTTTATGCTTCGCATACTATAGGATTAAAAAAAGAAAAATTGAATTTCATGAAGTTTTGACCAAGTTAAGGTGGTCAGACATACTAGTTTTTATATTTTTTAAAAAGTTGTAATAAAAAATTCATAATTAATTATTTACTTGGAAAAAAATTACAAAAAAATATGCATCACATCGGGGCATGAGTCCTCTAATTATATCTAAAATATTATAAAAAAATATTATCATTTTATTGTGGTTAGGGTGTTCAGATAGACACCTACTTCTTATTTTGTCCCTGAAATTTAAGTACCACTGCATTGAAATTTAAAATTTTCACCAAATAGATTTTTATTTTTTTTAAACAAACCTAGTATTTTAAAAACTACATTCAAGTTGCTATAGATTCTATTCTTACATATTTTTGAAATAATATACATAAATTATTCAAATTTTTATGTCAAGTTGCCTAACTCTAATTTTTCTGAATTTTTTGCTACTTAAGGGCCTATTTTTTCCATGATGATCCTGCACATAGCCAGAACTTGGAAGGAAAATTTTCATCCCTTGAGGAAAAAATTGATAAAATATGGAATGTTGTGATGAAAATTGGTGATGCCTCTAAGGTGGTGACCATTTCAAATTCCGCCAAGGTGATTTCCCCTATGATTAAAAAGAAAAAGGAGATTGTGTTTGTTGATGATACTGTTGTTGGGGGTAAGCTGCTGAATGTGGATTGTGAGGATGAGAAAGGTGTTGGTAAAGGTAGTTTTTTGAGTGATGAGGTAAATACTGGTGGGTTGGGGGTTAGAACTAGGAACAAAATGAAAGCTTAGGCTAGGGCCTTTGGTGTTGAGGTGTCTGACACGACGAAGAATGTGCACAAGATGACTGCTAGTGAAATGGAAGTTGTGGAGATTCTGAACAACATGTAGTGTTGTTGGTTGGTTTCCATCTTTTTGGCTACTTTTTGGTTGTTTTTTTGCAGTCGATGGGATGATTTCTGCTTAATGTTGTTTTCTTTTATTATCAGCTACTTTCTTTTGTAAAGGGTTCTGAGCCCCTTCAAAACTCATCTTTTACCTTTAATTAAAACAATGCAAAAACAATACTCTTAACATGGAAATTTTTAGGCATACCAACCATACTACTTGATCATCTTAGCCATATCATACCAAGCTATATTCAAATTTAATTATCAAACTTGGAAAAATAGCCAACTAGTCATTACAATGTTGGTTAAGGCACTTGCAAAAAGCTTATCTCAATATATTCAATTTTCTATCCATCATGCCCCTACAGATCTCATCTTTCCACTAAGTTGGAGCCAATAATAAACTACACTATTTATAAGAAAAATCTAATATAGTTCTTATTTCTCAACAATGTATTTTACATGGTTATCTCACATAGCAAATATTATCTATTAAATAAATGTCATTATTTATGTTGTTTCATATATCGTTGTTTTCATATATGATATTATTATATAATACCTATTCTTAGACCCCTATTTGTTTCTTCACATATATTTTTGAACTATCAAATGAAATTTACATTTATTTGGTGGAAATGAATTTTACATTTATTTTTAAAATGCAATGGTTGACAAAGCTATTTTATGTAAGACCAATCCCTATGTGACTAATAACATTTCAGTATCTCTTGGTATGTGCTTCATTTCAAGCTAGATAAAATAGGTACATGGTACAATTTCATAGATGTGTTGGTGTTGGTCATTGCAATGGAGTCATATAAAATAATTATTTTCATTGAACTTACATAGCAAATATGGTTATTTTGTCAAGGAAACTTTTCATAACCCTCTTAAGGAAATTATCAATGCTTGTACCTTATAACACGTTTTAATGTTCATGATGCAAATTAATGTTTGAAGTAGTATTAGAGAATATGGATTATTTAAACTTGAGAAGATGATTAATGCAAGCTATTTAATTATTAGTATGGAATATGAAACTATGATTGTTTAACTAAGATTATGATGATGGGTGATTCTTTTATAAATGAGTTATTTTCAAGAAACAAGATATGGCAAAATTAATTGAGTAAAATATGTTTACTAATGTGGTATTATATTTTAGCTACATAATCTCACTAATGAGTCAAATGGTTGATGGAAAGATAGGTTTCAGAGGTCCCAAGAGTTTCATAACAATCGAAGAAGGTTGTCATCAAGCATGTGAGGAAGCAAGTCAAGGTAACAATATCAGAATAAATGATCAAATTCAAGTAAGTATAAGAGATAAGTATATGAGCTTAATGTGGATTATTGTATAGAAAATTTATGGCCAATGGGGAGAAGGGAGAGACACTAAAACCCTATTAAAGCACTTCATTTGTTGAAGTGTTTTTTTGTTGATGTTAATGTGATATTTTATATTGTAAATTGTCTTTTAATATTCAGGTTATTGATAATTTTGTTATTTGATATTTTTTGGAGAAAAGTGTGTTATTTGATATCTTTGTGGGAAAAAGTGTGCTTGATTTCAATGTGATAATTATATTGTATGTTGTCCTTTGGGCTATTGTTAATTTTTTTATTTGATATTTTATGTTTGTTCAAAAGGGAATATTTTTTAGTGAGTTAAAAAGTTTTTCTAAGTGTTAGATTTTGCTTATAATTATGTTTTTGAAAGTCTTAAGTTTGTACCTAAGGGTTAGACATCTTTTTGAGCCCATAAATTACATAAAACCTGAGTTTTGAACCTTCTTAAACTCACTTTTTGTTAGTGACGAAAATGGGAGTATGAAAACCCATGTGAACAACATGCCTCTTAAATGAAAAAGAGGACATGGTGGTTGGGGGTTGGTGGAATCAGAAATGGAAAGAAAGTGTTGCCAAGTTTTTTTTTTTTTGGTTTTTTTTTTTGGGCTAACAGAAGAGTTGGGGAGAAGAGAGGGGTTGGCGAAAGAAGAATTGGAAGAAGAGGATTCAATGAGGAAGATTAACCTAGTTTGGAAGTTAATTTTTTTTAATCCTTTTCTTTCACTTCTTTTCTTGAAACATGATTTGAGTTGTTTTTTCTATGCTATTGGTTATTCTATTGAAAATGGTGTGAGATTTTGAAAGGGGTATGAATGTTTACTTTTCCTTGGGATAGTGAAGTTGTGAATAAGTCAATTTGTTGAGTCTTGGGTTGTGCAAATATTTTGTTTGAAGGCCATATGAAACTTGTTTTTCTTGTTTTGATTGTTCCTTCTCGGTTGGGTTTAGATGTTTTTGAATCATGGGTTTTGGCTCTCTCTCCTTGCTTGGGGGATGGCTAGAGTCTAATAATGACTCAAGGATGCCATGAAGGTTGGGTGGTGAGATGCCCTCTTCCATTGGGAAGTCTTCTTTAAACTATTTTCAAATGTGTTCATGAATATGGTAAATGAATTAGGTAGATTGAAGTGCTTGTTGATGAGTATGCAATGTAAATGTAGTTGGGTTTAAATCAATGATTCTCCTTGTTGAAAATGAAAGAAGTTTATAGTAAATGTAAATGTTAAGACCCATAAATAAAATGTGGGCATTCCATAAATTTGCTATGAAGTTTTGTTGTAGAACTAAAATAGAAGAAGAGAACAAAAAAAAGGGGGTTACTCATGTAAGAGTGAAACTTTCTCTAGCTTAAAATAGTACGTGGTTTTCAGTCATGCACCACTTTTCCCCCTACCAAAATGATTAAACCAAGTGTACTAGTGAGCAGGTGTATTCTCCCTTCCTAAACTAATCTTTTGAACCTATATGTCAATCCATGTAGTCGTTGCAATAGTTAGCATATAGATCAGATTTATTTCTATTCATGTGTAATCTAATAATACACAGTTACTCAAAATGGAGTTGTAAGTTAAAAGACTTCAACTATTTGTATTTAAAACATTGATACTGAATAGTTGTCTTAAAAAACAAGAAATAAATCTACACTGCACTTTATTATGAGTGATGTTAATAAATATTAGACAACAATAGAATTATGTATTTGAATATTCACAATATATGAGTGAATATGCATTTATATCCATTTTATATATTTATCAAACATAAAATAAAATATACACTATTAAATATGCAAAAATATTTTATATTCTAGATTAGATACAAAATATATGTCTATCAATGTTCACATAGCTTGATTTGAAACCAATTTAGATAACATAAATTTAAAATTAAAATAAAAAATATTTCTCAGTATAAAATCTTATTATCTAAATTAAAAAAAATACATAAATATTGATATACAATACTAAATTAGTATTTATATTTGAAATTATTTATAAAAAAAATAACATTAACACAAAATAAAATAAAATAAATTTTATTTAGAATAATAATAAAAAAAAGAAAGAGGGGCGTGACCAGGGATCAAACCCTATCGCTACCTCTGCTCCATGCGGGAAGCAAGGTCCACAGAGAACCACAACATTTCCCAAAGGGGGAGCCGTAGACTCCTCTGTGGGAGCCATGGCGCCCCAATGGGTGGACACAACTAGTCCATGCGAGGACACAGAAACTCCTTTCCCTACATTTTAAACAAATATTAAAAAAAAAAACCAGCTACATATCAATGGCGCCCAGGAAAAAGAAAAATGCAGGCCATAACAGTAAGTGTTGTCTTGAGTTAATACAAGGCATGCAAAACGTAAATCCAATTGTCTTTGAATGAGGGTTTAAATATATTGCATAAAAAGAAAATACAGAAAACAAAGGAATGGATCCATGGAGAAAAAAAAAGATAATGAATTCTTCCATCTTCAAACCCTACATAAACAAATGGGAAACAAATAGATAATGAATTATTCCATCTTCAAACCCTGCATAAACAAATGGGAAGCCAAACAACTCCATTGGATTCTCTTCTCCAAAACCTGCAAAATAAATAGAAAGACAAGTGTCAAAATTCCATGATAGCCTTCTAATGTTCTCACCTCAAATCTGCAAAACTCAAATGAGTAAAAAAGAAAAGGAAATAGGTTAAACCTATATTCTTATGATTTATGGTTAGCATGTGGAAAACCTAAGATCTAAGGGCTAAAATTTAAAAAATCTAATGGACTAAATTTGATGCCCATTTCATTATCACTTGTCATTGTATTAATTAATCCCCCTTAATTTTCTAATTTTATCTTGGTGGGGGACAACATAAATAGAAATCCTTATTTAAGTGATAACTTAAAATGATTTTAGAAGACTTTTAAAACAAACTTTAGTCTTTGTTCTTAGAAATTTATGTTAATTTATTTTTCTTTGTTGCAATTTTAAAATGTGAAAACAAAAACAAGTAGTCAAATTAGAAATTTATGCAATTGATTTTTGCTTTTTGGCTATTTTATAAATTTTTTTTAAAAACACATCAAGTAAAATTAGAAATTTATATTAATTGATTTATTAAGTGGACTTTAAGTAAAATCATTATCTCTAAATAAAATCTACAATACTATCATTAAGGTTTAAACATAGATTGGATTGAATAATAATTTAATCAACATAAATATTAGGGGTTTTTAAGTGTGGAATAATTATGAATGAAATAACTAAGAACACTTCTTAATAAGACATTATATCAAAGATTCAACAATTAAACTAGTTAAAAACAAGAATCTACTGAAAGCATCATATTGTTCGCTATCTCTAAAAATTTATCAAGTCATAGGGCTCTCAAATTTGGTAAGCATTGTGATTTTTAAAATGCCAATCTAGAGAATGAGATGTTGCTAAATACAATAATCAAATCATATATGATGATATCTAATTGATATGATGAAGCTATTGTAATCTATATTGACATGAATATGATAAAAGGAAGTTGCAGTAAACTATGATACAACCATGATTATGATTCTACTGATTGCTATATGATTCTATTGCTAAATGATAATTGCTAAATGCTTGAATGCTTGATTGTTATTTCTACAGAGTAACATTTCACAAAGTTGGGATCCAAATCATTTTCCTATAGAGAGAGGTTGTATTTATAGATTCATGACAACAATTTTGTGAAGGGGCAGTACAACAAAGGCCTAGATTTGATCTCGAGGATTGACTGGTGAGAGATGAAGAAGCCTGAGCTGATAATGGGAATGGTTTCTCCCCATGAAAACATCAGGCCAGATGATAGGAAGAATCAAAGGAAGAAGACTAAGAAATTGATTTCCAATTTGTCTCCAATTTGTCTCTACAACTTTCCCATGAATGCCAGTTGAATTAATTAAATATGAAATATCTAATTTTATTGGTGAGTGAATAGAAAAAATTTCCTTTAAGCCTTTATTTGAATTTTTGGATTTATTCAAATTAGTAAAAGAGAATAATTAATTTAATAAAATAAACTATAGAATTTGTTTATTAAATAAATATAGCAAAGATATGATAATTCAACAACAAAGCATTTAAACTTGTTTATTTAATTAAGATAATCTAATGTGATAATTAAATAACACAAACTATTGAAGTTGTTTATTTAATTAAAATTGAAGAATAAAAGAATTAGAATGTGAACTATATAAATAAATATTTTTATGTATTTAATAGTAGATGAAATTAAGGTTAATTAATCAAATAAGTCGTATTTAATTAATTAGATTATTCAGACCATTTTTAGGTGTATACAGGGGTGATAATTAATACTATTATTAATGGTTAGATGGTGGATTTAATAACAATATTTTTATCAATTTAACACTTGAATGATGATGACATAAGAAGTTAATATTTATTGTTCGTTTAGATAATAATACTCTTTATTTAGGCTTTGCGAATGAGTAGGTAATAACATCTTCTTTATAGCTTAGATGATTGAACACAATAGTCTTACAATTCATAATGTAACTATCTCTTGACTTTAAACTAATGTGCAAGCAATGTCAAGGAAAATTTATGGAGTATGCTTGTTGGGTGGTAGTCATTCACAACATGGCATTAGTGTTATGGATGACAATGAAATTTGAAACCGCAAATCAAATATACCTATATATGCATGTGATATTTCTCATGCAACACATTAAAATATAAATAGTATTTCTATTATTAAAAGTGGAAATCCATCCAAAAGATATGAATCTTCCCTTTTCAATTGAATAAGTATATCTAGAATGAATAGAGACTTGAGATTTAACACCAAGCAATAGGAAATTCCTTTGAGAGAAAAGAGTGGAAACAAAATTAACAAATAACTAATCTATAAGTAAGCTACCTACTCATGCATTTATGTAAATGAAAGAAAAGATAAGCTTGACCTTGTTTTGGCAAACAAGAATACCAAAACCAACAAAATAAGCTTAGAAACATGGTGATTAAAGATAACATGCTAAGTAATTGGGTATTAGTAGCAACTATAACCTTGTGTACTAATTGTGGTGAGTCCTGGTTTGTGTCAATCATAATATTAGATTAGATGATGTACTAAGTTAAATGCTCAAACAATGGTGAACCTCAGTTTTATGACTGTTACATATATCCAAACATCATAGATGAATGATAGTACTTATGAGATTCTCAAGAAAAGAGTGCAAGTTATTGTTACACTCTAAACTCTATGGGAAATAATTAACTTAATTAATGTAAATTAAAAAAAAAATTGATGATTGTGTTGCATGTTTTCAAGGAAAATTATGGGCATGACATTTGGTATCAGAGCCCAAGTTGCAACACTGGGTGCTCTGGAAGTAAGATGGGTCTTAGCTAATATGTATGTGGTCATCAAGTGAATTTCATTGCAATGATTAAGTCTCAAACTATCTCCAACCTAATAAATTTTCTAAGGGGCAATTTTGTGTGAAAATATTGGAATCTAATTGCAATTAACCATTTTTATTAAATTTATAAAGACATGTGAACCAAACTTAAATCATTCTAGGTATTTAATGAGAAGTAACTAGAAAGAAACTTAAATTGGTAAAGGTGAAACCCTCTAGATATTATGGTTATACAAATTGATGTTCATGTTAGAAAGTGTGTTAGTCCATTTAATAAGTGTTATTGAGCCTATCATTGTTGATGCCCCTCTCTTAAACTTTAAAAAGGTAGATATTGTTGTTAAATATGGTTATTAGGGATTTTGATGGGTTAGTGAAATAATATGATACACTTCAATATCTATGATTAGTGGAACCTAAATTCTTCCACCAAAATGACATTAATGATGTTGATAGAGAAGTTGAATTATTTGAATTGATGTGGATAGTAAAGTATACTTTTGAATAGTAAAATAAATTATTGTATAGTTCAAATTTAGAAAGGAAATCATTTCATTCAAGCTTATAAAATATACAGGAGTGTTTAGAGACTAGTTATTGTTTCCTCCTAGTGGACATTGGGTAAGCTTTAAATTAAAAATCATGGTTGTTTAATCGAAAATGATGAAGTCAGGGTTAGTGTCTAAATTGGAGGCAACTTAATTAAGAAATGTTATCTCAACCTAAGAAGGTGGTACTAAGAACTTTCTAAAATTCCCTCAAGTAACCTTAAAATAAAAAAATATGTACCAATAAATATTCCTATCATGTTTCAAACCCTAGTTATTAGAGTAAGCTTGTCATAAGTTTCACTTGCGAATAAGCTATGTGTTCAACAAGTGTACCACGCTAGAACATCATAACTCTCATCACATATTCATTTGAAACACCTCTTGTGTTAATTAGAGAATGGATAAAGAAGTAATTCAGGATGTAACTTTGAAAGTATAGTATCCTTGGTTCTATAAGGAAGTGTTAGAATTGATCTTGCACTTATACTTCATACATCATTAACACATAAGTTTCCTAAAACTTATTTAGATTATGATTCAACATAAGAAAGAGTCTTGTTATTGAATGCTTAAAGTTCTAAGGTGAGTCAACTTATAGTTGGTAGGTAAGACTACATGATTAAGAACATCAACTAATGATTGAAACCCTACATTGTATGGTAAATCTTACTTTAAAAGGGGTAAAATTGGATTTTAATTGGGATAGAAGGGTGGGACTTTAAATTCATTTAAACACTTTTGGAAAAAAAATGGAAACATAGTAAAATTAATAGAGTTTTAACAACACCCAAACCTTTTGTTCCATTGTTAAAATAGTAAATAGCAAGCAAAACAAAGTGATCACTAACATTCAAGCCAAAGGTGAATGCATAGAAGAATTCAATTAAGATATATCTGTGAGGTTCCATAGATGTGGAATTAAGTCATTCCCTTATAATTGGACATAAAATATTGGTCAAGGGACCTTGTCAAAGTGAGAATTTGAAGATTAAAAGATTATCTAAGACACATGCTATTACTATACTTCTTATAAATAAGCTAAAGATTAAAGGATTTTTAGTGCCAAAATAAGAAAGGATACATGTCCTAAAGGAAATAATAATGTATTCAATTCATTGCCGACCTCGAAGTTTGTATACATGTCAAACTAAAGAATCTATTTAAATTGAGTAATGAACTATGTATGATTCACGATGTATTAGGTGGTTTGGAAATAAAAATAAAAATAAATAAATAAATAAAAGCAACTCAAGTTGTGTGTTGGTTAGTACTTATTTATGGAAAAACATATACACATGAATATAATGGAGAAAACATAAAGGTAGTCAAAAAATTTAGGAATTTTTTCTCATTGAGGATAGATGGAATGTTGATAGTAAAAATGATGACTATAACATGTGATTAAGTGGTTCAACCTTAAATAGTGAAATACGAGATTGGTAAAAAAGTGTAATACCCATCATGTTGTTGATACTCTTTGATACTCTTATGTGTTGGTTTGGTACTTGGTTTGTGATAGTGATTAGTTCACCGAATTGGTTGTGTGTGGATTCATAGTTTGGTTGGTTTGCTACACTTGACATTACTTATGATGTTTGATGATACATTATGTGGTGGTTATATTATGTGGTTATGCTATGGTTTTCTTTAATATTATATGTGGTGATGTTGTGATTCTATGTTGCTATGGTTTTTGATGTGGTTGTTAGTGAGTCATGGTGAAAGGATGGAGTAGCATCACTCGTTTGTGAGCACCCTACTACCCCATGATTACCTTTCACGGTATGTCTACAATGGAGATTTACATGCTACTTGACGTTTGTTTCTAGATGAAGGATGCAGGTATAGGACACCGACTCCACCTACTTGTCAGGACTGAGTGTGTCCCATAAACCCAATGGGTATGATGTTGAAAAAGGGAGTTGATAAGGAAGTGTGATGTAGGAGCATCCAGTGGTGTAAGGGCAATCTTGCATCACCCAAAAATAGTTAAATTTCAAGTTTCTCGATTTTTAGATGTTTTTACATTTTTGGATACCCTTTTCGTCATAATGAAATTCCCAATTTATGGTTTTTATTTTCTATTCCCGGGTTGAAAGATATTGCAATTTTAGTTTCTCAGATTTGCACCTGAAAATCTTCCAAGTTAGATTTCAGGCACTTAAAGTTCCCCGATTGGCCCCAAAACTTGCCAAAATTGGTGTAGTAGATTTTGAGCGTGTTATTGACTTTGAGACCTTTCCAACGGTTCAAACGGTTCGCGAATTGGAGTCTCAGATCAAAAGTTATGGCCCCAGGAAGTTGGCACACTTTCTAGAAGATACAATTGCAAATGTTCTTTTGAAATTTGAACTTCAAGTTGTAATTTTTCGGCACCAAACTGCCTAAACTCAAATTTGAATGTTGTTTTGGCTCCAAACTAAAGAGGAGCTCTATTTATGGGCGAGTTTCTAATTTTTGGGTAGCTTTTTGGGGACAAGCTCGCATATTGCGAAAGGGTAATTTGTAGCTTTCTGTAACTTGCATGTGTTGTAGAACTTGGGGATTTGAGATCCTCTACATGTAAGAAGCTCCATTTTCTAAATAATAAAATTATTCTCTTGTTTGTGAGTTATTTTCTAAGTCTCAAGCTGTGCCCTCATCAAAGTGTCCATGTCCCAAGTCTGTCACCTCATTGTGAGTCTTTCAGTGTCATGGTCTTGACCTTGTCCTTGTCTTTGTATTGTTTGGTGTTGTGTGGATTATTTAATTTATCTTTATTTTATATGAGATTAATTAATGTTATTTTGTTGATATGATTAATTGTAATTTAGTTAAATGTTGGATTTAAAATATTGTAAATTAAAAGTTATTTAATTAATTAAAAATGTATAAATTAATTATTTTAAATAAATAATGTTTGTGATAATTGTAAATTGTCTTTTTCAAAATATTAATATTATAAAATATAAGTATAATATCATGTGAGGATAAATGTGAAATTAAGGAATTTTTAATTAAATTTGTGAGATAAATGTGAGCTTTTAAAGCAATAAAAAGAACCAATGCATGGGTTGGATTTTTGAGAAGAAAGAAGATCTTTATTTATTTTTCTTTATTTTATTGTGAGAAGAGAAGTTTTTCTACACACATAGAGGAATGGGTTTTGGTTTTGGTTTGAAAAAAAAAGAAGTAAAAAAAAAAAGGTCAAAGAAAAATATGTGTGTGCTTCTCTGTTAAAAATTGTTCTTTGGAAGGAAAAATATAATATTGATCCAGAAGTTAGTTGAAAGAAGGGATTCAAGGAGTTGTAGAGGAAATATGTTTTTGAAAGAGGAAGAAGGGCTACCATGTTTGGATTCAACATCAAATGAAGGACTCCATGTTCTTTTTTATTATTAATTCTTTTGTTTTTTTTATAGTTCTATAAGGGAAACGAAAATCATGTCTGCATTATTCGAAAATCAATGTCTGTTTTGAAAGAGGGTTTTGTTATTGAAAAATTGTGTGTTAAAACTTTAAATCTTCTATAGAAAACTATTGTGAAATCTTCTGAATTTTCTTCAATTTAAATCTAGTTGTGAAATTCTTGTTTGAAAAGAAAATCAATTTATTAAGGGGATTGAAATTGTATGCTCAAATTTATTTTGTGTTGGAGAAAAACTAGACTATTGATTCATTGTATTTATATTATTTATTCTATATTTAGTGGGAAAATATATATACATATATACCTATGTATATATATACCTATATATATATATACATATACATATTCAAATTTTATATTTTGTTTCTTTTGTAAAGAAATGTATAATTATTTTGTAGAGTTCTTGTACTGTGTTTTTTAAAATAATTAAAAAAATATTATATATATATATATATTATGGGGGGGAGTGGTCAGTTGCCACTGTACCACCCTCGACCCCTTGTGGTACTGTGCACAGGCCACAGGCTGCGCACATTAGCCAATGGCTGCTAGCCGCAACCATGTGGGTTGTAGCCTCCCCAATGGGAGGTACACAATACCTACTGCGTGGGGTTTGTTTCTTAAAAGTTGTTTTTAATTTGATTTTTATTTAATTCAATTTTTATGTTTAATATATATGTATATATATATACTTACTGTTGTAAATTACAAAGAAGTATACGGGTAATTTTTACAATATGTTTTAAATCCATAATTTTTAATACATATATTTTTTTATATATTTGTATATATGTATATATGTATATACACATAAAAGCGTATATATATATTAAGATGATTATATATGTTGTGATTATGGAATAATTAAATAAATTTGCAATGTTATAGTGAATCGAGTAAATTAGAAATAAACCATGTGATTTAAATTAAGTTGAATATTCTTGAGTAAACTAATTTATTTTCTTAGTGAAATTATTTTGTAACGAAATATGTTATATGGTGTTGTTTTACATAATTGTTTACTCTTGAAATTATTCGTTGAGTCAATTATGGTTTTCTCTTAAATGGGATTTTGAATTGTGGGAAAAATCCTTTAGTTGTTATCCTTCTATAGGAGTTTAAGTTACTTATTAGGGACTTCCAGAGGTGGGGAAATGATGTTTTATTTGATCTATTAATTTGATTTTGGTCCCTATGTTTTAGTTGTGATTTGAGTTTATATATGTTGTACCATTTTTATGAGTGTTGTTTCATATGATTTTGGTGAGATGGTTTTTCCTCGCGGATGTTCCATTTGTGGTTTAGTGTTCTTACTGGTACAACTCCTTGGAATTGGATTTTTATATTTTGGGTTTCTAGGGAGAGTGGCTCTACGTGGGCACTGCTACAAAAAGGGGCTGTCAGGATAACCCATGTTAGAGTTAGAGTAATAAGTGATAACCTAATTAATTAATTAGGGGGTGGGTAGTTAAACATTAATAAGATAATTATGGATTCCTTGTCCGCTTTTTAGGGCTTTTGTAGACTTAAGGTGGGCTGAGAAAGTTGTGGTAGGAATGATCATTGCCTTATCTTCATGAGAGGTTAATGGTTCTATATGAGTCACCCTATGGAGCGACACCTTGAGATAGGTAGTCAGGATAACCATAGATGGAGGTAGCACCTTGTGATAGGTTGTATGGATAATCCATGTAAGGCCATGCAATGACACTCTCCTCTAGCATTCCCCTTGCGTTGTTTTATTGAAATTCTTTGGAAGTGGTTTATTGTTATGTTTTGGTGAATTATTGTTGTTATGATTTGCAAGCGATCTTTTGATATTATATTTCCTTTGTGGTCTCTTGTTTTTTTGTGTTTGGAGTTTAGTCTTGCGTAACTGTTTGGATGTACTTGGTTGGGGATCCTTCCTTATTTACTCCTAGCACGAGGGTGGTCGGGTGGAACATGCTACACACCCCGTTGGGTCCCCTTATGATGTAGTTGTGCCATTCAATGCTAAGTATTGTAGATGCAGTTTGATCCAGGGTTCATATGTTATTGAATGTATATTTGTACTCCAGATGTATTCTATGTATTGATATATCACTCCCATGTGCGTTGGGAAGACTTATAATGTAATTTTGTATATGTGGTCATTGAGATGTACTCTCAGACTGATGTAATGTATTATCATACCATGTAAATCATTCTAGATTTACTATTTATAAATACTATTAATGTTATGTTGTATCTGTGGAAATATGTACTTTATATCTCCATGATTAATTTATTGTAATTTGCATGTATGGATTATTCTTATCATTTTGGTTATCATTAATGAATGGTTAAGTGATGATATGTGAATGAATTTATTACGTAATTGGTAATTTAAGGTTCATCTATTAACTTTGTTATGGGATAGTTTGATAATGCCACCTTGTGTACCCCAAGGGACTTTGATGTGCAACTTGAAACATTAGTTATGATGAATACTTAAAGTACATTCCTTATTTTAAAAAAAAAAAAAATTGTTGTGTTTTTATTTGTTCCTTTGGGGTTTGCATGACGGGGGGTTACAAAAAGATATTAATAAGTTGTGAGAATTACTATTCCATGATTGTCATATGTTTCATGCATTATGATGTTCAATGAAAATGGTTAGCTATCTTCCTTATTAAGTAGGAAATATTTTATAGCATGTGGTTTAAAATATATTGGAATTACCCATATTAATATATTGGGAACATAACAAACATAGTTGAGTAAAAGAGGAAGAATGGTATGAGTAAATACAGAAAACCAATCTTGATATTAAATGTGATGTTAAACACTAACTTAGTAAGATGAGAAGTGTGGTGAAATATGTATTGTTAAGCTATAGTTGCACATCTTCTAGTGGTTTCTTGTACTTATGCAAATTTAGTAGATGTTTCCAAAGTTGAGATGAGAAGTGAATACTATCTAAAGAAAATAGAATATGTTTAAGTGCATTTCTCTTGTTCTATAATGTGGTGAATTTCATAAAGTGTATTGTGTTATGACATGTGAAGTGAAAAACGAGTAAATGTGCTGTGCCCCAAGTATGAGATATAGGATATCTGACTTGGGATAAGGGTGAGGGATGTCAAGTATGACCCCTTATGTGTACCCTTTGTGATAACCTAGGTCATGTAAGTCAGTTAATTGTGAAATAATGTAAACATGATATGTGTAGATGTGTGCCTACTAAGTGAAATGTGAAGTAATTCTTTGTGTAAGTCTTGTTCGTATGTTAAATGTGTACCCCTAGCGCATGACTCTCCTACGGGATCAAGATTCTTGCTAGTGTAAATAGGGGTTGAGGGGTGAGAGAACCCCAAGGGGGAACTCCATGTTTCCCTTGGCCTGTTGCTAACCTAATCCCCCACATATGAGAACCACACTTGTTGGTTCATAGTGCAAGCCTAACCTTCAGATTTGGTACCCTATCAGGTTGAGGATGATTTGTGATGTGCCTTGGTTTAGATTGACTTCTAGTCATAGTTGGTTATCATTGGCACTTCAAGGGTATGACAATTAAGACAACCTTCAAACTTTTGGATATTGATAGTATTGGGATCCAGTCAACAAACATATGGGTAAACTTGTAGCAACTATAGATCATCAGGAAAACTTTTGAAAACAATGTTCATCAAGTTAAATTGTGGAATAATGAGCTCAAAATTATAGGAACATATTTGGATTAACAATCAATTGCATAAAAAATTGTACTAAGAGGAACATGAAAGTAATGTTATGGACAAAAATAATGGAACATGGCAGTAACAGTGATATCTTGGCAACAAGTAGTGGTGGTTAGTATGATGTACGATGTACTAATGTGGACCGTGAGACAATTACAAGTAACTTGCATATGGGACATTTCATGGTAGAGGATCTATGGATTGGTTATTTAGCATGTCCTGGGTTGTGTAGGAATATGCTTGTTATTCATGATATGGTCACTATGCTGTTATTATGTGGTTTGAGACCACCGTGATTATGCATACTTCTGTATATATTATGTGGTTTGAGACCACTATTCCCCTCCTCCCCTTGGGTGGATTTAGAAAAGTCACATAGTGCATGTGATGTGTAATTTTGTGAAAATGTGATTTATTGCTATCTTATTTATTTACAATTTTTTTTCATTATTTTAAGCCAATAGTAAATTGAATTTTAACGTTAGGCTACTTAGCCATGATTTGGGTTTCATTTGGTCCTCTTTTCCTCAAGGAATTTCTTAATCACTTCTTCTTGATTGGAATTTTGCACCATTGCTCATTGAAATGTTGAATTTTGTATTTCTTATATGAAGTTTTTTATCATGAATTTGGTTTATGATTTTATATTATTGGGTTGACATTGTTGTTTGAGGCCTTCTTATGATTTACAACTATTGGGTCATGTGTGATGATGCGATCTATGTAAACTACCATATCTAGGAGGGATCCTTGGTAGGTCGTATAGGGGAGTAGATGGCCTGGGGAATCTTATTGTGAGGATGGAAGTTGTAAATGGGGCTGGTATGAGATGGCCATAATCCATTTCTCCTTTTTTTTCCATGTGAGTGATTACTTGCATACCTTCCTTTTGGAGGCTAACACCCTTAAACAAGAGGAAGGTACTAGGAAATGCATGGATGGGTCCTTAGAGAAAGGCCTCGAGACAATATTTCCTATTATGATCATAGCATTATAGCATACAGTTCCATTAGATACATGGTTGCATAATGATATGGTACATCATTATGGTACATTTTCTTTACTTATATTCAGTATTTTTGGCTACATATTCTATATTATTATGGTAATGTGGACTATTCATAGACACTCAAAATAGTTCATCCTCATAAAACCCATAGTGTGAGCCTTGTGAAGTGAATCCTATGTGGTTAATTGTGATATATGTGATAAAACCAAGTGTATGTGATATTGACTAATTGTGTACTAAGTGATAGAGTTATGCATAATGAGATGATGTTAAGTGCTCCTTGAAGAATGTTGATAAGTACAATATGAATTCAAGATGTCTTAGCTGAAATTAGTGTTATATGTTAACGATTTATGATGAGATTATTGACTTATATGATATCGAAGTGGACCTTAATGCATATGTGTGACCTTACTTTAGACGATTTTGGTATCGATTTGAAAGATTATGTGAATGGTGTAACCTTCTTGTGTTGAGTTGTATATGAACTATAGTTTGCGGAATATATTTTTCCTTTTAATACATGGATGCTAACATTGTGAAATAAATTATTCTAAAATTATATTCCATTCTTATATTTTGATGATTTTCAAGATTATAACCAGTAAGGCCTAGAATTTTTAACAATATATATGTGAATGGTCATTTTAGAATTATATCTCTCAAACCTTAGAGACTTCTAGGAGGAAGTCTACTCCAAGGGGATAGGAATGTAAGACCAATCCCTATGTGACTAATAACATTTCAATATTCCTTGGTATGTGCTTCATTTCGAGCTAAATAAAATAGGTACATGGTACAATTTCATAGATGTGTTGGTGTTGGTCATTGGAATGGAGTCATATAGAATAATTCTTTTCATTGAACTTAAATATAAAATATGGTTATTTTTTCAAGGAAACTTTTCATAACCCTCTTAAGGAAATTACCAATGCTTGTACCTTAAATAACGTGTTAGAATGTTGACAATGCAAATTCATGCTTGAGGTAATATTAGAGAATATGGATTATTTAAACTTGAGAAGATGATTGATGCAAGCTATTTAATTATTAGTATGTAATATGAAACTATGATTATTTAGATAAGATTATGATGATGGGTGATTCTTTTATAAATGATGTATTTTCAAGAAACAAGATATAGTGAAATTGGTTTAGTAAATTATGGCTACTAATGTGGTATTATATTTTACCTAAACAAACTTACTAATGAGTCAAATGGTTGATGAAAGCTAGGTTTTAGAGGCCCCAAGAGTTTCATAACAATGGAAGAAGGTTGTCATCAAGCATGTGAGGAAGCAAGTCAACGTAACGATATTAGAATAAATGATCAACTTCAAGTAAGTATAAGAGGTAAGTATATGAGCTTAATGTGGATTATTGTACAGAAAATTTATGGCCAATGGGAAGAAGGGAGAGACACCAAAACCCTGTTAAAGCACTTCATTTGTTGAAATGTTGTTTTGTTGATGTTAATGTGATAGTTTATACTGTAAATCATCTTTTACTATTTGGGTTATTGATAATTTTGTTATTTGATATTTTCTTGGAGAAAAGTGTGTTATTTTCTATCTTAGTGGGGAAAAGTGTGCTTGATTTCAATGTGATAGTTATATTGTAAGTTTTCCTTTGGGCTATTGTTAATTTTGTTATTTGATATTTTATGTTTGTTCAAAAGGGAATATTTTTCAATGAGTTGAAAAGTGTTTCTAAGTGTTAAATTTTGCTTATAATTGTGTTTTCAAAAGTCTTAAGCATGTACCTAAGGGTTAGACATCATTTTGAGCCCATAAATTATATAAAACATGAGTTTTGAACCTTTTTAAATTCACTTTTTTGTTAGTGACGAAAATGGGAGTATGAAAACCCACGTGAACACCATGCCTCTTAAATGAAAAAGAGAACATGGTGGTTGGGGGTTGGTGGAAGTAGAAATGGAAAGAAAGTGTTTCCAAGTTATTATTTTTTTTTCATTCTGGTTTTTTTTTGGGCTAAGGGAAGAGTTGGGGAGAAGAAGAGAGGGGATGGGAAAAGAAGAATTGGAGGAAGAAGAGGATTCAATGAGGAAGAGTAACCCAGTTTGGAAGCTAAGTTGTTTTAATCCTTTTCTTTCACTTTTTTTCTTGAAGCATGATTTGAGTTGTTTTTCTTCATGTTATTGGTTATTCTATTGAAAATGGTGTGAGATTTTGAAAGGGGTATGAATTTTACTTTTCCTTTGGATTGTGAAGTTGTGAATGAGCAATTTTTTGAGTTTTGGGTTGTGCGAATATTTTTTTGAAGGCCATATGCAACTTGTTTTTCCTACTTTGATTGTTTCTTGTTGGTTGGGTTTAGATGTTGTTTTAGAATCATGGGTTTTGGCTCTCTCTCCTTGCTTGGGGGATGGTTAGAGTCTAGTAATGGTTCGAGGATGCAATGAAGATTGGGTGGTGAGCTACCCTCTTCCATTGGCAAGTCTTCTTGAAACTATTTTTAGATGTATTCATAAACATGGTAAATAAATTAGGTAGCTTGAAGTGCTTGTTGATGAGTATGCAATGAAAATATAGTAGGCTTTAAATCAATGATTCTCCTTGTTGAAGATGAAAGAATTCTATAGTAAATGTAAATATTAACACCTAGAAATAAAATGTGTGCATTCCATAAATCTGCTATGAAGTTTTGTTCTAGGAAAAAAATAGAAGAAGAGAACAAAAAAAAGGTGGGTTACTCATGTGAGAGTGAAACTTTCTCTAGCTTAAAATAGTATGTGGTTTTTAGTCATGTAACACTTTTCCCCCTACTAAAATGATTAAACCGAGTGTATTAGTGAGCAAGTGTATTCTGTAGGTTCCTAAACTAATCTTTTGAACCTGTATGTCAATCCATGTTGCAATAGTTAGCATACATATCAAATTTATTTTGTTCATGTGTAATATAATAATACACAATTACTCAAAATGGAGTTGTAAGTTAAAAGACTTCAACTATTTGTATTTAAAATATTGATACCAAATAGTTGTTTTAAAAAAATAAAAAATAAATCTGCACTACACTTTAATATGAGTGATGTTAATAAACATTAGACATCAATAGAAATATGCATTTGAACATTTATAATATATGAGTGAATATGCATTTATATCCATTATATATATATATATATATATCAAACATAAAATAAAATATACACTATGAAATATGCAAAATATTTTATATTCTGTATTAGATACAAAATATATGTCTATCAATGTTCACATAGCTTGATTTGAAACCAATTTAGATAAGAGAAATTTAAAATAAAATAAAAAATATTTAGAGTATAAAATATTATTATATGAATTAAAAAAATATATAAATAAATATATATATATACAATACTAAATGCAATTAGTATTTATATTTGAAATTATTTATTAAAAAAATAATATTAACACATAAAATAAAATAAAATAAATAAATAATAAAATAAGTTTTATTTAGAATAATAATAATAATAGAAGTAGAAAAAAAATAAAGAGGGGCGTGACCAGGGATGAAACCCTACCGCTACCCCTGCTCCATGTGGGAAGTCAGGCCCATAGAGAGCTACAACATTCCCCAAAGGGGGAGCCACAGAATCCTGTATGGGAGCCATGGTGCCCTAGTGGGTGGACACAACTGCCCCATGCGAGGACACATAAACCCCTTTGCCTACATTTTAAACAAATATTTTAAACCAAAAAAAATAGTTGCATATCAATGATGCCCAGGAAAATGAAAAATGTAAACCGTAATGTGTAAGTGTTGTCTTGAGTTAATACAAGGCACCCAAAATGTAAATCCAAGTGTTTTTGAATGAGGGTTTAAATAGACTGGATAAAAAGAAAATATAGAAAACAAAGGAATGGATCCATGGAGAAACAAATAGATAATGAATTCTTCCATCTTCAAACCCTACATAAACAAATGGGAAACAAATACATAATGAATTATTCCATCTTCAAACTGTGCATAAGAAAATGGGAAGCCAAATAGATCAAACTCCATTGGATTCTCTTCTCCAAAACCTGCAAAATAAATAGAAAGACAAGTCTCAAAATTCCATGATAGCCTTCTCCTGTTCTCACCTCAAATTTGCAAAACTCAAATGAGTAAAAATGAAAAGGAAATAGGTTAAACCAATATTCTTATGATTTAGGGTTAGCATGTGGAAGCCCTAAGATCTAAGGGCAATGACTATCAAGCCCCAAAAATGCACCTCGCATGGATGCATGAGCATGGATGTTGGATGCCTCCCATTTGCAGTTTTTGTCAGAGTCTGTATTTTCCATATGTGTAAACTCCATCCTATTTTAATGTATCAATAGTTAAATAGGTATATACTATGTGTTATAGGTTTATGTGCTCGTTGCACACAATTATATGCGTTCAAGTGAAAATAAAATTGTTTAATTTAATATTTATTTTTATTAACTATATTAATTGTAGTTAGAATTGTTTTAAATGGTTATTATTAAGTGTTTTTATAAAATACTCATATGATTTGTAATTTTTATGTAAAGTAAATATTTATATTTATCATTAAATATTTATATTTTTGATGCAAGAGCATCTAGTGGTGTAAGGGCAATCTTGCATCACCCAAAAATATGCTTTCCATTTGTGTCCCTGTTGTTTGATTTTTGTAGATGTTTTTGCATTTCTGGATACCCTTTTCATCGAATAAGAGTTTCCAGCTTTTAGAACTACTTTTTTGCTTTTCTTGCTCAACTGCTATTTTTAGCAGGTGGGAATTTTAAGGTGTGGGAAGAAAAAAATTTATGGGAAGGTTCATGAGAAAAAAATAAGCACTTTGGCAAAGGAATCAGGTCAAGATCATTCACGGTTTGAAAGTTATTCAAGTTCTAGTTTCTGCTTTTGCCCTGAAAAACCTTCCAAGTCCAGTTTGAGGCACTAAATGGTCCCGTACAGGCTCAGAAATTTTAGAACTAGCAGGGCTAGTTCTTAGCACGTTCTTCACTCCAAGACCTTTCTGATGGTGCAAACGGTTCAAAAAACAGAGTCCTGGATCAAAAGTTATGGCTTCCGGAAGTTGGCCGATTTTTGGAAAATTGCCAATTTTCAAGTTAGGACTCAGTGTTTGAATTTCAAATTGTACTTTTGGCGCCAAAATACCAAAAATCTTATCTCGAATGTTGTTTTTGGCTCCAAATGGAAAAGGGGCTATTTATGGGCTAGTTTCTGATTTTTGGGTAACTTTTTGGAGAAAAGAGTTCTGATGCTGTGAAAAGGAAATCTGGGTAATTTTCTGTAAGTCTGTAATTTGCATGTATCACAGAGCTCGAGGATTTGGGATCCTCTACATGTAAGAGTTCCATATTTTTGAATGAAAATATTATTCTCTATTTTGTGAGTGTTATTCTGTGTCTCAGGTTTGCTCCCTCGTCAATTTTATAAAGCTTATATCTTGTTTTAATTTTAAAAATAATTTTGAGTAATTTGACTAGTTAATGTATTTTATCTTTTATTTTTATCTTTATGTAAATGAAAAAAGAAGAAGATAAAATTAATTTATAAAAGGGTTCAAATAATACTAGCAATCATGAATTAGAATGATTGTTTTAAGTGGTTATTATTAAGTGTATTTATAAATGAATTATATGATTTGTAATTTTTTTGTAAAGTAAATATTTATATTTTATAAAATTTATATTTATCATTAAATATTTATATTTTATAAAATTTATGTCTTGTTTTAATAAAATAAAATCTTAAAAATAATTTTGAATAATTTGATTAGTGAATGTATTTTACTTTTTATTATTATCTTTATGTAAATGGAAACAAAACTTAGATAAAATTAATTTATAAGAGTCTAGTTCAAATAATACTATCAATTATGAATTAGAGTGTTTGATAATAAGAAGTTAAGGACTTAAATATTATCATGGATAAATTGACAAGTCCATCTATAACCACCAATTATTTAATCTTATTAAATATTAAATTTCTAACAAGACATTGCATTTTATATCTTACACATGGTTGTTTCTTTTTGTCTCGTTATTGTTCTACGTTCATGTATTACAAATATTTTGTTATCATTTTTCTAAGTCGTGGATGGTCTTATGTTAACGGAAAGGGATTTTGAGCCCCTTCAAATATAACTTTACCAATATTATCAAAATACTATTATTTTTATTTTCACAATCATAATATTAAAAATAATATTCAAACTAAAAAAATACAATCATATGATTGAATTGTTTAACTTCTAGTCCTTGTTTAAATTGATTGCTAAGTAATCGTGATAATAATAACAATACAACTACTTGCCTTTGAAATAATATAACAATTAAAAAATCTTGTAAGTTGCAATTAACCATAAAAATTTAAAATTCTAATCCAAAATTTTCCCTCATATCTTTCTTTTACCATTGTACTCTATCTTTCCTATAGGAATAGTATTAAAGAAGGATGAGACAATTAACAATTATATTGTAATACCCTATCTTTTATGGTTAAAATTTAGATTTATAACCACATGTTTATGCATATAAATGTTTATTATTATTTTTGTGGGAACCCTTTGAAATAAATATTAATATTTAAATTATTAGATAATTTTAAGTGCATTAGTTTCATTATATATTAGTCTGGGTTTGAAGGCTTGAATTATTTTCCCTATATATTATGTCATTTAGTGTTCAAATTATTATAAAAATATATTCTAAGGTATCAAGCTCTAGTACCTTTTTAGAAATTTAATAATTAATAAGATTAAATACTTGGTGGCTATAGATCCACTTGTGCATTTATCTATGTGATACATAAGAATTTTTTCTAATTTCTTTTAATTTACATAAAGTAAGAATAAAAAGTAAATAAATTAACTAACCAACTTATTCAAACTTAGAGTTAAATAACATAATAAAAGTACTCTTTTATTTATAAACTAACAAATATTTTTTATAATTTTCTAATAATTAACCATAAAATTTTAAAATTGAAATCTAAAATTATCCTTCAACTAAGAGTTAAATACCACAATTTAAATTTTATTTTATTTATTTATTTTAAATATTTCTTATATATTTTTAATAATTAAATATAAAATTTTAAAATTTCAATCTAAATTTCTCCATATCATTTTTTCATAGTATTAATAATACACCTTAAATAAGGATAAAATATGTATTAAATAATTAATCTTGGACAATTTTAAGTGTATTGGTTTACTATATGTTAATGGGGTTTGATGGCCTAGATAATTTGTCCTTATATATTATGTGGTGTTAAAAAAATATTGTAAGATATAAGATGCAATGTCTTGTTAGAAATTTAATATTTAATAAGATTAAATACTTGGTGGTTATAGATGGACTTATCAATTTATCAGTGATAATATTTAAGTCCTTAACTTTTATTATCAAACACTCAAATTCATAATTGAGAGTATTATTTGAAGCCTCTTATAAATTAATTTTTTCTATTTTTTTTTCCATTTACATAAAGATAATAATAATAAAAAAAATACATTCAATAATCAAATTACTCAAAATTATTTTTAAAATTTAATTTTATAAAAACAGGACATAAATTTTATAAAATATAAATATTTAATGATAAATATAAATTTTATAAAATATAAATATTTAATGATAAATATAAATTTAATAAAATATAAATATTTACTTTACAAAAAAATTACAAATCATATAATTCATTTATAAATACACTTAATAATAACCACTTAAAACAATCGCTTTAATTCATGATTGCTAGTATTATTTGAACCCTTTCATTTAAATTAATTTTATCTCAGTTTTTTTTTTCATTTACATAAAGATAAAAATAAAAGATAAAATACATTAACTAATCAAATTACTCAATTTTTTTTATTTTTTTATAGGTAAATAATAATTTCATTGATTTGTAGAAAAAGAAAGATTTACAATCTAGGCCTGCATGCCAGACATATTTTCAATTGACCCAACCCTACCTATCAAAAAACAATACAACTAGACCCAGACACCCACCACCCCAAGACATATCACATTGTTTCCACCAAAACAGACTAGCATCTTAACTGCATGACCACCAGCTGCAAAAAAATTGTCACCAACGTTCAGGGCTAGACGAGCTTTATCACAAACCAAAACCAGCCACACACAAGGCTTGAGCCAGATTGCAAGTGGCCAAAAAAACCAAAAACCACCACCCCAACACAACACACCACCTTGGCAAAAGAGAGGTCACAGAATAACCCACACCAATCCACACCTCCGTTAGGCTCGAAGTAGAAATGGTGCATGAGGAAGATGAGCCCACATCTTGCCCTTCAACGATGCTCAATCAGCCTCTAGCACTTTATGTCGAGCAAGAATGGGTACCACCTCACACGAACCCTAGGCATGAATGCCCTATGCAAATCCCAAGGACGAGGCAAGCCAACGCCCAACTGAGCAACAACAAGAATGTCCTCTATGCCCTCAATTAGGTTATCCCACACCATTAGCCACACCAGCAACAAAGTTTCAGCTTTGCACACCTCCAAATCGAACAGTGCTGCAACAAACCTTGCAGCAATGTCAACGTTTGTGTGCCAGCGTTCCGCAGTGTCCATAAACCTCCACCCAAGCAATAGTGCAATAGCCTCAAGGATGAAAGGATCCGATACCTTGAATAGAAGGCCCAAAGCTTTCTACTTGACCCCAAACTCAACAACGTCTCCATCAGAGCCTCACCACTCAACCAAGCCAAATGAGAATGAATGCAAAGTTTCACCCATAAATCATGTGTTCAACAGTCCCAGGAAAAGAGACACTGCCATAAGCATTCGACACTCGCCACCACACCACAATACCATCATCTCGCAATACACAAACAACCTACAAAATTTAATGCCTACCATCACTACCCATATAAAATGCACCTGATAGGCCTTATGGCATCGAGGATGGCCATCGATGCCATGTCATCCAAGTCCGCTCGACAACCACATAACTCAAAATTATTTTTAAAATTAAAAAAAATATAGATTTTATAAAATATAAATATTTACTTTACATAAAAATTACAAATTATATGATTAATTTATAAAAAAACTTAATAATAACCATTTAAAACAATTTTAACTACAAGTAATATAGTTAATAAAAATAAATATTAAATTAAACAATTTTAATTTCACTTGAACTCATATAATTGTGCACAGTGGGCACATAAATCTATAGCACATAGTATATACCCATTAACTATTGATACATTTAAAATGGGACGAAGTTTGCATGTATGGAAAATACCAACTCTGACATGGTTGCAGATGGGAGGCATCTGACATCCATGCTCATGCATCCATGGTGGATGCATTTATGGGGCTGGATAGCCGTTGCCAGATCTAAGGGCTAAAATTTAAACAATCTAATGGACTAAATTTGATGCACGTTTCATTATCACTTAATTTGCCATTGTATTAGTTAAAGCCGCTTAATTTTCTAATTTTATCTTGGTGGGGCACAATGTAAATAGAAACCCTTATTTAAGTGATAACTTAAAATGATTTTACAAGACTTTTAAAACAAACTTTATTCTTTATTATTAGAAATTTATGTTAATTGATTTTTCTTTGTTGCAATTTTAAAATGTGAAAACAAAAACAAGTAGTCAAATTAGAAATTTATATTAATTTATTTAATAAGTGGACTTTAAGTAAAATAATTATTTCTAAATAAAATCTACAATACTATCATTAAGGTTTAAACATTGATTGGATTGAATAATAATTTTATCAACATAAATATTAGGGGTGATAATTAATACTATTATTAATGGTTAGATGGTGGATTTAATAACAATATTTTTATCAATTTAACACTTGAATGATGATGACATAAGAGGTTAATACTTATTGTTTGTCTAGATAATAATACTATTTATATAGGCTTAGAGAATGAATAGCTAATAGCATCTTCTTTATAGCTTAGATGATTTAACACAATAGTCTTACAATTCATAATGTAACTATCTCTTAATGTTAATTAATGTGCAAGCAATGTCAAAGCGAATTTATGGAGTATGCTTGTTGGGTGGTAATCGTTCACAACATGGTATTAGCATTATAGATGACAACGAAGTTTGAAACCACAAGTCAAATATACCCATATATGCATGTGATAGTTGTCATGCAACACATCAAAATATAAATAGTATTTCTATTATTATAAGTAGAAATCATCCAAAAGATATGAATCTTCCCTTTTCAATTGAATAAGTATATATAGAATGAATAGAGACTTGAGATTTAATACATCAACAAGTGATTTCTTTAAGAGAAAGAGTGGAAACAAAATTAACGAATAACTAATCTATAAGTAAACTACCTTCTCATGCATTTATGTAAATGGAAGAAAAGATAAACTTGACCTTGTTTTGGCAAACAATAATACCTAAACCAATAAAATAAGCTTAGAAAATGGTGATTAAAGATGACATGCTAATATTGGCAAGTGTGTCCTACTCTTTATATATATTATTTACAAAATATTTAAATAAAATGTAACAAATTATAAATATATTTTTAATTTATACTTGGAATCTGGATGGTGAAGGCGTGTGAGTGCGGGCGAGCTAGGGCACCCGAGCCCTAGCTTGCAGACTAGTTTTTTGTGCGCTGGGTTCATGCATGCTCACGGGGGGTCAAGGGGACCAGGCTTCCATTTGGTTTTCTTCTTTGGGTGCTATGATTTTTTTTTTCTCTGGTGCTGCGTTGAGTGCAAATTTTGTGGGCTTCAAAAAGGGTTTTATCTCTTCATTCTTAGCATCCTTTGGTTTGTGCATGGTGCATGCTTGGGGAGGCACATTTTTCTTCCTCTGTATTGCTGCTTCTTGTGTTGGTGCACCCGTTTGGGGCTCTTGTTTTGGCTTTGGCCTGGTGAGCGGGGGGCTGCGAGAGCCCTCATATTGTTGTTATAAATGGCTGCCCATGGGTCTTTAGATATGGCAGGTCTTGATTCTGCTTCGGCTGGGGTGAATGCTAAAATTCCTTCTCAACATTCTTCTGGTTTGGGTGGGGTTTGAAATGGTGCCCTTAAACTGCATAAGGTGAATGGATGCTTGGAGAGGACTCAAGAACGTCTAGTTTTAGTAGTACAATCAGAATCGGTAGCTGAAGATATCGAATACTATTGCAACCATGTTTTGATTTGTAAGTTCCTAGGGATGAGGGTTTCTCTCGCATTTCTTGATAATTAGATTCGTAAGACATGGAATCTAGAAGGTGACTTTGATATTCTAATGGCTACAAATAACTTCTTTATGGTAGATTTCTCATGTGTTTCTGACTGAAACAGGGCTTTTGAAGGTGGTCCGTACTTCTATAATCAAGTGGGTCTTTTCATCAAACCATGGCATGCTGGCTTTAACTCGGCAGAGGAATTACCTTCTAGAGTCCCAGTTTGGGTTCGTCTGCCTTGGCTACCACTAGAATGTTGGAGAAGTGATATACTGTAGTCGATTGCATTGTTGCTAGGAAGACCTATTGGTCCTTCTCAACAGACTCTAAATTATAAGTGCATTTTTTCTTATGCTAGGGTTTGTGTTGAAATTGATTTGAGTAAGTTGTTACCAGATTCTATTGATATGATTGTTGGATCCTGCTCCTGGACTCAACCATTAGACTACGAGATGCTACCTTTCAGGTGTCGAGTATGTCATGAATATGGGCATCTCCAACGGAGGTGTCCTCGTGCTTCAAGTGCTTTTGGTACAAGTAATGCTTCTTCTTAGCCTTCTTTGAATGCAAATAAGGGTAAAGCTCCCATGTAGGGAGGAGGGCTGATAAGGAGGGATTTATCCTGGTTAAGACTAGGAATCGTAATCGAGGCCAAAAGAGATCATTTAAAGATAGGCAAGAGGAAGAGACTCTCAATAGGTTTGAGGGACTTGAGGATTTAGTTCAAGAGGAGGGTTTTCAAGAAGTCCTACATAGATCAGGGAATTCTTTAGTTGAGAAGGTGCCTGGAGTTCAGTCTTCTGGGCCTCCAAATTTGACTCAGATTGGAGTACAAGGTGCTCATATAGCTACTATTGAATCTTCTCCAGACCTTGCTTTGGCTATGACTGATTTGGTGTTGGAGGCGTATGGTGGTCCTGCTGACATTGGTGGAGTTCTCCTTGAGATGTAAGGTGCTTCTGATCTAGGTAAACAGAAGACTCACCCCCTGGTTTAGGTCTGCATCAAAAAAATTTCAAGGGGCTCTTGAGAAACCTCTTAAGGTGGGTAGAAAGAAGGATCAGGAAAAAGTCGAGCTAACTGGTGAGATGCTAGTAGAGTCAGGTTCGATGAAGACTATTGATACTCACTTCTCCCAGCCTCTTTGATGATTTTGCTCTCTTGGAATGTGCGGGGTATGAAAAGCATCCCTAGACAAAAGGCTATTTGAGATTTGATTTGGTCTCATTCTTCTGATGTGGCTTTCTTATAGGAAACTAAGTTGTCTGTTGATAGTATGTTGGTAGTGGCTTCTAAGATTTGGGGTTGAGGTCAGTGTCAATGTGTTGGGGTGTCTGGTAATTCTGGTGGGGTGGCTTGTTTGTGGGACCCACACAGAGTTAGACCTATTTGGTGGTTTTCTTGTAGAGGTTCGATTTCTTGTGTTGCTTCTCATCTTGAGTCGGGGGAGAGAGTTCTCTTCTCAAACTTGTATGGACCGACTGACTTTTAGGGTAAGGTTTTGTTGTGGGATCATGTGCGATATGTGAGGTCTTTGGATCCTTACCTTCCTTGGATTCTGGCTGGGGATCTTAATTCTGTCACATCTTTAGAGGAGAAGAGGGGTGGTAATGTCCGTCTAGATTCTGCTTTGACGCTCTTGAAGGATAATATTGCACTCTTGAACCTGGTTGACATCATGTCGGGTAATGGGTTATTTACCTGGAGTAATAGAAGATTTGGGGAAGCGGCCATTTCTGAAAGATTAGATAGATTCCTGATTTCCAGTTTCTGGATGGGGGATAGGTGGGTGACTAGCTCTGAGATTTTGGATGGCAGGGGTTTAGATCATTGGCCAATCAAACTTACTGCTGCATTACCCCAACAAGGTATAAACCAGTCTTTTAAGTTTCAGCTTATGTGGCTCAGGGATGATTCTCTTCATGACTTAGTTCTTGGATGGTGGAGTTTTGGGAAGCCGTCAGATGGGACTGCTATGTACTCCTTCTCGAAGAAGCTCTAGTTTGTGAAGTATAAGTTGAAGCGTTGGAATAGGCAGCACTTTGGTAATCTCTTCCAAGAAAAGAAAAATGCTTAGTCTTAGTTGGATTCAATTACCCGACAGATTTAGGACCAAGGTTTCACAAAGGATCTTGGTTTGCTTGAAGCTGCTGCGATGAAGGATGTGGAAGAATGGAACTTAAGGGAGGAGATTTTTTGGAAACAGAAATCCAAAATTGAGTGGCTCTAGGCTAGAGACAGAAATACTTCCTTCTTCCACAACTCTGTGAAGGATAGAAAGCAAGGTAATGTTATCTCCTCTTTAGTGTCGAAGAATGGAGAGACTTTTTTGTCTTCCGCATCTATTTCTATTGAGTCTACCCATTTCTTCTCTGTGTTGTTGTCTGAGGACTCCCCTCCTGCAGAGGAGGATGAAGCTTTGATCCTGGGTAGCATACCGACTTTGGTTACTAGAGAAATGAATGAATCTTTGCGTCGTCCTATCCCTTTATCTAAGCTTGAAGCAATTGTTTTTTAAATGGAAAGAGGAAAAGCCCTAGGGCCTGATGGGTTTCTGGTTGAATTCTTCCAGGAGTTTTGGGAAGTGATTAAATTGGACCTTCTGGCGGTTGTTCAAGAATCTCTATTGAACAAACAAATGTTGAGATCTATGAATGCTACTTTTTTAACCCTCATACCAAAGAAGGTGGGGGCTAATGCTTTAGATAATTTTAGGCCCATTGCTTTGTGTAATGTGGTGTATAAAATTATTACAAAGCTAATTGCTAAGCGGCTAAAACCTTGGTTAGACAGACTAATCTCAGAAGAACAAGGGGGTTTTTTTTTTGGCAGAAAAATTTTGGATGGTGTCATTATTGCTGCTGAGACCATTCATTCTATGGCGAGCTCTAAAGAGAAAGCCATGTTCATCAAGTTGGACATGGCTACAGCTTATGATTGTGTTAAATGGGCCTTCTTGTTCAAGCTTCTGGAAGCATTTGGTTTTGTTGGTGATTAGATTGAGTGGGTCAGGAGTTGTGTCACTTCATCTTCCTTCTCTGTGTTGGTTAATGGTGAACCCTCTAAGTTGTTAAAGGCTTCTAGGGGGCTTAGACAAGGAGATCCCTTGTCTCCCTATTTGTTTATTTTGCTTGTGGAAGGCCTTGGGAGGTTTATAAGATCTCGCGTGGAGAGTGGCTTGATATAGGGGTGGAGCTGGGGAAATAACATTCCCTCTCAGTCTCATCTGTAGTTTGTAGATGATACTGCTCTCATGGGTTGTGCCAAGGTTAAGGAAGCTGTCAAATGGCATAGCACTCTAGAATGTTACCTGGCTGCTTCAGGTCAAGGAATCAATGAAGGGAAGTCCTTTATTTATTTCTTTAATACTCCAAAGATTATTCAAAGGAGGATCACTGGTATTCTCCATTTCCAGATTAGTACTTTTCCTTTTGTTTATCTTGGCATCTCGCTTATGGTTCGCTTGCTTCCTAAATTGTTTTGGAAGGGGATTTTGGACAAGTTTCAGAATTTGGTCAGTCATTGGACTTGCAGGTGGCTCTCTTCTACTGGTAGAGTGACTCTACTAAAGTCTGTGGTTCAAGCTCTTCCTATATATAGGTGCTTTGTCCTCTCGGCACCTTCTATTTTTATCAAAGATTTTGAAAAATTGTCTAGGCAATTCCTTTGGACAGGAAACCTTCTTCATAGAAAGTGGATCTTGGTTAAATGGGATGTCATCTATAGACCGAAGCAGGAAGGCGGGTTGGGGCTTCGCAGGACTGACTTGAATGGGCAAGCTCTAGCTGCAAAACTATATTGGCGGTGGTGCTCTCAGCAAAACCAGTTGTGGGCAAAAATCCTTACCTCAAAGTATCTTGGTGAGGTCGAGAGTGCTGATGTGGCTCGCTTTAGCCTAGAAGGGAAGGGTTCTATGATTTGGTGCACTCTTAAAAGGGGTGCCAAGTTGGTCAAGCAGGGCTTGTTCTGGATTTGTAATGAGGGTAAGGAAGCTCTTTTCTGGCATGATTCTTGGGATGGATATCCTCCCATTTTGGCTTCACATCCTCATTTGCAAAATTTGTGTCAACACTTCACTGATGTTGGTTTTTGTCACATGGCTGATTTTAAAACTCATCAAACATTGGGGCAGGCTACTGTTTTCAGGTGGAAGGACCCAAGGGAATGGCCTCCTGATGGCACAGTTGAGGACCGTCAGGAGCTTGCTAGGATTTTGTCTAGACGTGCTTGTAGTTCCCTCTCTCGGCATGATGTGTTGGCTTGGGACTCTGATCCAAAAGGAAGATTCTCTGTTGCTTTAGGTTATGTAGTCCTTGATAAGTAGTTGTTTGGGAGTACTGAGATCTCTTGGTGGAAGAAGGTTTGGAATAAGTTTGCATGGCCTAAGTGTAATTTCTTCTCTTGGTTAGTGGTGCAAGGAAAATGTCTTACCTGGGAGAATCTCTGCAAGCGTGGTTTCTAGGGACCTTCTATGTGTGTTATGTGTGTTGGACATGAAGAGTGTATTTCTCATCTTTTCTTTCAGTGCTCCTTTGCAAAATCCATTTGGCACTTTTGGTGGAATCTGTGGCATATGTCGTGTAGACATGTTTTCTCTTTAAAGGAATTCTGGGAATGCCAAGGGTCTCCTTCAATTAGGACTTCTTTTCTTTTAATTGCTTGGGTTATTGGCCCTAGTCTGATAATTTGGCATATTTGGTTGGAATGCAATTGAAGAATTTTTTTGGATAGAAAGCTACTGATTGGTTAGCTTTGGTTGAGAATTTTGGGGGGTCTTCAGGAAAATTTGATAGCTAAGTGTGATTTTTCTGTTCCTGTGGATCTTGGTGATTTTGGGGTTGCTAGTGCTTTGGGGCTATCCCTAGGGGGGAAAGGAATTGTGAGGACTGTTCGCCATGGGCGCGGGAGGGAGAAGGTTAGTCGGGATGGTCACTGGTGTCCCCCTACTCTGGGGGAGTTGAAAATTAATACTGATGGATCTTCTAGAGGAAATCCTGGGCATGCTGGTGTTGGTGGCATTGGTAGAGATGGCTTAGGAGTGGTGGTGTTTTTCTTTTCTATTTATAGAGGTCAGCATACTAATAACCTCATGGAGGCCACTACCATTCTCCTGGCTTTGGAATGGGCTTGTGCTCTGGGATGGAGAAGGATTGTTTGTGAATCAGATTCTCAGGTTGTTATTGACCTTTTAAATAAGAGGCGGTTTGAGGAGTTGAATTGGCGGTTGGCAGTGGTGGTCAAGCAAATTTTTGCTTTGGGCACTACCTTAGAATCTGTTGTTTTTTGTCATGTCCCTCAGGAGTGGAATAAGGTGGCTGATGGCTTGGCTAGGTGGGCTTCTGAGCAGATGGGGACTTGGAATGTGGTGGATTGGGACAGCCTCCCTGAAGATTTGGCTTTGGTTCTTGAATATTTGGTTATGGAAGATATGAGGTGCTTCTTAGGTGTATCTTAATTTGGGGTTGTTTTGGTGCTTTTGTTGGGAGTTATCTTCTCCTTTGTAATGCTTTTATGATTCAATAAATTTTTACCCCCTTTTTATTAAAAAAAAAGAAAAAAGATGACATGCTAATTAATTGGGTATTAGTAGTGACTACAACCTTGAGTCCTAATTGTGGTGAGTCCTAGTTGGTGTTGATCATAATATTAGATTAGATGATGTATTAAGTTAAATGCTCAAACAATGGTGGACCTTAGTGGTATGACTATTAAACATACATCCAAACATCGTAGATGAATGATAGTACTTATGAGATTCTCAAGAAAAGAGTGCAATTCATCATTACACTATGAACTCTATGGGAAATAATTAACTTAATTAATGTAAATTAAAAAAAAAAAAAACTGATTGTTGTGTTGCATGTTTTAATGGAAAATTATGGGCATGACATTTTCACATCCAATGAATAGTACATATTGGACCATCTTTATATGTTAAACTTATCCCATTTTTCTTCAAAAACCTTACACATTGTTATAATTAGAGTTATGCAAATAAAGTTGAGTCATTTAATATTTTCTATAAAATTCATTATTTGTTATGTAAAATTATTGTATTTTTAAATTATTTTTGTTGTCAATTAAAGATATAAGTTTGTCATTGTTAAAATATACACCTAATTATTTATTTCAAAACATAAATTATTACTTTGTAAATTTGTATGGTTACATTTTTTGATTTTTTCCTATTGATTTTGAGACATAATATTAAATTTATAATTTTAAAATTTATTTAAGTAAAATCATAAAAATGTAGCATACCAATCTTTACTATTACAATGGTGAAATTTGTATTTTTTTGAAATGTTCTGGTAAAATTATATATTAAGAAATTGAATAATTATAAGATAAATATTAATAAATGAAATAATATAATGTGAAGTATGATTCATTTTCTTAACTTCAACTTATATTTATAGATTTGTTTTTACATACTTAACACTTACCTTATTTTTGTATGTACACACTTTGATTAGCTTCTCTATACTCCATGTTGGAGTAAATTAATTAATATTTACTCTAGTAGTTAATGCAAAGTTAAGAAAAAGGTCATCTAGTTCTGATTGCGAGTGTTAATTATGCATTTCAATTAGTCATGTGCTTTATTCTTTGTGTTGCACACAAGATAAAGTCACTTAACTGATTTATGCATTTTGTTATCTCACTCCTCTCTCAGTTAGAACTCCATCATTCATGGTCTCGTGTTGAGTTCTCCTAAGTCTACATAAGGATATTCAATCCTTCATACAAGTATTCATTTAGTAATCGATTCAATAATCAATAATAATAATTTTTTTTAATATAAAAAGTAGCAAAAACAAGGGTGTTGTCCCTTCACAACAAGACAACCAATAACATCCAGAGGAAACACATTAACAACATAGTGACACCAGAGTAAACTAAGCCATCACCCCCAACAAATCATATCAAAAACTCCAAAACAAGACTAAACGCTAAATAATAAAAAGAGTGCATCATGCATACATGATATGGAGCAGTCGATTCCATAGACCCCCAGGGGTCAAACTAGCCATAAAACAACATATACATACTGAAAGTCATAGATAAACTATCAAAAAACTTAAAGAACCAAAAGCCTAATTTTTTTTCTTCCATACATGGTTTGTCCTAAATAGTAATCACCCAATCTATCATGAGGAACTTAAGCAGCTCCTTAAAGCTAGTGTCCTCCTCACCATCGTCCATAGAATTCTCCTTCTACAACTAATATAAACTAGTAGCCAACCTATGCATGACCTTCAGGGAAAAGTGTGACACTTTGAACCTTTTTTTTGAATCTCTCAATTCTCCCTTTTAGCTTGTCAACTTTGTCCCCTACATGTTCCTTTTTATTATAATATTCTTTCAAGTGGTCATTTCCCTCAGCTATATTAGAGGTTTGGGGTTTAATGGCAGGCCCCTTCTTCAAACTTTAAGACATGTGGGAGGCACTACTCATCGAGATAGACTAATCCTCCCCTCCAACCACCTATTCCTCGAGATTTTTGTTGTCACTCCCATTTCCATTATCTGAATTCGAAGCCTCCTTGTGACTTCCCACTTTATCCTGCTTAAAGACCAATCTATTGGATCTGCGGGGGGTATTAGCTTCTTCAGTGATTTCGATATTAGAATCAATTGGGTGGAGGAATTTTTTTTTTTTTAGAAGCTTTGGCCTTCGGTCTTGGGGTAGGAGAATCGCATTTTTTATCCTTACCCTTTTCACTTGGAACCATCACAGGGGATGTACCATGGGGAAGGGCTTTCAAAGCAAGATTTTTTAAGCATTTTTTCTTGCTCGGGCCCGACCCATCCATAATTCTAGCAAAAGGGGGAGTAGAGGAAATTGGGGTTTTGTCAAGAGTGGGTGGACAAGGGACTTATTGCACAATGATAGGCCAAACAGGGCAAAGGGCCATATGAAAATGGAAAATCCTAGACATAAGGCCTTGGTGCAGGATGGTGTAATTCTTTCCAGAAAATGAGGCTTTATTAAACTCTAAAATAGTGTTATCTAGAGAATGGAAAAGGAAAAATAGAATGGAAATATATTAGAGGTTTGGGGTTTAATGGCAGGCCCCTTCTTCAAACTTTCAGACATGTGGGAGGCACTACTCATCGAGATAGACTAATCCTCCCCTCCAACCACCTGTTCCTCGAGATTTTTGTTGTCACTCCCATTTCCATTATTCGAATTTGAAGCCTCCTTGCGACTTCCCAATTTATCCTGCTTAAAGACCAATCTATTGGATCTGCAGGGGGTTTTAGCTTCTTCAGTGATTTTGATATTAGAATCAATTTGGTAGAGGATTTTTTTTTTTTAGAAGCTTTGGCCTTCGGTCTTGGGGTAGGAGCATCACATTTTTTATCCTTACCCTTTTCACTTGGAACCATCATAGGGGATGTGCCATGGGGAAGGACTTTCAAAGCAAGATTTTTTAAGCATTTTTTCTTGCTTGGGCCCAACCCATCCATAATTTTAGCAAAAGGGGGAGTAGAGGAAATTGGGGTTTTGTCAAGAGTGGGTGGACAAGGGACTTATTGCACAGTGATAGGCCAAGCAGGGCAAAGGGCCATATGAAAATGGTAAATCCTAGACATAAGGCCTTGGTGCAAGATGGTGTAATTCTTTTTAGAAAATGAGGCTTTATTAAACTCTAAAATAGTGTTATCTAGAGAATGGAAAAGGAAAAATAGAATGGAAATATATTAGAGGTTTGGGGTTTAATGGCAAGCCCCTTCTTCAAACTTTCAGACATGTGGGAGGCACTACTCATCGAGATAGACTAATCCTCCCCTCCAACCACTTGTTCCTCAAGATTTTTGTTGTCACTCCCATTTCCATTATCTGAATTCGAAGCCTCCTTGCGACTTCCCACTTTATCCTACTTAAAGACCAATCTATTGGATCTGCAGGGGGTATTAGCTTCTTTAGTGATTTTGATATTAGAATCAATTTGGTAGAGGAAATTTTTTTTTTTTTAGAAGCTTTGGCCTTCGGTCTTGGGGTAGGAGCATCACATTTTTTATCCTTACCCTTTTCACTTGGAACCATTGCAGGGGATGTGCCATGGGGAAGGACTTTCAAAGCAGGATTTTTTAAGCATTCTTTCTTGCTTGGGCCCAACACATCCATAATTTTAGCAAAAGGGGGAGTAGAGGAAATTAGGGTTTTGTCAAGAGTGGGTGGACAAGGGACTTATTGCACAGTGATAGGCCAAGCAGGGGAAAGGGCCATATGAAAATGGTAAATCCTAGACATAAGGCCTTGGTGCAAGATGGTGTGATTCTTTCCAGAAAATGAGGCTTTATTAAACTCTAAAATAGTGTTATCTAGAGAATGGAAAAGGAAAAATAGAATGGAAATATATTGGTTATTCCTAAGGTGGTTGATGAAGTTAAAATGGTAATAGTAATAAACCACATACCTTCCTTCCAGTGTGAAGTACTTCATGATCACCATACAAATTTTGTCCCATGGTTCTAGAAGCACCTCTCAGTCATAGACACCCCGTAGCTTGATGGGTTTCTCCTCACCCTAAAAGAATTGGTTAAGACTAATCTAGTTTGGCACTTTCAATTTTTTCTTCTAGGTTTGACCACTATTCAAAAGTCTCCTAGCTATAGCAATAATCTCCTCAGAGACTTCAAAAGAAATGCTACTAATGTTAACCCTACCATCTTTCCAAGAGGTGACAAACTTAATTGATAGGCCCTCGTCGTGCCCAGTCATGTTCTCCATATATTGGGCAATGCTGCCCTCTTTACAAATGTTCCAAATAGTGGCATCCACTTTCCACTCGTCACACTTTTCTGGCTCCACACACACTTTTTCCCCACCCATAGATCCCACAAAAAAGTCACAGACCACTAGAATAGTAAAAAGATAACCAGGGCAAAGGCGATGGCAACCAATTCTAGAAATGTCCATAGGGAAAAGGTCAGTGAGAAGTGACAAGAAAAGTTGAAAAAGAAGGCAACAAATGCCACAATTCACATCCCACGCAAAGGTAGCAGCTCCCTCATGCAAATTTCCCTAGGCACGTAAGGGAATGATATTGGCGTAATACTTAGCTAGGTGGGTATCTACAGGATCATCATGGAAAAAATAGGCCCTTAAGTGGCAAAAAATTTAGAAAAATCAGAGTTAGGCAATTTGACGTAAAAATTTGAATAAGTTATCTATATTATTTAAAAAATATGTAAGAATAAAATCTAGAGAAAATTGAATGTAGTTTCTAAACTACTAGGTTTGTTTAAAAACAAAAAAAATGTATTTGGTGAAAATTTGAAATTTCAATTCAATGGTACTTAAATTTTAAGGAAAAATAAGAAGTAGGTGTCTATCTGACCACCCTAACCACAATAAAATGATAATATCTTTTTATAATATTTTATATATAGGTAGAGGACTCATGTCTTGATGTGATGCATATATTTTTGTAATTTTTTTCCAAGTAAATAATTAATTATGAATTTTTTATTACAACCTTTTAAAAAATATAAAAACTAGTATGTCTGACCACCTTAACTTGGTCAAAAATTCATGAAATTATTTTTTTCTTTTTTTAATCCTATAGTGTGCAAAGTATAAAATGTGACACATGTTTTGGATTCAAAAAATGTGATACCATTTGAAAGCTATAGATGTTTTTCAATCAGCTTGTCAATCAAGACTTTAGTCATAATTTGAATAGAAAATGAATAATAATCACTTATTAAATTCAAAATAAAACATAATTTATATTGGTGGAAATTTGATAATCTCCTTTAAAAACCCTTTTTGTTTCATTAATTTTGGGTAAGAAAATAGTCGTCAACCACATACCCATCATATTACCACTTTTTGGCCCATCATGATCCTGCACATACCTAGCTCAAAAAATATAATAAAATCTGCTAACTTATGAGGCTCATCATGAAAATTTAGGGAGTTCAAAAAATGATGAATCCATTGGCCACTTGGGGTAGAAATACTTTCCTTACCATTGGCCCAAAAGAGGTTGTACATGCCAAAGGACAATCACATGATATCCATCACCTCACATAATGACCAATTATTCAAAACCATTCTCCTACTAGAAATACTAACCAAAGTTAGTAGGAGCTCGGCTAAAATGAGAAAAAACCATCTAAGGTTCATCATTTAAATTGTTTAGATCTTCCCTTAAACAAGCTAGAGCTGAGGGGGGAAAAAAATCAACTTTTCGCCAGCATCGTAGCCCTTCAATATCAAGACCCACCACTACCAAGTTGTCAGCAGTTGCATTCCCCTCCCTACAAACATGTTGGATATTAAAGTCCTATAGACCAATTAGGAGGGAGAAAATTTACTCCATAATACCTTTTAAAGACCACCCAACAATCATCTTTCCTTTAGTGGCTTCCACTATTAGCATCGAATTGCCTTCAATTTCCAAGGTCTTGATGTCGAGTGACAACACAATTCTAAGATCCCATAAAAGGTCCATACCTTTAGCCTAATTGCTAGTGTGATCTTTTAGTTTCCTAGCATAGGCAACCACCAAGCCACCCACATGATCCCTGATAATACCACCTCCATCTTGCATACCTCCCCTCTCTGCCCCATCAAAATTTAGCTTAATCTAGGGCGACTTAGGGGTTCTCCATTTAGTATTCTTCCTAATGATCATTTTGGAATTATCAAATATTTGGAACTCACTAGGAAATTTCCAAATAGTAGCTATGCTTCTATCCCAAGAAATTGGGGGATTGCTAGGATTTTTCCATTTAAAGGTCGAAATTTTATCCAAGAGGAGCTTATTAAGGATTATCAGCAAACCATCTACACTGTTCACCGTCTCTCTAAAAATATTGTTATTCCTTTCTTTCCATAGACACTAGCAAATGTGAGGTGCAATAAGTTTCCAAAGTAGTCAAATTAATAGATGTTTGGAGGGGCATTTCCAAGTTAAGATAAATTGGTGAATATCTCTATCAAAGACCCAAGAGATGTTCAACCTTTGTAAAACATTATGCCAAACCTGGGAAGCAAACTAGCAGTGAATAAAAAGATGAGAGATAGTTTCTTCTTCCCTTCTGCAAAGAGTACACCGATTAGGGAATTGAAAGCACCTCTTAACAAGGTTATCAATAGTTAAAATTTTACCATGAATGGAAGTCCACCAAAATAAATTTATTTTAGGAATGAGTTGATGAATCCACGCCTTCTTCCAACAATGCTCATCGCCATCAAACTTAAGAAGCAGTTGGTAAGTTGACTTAATAGTGAACTCCCCTGAGTGGCTCTTTATCCAAAATATCCTGTCCTCGTTGGGAAATAAAGGAAGTCTAACCATATTTAGAAGCTCTTGGAACTCCGCAACCTTAGGAAGAAGGTTCAACCACTGTAAGAAAATCAAATTCAAAATTTTCCATTTAGCTCTCGGTGAAGTATAATTAGAAATGCAAGTACCAATAAGATCTTTAGCATGCTCCCTTAGTATATTAAAATGACTGTTAGCAAGGGGTCTATCCCCAATCCAGTGGTCCTCCTAGAATCTAATTGATCTCCCATTTCCAATTTTCCATCTAACCCCTTCCTTCAAAAGGGATCTACACTTAAGAATGTTGTTCCAAATTTTAGAGCTACAAGGGAGACCAACTAGGTCCAGGGCTCTAAAAAAATATCCCTAATTAAGATATTTAGCCTTCATTATTCTATACCATTCAACCTTCTCCTACACCAAATTCCATCCAATCTTGGCAATAAGAGCTTTATTCAAATTAGTGATCTTCCTAAAACCCAAGCCCCCTTAACACTTGGAATGATAGATAGTGTCCCAATTCACAAGGGTAAGCCTTTTCTTCTCCTCCACTCTTTTCTAGAGAAAGGATCTTTGAATTATTTCTAGATTTTTGGCCATGGAGACTGAAATCCTAAAGAGAGAGAGGAAGTAGACCGAACTTACTTGAAGGGAGGCCTTAAGAAGTTGGAGTTTACAAGCATTACTAAGAAGTTGACCCTTCCAACCAGCAAGTTTCTTTTGCAATCTCTCCAAAATACCATTCCAAATGTTGTGTGACACCTCCTTAATAGTTCGTAGTAAACCCAGGTAGGTTCCAAGAAGAGAAGCACTAAGACAACCCAAGATGGATAAGATCTTAACTTGGAGATCAACCTTAGTGTTGAAGAAATAGACACTACTTTTGTTATAATTTATGCATTGACTAGAGGCACTAGCATAATCCTAAAGGAGGTACTTCCATTCTCTAGCTTCAATCACTGAGGACTTTCCAAAAAAAGAAGTATCATCAAAAAACTACTAGAGAACAAAGGGGGGGAGGGTGGAGGCAGCTCTCATTCCTTGAATCTTACTTGAGTCAATCAAGGATAGAAAGTTCCTACCCAAAACCTTAGCCACCATAATGAATAGGTGGGGAGAAAGGGGGCCCCTTTGTCTAAATCATTTTCCTATGTTAAAGAACCCCTAAGGAATCCCATTGACCAACACTAAAAATTGGATAGATTCCACACACTCTCTAATGATGCCAATCGCTCTATCACTAAAACCAAACTTAGCAAGGACTAAATACAAAAACTTCCATCTAACCCTATCATAGGCTTTAGAAATTTCAAGTTTGAAAGCCATACCTTGGTTCTTGCTTTTCTCCATAGAATGAATTATTTCATGGGTCATAAAAGTAGTATCTAGGATTTTTCTTCTTGGCACAAAACCATTCTAACATCTACTGATGATTTTGTCTAATAAAGGCTTCAATTTGTTGACAAGGACTTTGGAAAAAATATTGTATATAGAGTTACATAGACTTACAGGTCTGAAGTCAGTCATGTGCTTTAGATCTTGCACTTTAGGGACTAGCACAATAAAAGTATTGTTCAATTTCTTTAACAACCATGGTAACATCATAGATGACAATGTCCTAATACTCTTGAATGAAAGTCAGGGGGAAACCATTAGGTCTTGGAGCTTTATAGGCTCCCATAGCAAATACAATATTCTGAACCTCCTCCTCAGTCACTTAGGCACATAGTTGATGATTGTCATTCTCACTTATACCACGTGGGAGGTTCCCCAAAAGCCTCACCTAAAGATTGGTAGAAGGGGAGTTACCAACATCTGAGTAGTTCTGTCTAAAATACCATGCAACAACCTCCCCAATTGTGTTAGCCTCCTTTAATTTCCAATTATCATCATTCATCAAACACTTAATGGTATTCCTCTTCTTATGTTTGTTGGTCGTCCTATGAAAAAAAGAAGAGTTCTTGTCATCCTCCTTCAACCATTGGACCCTAGATCTTTGCTTCAAGTATATTTCTTCTTTACTTAATATATCCTTCCACTTTTTCCTCCAATTTTCCTCCTCAACATGTAAAGGTTGTAGAGAATGGCCCGAGGCCATAATCTTTTGGATCCCCTCAAGCTTATCCTTGACCATTTTCTTAGTCTTGAAGAAGTCACCAAAAGTTTCCTTCCAAAAACCTTTAACTTCTTTTCTAATAAGCTCCAGTTTTTGGGATATTCTATACATTGTCGATCCTTGAATAGGGTGGCTCCACCAAGTCTCAATGTGCTTTCTAAAATCTTCGTGAGACATCCACATAATCTCAAATCTGAAAAGGTGTGGCCCCAAAAATGGCTTTTTCAACCACTAAAGGAGGATTGGGCTATGATAAGAGATAGTCCTAGGGATGGAGACAAGGGAGGAATTGTATCCAAGGTCCCAATTGAAGCTAAATAAGGTGATTTCCTTTTCTATTATTTGACCACATGAAAGGATTTCCCTTTAATTCCAAGTCAAACAACCCATATTTGTTAATGATTTCAGCTAGGTCATTCATACTATCACTATATTCCATTAATCCACCTAGCTTCTCCAAAGGAAAAAGGGGGGAGTTAAAGTCCCTAGCCACCATAAACAACTCATTTTTGTAAATCAGCATTAAAGATCACAATTTCTCCCACATATTTTTTCTTCCACCTCTAGAATTGGGTGCATAGATATTAAACAAGTGCCAAGTGAGATCATCAACTTTAAGGGTCATAGCAAGGTAGTTCTAAGGAAAATCAAAGGACTCACCAAAAATTTTAGAAGGATTCCATAAGGTGGAAATACCTCCTGAAGCACCATCCACCTCACTATAATAGAAGGTAGATCCCAACCAAATTTTATTAACAATAGAGGAAAATGTCTGGTGAGTCATTTTGAATTCCTTGAGAAAAAGGATATCAGTATTCATATCAATAATATATTTCCTTAAGGCACATTGCTTTAGAGGACTGTTTAGTTCTCTCATGTTCCATTAAAGGAACTTCATTTCTTACTCTTGTGAGATGAATCAAGGGTAAATTGCTTGCTGTTGGAAATGTCCCTAGCTATGGCTTTGTGCCTAGACAACTTTTCTAAAGGTCTTCCAACTCTACTCTTAGTTCCAACATCCATTCTCTTGTTCCTCATTTTCCTTTTTGAGTTTTTTCAGTCCTCTAGGTTATCACCCTCTGACTGGGTTATCAAAGAATAGGATTTAGAGTTTGGGGAGAGAATAATAGACTTAGTTACCTCCACATAATAGTCTTCCACAAAATCTAGTTGAGAAGTGGGAATGCACAAGTTAGTATACGCTAACTTAGAAGGGGTAGTCAACTTGGCTCCCCCCAAACACTGAGAAGAGGCCAAAATGTCAACCAAGGTCTCACATCTAGGATTGTCAGCATTGTCAACATCCAACTTCTTATTTCCAAAGTCCAGGCACACAACAGAAAAAGGAGAACACCCAAGCCTTTCCTCCTCCTTACGAAAAAGGGAGCTCGACACCAAATCCACATCCATTAGAGGGGAAAATCCACCCTCCTCCATCCCTTTGGAGCAGCTTAAAGTCTTTGAATTAGTTTCAATCTTGTCTGCAGAGGTAGGGGATTTTAGTAGTTCATTCAACCCATCAATAAAGGGGTAGTCTTCTAGATCACTCGATTTCAAGGTTTCACCAACACCAATAGTGCTTGGCAATTTATCCTGAAGCATCAGAGGACATGAAGGATTTTTCTATTTCAAGGGTAGTCTTCTAAATCATTATTGTTTGACATATTCTATTGTGTAATTTCTCATTTGTGTGTGACAAGTTTCTCTTTAGAAAACCATCTAGGGCTTGTAGAATCCCAATCAAAGATTCTTTCATTGTATTAGAGCTCTAGATCTGAAGATCCTTATTCATTTTTTGAGAATTTTTTGGCATCAAAAGCACTGTTGGGAGTCAATCTACCAAGCCATAGTTGAACAAATTTGCTACCATGGAGGTGATCACTATTTTCTTATGGAGCTTGCATGATTTTCGTCTATCATGGGTGATTTGCTGTAGTAGGTCGTCTAAATTTTGGAAGCATTTGGTAGCATTCATTAGCCTACAACCTCATCCATGGCATGTCAAGCAATTTTTGCAACTTTGATTAAGAGGTTTGCAATTTTCTTTGACTTTCATGCATTGAATCTATATTAGGCCATAGAGAAGAAGACAATAGGTTGTGATCTACGTTGGAGGATGCATTAAGTATTTATTGCTTCTTTGAGGTGGAGGCCAATCTCTTCAAGTAATCTTAGATTTCTTTAATTGGCTGAGGATATGTAGGCATAAGTCCATTGAAGTCATAGTCCATTGAAGTTGCAAAGATCTCAAACCAAAGCTTCAATTTTGAAGGTGGATAGAGGTGCCTATTTGAAAGTGCAGCAGAGAGCTTGCTGCTTGTTTGGCTTGTTGGCCACCTTGTGTAGAGGAAAATTCTTCTCACACCTAACACAACCCTCCCATGACCATCATGACTTTGTAGATCTTGTTGGGCATGAAGATCAACATTTCACCTCACCTCATCTCATCTTCACATTTACTTTCAAGCTGATTTATGTGAAGATATTCACCAAAATGGAAGTCGATTCAAACCTTTGTTTCTAGATGCATGCATATTTCTTTTCTTGATTTTTTTTTTCATGATCCTTGCTTTCTTCCTTGTTGATTCTTTAAAAACTGTACGTGCTTTGCAAGCACCACATGATAAAGATTTGAGAAAATTTGGAGCTTTGTAAAAATTGAACTTGTATAAAGTTCCATATGGGGGTTTCTACTTAAAGCATCTATTATAGGTTTATTTCATTTTTCTTATGAATAAATAAAAATTAGAATATTAAAAGTTTCTAATTAACTATTAAGCTTCACACTGTTCCTCCAATAAGCAGCCAAAAGTGTTCTTCTATTCTAAGTTCCCAACTACATGAGCTTCTAGAGTTGCATCCTTGTGTGCTTCTAGAATTTATTTCTAGTAGGACAATATTGAGAATTGGATAAACAATGGCATCATCCCAACGAAAGGGCATCAAATTTGTAGCTCTTTAGTAGTTGCAACTTTCTTCTTTAGTTCAAATTAATTGTTAAGATTTTTTCCACTTGGATTTTCTCATTTCCTCTTTATTGACAACCACATCACCACTATTGGACCACCATCTTTATCACCTTTGCAACTTGTTCTCTATCAATATTAACAGGATCTTGGATTGAAATCATTGCTTTCTGACATGTGGACACATGAGTAGTTTTCAAAGGAACATCATCAAGATTTGGATTCCAAAATCACCCACTTTTGGTTTGGCTTCTCCAATCACTAGTGGATCTTTTTCTTCCTAAGGGGAGAAATGTTATTTGTAGACAGTGGATCATATTCTATCTTCAGGCATTCATCATTGGCACGGGATCTCTTTCATTATGAGGGGTATTCATATCTTCATTTTCTTTTCCTTCATCAATTTGTTCTTATCCTTAGTTTTCATTCAGGGGGGTGTTGGAGTAAATTAATTAATATTTACTCTAGTACTTAATGCACACTTAGGAAAAGGTCATCTAGTTCTAATTGTGAGTGTTATTACATTAATTATGTATTTCAACTAGTCATGTATTTCATTCTTTATGTTGCACACAAGATAAAGTCACTTGATTAATTCATGCATTATGTTATCACTCCTCTCTCAGTCAAAACTCCATAATTTAGTGTCTCATGTTGAGTTTACTTGAGTCTACATAAGGATATTCAATCCTTAATTTTATTCATTCAGTAATAGATTCAATAATCAATAATAATTATTGTTTCACATATTTTGTTGTGCAATTTCTCATTTGTGTGTGATAGGTTTCTCTTCATAAAATCATCCAAGGCCTATGGTATCCCAATCATGGATTCTTTCACTCCATGTTTTTTCATACCTATTATCATTTATATGTTTCCCCCTAGTTCTAATTGTTTCATTATCAAAGAGAATTTTTGTAATCACAAATTTAAACCTTTCTCTTTTAAAATTCAAAATAAAATTATTTTCCTACTTGGATCTAATTAAACAAATATTTGATGCAACTTAAAGTTATTCTCTAGTATTAGAGTACATCTGCATATCTGTAGTGTCAAAAAAGGTAGCCCTTTTTCAAATTTAATTTGGAAATAAATAATTAATGATAAAATGGAATTAATGATGCCTTATTTGGGGTGTTGTAAAGTGTTTCTTTACACTTTCACACTAATCTAAGGATTTATTAATTAATTAAGGTTAATTAGATCTTAATTGGCCCCTTAAATTCAAATCCAAGCCGAATTTATTGCATTTTCCAAGGGATTATGCCCAATGCTCATTAATAATATTTCACAACAATTAATCTATCAAGGTTTGAGTCCTAGCGTAGTGACCTAGGACCCATTTTCCACCTGGTGAATGGGTCCTTCCTAGGTTCTAGGACACCCTTTTGGCATGTTAATTCATATCCCCGAAACTTGTCCTAGTTGAGTGTGCTAGGACCCATTTTCCCTATGGTGAATGGTTCCTCCTTAACTTAGGAAACCCCTTTTTGAAAATGTTTGTGGTGAAATTTTAATGATTTCATATCCTAGATCTGATGCCAACTTTCACCTAGTTTCATCCCAAAAGATCTAAGAAACTTTATGTAAGCATCCTAATACTTCACAAGAGAATTATAGAACATTCAAGAGCATTTCAAAGGCATTCAAGAGTAGATTATCAAGGTTTTATTGCAGCAATCAAAGGTCATTTCATCATGTTAAAGGCATAGTGCACCATGTATGTAGTTGAGATAATGTGTTGATGTAGCATTGAAGATCCATTTACAAGCATTGCTTGACATCCAAATTCAAGGTCAAGATCTACATTACTTATAGCCACTTCATGCTAGATTGCTGATTTGTATTCCAAGACTTCATATAAGGTATCATTATTTCATATTTCATATTTCATATTTCATGTTCATGTTTCATTGTTTCATCATAAGGTTTAATTATCTAAATGGGTTTTGACCAACGAAAATACCTATTCCCTAACAACAAACAATTTTTCTTCTCTCTTGATGTGTGATTGCAAGATTTTAGGTTGAATATCAAGTGGGGAACAAAAGTTGCAAAAATTGTAAAAGTTGCAAAGTTGTAAAAGTTGTCATCTTTACTGCAAGATCATGGAAAGCACCCTAAAAAATTTATTTCTAACTTTCAAAAGCTGAGCACGTGGGATCACTAAAACAAATCCCTTTGATTAGCTCCCTTTTTTGCTTCCACCCACTATTTTAATGTATTTTTCTCCATTTTTTTGAAAAATTTGGTGCTACTTATTAGGATGGCACTATTTTTGGTATTTTTTGTGCTAATCAAAACAAGTAGGTGCTAAATTAGGTGTAAATTAGTGCCTAAATTAGTGCCCAGATTAGTGCCTAGATTAGCACCTACATTAGCACCTAATTTAATGCCCAATTTAGCACCTACTTTAGAGCTTGCTTTAGTGCCTAATTTAGCACCTAATTGAGTGCCTAATTGTTCTAATCTAGCAAGGATTAAAGGTTAAGGGATTAGAGGTGTTAGAACAAAAAATCCTTCCCAAATATTCACTGGACTTTAATTGCTTACCTACATTTCACTTGCATCAAAAGATCCCTCAACCCTCAATCCTCAACCATCAACCCTCAACCCTCAACCCTCAACCCTCAACCCTCAGCCCACAACCCTTAACCTTAAACCCTAAACCCTCAACCCCTATACACTCTAGCCTATACATTGGACCCTCAACCATAATCCTTCAACCATATACCCTAAAACTTATACCCTAAATTCTCTATCCTCAACCCTTAACCCTAAACCCTAAACCATAAACCCTTAAACCTTCTACCCTCTACCCTCAACCCTAATCCTCAACCCTATACCCTCAACCAAATACTATAAACCATGAACCCTATAGGTCCTCAACTCTATACCCTCAATTCTCAACCCCTACCCTATACATTAGATCCTCAACCCTCATATATTCTATCCCTCCATCCTCTCTCTCTTCTCTCTATCTCTATCCCTCCATCTCTCACTTCACCCATCCATCCCTCTCTACCCTAATCCATTAACCCTAAACCATCAACTCTTAAACACTCAACCCTAAACCCTAAACCCTCAACTTTCATCCCTAAAACCCCAAACCCTTAAATCAGACTCTACCATCTACCCTCAAACCCAATACCCTTAAACCCAATACCCTTAAACCCTTAAACCCAAGTGTATCTACCCTAATCCCTCAAACCTTAAACCCTGAACCCTAAACCCTAAACCCTCTACCCTCAACCCTTAAACCCTAATTGCTCAACCCCTATACCCTCTACCCTATACATTGGACCCTCAAGCCTATACCCTCAATCCTCTACCCTCAACCTTAAACCCTCTACCCTCTACCCTATACCTTATACATTAAACCCTCAACCCTCAATTCTCAGCCCTCAACCCTTAATCCCTTAACCATCAACCATTAATCCCTAAACCCTCAACTCCTATACCCTCTACCCTATAAATTCGAACCTCAACCTAATCTTTCAACCATATACCTACTATCAATTAGATTTTCACTCTATTGAACTTAAGGTTTAGTAATCTATTGACACATGGGAACATTCTCAGGTTGTGGGTAACCTATAGTGAGAATGAACCTCCAAATAAGGTGGTCTTCCTAAATGGTTATCACCTAAACTACTCTACAATTTAGCCAGGGAAAAGGGTAAGAGAAGATACATAAATTGAAAACTAAAAATGAAAATAAAGAGGTGATACACCAAACTAAACTATGATGTAAAACTCATATTACAGACACTTGATTACAATGATTGAAATTGAACTTGCACAACTCACTTTTGTATATCTTTGCATAAATTTTTTATGAGGTCCTAATGCTCAAAGTCCTAGAAGGAAGGTAACTTCACAACTAAAATCCATTTGCATCTTGACACAGATTATAACCTATTTTAACATACTTTTCTACAAAAAGGTGCTTAGCATGAGACAAAATTACAAGGAAAAAAACAATATTTCACAAGTAATTTGATCAATTCATAAGATGCACACAATGAAACAAAAGAGTAAGAAGGTGAAAATACTCCAATCACTGATGTCCAAGGTCTTCACTATTATTCATTTTCAAAAGAGCCACAAAGTATGGAAAAATTTGTAAAAGGACCGAAAAATTCACAACCTAGAGAAAGAGCCAATAATAACTAAGTACAAATGAGTCAAAAGGTAACTGTATCTCCAAATCCCTCAAAAAATCCACCAAAAAAGGATTTAGAAATTGAGTTGGGTCAGATGCCCCCAAAAATCCTAAAAAGTAGCAACTAAATCCTCTTTAAAAGAACTCCAATGTGTTGAAGAAGTCTTGTTTGACCAAGTCTACCATAAAGGCACAAGAAACCAACTCCCAAATTCTCTCATTCCCTCCAAAAGGTGATGAAACTCTCCTATATTCTCTCCAGATGTTTGAAAACCTTCTTCAACCTCCCTATATGCTTGCAAAGGCATAAAAGCACAAGTAAATCCTTTTAAAGGGATTTACATATCATAACACCTTTACTCTACATTTAAAATAACATTTATAACTTTATCACTTAATTAAAATGTTTCACATTTGAGATTAATGCAAAATAAAAGGTCAAAAATCAACCATATGAGAATAAAATGTAAAGAAATAAAAGCCTTAAAGACTTCTACACACTAGCATAACATACCACGAAGGAATTGGCTGCATTGCAAATTTTTAATTAAAAGGAAAAAATACCTTTAGTTAATCAACATGTGCTAGGGTTGAAACCCTAAAGGAAAAACCATGCCACTCATTGATTTTCATTTCATTTGCACATTTTAGAAGTTTGTTGTGATTTTCCATGGATGAAATATAGACCAAAGTTTTGATGTTGCTGCAAATGAGGGCTTTCTAAAGGGCTTTTTGGAGTTGGTTGTGTATATCAAGGAAAGTTTCTTTCACCGAGAGGAACAACACTACTTTGAGTTCATTTCTAACACAACAAACATTAAAAATGCTATTGTTGATGTCTATGTATTTTATGGTTGTCTTCAAGCTATATTAGTGACTGAAATACTAGGCATACATTTTGATTCTCTGTGCAAGTGAGTTTTTCTATGGAAGAGGAAATAAGAAAAAGGTTTTTGGTACTTCTCCCATTTTGAGCTCATATGCAAAATAAATGATGAATCCTCTTGAACTTTTCTAATCATTCTCATTTGCATCTCTCCCATGGTCATGGCCTCCACATTTCATTAATTTTTTTTGCATTTTGCAAGAGCTAACTCCACTTTCTTGTTCTCCTTGACGCCGTGTAGTAGTGAGAAACAGTGTCATAGTCACCTTTGCAATGAAAAAATATGCAAGATTATAATATGAATGAGATTCATGAGAGGGTGGGAAGTTGAAACAAGATCCTTCTCAATTAAATCTTCTAGAAGAAAATACTGCCCCATGAAAGAAAAATGGTTTGCAAAAATATTTAATGCCATTACACAGTGCAAGTATAATTCAAAAATCCACACATCTTTTCCATTCCTTTATGAACACTACCCTTTTCACTGGCTTGCAAGTCCAAGGGCCACCCAAGCTCCAATATTTCCATGACCACTCCAAGTATTCATTTATCATGGCCATGACTTCATCTATTATTGTAGGTACCAAGGTTTTATTTCTAGCAGTAAGATATCAAGAATTTCCTTGAAACCCTAATTCCATTTGCACTATTCTGTATAGTCCATATGCTCTTTAGGAAAATAGAAAAGTTTCATATCTTAATATATGAATATCAAATAACATTTGAAAAGATATGAAGGTCTATATATTCCATAGGATTTCATGCTGGTATCTTTCATACTTATCTATATCACATGTTTTAATGGCATTGCCAAAGCTGAGAATACAACTGTCATATATTTTGTGCTTCAAAAAATACTACAACTACATGACCTTTATGATTACAATTTTATCTTAATTTTCTAACTATCATCATGCATATTGAAGAGACAAAGAATACCATGTCCTTTGGCATTATAAATATCCTAGTACTTGCTATAACTCTAATGTTCACTGTCACCTCTGTTACCATCATGATTGTTTCTTGCATTTAATCAATTTTATAGAACTATCCCATGACTTATTACATTATCATGACTATAAAAATTTCTCATGATTATCTTTAGACTATTCATCATGAATGTTCTATCTTTTTGTCATTGTATGAAAAAATATGTCTCCATTGCTATGCTTTGGTGCTTGAACTATCTTTCCTTAATGATATTGTACTCTCCTAGTACATAATACTATGTCTTCATAGTTCCACCTTGCTCATGACTCTTAGAATTTCATAAATGCTATGTTATCTAGCTCATTCCCTCTTGAAACAAGTGATCAATCCACTCATGTAAGATTGTACCTTAATCACGACTTCCATATCAATTGATGTTCTCTTCCTCACTGTTAGATAAGGCTTAAGGATGATTTTGATTGACGTATTTTGTTCACTTTTCTTAATTAATATTGGTTTTTTTTCTCACTCTTCTCACAAAATATCTATCATACCCAGGCAAACCTAAATGTCCTTGCTACTGTCAAGGTTCATGCTTTCTTTTAATGATTGTCTTTATACTTACTATCCATTCTCATTTGAGGGTTCTTTATAATCAAAGATGTGACTATATTCTAATCTTTATACTCACTGTCCATTCTCATTTGAGGGTTCTTTATAATCACGTATGTGACTATATTTTAGAGCTTCTTTATCATGATAATTTTCAAGCCACAATCCTCTGTCATCTTGCATTATTGAGATTTCTCTCCACACTATACTACTCTTTGAAAAGGATTGTAACCTTTCATGAAAAGAATTTGACCTTGGATGAAATATTTGTCATTATCTTTGTTTGGTTGTTGGAAATATGCTTGAAGGCACTATTTTCTTTATTTTGTGCATTAAAACTATCAAAACCATTCTTAACTATGCTTACTAGAGTCATGCTAATTTAGAAATGTCTCCATATACTATGCCTTATGACTATTACTTTCATGTTGACCTCATACTATCCTATAACTATCATGATTGTATTTGAATTTTCTCTTATTGAGACTCTATTGAGTGAATCTTTTCATTTATGATTCTAATGTCAACCAATTCACCAAAATAGGTGATGAGTATTCACTCAAAGTTGATAAGACATGATGATTTACTCTTCTACCCATTTCAATGAACAAAGGGAAACAACATATTGGGATCAATCCTTGTAGGATCCCATTTTACCCCACATGATGTAATGTTTAACAAATAAAACTTGCAATAATATTCAAATTATACCAGAACAATGAGAAAACATCTTAGATAAAACATGGCATATGATAGATGTGTTTGATAACTCTTTTGTTTTCCTGGACATCTATGGTATGCAAACTATTTTGATGTTTATAATAAGGATCAGGCTATATGTTTACAGATGTTTTCCTATGTACTGATTGGTGATCCTTAATTGCTCTAACAAACTCTCTCTCACACATGCAAGAATTCTTGGAGTTGCAGGGGAAAGCAACATCTGGAGGTTGGATAAGTAGGAGAGCTGAAGCTGATGCAAGGCAACTCAATCGAGATTTGTCATTCAGACAATGATGGGTCCCCCTTCTTTACATATGCATTTTTTTCATTGTATTTGTAAATGTATATTTTTTTACTTATTTCCATTCAAATAGTTAGTCCCATGACTTGTGTGGGACAACCATACATTTATATTATCAATAAAGACTACATTCTTTGAAAATATTGTCCATTCTCTTCTATGTTATATGCATTTGTATGATGTAATTATAGTAATGTAGTCTTTTGATACTTCTTTATACACATGAATATGATATGGCAGAGTAAAATGTACCTTCTTTTCACTTGTAGAGCATAACAACTCTACCTAATTGAGCTAGTAGCAAAATTAGGTAACAATACTCTCAAACCTATACCCTAATCCTTCACCATTTTGTCTTTTGAGTTCAATCCTAAACCTTTTTCACTATTTTTGGGAAATTTTCTTAAGAAATATCACAGGATAAAATGAGGTAAGTCCTCCTTGGGTGTCAACCTTCATTTTTTATGCATTCTCAGGCTTTTAAGCCGTGATCATGATTGTATTTTCTGATGTATTTTATTGGTATCATTTGTTGATACTTCTTCATCACTTCTAGCCACCATTAGAGAGCTTGGATTGAGTTTTTTAGAAGCCATACCCCTAGGTTTTTGGATCACACTTTCTAAACAACAAACTGGGTAAGTTCTTCACCATGAGTCTTGCATTTCCCTCTTAAATATCTATGCGAAGAAGCTTTATTTGAGGTCATTTGAATGAAAAATGTTGCAAATTCATGTTTCTCTATATTTCAAATGCAAGCTTTTGTGTGTTAGGTTGATGATCCTTTCATTTATGAGGACCCTCTTACATTTATGGTTGTGGTTCCATACTTGGTTCTCCTCATTTTTCCTATTGATTCCATGCATTTATGTACATTTCATTTTTTTTAGAAAGATGAGTTTTAAAAATCCTCAAGCATGACCTATTTCATGGAGAAAACAAAAACTTAGGTTCTACCTTACCATAAAGCTATAGGCTCATTTAGCTCAAAACCTTAGCATCATCATGGAATTTGTCTATTTTTTTTTAATGAAGTGCATATTTCGCTTCACAATAAAATAAGAATGGTGATAACATTACTTGTTTTCTAAAGAAAACAACAAAGATCCACCTTCTTTAATGTATGCACTATAACTCCATTTCACTTGTTCCATGGTGATTTTAAATCTTGTCATTTATTTCCTCCTCACTTGACTCCTCTGAATTGTTGGAAGTTTCTCATGTATGGCTAAGTTTCATGGCCACTTGTTGCATTTTTATTTTCATATTTTCTTGGCCAGTCATTGCTTTGTTTTTGTAGGTCATGAAAAGTATGATATGCAGATAGAAAATACTACCCCTATCTTGCATTGCTTGGAAACATCACTTTTCTATAGATATGAAAATTGATCACCTTGAAGCATATAGAGAACATGGGTCTCCACATGATACAATTATAGCTAGCCTTAGCTCCACTATGTATAGAAGCAACCTTCAAACCCTATCATCCTCAGTGTTCTTCTTTCATTATTAAAGTCATGAGTTTTTCAAGTTTGAAGTGACTATCATGCCCCTAATTTCCACTACTACTCCTCTATAAACAAAGAACTATATTCCATTGTTATGACTGCACAAAAGTTAAGGGGCATGCTCTTAATGCTATAGACTCTTCACTACCTAGCAATGCCATATGATCTTTATGACTGTCTTCCCTATTGCTCTAGATTGTGACTAGGTACCAGTTGTTATGCATTGTATCAAGATTTTCCTCCAATTCACCTCATGCTTTGTTCTCTTCACTATTAGGATGTTCACTATGTTTCCCTATCAAAAGATGATTGACTGTTATATACTATGTGAAAAGAAAAGGCACAGTGATTACATCATTGTTGTGCAAGCTCTTGAGGACTACATACTCTCTCATCATGTAATTTAGGACTATAACATCCTATTGAGAGAATCTTATAATTTGTCATACATATGATTGATTTTTTATGAAATGGATATTCCACCCTTGTGCCTTTGTGTAAAATGCTTGACAAGTACTCACCTCAACATTTTTACAAATAATGCACTCCTTGTTGTACTCAATATGTTATTCCATATAAAAATGGCCCCTTGTCATTTTCATGGCCTTTTAGGTCTTGTTTCATGGTTTTGGAACTATGTTGCTTTGATTTTATGTTGTAACATGGCTTGAACATGCTTATTTAGGTATTAAAATTCAAAGAACATCTTGTGAAAGTGTTGTGAAGTGTTGTAAGACATTTCTATATTCTTCTAGACTCTTTTTATTACAATTCATCTAAAAACCACCTTTTTACTCATCAAGTCCTATTTTGAAGTGTTATAAAGTCTTGTAACAATATTTCATGCTTTTCTAGGAATATTTTCACTATTTATCCCTTTCTCATGCTTTATTTTGTCTCTTTATGCCCTCATAAGTTGTAATTAAGTGTATTTTTGAATGTTATCCAGACAAATAACATTAAATACAACAAATTTCTTGACACACGTTTTCAAGTCCTAGGTGGGATCCATTTGCCATGGGTGGTGAATGAGTCCCCCTTGGCCCCAAATTCAAAATATTTCAAATTTCCTTTTGGGATTTTATTCAAAATCACTTGATGTTAGGTTGTGATGAGGTATGAACAAATAATAAGGCACACAAATTTTAGAAATAAGTGTTTTCCCCCTTAGTTTACATCTCCTACAACCCCATTCATCAAGTTCACTTATTCACCTATTCACTCAAGCATTAGAGCATTCTACATCATCTTTTCAAGCACTTTGAAGCAACCATTGACATTACTTTAGATTTGCAACATCAAGGGTTCGGTATGTTGATAGCATTTGCATAATATTACTTTATCTCTCTATTGCATTTGATTATCTTTTCAAGGGATTAATTACCAAAAGTGGGGTTTGACCAAGGCAAACCCCTATTCACTAATCTCTTATCATTTTTCCCCTATTGCATATTTGTTTGCAACTCTTTTTTTGTTTATTTGATAGGTTATTAGGTGTTGAATATTTATTTTCAAGTCAACTAGGTGCTTCAAGTCAACTTAAGTAAATTTCAAGCTTGGAGAGAGTTATTTGTCTATTTTTTGCAAATTTGACTTTGGTAACCCGACAAGCAGACATTCCTAGATCTGGTGTTGTAGAGTTGTCTCCTAGTTTTTAAAAAAATTGGGAGAGGATAGATTCACCACCTATGGTGAATGTGTTCCACCTTAGGACTGAAAACTTGAGTTTTGTTATATTTTAGATCCCGATAGATATAAACCAGCTCCCAACAATTTTTCACCAGTAGGTGGATTGATTCACCACCCTAGGTGAATGAGTCCCACTTCAAAAAATTAGTAAATTCCATCATCATTCCGAACACTCCAGAATCCTCACAATTCATCTAGGTGCACTTAGATTCATCCTTTTTCTTTTTCTTTTGCATAATATCTTCATTTACATAGTTGTTTGCATTTGACAATGTGTTTTCGAACATAGTTATAATTGCACTTTTACATCCATTTTTAGTCATCTATAGTAATCTATTGCGTTTAGTTAACTTCATCTAACCTAAACAACAATACATACATCTTGATTTTAGTGTTACATAAGAATTTTTTACCCTATCTCTCTCCTTCTAGATAAAAAACCCTAGAAGTGCAAGAGGAAGTCTTAGGGTCCCAAAAATCTATGTTTCATTTTGGTGAACTTGACTTTTGAATACTTTACATTTCTGGTTGCATTTACATATTGCATCCTAGTTTCCATTTGCATTAGCATTCAATTGGGACATTGATTTGTTATTTCATTCTCAGACATTTCATTTTGCATTAGTGAAAACTTCATTTAGATATCATTTTTGCATTGTATCTCATTGAAAAAAGTAAAAATCTGCATTTTGTATCTATAATTGCATTCTGTAGAGCATTTAAATCATCTTTAATTTTTTGAAGAACACTAAAAATCTTGATACTGGGACTTGTTCTCCACCCAGGGTGAATTAGCCCCTCTATACTTTTTAGACAACATTTCTAGCATTTTTTTGCATTTCTGTTTTCTATAGTTGGATCTCTATTACTATTAGCATATTTTTTGTTATTTGGATTTTAGAGCTCTTATATTAGCTTGCATTTCCATTCACCCATCCATTGTAGTACTTGTATTATTTTTTGGTGCCCCGTTGATAATACATTAGTGAGAAGAAGTTCTAGAATCATGGCATCCCACGATAGCTTTTTGGTTGTGGACCTTGGGATCTCATGAGCTCCTACTCCTAGTATGGACAATGGTGCATTAGGCACTAACAATACCACTTCCATGCCTTCACCTTTCCATCCAATGAATGTTGACAACCAAAAAAATTCCCTACCATAAGAAAAAGGTCATTAATATCCATGAGGACTTTTCACATTTACAAGATTTGTCACTTGAAAACATTTTCACCACTATCATACCCACCATTGAGAACCTTCATTGTCTAATTGAGAGTGATTATGGCTTGCAAGTGATGAATAAAATTGTTGAGATTTACAATAAACATGCCTCTTCAAATACTCAATCCACAAACATTCTTGTAACCTCAAGTTCTTCCCCCTTCAACCATATCATCCATACCAACTTATCCCAATCTGCAAGTTCACACAACTTTGTACCAACCTAATTATGCAACTACTTTTCTAATTCCACTAATATTCCTACTTCTCTTATGGCATCGCAAGTCCCTTCCACCACCTTCACACCCCTTATCATTCCTTTAACCTCCCCTAACATCACTTACACTCCATCACCATTTTCCCTTCCACCTCAACCCAATTATCATGTTCCTCTTCTAACACAACTCCTTAACACTGTTTCATCCATGCAACACCAACTTTCCATAATTAGTCAACATCAAACCACTATGTCCACATATCATGTCCATAGTAGCTCCTTATCTTTAGAAATCCTATGTACCCCGATTCCACAAGGAATAGAAATTCCTTGGTTTGAGAAATATAGAGGAAAAGGAGATCCTATCAACCATGTTAACGCTTATACAACTTTGTGTAGTGACTTTTTCCTTGATGATAAACTTTTAGCAAAAAATTTTCTAAGGAACTTGAAATATACTGCATTAGAATGGTTTTCCAACTTTCCTAATCATTCCATCCATACATTCAATGAATTGGCGAAAGATTTCATTAGTAACTTTCAAGTTCACATTACACCTAAAAAGACAATGGCTGACCTTATCAGATGTAGACAAAACACAAATAAAAAAGTGACAGATTTCATCTCATGATACCAATCCTTATAAGCTCAAATTGATGTCAAAATTCTAGATGCACATCTATAGAAGATGTTTATCAAAAATTTACACACCAACCTTTAGGATAAACTTACCATGATGAAATTCCCTTCATTCATGCATTTATGTACAACCTTATGTGATTACCAAAAGTCAGTTTCAAGTCATGATTCAAAATCCACTTCTAGCCAAGGTGACAAACTTGAACACACAACTTAAAACCAAAATAAAACACAAAACTTTCATAAACCTAATAGAGGAATTTAATAGTTTAATCTGCCTCCTCAACCATAACCGCAACCAACTCAACAAGTTCAAAATTCAATGGCTGCTATTAAGGAAGCCATGCCTTATCATTATGGGGATCTGAACAAAAATTTCACCCAATACCCTCCATCACACAATGAACCATTTAATTCAAAAATGCATGCTCACTTTTCCACCCGTTCTACCACTTGATCCAAATCAGCCATTATGACCTACCTTCAAACCTAATTCTTATTGCCACTTTCATCACCAAAATGGCCACACCACTAAAAATTATAAGCATCTTAAACATTTAGTTGAAGACCTCATTTATTTAGGTGAATTGACCATTGCAGGTGTTCATGATTAAGGCAATAAGTCTATTGCACCCCCTAAATAGAATTTGCAAATTTTCACCAATCCTATTCCTAAACACATTACCTCATTTGTCAAGGCTAGTGAACCTTCAAAGACTGATGTAATGACTATGAATACAAACAATGAACATGATACAACTACTACTATTACCCAAGCTATTCCTATGGATAACCTTATGGATATGATAAATGTTATCCCTCATAAGGGCCAAACCACTAAATCATTTGATATTACTTTTTATACTAAAGACATGCTACACAAGCTTCCTGCTGGCCCTCTCTACATAGCTAGCAGAATCTATGATAAGCCCACTAATGGGATATTAATAGATCCTTCTTGTGGTGAGAACATGATCACAAAATATTTTCTGGTATTACATGAACTATATCAAGATGATTATAATAAACCCATTGCATGGGTTAAAACACATAATGGTTTTGCATGCCCTATGATTGGATCGATCGTGTTACCTCTAGAAATAGGACCTAATACTTTGGATGTGACATTTTAAATTGTTCCACAATCTAACCAATTTCCTTTGTGGCTAGGCCACCCTTGGCTTCACTCAATTTGAAAGTCATCTCCTTAGTTGTTCATAAGTGTTTGAAGTTTCCACATGACAAGATAGTCACCATACACCATAGTGGATTTAATCCTTTATCTTCCAAAGGTAACTTCTCCTTAGAAGCCTTTTGTCCTGAACCCATGGAACCTATCACCCCTTGCAAGGACTTCTTTCTCATCACTTATCAAAAGTTTAAAGCCAAAAATATAGTTGACTTGTCTCTTCATAACACATCCCCATCCACTTCCACACCTCCTATCATAGATGAAACCATGCTTAAACCTGAGTCTAATATTGAACAAACCATCAAATCTTCTAAACAACCAACCCTCAACATTTCCCCTCCATCATTTAAATGACCAAGGGAACATGAAGCAAACCCTTCTTAACCTCCTTGAATTAAACAAGTATACAAAGGAAAGGAGAAAGTGATTGATCTGTCTTCCTTAGTTTCTTCTATTCTTCCTTATTTGGAACCAGAAGACCCTATGATGACTCAATCCACTCTTACACCTCAAAAAAACCAAAAAATAATTAAATGAAACCATGGTGCTAGGGAATGTAGGCATCGTCGTCATCTCCTAGCTCGTCAATCTAACACAGAAGAAAATAAAGAAAATCAACCTCCACCCTTGACAAAAGTAATAGATGACCACCTTCCCTCTCCTGACCTACCATAAGATAGTCTTGTGCAACATTCCCAAAAAAATGAACCCATCCAACAACTAACACTTTTGATACATCCATCCTTGGAAATCACCCTTCACCCTCCTGTCATTATTATTCTTGATGATGATGATGATGATGATGCGACAATCACCAAAATAGATGAAGAAGTGCACAATGATATTAAATCTTTGTTTTCATCTACAATGAGCTTAAATGATAAATAATATGCACCAAGTGTAGAACCAAGTACAACTCCTAATTCGACACTTGCAATTATTCCTTTGGACAGTCAACCACCTTGGCATTACACTAAACATGATTGGGAGGTGGATGACTTGTTACATGGTTGACTTGCATTTTCCTAGCTAGCCTTTTATCTTTTCCTTTTTGTTTTCTTTTCATGTGCATATTGTATTTCCCTATATCATGCATTTGATATTCCCTCTCTTTGTACACTTCTTCTATTCGTACCTCTATTATTCTATTTGTCATGCATTTCCTTTTTCTCTTTTTGTTTTGTGTTTTCCTTTTGGGATGATGCAAAGCATAGAGACTCCCTATGTCTCTTCCATGTTGATCCAAATAGTAATTTTATTTTTCTCTTTTCTATTTTTTGTTTTCCTTTTGAGGATGATGCACAGCATAGAGACGCCCTATGTCTCCTCCATGTTGACCCAAATGGTCCTTATATTTTTCACTTTTCTTTTATTTTTTCCTTTGGGGGATGACACAAGGAATTGAGACTAAAATTTCTCCTTCATGTTGACCCAAAAGCTTTTTCATTTTTCTTTCACCTTTTCATTTTTTTTCTTTTCGCTTGTGTTTTCCTTTTAGGGACGATGCAAGGTGTTGAGACCACAATGTCACTTCCATGTTGACTCAAAATGGACTTTATCTTTCTTTTGTTTTCACTCTCTTTGTGTCATTCTTCTAGTTCTATGTGCTTTGGGGAATGGTGATAGTTCTGAGCTCTTTCATAAAAACATTGCAACAACAAACATATTGACCCCAAATCTATAGATCCCTTATGTTTTTGGTGTGTTTTCTTCTTTGGGGGGGCAACTCCCTTTCTTTTCTTTTCATTTTCCTTGACATTATGCAACCTAACTTCAAAACATATGACTTGGCATAGGGCTTTCCAAGTTGGATATCATGTCTGGTTTTCTTTTTGTATTTCTCTTTCTAGGGTATGTGCAGGATCATGATGGGCCAAAAAGTGGCAATATGATGGGTATGTGGCTGACGACTATTTTTTTACCCAAAATCAATGAAATGAAAAGGGTTTTTAAAGGAGATTCTCATCTTTCAACCGATATAAATTATGCTTTACTTTGAATTTAATAAGTAATTATTATTCATTTTCTATTCAAATTATGACTAAAGTCCTGATTGATAGGCTGATTGAAAAACATCTATAGCTTTCAAACAGTATCACATTTTTTTAATCCAAAACATGCATCACATTCTATGCTTCAAATACTATAGGATTAGAAAAGAAAAATTGAATTTCATGAATTTTTGACCAAGTTAAGGTGGTCGACATACAAATTTTATATTTTTAAAAATTTGTAATAAAAAATTCATAGTTAATTATTTACTTGGAAAAATATTACAAAAAAATATGCATCACATTAGGGCATGCATCCTCTACTTATATCTAAAATATTATAAAGAAATATTATCATTTTATTGTGGTTCGGGTGGTCAAATAGACACCTACTTGTTATTTTTTCCCTAAAATTTAAGTACCACTGCATTGAAATTTCAAATTTTCACCAAATAGATTTTTTTTTTTTAAAACAAACCTATTAGTTTAGAAACTACATTCAATTTTCTATAGATTCTATTCTTACATATTTTTTGAAATAATATAGATAACTTATTCAAATTTTACGTCAAGTTGCCTAACTTGATTTTTCTATTTTTTGCCACTTAAGGGCCTATTTTTTCCATGATGATCCTGCACATACCCTCTACTTTAAACTAATTTCTCACAGAATGATGTGTAGTAATTCATTTAAACTAGGAGCATACATTACCATTAATTCATTTGCATTCTTGATTCCTAGTGTATCCTTGTCATTTACGTGATGTGTTTGTCACTTTGTGGATGACAATGGGTGTGATGTCCTTCATAAGTGTATTTGTCTTAGCATATTACATTCCTCTTGGTGGCCTGATGCAATGCACTACATCCCCTAAGTTGTGAATATACTATTCTTTGATTGATCCTCTCTTGGAGACATTATACATAATGTTCCCTAAGTGACTGACCTTGCTTGAACTGAACAAGACTCCTTTAAATGTCTTTCACATTCTACATGACATTTTTTCACTTTTACATTTTGCATATCTTTTTTCCACCTTGCATAATGTAGCTTGCATGATTATGGTACATTTCTTTTTGTTCATAGTATATTTTTCCTTGTGGCACCTTGTTAGAGTTATAAGGCAATATAGCTTGAACATGGTTGAGTGGGAAGCCCAACTAGTGGCATGAATTTTCCCCATAGCCACCTTTGTGTTTGTGAGTGCATACCAACTAGCAAATGTATCTTAAATTTTAGGATTTCTCACCCTATGGACAACTAGTTTCATGGCCCCAAAGTGAGTACATAGTTGGGCCTTCTCACCCTGTAGACAGCCTAAAGTTTCATGGCCCTAGAGTGAGTACACATTCTCTTTTTCAAACAATCAACCTAGATCTCTTTTGACAACTAGTTGGATTGATGATCAAAGCTTCATCCAATTCATTTCAACACTTGTTTGTTCCTTTTTTCTTATGCTTAGTTTTCCATGGGATCTTCATCTTGGGGGCTTGATCATCCCTCTTGATTGTTGTTATTCCATCTTATTAACGTAAGTGCATTTGAACCCTCCCCTAAATGTTCATGTCTACTTTAGTGTGAGTTTGAAGCAAGTTCATCCTCTCACTAAAGTGGGGGCTAAATGTGCTATAGAAAAATGGACCCTTGTCATTTTCATGTCCTTTTAGGTCTTGTTTCATGGCATTAGAACTATTTTACTTTGATTTTATGTTGTAACATGGCTTGAACATGCTTATTTATGTATTAAAATTCAAAGAATGATGTCTTGTGAAGGTGTTGTGAAGTGTTGTAAGACATTTCTACATTCTACATTCTTCTAGACTCTTTATTAAAATTCACCTAAAAACCACCTTTTTACTCATCAAAAAGTCCTATTTTGAAGTGTTGTAAAGTCTTGTAACAATATTTCATGCTTTTCTAGGCATATTTTTACTATCTATCCCTTTCTCATGCTTTATTTTGTCTCTTTATGCCCTAATAAGTTGTAACTAAGTGTATTTTTGAATTTTATCTTAAAAAATAACATTAAATAAAATATTTTTCTTGACACACATTTTCAGGTCCTAGGTGGGACCCATTCGGCATGGGTGGTGAGTGAGTTCCCCCTTGGCCCCAAATTCAAAATATTTCAAATTTCCTTTTAGTATTTTATTCAAAATGGCTTGATGTCATCCTATGATGAGGTATGAATGGGTACTAAGGCACAAGAATTGTATAAATAAGTTGTTTTCACCTCATTTTACATTTCCTACAACCCCATTCATCAAGTTCACTTACTCACCTATTCACTCAAACATTCAAGCATTCTACATCATCTTTTCAAGCACTTTGAAGTAGCCATTAACATTACTTTATATTTTCAACATCAAGGGTTAGGTAAGTTGATAGAATTTGCATGTTATTACTTTATCTTTCTCTTGCATTTGATTATCTTTTCAAGGGATTAATTACCAAAAGTGGGGTTTGACCAAGGCAAACCCCTATTCACTAGCCCCTAATCATTTTCCCCCTATTGAATGTTTGTATATTTGATAGGTTATTAGGTTTTGAATATTTATTTTCAGGTCAACTAGGTGCTTCAAGTCAACTTAATTCAATTTCAAGTTTACAGAGAGTTATTTGTCCATTTTCTACATATTTGATTTCAACAACTCGACAAGTAGAAATTCCTAGATTTAGTGTTGTAGAGTTGTCTCTTAGTTTTTTAGAAATTTGGGAGAGGAATAATTTGCCACTTGTGGAAAATGAGTCCCACATTAAGATTGGAAACTTGAGTTTTTTTAGAGTTCAAATCCTAATAGACAAAAACTAGCTCTCGACAGTTTTTCAACAGTAGGTTGACTAATTTGCCACCTTCGGCGAATGAGTAAATTCCATCAACATTCAGAACACTCCAAAATCCTCACAATTCATCTAGGTGAACTTAGATTCATCCTTGTTCTTTCTATTTTGCATAATTTCTTCATTTACATAGTTGTTTGCATATCACAATGTGTCTATAAACATAGTTGTAATTACACTTTTAGATCCATTTTTAGTAATCTAGAGTAATCTATTGCATTTAGTTATCTTCATCTAACCTAAAAAACATTGCATGCATCCTGATTTGAGTGTAACATAAGAATTTTTGGCCCTATCTCTCTCCTTTTAGGTGAAAAACCCTAGAAGTGTAAGAGAAAGTCTTAGGGTCCCAAATATCTATGTTTCATATGCAACGATATTTTTTCAGGTGCCTTGATGAATATGTATATGATGAAATATTCATGTTGGTTTGTTACAAACAACATAAATAACAACATTTTCTGCTATCTTCATCATAGTGAACTACCTTCTTTTGACTGTCATGTATAGTACCATTATGCCTCTCTATAGTTGAACTTGATGCATCTATCCCAACTTTGGTTTATTGGGTTCCATGTGCCAATTGTGTTGTGCATTTTTTCCATTATCACAGAAATCATATATTTTTTGGGAAGAGACAAATTGTTTTCCTCCTTGAATGCTTGTTGTCCTTGAAAAATGTGAAACCCCTTCTCTTCCTTGAGTGATGTCTATCCCTTTTTTGAAATGTATGTGGACTTCACTTCAACTCAACTCCAACACTTGACTGTCCCATTTATCTTCTTTAGCACTATCATTGTGCCTCTAACTCACCATGCATTCAAAATTGTCATACTTTATCAAAAAACCTCACTCACTAGAGTAATGTGTTAATTTTGAAGTTTTGCAAGTTTCTAGGTAAAATGGGTTCATTAAGAAGATTGAAAGACATATCAAGTAGAGTAATATTTCCAAGAAGAATTGATTTCCCCTTTGATCAACATGATGGCAACTTTTTGTTTGGTTCATTGTGAAAAGATGAATAGTAATCTTTCTTGATAATTCACATAATTTTTGTTGCATCTTTTGAATTTGATAATGAAAGTTGATAAAATGGTATGATTTCATATTGATTTAATGCATCAAGAATATGTTTATCATCAATTTGATCAAGTTGCTAAGTTTTTCTTACATTCCCACTCCTATTAAAACACAAGAGGGAAGCATGTTGGGCTCAACCCTTGTGGGAGCCACATTTTACTCCACATACTATGACTAGATGAAACAAAACAATAACAAATATTTAACCTATACCTTACACAATGGGAAAACATTGTTAGATAAAATAAAGCATATGATAGTTGTTTTTAAGAAACTCTCTATTATTTTCCTAGACATCTATGGTATGCAAGCTATTTTAATGTTTATAAGGATCAAGCTATATGTTTTTGGATGTTTTCCTATGTACTAATTGGTGATCCTTCATTGCTATAACCAACTCTTTCTCACAAATGTAGGAAACTAGACTAGCAAGGGGAAAGTAGCAACTAGAGGTTGGATGAGCAGGAGGATTGAACTTGATGCAAGGAAACTCAATTGAGATTTTTTATTTAGGAAATGATGGGTCCCCCTTCTTTACATATGCATTTACTTTTATCTATAAATGTATAGTTTTTTCTTTATATGTGTAGACATAAAATTGACTTAACACTTATCACAAATTTAGAATGTCTCACAACAACCTCGAAGCAACTTGAAACAACTCTAAATCAACTTAGAATGACCCTTAAATGACTAAGAACAACTCTGAATCAACACGAAATGTGTCATAACAACCCCAAAGTGACTCAGAACAACTCTAAATCAACTTGGAATGTCTCAGAATGACCCCAAAATGACTTAGAACAACTCTAAATCAACTCAGAATGTCTCGAAACAACCCCAAAGTGACTTAGAACAACTTTGAATCAACTCAGAACATCTTGGAATGACCCTAAAATGACTCAAAACAAATCTTAATCAAATTGGAATGTCTTTGAATGACCCTGAAATGACTCAAAACAACTCTGAATCAACTTAGAATGTCTCAGAATGACTCCAAAATGACTCAGAACAACTTTGAATCAACTCAAAATATCTCTAAATTAACTTGGAACATCCCAGAAACATCTCGAATTATCTTGAAATCATCCCACAACATCTCACAATGCATTGAATGGCATTGAATAGCATCTAAAACCCTATTTCCTCTATTAATTAAATAACTCAACGTTATTTGATTAATTCATAGTTCATCATTTCTTAACAAATTGAATAAATATTGTTTATTTAATAAAGTCTTGAAAATCATAATTCTATAATTAATCGATTAATACAATGTTATTTGATTAATTCACATTTCATAATTTTTCAACGAATTAAATAAATTATAATTATTTAATAAAGTCCTAATCTTATCTTATTTCATCCTAATTAGTCAAATGACATTGATTATTTGATTACATCACTAATTCACCTTATTCCTCAAAATTAGTTGAATTATTAGATCATAATAATTTAATTATCATGCTTCCCTATAAAAACTTGAATAATTAAATCAAATCAAATCAAACTATTCAAATTAGCAAGAATCAAAATCAAAATCAAAATGAAATTAATTAATTAAATTAATTAATATTCCTCACCCGCTTTTTGATTGAGGAAATCATGGATTGCTAACTAAGCAATGTATTTTGCTAAGTCAACCATCAAAATCCTAACTAGCTAATCTATTCTTCAATCAGCCTAATTGTGCAATCAACTTAACACAATTTTCTCATGTCTAAATCCTCTCAACTCATTTTGATTGTTGATCTGGATATTCTCCAAATGTGATCTTGACCGCTAGTTCAAAATATTTTTTCCTATAAAATAAACCCCTCTCCTCACAAATAAGGATCAAAATTTAACCTTATCTTATGCAACAAAGTGCTGTCAAGATCACCATTGAGAGAACTTCATCCTTTCTTCAAGAATAGGCATTGATCATCAAGCTTTTATGTACAAGCAATGGAGGCTTTGTAGTCATATGAACAAACCAACATCCTACAAATACACTCCAACATGGGATGGTAGTCTTTTATTTTGTTATTTGAATTGGTTTGAATATCTTAGGATCTTACTTTCATTCAAATAGCTTATATTTGCACATTTCATGAGTGATGGAATATGATAGATTTAAGTGCTTTTGAATTAGATTAGTTTCTAATTTCAAATCCTGCATTTGATCTTGCTTTTAACATATTTTCTTAATGGATTTCTTCCCCCTTAGACATTTTGGCATGCCCAGTGGGACCTAAGTCCTCCTCACTAACATTTTTTTGAGCTAACTTGCAAGTTACAAGGTTCTAGGAGCTTTTGAAGGCATTTCATGGACTACCCAACAAAAGCTCACTTTTGAATTGCAAAATTTCTAATCTTTTGCTAGAAGATCCATGCATTTTCCATGGGAATGGCGCTTTTGCACTAAAATTAGTGCCTTTTCTCTAAAAACCATGCTTTTTCTTTTTGTTCTAGGTTTGCACTGTACATAAAATATGAGCTTTTGCTATAAATTCTAAGCTTTTTCTAGAAATTCCAAGCTTTTGCATATTTGTTTTTTTGAGTTTTTGATTTTTTTTCTAAGCATTTTCTCTAGAAGAAAAGTGCATGGATCTTTCACTATTGTGATGAACCGCCTTGCTAATGTTTGCTTGTTTTGTAGGAACTAATGGGTTTTATGCAGGATTTGAAAAACATTGACTTATTTTATGCAAGGAAGACGATTGATCCAAGTTATATTTAGATCGACAAAGCATTCTTATTAACTTAGGATTTTTCTTATGGTGCATTAAAATTAACAAAAAACTCACATCTAGTTTTGGTGTTGCTAAAATGAACATTTTTAAAGTTTTCTAAGGCAGGAATCTTCATTTTAGTAGTTAAAAATGAACAAAATAACTCACATTTTGATTTTGGTGCTATCTAAAATGAACATTTTCAAAGCTTTCTAAGGTAAGAATCTTCATTTTGGTGCTTAAAAATAAACAAAACAACTCTCACACTTGATATTGGTGTTGTTAAATTAAACCATTTGAAGCTTTCTAAAGTAGGAATTTCTTTTTTGGTGCTCATAAAAAGAACATTAAACACTTAAAATTTGGGCTCTAAAAATGAACACATTTCATGTTTTCATAAGAAGGAAACTTTAAATTTGGTACATAAAAAGAGAGCAAACGTCTTTCAATTTTTTGACAAACTTCTGATTTACATTTTTGTTGACCATTAATGACCAGGTTTGATTTTCTTAGAAACATTTCAACTTTGGGGCTTAAAAATGAAAAAAATGTTTTTATTATTTTCACACTTTTTCTATCTTAACTATTTGATGTCTTGAACATTTCAATTGGTGAAAAGTAAAAAGAACATTTCATGTTTTTTACTCACATATTCTTGGGGATAACACCGCTCAAGGTGTTTAAAATGAATCAATTTGCAATAAATTGTCTTTCGTGCATGCATTGATTGGCAAGTTGAAGTGTTTTGTCTTCTCCGCTCATACCATTTTGGTGATCTTGGGTGAGAAAAGAACATTTTTGAGCTTTGCATTTATTTTAAAGTTTTACCTTCTTAGAGGGCTTTCCTATTGAGACACATCCTATGCTAGAGAACTCATAGGCGACCCAAGCGGTACTTTCATTCTGGACCGCTATATAAATCTTTTGTGAGTGTGATGAAAGTTCATCACTCACTAGGTGCAGATGTCCTATACCAACATATTGTTCCTTAGTATCCTTGTAATGCATAAAAACTTGAAAGGGCTACAAGGTTCTTAATTGAACAAAATGGCACATGTGTAGGTGCTCGAAAATAATATCCCTAGAACATGACTAAGAGCCAACTATTTTAGAAGCCACCCTTTTTATCCAAAACATTCTCTAAAAGTGGTGCATTCGAATTTACCTCTGAGAAGTTACTTTCCAAGTCTGACTACAGGCCCGTGCCATAAGTTGCATGTAAAATCATCTCTTTGGAGCATGAGTTAGGCCCACCTAAGAGGATGGTTTCTCTCCACTAGGGTTGTAATTGTTTATTAATTGTAAACTTATCCAATTACATTCAAAAAAATAGTTGTGACACCAAAATTCTATGTTTGACTTAAAGAAAAAGAATAAATCAAAACAAACATTGAATAAGATGGTCAAAACCACAAACCCTTTGAGCTAGTGTATACTTGCAAAAGAAGCCTTATGTTTGCACTCCTTGAAAGGATTTATCCTTAAAGGTTTCTAAACATTACAGTTTTATTTTCAAGTTGCATTGATCAAAGTAAACTCTTTGGTAACTATGGCTTAGGTGTTGTGATTTCACAATCTAAGCTATAGACATTCAGGTCACAAAAAGTCCATGCTTGTGAGTCAGTCTAGTGCTATTATATAATTTTCCATATTTAAGAACAAGGGAAATAAACAACAAAGAGGTTACAAAATTTCCATTCCAACTCACAATATTTTTGCTAAGAAACCTAGATTTCTTATAAGGTCATCACTTGAACAAGATACTTGGAAAAGAAAATTGGTCACAAAGTCTATCACTCATTATTCCCATACTACTTATTTGAAATCAAAATCCAACATAAAATTAGGATCATTTCTCCACTCAAAAAAATCTACAATATCAATAGTTACTTGGAACTCACAAATAGTTCAAGTATCTTTCCCACAACATATCCTCTAGATTAGGAAGTGGAATATGGACCCTAGTTCTTCAAAATTTTGATTTCTGAAAAAGTAGATACATTCTAAAACAACACTCAAACTTTAGGGTTTTTGAGTTTCATAAGAAACCACCCCATACCACCACACCTTATGACCATTTGGCGATCTACAACTCTCATTCAACAACCAGACCTTGTAGCACCTATTATTCAATCGAGCCTTACATTGAAACTGCCAAGACTAACATCATTAGCAATTTGAGGACATTCATTTTTGAGAAAAATGAAACACCCCACCAATTTCTCACTACATCCATCATCTTAAACGGAGAGAAGGAAAAGGAAAACATAGCAATTCAAAGACCCATATTACTACCTCCCACCTAGCAATAAATAGTGAGTAACCTTGTGATAAGGTATTGAACACCATAAACCACTATACAACATATCTTATGACCATTTGGAGACCCACAAATCTCGTTCAACAACCATACAACTAGGGAATGTGCTCTAAATTTAGCAATAGCAATATCTATATCTAGCTAAATACCCTGTACATGAACCTCCATTGTCGTTTGACCAAAATGAGCCTCATAAGTATCAAGAACTCAGCCATGTCTCTCCCCAAATTGATGGCATACTCATTTTGGTAGATAATGCTCTTGCACAATATTAGAATGACAAAGCAACCAATAGGTTTTTCTATAATAGACAAGGTGATCTACATCCTCTAGCCAAGCATCACACCCCAAATATGGTTTCCACACAAAACTGAGAATATCATCAAAAACTTGACACTAATAAGGAAGATCTCCAAGTAAGGTGTAGTGCACAAAATCCCCATAATGTTATGAGTATGGATCATCAGGGTGATAATTCTATATCTCATTTGGCTGAGTAACTACAATATCCTCCCATTCCCACACATGCAAAAGTGAGACACTTGCAAAAATAGATTTCCTACCCTGATACATGACCTCATGCATATCTCTATACAAGTGAACAAGAAGACATGGACCCACAACATATTTGATACTGTGCTCAAGCATATTCTCAATGTACACACCCCAACCTATGGGAAATTGTCAACATCAGCTATCAGGAACAAGTCCTAAAATTAAACCACATAGAACAAGCGAGATAGGATCTACACTATTAGAAAAATTGAACAAATCAATCTCTGATTGATGTACTATCAAGTGTCAAGCACCTAACACATGTTCCATAGTAGGGATACCATGTTGAATATTATATGTAACCAACTCCCCATGAATGGGAAGATGAAGTATCCTTCATACATCCTCAAGTGTGATAGTCACCTCTCCTATAGGTAGATGAAATGAGGATGTTTCTGAATGCCACCATTCCACCAATGTGGCCATCATGGTAGTATGATTTTGATAGGAGGCATATAAAAAATATGTAGAAGTCCCACATCATCAAGAAAGTCTCACTCTAGCACAAAAAAAGGGCAATGTGATCGAACAAATGTCACATACATCTCTCCCTAGGTTGTAGTATGCTAAGGCCAACTTGCAATCATTTTCAACCTATAATGCTAGGGTTTCACTCTAAAAAAATGGGAGACATAATATAACACAAAACATGATGAAAAATGACATTTAGTATGAAAAAAAAACACATGCTAGGGTTGCAAGCAAAAACTAAAGTCAAACAAAGTAGGAGTCAAGAGAAAAGGTTTTGAGCAAATGCTCACAAAACACAAAAAAAAAGTGAGATTTTTGGAAAAGGTGAGATTTTTAGGAAAATTCTTAGAAAAAAAGGCAAGAATTATGACAAAGGTGAGGGAAAATAGCAAAGGCGAGCTTCTAGGGCCTTAAACAGTCAAAAGCAAGCTTCTAGAGCAAAGGAAAGCTTTTATGGAAAATGCTCAGAAAACAAAGGTGAGGATCCTAAACAAAGGTGAAGATTCATGGAAAAGGCATGGATTCTTTGCAAGAAATGGCATGCAAAACAAGAAACTTCACTTTTGACCTAGAAAACTTTGTACACAAAAAAATGAGAATGAAAAGAGGTAGAAGTGAAAAAGTGAGAAGGTACATACTAGGACACCAACGTATGAAGTTCATCCAACCTCTTGAACAAGCTTAGAACGATGTGGGATAACATCAAAACATGACATTGCTCCTCTAAAACTGACAGAATGAGAGAACTAGAGACAAGAATTAGCTATAGAGTCAAAACACAAATGACCTACCTACAAGACAAATTGCCTATAAGCCTAATGAAAACCCTAAATTCTACTTAGGGAAACTTCCTACTTTCAAAATAGAAGCTCGAAGAAACATTAGAACAATAAATGAAGGAACTATACACATAATCCTGCATCAAAACAGAAGTAAAACAAAATCATGAGCTTGACCTCAAAACTTGAATTTTTTGGTCAACCTCTCAAGGGGGTAGCATAGAGTCTTACCAATAATTCCACAAAACATTGTGGCATAGTGAGGCATAATTTTTTTCAAAACACTTGATCTTAAAAAAAATCTTTGAAACAAAGCAACCAATACTTTGTATCAAAGAGAGGAAAAATGTAGACATGTAAAATTGACTTAACACTTATCACAAATTTAGAATGTCTCGGAATGACCCTAAAGTAACTCAAAACAACTCTGAATCAACTCAGAACATCTCGAAATGACCCCAAAATGACTCAGAACAACTTTGAATCAACTTGAAACATCTCAGAATGACCCTAAAGTGACTCAGAACAACTCTGAATCAATTCATAACATCTTAGAACAAACTTTAAATTACTCAAAACAACTTTGAAGCAACTCAAAATGTCTTAGAACGACCCCAAAGCAACTCAGAACAACTCTAAATCAACTCAAAACATCTTGGAATTACCCTGAAATGACTCAAAACAACTTTGAATCAGCTCGAAATGTCTCTAAATGACCCTAAAAAAACTCAGAACAACTCTAAATCAACTTGGAATGTCTTAGAATGACTCTAAAAGGACTTGGAACAACTCTAAATCAACTCAAAATATCTCTGAATTAACTTGGAACATCTTAGAACATCTCTGAAACATCCCAAATCATGTTGAAATCATCCCACAACATCTCACAACTCATCAAATGGCATTGAACGACATCTGAAACCCTATTTCCTCTATTAGTTAAATAACACAACATTATTTGATTAATTCACATTTCATCATTTCTCGACAAATTGAATAAATATCGTTTATTTAATAAATTCTTGAAAACCCTATTTCTACAATTAATTGATTAATACAACGTTATTTGATTAATTCACATTTCATCATTTCTCAACAAATTGAATAAATATCGTTTATTTAATAAATTCTATAAAACCCTAATTCTACAATTATTCGATTAATACAACGTTATTTGATTAATTCACATTTCATCATTTTTTGACCAATTAAATAAATTATATTTATTTAATAAAGTTCTAATCTTATCTTATTTCATCCTGATTAGTCAAATGACATTGATTATTTAATTACATCACTAATTCACCTTATTCCTCAAAATTAATTGAATTATTAGATCATAATAACTTAATTATTATACTTCCCTCCAAAAAATTGAATAATTAAATCAAATCAAATCAAACTATTCAAATTAGAAAAAATCAAAATCAAAATAATTTTCCCTAGGTTGCCTAAAAATGTAAAGCAATAGAGGGAAAGGACCAAAGGGAGTAGAGTCTGGCCACAATGAGGTAATTCATTGTCAATTTATAGATTTGTAAATGTTTCCATTGTTTCTTTGATTTTTAGTTTTTAGTTTTGTATTTCTAAATTTAAAAGAAGAATTTTATTTTATATATATAAATATATAGGGACATGAGACTGGCAAAGATAAAGAGGCATTGGCTTCCTCATGTAGAGCCAAGGTGGAGAAAACTTACAACAATGAAAATGACAATCCTTAACCAAAATAACTCCCTCCCAATGGATTCGACCTTAATAGGCATCAACTCAACCTCAAGGGTCACAACCCCTAAAACTTTCAAATGGACACCAAAACATCACAAAGACCCCTACAAAGGCCCTCAACATTCATACAATGGAAAATGAATCAACTAAGAACAATCCCGAAGGTAGATTCATTGAATTCCTCAAAACTCACCATTTGACATATGTTTTCCTTATAGTAGTAGGAACCCGATCTTAGCTAGTTTTCACCCAAAATTCCCAAATGACTCACCAAAAAAAAAGGATTTAGACATGCTTTTGGGTCCTAAAAATATATATATATATTAGACTCAACAACAACTCTTTTGGAGTATAATTGACTTTTAATAACCCTAGTATGGAAAAGGCTACACAATTAGCCCATTTTTACAAACAAAGTGCTCTTTAAACATTTTCCTTTCACAAAATTCCATCAGATGGTCTTTACTCATGTATCAAATCAACAAATTCCATAATTTTTTATAGGGTCAAGGTCTCTATCATGCTGACCTCAGAAACCCTCATTTCTAATACAATTACTAAGGGTTTTAATGGAAAACACAACTCCAAGGTTCCACCAATTAAGTCAATTACCCAAAAATCTCCCAATACCTCTACACAAACTAAACAAACCCTCGCAAAGTATCTTCATGCATTAATTTGCATAAACCCAACCTTGGTTCCTCATTTCCATGTTCGAATAACCCTGCTTAGCCCTAGGGAATTCACACAGATGCCATACAAATGACTATCCCTAACCCCAAATTCATTTAAATTTTTATCCTAACATGTTACCATTCAATCCACTGAGTTACATTGTCAAATAGTAGGTGAATTGATTATTACATTATGATTTGTCTCTCAAAATGTTGACTTAGCAAAAATAGAGCAGTCCCTGAACCTAGTTGATTTCACACACAAATCAATGAATGAAGACCTTAATCTAAATGAAATTGAAGGTACACACATGCAACTACAAAAAATTATGCTTTGAAATCATGGAAAGCTTGTATAGTTCTATACAAGTCTAGAAAATGTAAAGACAACTCAAGAAATGTATGAGAAAACAAATATTTTCTTATTGTTTATGCCTCAAACTCTCAAGCCAGCCTTACAAATGAAGTTCCATGCCTTTTTAAAGGATTCTCCTTACAAACCAATGACCAACTACTTCTTCAACTAAATTTTAAACTTATAATGACTATTGGAGGCCATATTATTCTTGTTACATATCTTTGTTAACAATATTTTGATTCTTTTTACACCATTTTACTATTTGACTCTCCTAGTCATTTGAAACATTTGTGATGGTCTATTGAAACCTTAATAAAATTAAATAGACTCAAGACACCAAAAATTAACCTTATTACATATTTCCATATCACATTTTGAAACATGGTTGTAGGTGCCCCTACACCACTTCCATATTGGGGTTGGAGGTAGTGAACAAATTGGATGGTGTGGACTTGACAATGATTTCTAAATACATAGAAAAATGATCTAGTAAAGCCCCTAAAATATTGCAACCAAATTGACCATGTCAAAGGGAATCAATTGATTCCCCAACTAGTCCTAGATTGAGCAAAAGATGTAGGAGGAAATCAATAACAATAAATTCTAAGAATATGGAACAGGGAGCTAAGACTTCCAATGTCCCAACCACTCCTGGGACATAGACTTCTTCCACCATGCCATGTTTTGCATCTTGCATTGGTAGCTACGATACCAAGATAGAATACGATGTGATTTTATGGGAAGTCCAAATGATAAATTCTAGAAAAAAAATTGTGAATAGGTGGAAGAAATCATGCCTTCAATGGTTCAAAAACCATCTACATTTTCCATTCTTAAAGATACCCATGCACCTGCAAAAGTAGTTATCCATGACATGTGGATATTGAATTTGGTAGAGGTTGGTTTGTAAAGAAGATAAAGCTATGAATGTCTCAAAACTGCAAGACATTTTTGTGCAACCAAACAAAGAAGATAAAAAAGGCCAATTGATATAAGTGTGAAAGTATGGAAAGAGCTTATAAAAGCATATGAGAAGTCCAATGAATGGAGGAAGTTCGGTGAGGAGAGTACGCAGGTATTTGAATTTTCTCATAAGTTTATATCAAATTTATTAAATGATTTTTAAATTTTATTTTTGCATAGTTAAATTGAATTAGTATATGTTTTAGGACAAGGCCTCCAAGGCTAGGCTTGAAAAACTTTGTGTCATGCATCATAGTGGCCAAAAAGGTTTACAAGCATTGATCTATACAATTGTAAGTATATTTAATATGTTAAATAATATATATTTTTATTTCCTAGGAAAAAGTAAATGATTGCATATTAATTAGTTTAACTCTAGTCTATGTGCCATGTTTTGATGGGAGGAGAAATATGGCCAACATCCAAAGCAAAAGGTGGAGAAAATTTGTAATTTGGATGGAGAATGAGGTATTAATAGTTGACTTTCAATAACTTAGTTGGATATTGTTTATGTTAATAATTCAATTTATAATTTCTTGTGTTGAGTAGTTTATTGATGTGTAGGATGAGTTCTAAAGTGCTTCTCTATTGGCCCTAGATCCCACTCAATTATACCATTATTTCAAGTTGAGGAAAAAAATATTATTTTCCTTAAAGGGAAATGGGTGACATTCATGCCTTATTTTCATTACATCTTTTAATTAATGGCCATGTTCTTTTAATATCTCTTAATTGTCCTCATTTAAGCTATGAGTTGCATCATTTGAGTAACTTAATCCCATGTTGATTTGATTTATCTTCTTTTCTCTCAAACATGGTATCTCAAGAAGTGCTTCCTTGAATTCATGTTGCCATTATACTAAGTGATCCACATGCATCTTTGTCATCCTCCCTCATGATGTTTCCATTATTTTGGCATGTAAATTTTTTTTGATGCATCTTGGTAGGAATCCTATATATATAACACATCCTTCTAGAACTAATTTTGCACCAAGGTCAATTCATCATGGATTTCTAATGCATATTCCATGAAATCACCTATGTCATACCCTACAGCCTTGTAGTATTCCACTTGATGTTTCAAGTGCTCAATTTCCTTCTTATTCCCTTCCATTTCTCATGAAATTTTAAGGATGTTTGATTCATTTGCTTTTGTTGTGGCCACCCTAGTTGTAGCCCTAGCCACTAGATCCATATCATCTACATCCATTACCATTTCTTCCATGGCTTCATTAAATCTCAAGAGTATAGTATGACATGCAACTTTTTATCAATAACATGTCAAGTACATGCTTGGGAAAAGTATGGGGTGCCTTTACGATGCCATAGATCTTCCTATATGTTAACAACTCATATAAGGAGTAATATTTTAGGTTCTCTAAGATTTTGATCATGTCTTCAGACAACCTAGGGAACCTTCTCAAATAATAGCTCATGCAAGCGAGCAAATAATTGGTCATAGATGTGCTCATATTTGGATGAATATTTTTTCTCCCATTAGTCCTAGCCATAAACATGGACAAAATGACATAGGATGCTCCATGTCCAATTCATCCCCAAAGAATTTATTAGTTGCACAAATAATATAACACAAGTAAGAGGTTGTATAGAATTTTGGCATTGTGCCCACTGGAGGAGACTCGACTCTCATTATTTCATTGCACAAAGTGAGTGAAAAAACAACTACCTAGTCTAAAATTGGCCCTTATTTAAGCAACATATGGGTGATCCCACAATATTGGTTTACAATTTTTGGCCAAACTAGACATTGAAATATTTTTTTCTAACTAAATCTTCACTTTGGGCACCTATAGCGGCTAAACCATGAGGAATTTGAAGAAAATACAAACTAGTGATTTGTGACATTTTGTCTATAGATTCTAAATATATATTTTTTCAAATCTTTTGGAATCAGATTGCACTTTTTTTTCCATCTCCTTTGAAAACTAGTTTTTTAGTAACAACATTTTTAAAGAGTGACATGCACCATATAACACATAATTTTTTTTCCATGAAGGATAATTTTTTTTTTTTTTGAATTTATATTTGTAACTACAATATCTAGTGCTTCCAATTAGTTTCATAGTGTTTTATTGAATATTTTTTCCTTAATCCAGTTTCAAAGTCAAAGAAATTATAATTCAGACATAAGCAAACCATATAATGTGTAACTTTTGTTGTATGTACTGAAATTAATTTTTTTTGTTGGATCAAGGACTTCAATAGCTGGTACACTCATATTTTTTAATTTTTTTTATAATATGTTATTTTTCCACAAGTGCAGAACAAAGAGCTTGATTTTTGATGAAAAACCTATGTTTAATAAAACTAAAAAGCAAATACATAATAAAACCAAAGAATATTAAAATTGTATTCATTGAATAGCTCATTCCAAGGACTACCATCATCTAGTTGGGTCTATGAAGTCTCCTCCATTTTCATTCTCAACTTGAGCTTTGAAGCATAAAATTTTGGACATTTTTGGTGCCTAAGGGTGAGAAGATAGGAAAAGGGGGGTTCAGGCAAACTAGGGGGTTCGAGAAAACCCCCTTTCAAAAAAGGTTTTCTTTGTTTTTTCTTGGCGGGAATGGTGGGACCTTGCATTTAATGGGTTTGCTTGAATCAAGGTTCTAGCAAACCCTATTTTGGTTCATTCAAACCAATAAGTTCGTTCAAACCCCAAAAACCAAATTGTTTTGCATGGAATCCTTTTTTGCAACTTTTCCTTCCTCACTCAAATTGTAAACCACTTTTGTGGGTTTACCCATATGTAGCAATGAGACTTAGGATTCTTGAAAATGAGAAGCATCCTTCACCCCATACAAACTAACTGGGTCCATTATTTTTTTTTATTGAACCCTTGAGGCTGATGGAAGGTTACCATTTAGTGTTCCTAGAAGTTAATTATTTAACTCCTCCTCTTGAGGTTTAATAGGCTATGTTTTAGGCTTGAAATCTAGGAAATTTTTTTGTAACATCCACTTCTAGGACCCACGAGTGATGTGGAATAGGGCCTTGAACCACCACATAGGTCTTATAGAGAGAGTGTTTGGTGTAAAATCCAAACCTAAGTACTACAGAGAGAGGGGCTGACACTAGACTCCAAGCACCAAAAAACCATAAAATAGTTAACAAGATGTATATTTAGCATTGTTTAAATCCAACCTAGTCATGTATGACATTTATTAAAGTTATCATGGCATGAGAACTCTTTGTTCTCTTTTTCTATTTCCATTTCTTAATATCATTGTGATCTTAGGATGTAATATTATTTTTTCTTCATTCTCTAAATGTATTTGTATAAATGGTACTATGGGGATGGTTGAAACATAGATCTGTTTTACATTTATGGTTTAGTTTTCTATTTGTAGGCAAGCTATGACATGCAAAAATACTTGAGCATACAAAATATAATTCTTCAAGTCATTTTGTACTTTGATTATACTATTTTTAAGTGACCTTTGCAAAAATTCCTTGTACCCTAATTATTATTGATTTTGCTGAGTTAAATAATCAAGATAAGAAGTTTCTAGGTGGCTTTATAGTTTATTGATAGTTTTGTCTCTTTAAACTCATATTGAAGCATACAAAGAATAGTTCTTTAGGACATTATGTACTTTGATTATACTATTTTTAAGTGACCTTTGCAAAATAGTCCGTGTACCCTAACTATTATTGATTTTGTTGAGTTAAATAATTAAGAAAAGGAGTTTATGGGTGGCTTTATAGTTTATTAGTAGTTTTCTCTCTTTAAACTCATATTGAAGAATGTAGAATTTGTTATGAGCCAATTTAAGTCTGAAATTGAGTGACTCCAATTTGGATTTGATGTGGTTGAACAATACTCAGTAACCACAACTAAAGGGGAGATACATTGGCACAATTGAACCCTGCTATGAAACACCACACTTCTTGATGGAATTGTTATAGGACTTCTATTCTTATGCAAAATTTTCCACCATCATGTACAACTAAATTTGGAGTCCACACCACTTCATAGGATGCATTTTTGTGCCAAAGTAGTGTGTTCCAAGAAACAACATCATCAATGGTTTAACCTCAAACTCCTTCACACATAACAAAATGTAACAAAGGCATTTCTTCTTCTCAAATAAACATATTGACTAAATAATATTCATTAAGTATAAGGTTATCAAGTTGTCTTAACCTCACACTTAACCTAGGAAAAATGCCTTGAACCTATCTTGAAATACAAGCTATTGATTTGTACATTTTATTCCTACTTCCCATAATGTTTCTGATGTCTTCAGTTTTGGACTTGGGATGATTCAATTTATTAAATATGGAAGTTCATCTTTAAATACCTTGAAATCACTCACCAAAATGCTATTGTAATGATCAGTTATTTTTTATGCTCTTATAGAATATAAATATTGTTTCTCTTTCTCAATTAAATACAAATAAATGTGGACATGTAAGTACATTTCTATGTAGGAACAAAACATTTGTTCATTTTTCCTCACCCTTTTGGATAAATACTAGAACAACACTAAGCACCAGTATGATTGGAGAGGGGTTTTACTTAGAGAACACTATCTCAAGAAGCAACTAGACGTATGACTAAGTTATGGATAGTTATTGATCCCAAAAGCCATGATTTTATTATTTCAATCACGGGAAACATTTTTATTTTTTGTCCTTATGCATTTTCCTTTGAACTCTTACAAAAGGAGTTAAATAATGCATTGTCCTTCTGGTTTCGCAAGCAACTTGGAAAGTAGACTTATATGATATTGGCACCACTTCAACAGTAGAAGGGTAATGTCTATTCCTATCAAATGGATGGGAATAAATAAACCTAATTCAAGTGATTTAGTTGTACTAAAACAATTTTAAATGTGGAAAGAAGGTTTGCATATTGGAGTGGAGAAAAGGCCAAAGATATAAACTTGGTGTAGGAGCACCTTGTGAGTTTTAAGCCTCCATGAGGAAATTCTAGTTTTGGCTTGATTTTGATGTTTTAAATGTGTTATAGGTTTATTTAGACCAAATTTTATGTAATTGAGTCACTTTAGGTTCTAGGGAGTCATTTTATAAAAAATGCTCAAATATTGCAAAAATTGCCAAAAGTTGTCATGGCAGAATTGTAAAAGTTGCAAAATGGGAAGTTGAAGGGTCAAATTAGTTTAGAAGTTTAAAATTAAATTAGAGATTATTGTAATTGGTTGTAAAATGGATAAAAAAGACCTATTGCATTATTTTAAGGTAGGGGAGTTGGTTTATGGAAGAAAAACTTTAATAAAGAACACTATTTTCAGCATTTTCCAACTTTTTGCTCTAAAATTTGGTTTGGAACGTGTATGTACAGCTTTCCCAAGGCTTGGAAATTATTTTATAAAATGGTATTTTGAATATACTCTCCATTAAATTTTTTTTTATTCAATTTCATTAAGTTTTTCTCTAATATTTCAAATTTACTCTAGGTGGTTAGATTTAGATGTGAAGGTGGTAGCAAGCAATCAAAATTTAGTAACTCTTAAAATATCCAATGAAATCTCATAAAAATTGGTGTGAAGGTCTATGAGGACATAATATTCAATATTATTCAAGTTATAGGGTAAAAAAATAAGTTCTTATTCCTTTTTGAGAAAGCCCTAGGCTACCCTAGTTGTTAAAATTGTATGTTTTGGGTGAATTTGAGTGATTAAAGGGTGGAAAAGTGTGAAATGATTTTGGGAAGGAATTTTTGATGATTTTTTGAGCATTTTCAAACATTATGTATCATTTTTTATGTATTTTCAAGGTGATTTAATGTGTGGAGGTAAGATTTTCAATAAACCCTCATTCATTTAAACAAAGTAAAGTCAAAATCAAGGGTATGAGTTTTGTTTCCTTTGGAAAGTTTTGAGTGATCAAAATATTATTAATTCTAAAGTTTTAGAACCTATTAAAAGAATTTTCATGGCTATTTGAGGGTTTGGAGTTGAAATATCAGTACTTGCTTTGTAATTTTGACCTATTTTGGGGCTTGTAGTAGTGGTACAATCCATTTTAAGGTTGATATTTTCAAAATAACAGTACCTAGTTTTCAAGTATGTTAGATAAGGCTGAAATGGGTTTCTAAAAATGTATTTTTTCTGAGAATTTTCAATTTGGCTTTGAAGATATGCCCAGTTTTGACTATATGGACTACTACTAGTTATTTTGGTTCATTGGTGCAAGCAATTGAGAATTTCGTAATACAATGTTGTATGAAGGTATTTTTTTTTTGTTTTAGTCAAAATCAAGATAAGTGAAGTGTACAAAGGATTGGAAAGAGGTTGGAAACCTTGTTTTGGTGTTTTGGTGAATTTGTAGTCTTATGGAATCAAGTTTTCATGAAGTGAATTTGGTGAAAGTTTAAGAGATCTGATTGTATGAAAGTTTTGGAACCCCAAAACCACATCAATTGGTATCAGAGCTTAGAGGGTCTAGGAAAGAGAGATTTTTCTTGTGTTTGTGTGTTTGTGCAGGTTGAAGAGAGAACCGGATTGCCAAGAGACTAGGTAGAGGAAAAGAGAAGAGACTTATGTGAGGCAAAGTCAGGAGGAAGCAAGGTTAAAGGAATTTTCTTGAGGAGAAGATGGATTTATTGAGAAGATACCAGTAGATAGAGGGTTCACAAAGGAAGAAGAAACAAGAAGAGAGGAAGAGAAAAGAGGAAAAGACAAAGCAAAAGAAGATGGGTCAAGAGATTAGAGAATTGAGGCAAGCACTAGAGGAATTCAATGTGATGATAGAAACATTTAAGACTAAGATGAAATAGTTGTGTAGGCCAGCCACAAGTTGGCACTTGAAAATGAAGAAGAAGGTTGTATGGCCTATTCAAAGAATGGTAAAAAAAAAAGAAAAGAAGAGAGAAGGCATGAAGATCAGATGTGAAGATGATAGAGGGCAAGCAAGAAGGATAAAAGTTTGCAAGGATAGTGGAAGAAGAAGCATTCACCAAGATGGATGAAAAAGACAAATACATTGTAGCCATTCCCAAGCATGAAGATGAAGGTGAAACAAAGGTAAATGATCTAATCTTAGAAGGAAATGATATTGAGATGGTGTCAAATTGTGATGAATTGTTCTTGAAGACTCAAAATGAGTTGAAGAAACCTAGTTGTATTGTGGTAGAGACAATGTATCACTTCCTTGTTGTGATAATACTTTGGACAGGGAAAAAACTAAAGGTCAAGGTGTAGTATATTTAATAAGGACAAAGGGAGGTTGTGACACATTAGAGCATGGAGGATAAAATTCAAGGAAGCAAGACAAAGAGGAAAAAAGTTGGCATAGACCAACTAAAGCCAAAAGTGAAAATGAAGAAAAGTTGCAGATATTTCAAGGAATGTGAGAGTTATAGTATCAAATTAATCATGGTGGAGAATCTAGGGGTGATTTAATATTGTTTCCCTCAATCCAAGAGGGCTTGGAACATTCTTTTGGCAGGGAGTATGGTGCAGGAGCACCTTGTGAGTTTTAAGCCTCCATGAGACAATTCTATTTTTGGCTTGAGTTTGATGTTTTAAAGGTGTAATAAGGTATATTTAGATCACATTTTATTTAATTGAGTCAATTTAGGTCCTAGGGAGTCATTTTATAAAATTTTCTCAAATATTGCAAAAATTGCCAAAAGTCATCATGACAAAATTGTAAAAGTTGCAAAATGAGAAGTTGAATGGTCAAATTACTTTATAAGTATAGAATTCAATTATAATTGGTTTTAATTAGTTGTAAAATGGATAAATAAGACCTATTTCATTGTTTTAAGGTAGGGGAGTTGGTGTATGGAAGAAAAACTTTAATAAAGAACACTATTTTGAGCATTTTACAGCTTTTTTCTCTGAAATTTGGTTTGGAACATGTGTGTACAGACTTCCCAGTGCTTGGAAATAATTTGATAAGATGTTATTCAGAATCTCCTCTCCATTCATTTTTTTTATTCAATTTCATGAAATCTTGCTCCATATATTTTAAATTTACTCCAGGCAGTTAGATACCGATTTCAAGGTGGTAGCAGGCAATCAAAATTCAATAACTCTAAATTTCTCTTATGAAATCTCATAAATTTTTTTTATGAAGGTCTGTGTGGACATAATCTTCAATATTCTCCAAGTTTCAGGGTAAAAAGAGTTCTTATTCCTTTTTGAGAAAGCCCTAGGCTTCCCTAGTTGTTAAAATTGTATGTTTTGGGTAATTTGACTGGTTCAAGGGTGGAAAACTGTGAAATATTTTGGGGAAGCAATTTTTTATAATTTTTTGAGAATTTTCAGACCTTATGGATATTTTTTTATGTATTTTCAAGGTGAGTTAAGGTGCGGAGATAAGATTTTCAATAAACCCTCATTGATTTAAGCAAAGTAAAGTCAAAATCAAGGGTTTGAGTTTTGTTTCCTTTGGAAAGTTTTGAGTGATCAAAACATTATTAATTCTAAAGTTTTAGAACCTATTACAAAAAAATTCATGGTTATTTGAGGGTTTGGAGTTTAAATATTGGTACTTTCTTTGTAATTTTGACCTATTTGGGGGCTTGTAGCAGCAATACAGTCCATTTTAAGGATGATCTTTTCAAAATAATAGTACTTGGTTTTCAAATATGTTAGATAAGACTGAAATGGGTTTCTAAAAAATTATTTTTCTAAGTGTTTTCAATTTGGTTTTGAAGATATGCCTAGTTTTGACTATATGGACTACTACTAGTTATTTTGGTTCATTGGTGTAAGCAACTGAGAATCGAGTAATATAGTGTCATATGAAGGTGTTTTTGTTTTGTTTTAGTGAAAAGAAAGATGAGTGAAGTGTAAAAATAACTAGTAAGAGGTTGGAAACCTTGTTTTGGTGTCTTGATGAATTTATAGTCTTATGGAATCAAGTTTTAATGAAGTGAATTTGTAGTAGCCAGTGACATTCATGATCATATAGACTACATCATGGATCATTGTTGATATATCATTATGATGCCTCTTTTCATGGTTACTATCATATGTATCATTTTCATTGCCTACAGTACCATATTATTGAGTTGTATCATTTTGACTTATATCATTTGGAGATGTATCATCTTGACTTGTATCATTTTGAGTTACATAATTTATCATTTTCACTTATATCATTTGTACATGTATCATTTTGGCTTATGTTGATTACTGGAAATGCATCATTTTGAAATGTTATTGATCTACTAGCATTTTTGACTTTCACTTGTTTTAATTATATATGATAGTAATCTTATTAGTATTGACTTGTCAATTTAAATATATTGAAAGTGTTCGATGATTTTTGGATGGAAAATTATTATGTATGATGATTTTAATTTATTGCTCAAGATGGATGTTGCCAAATTCAATTAAATTATAGATATTTGACTCACCTGTTTCAATTATAGATGATGATGTTATAATATTTATATTTTTGTGTCATAGAAAAATGGTCCCTTGTCATTTTCATGGTCTGTTAGGCCTTTCTTCACAATTCTTGGTCCATTTTTCTTTGATTTAATGTTGCAATGTGGCTTGAACATTCACATTAGGTCCTTAAAATTCAAATTATGGCATCTTGTGAAGGTGTTGTGAAGTGTTGTAAAACATTTCTACACTTTTCTAGACTCTATTCATTAAAATTCACCTAAAAATCACCTTTTCATCACTTATCAAGTCCTATTTTGAAGTGTTATAAAGTCTTCTAACAATATTTCATTCTTTTCTAGGCATAATTTCACTATTTAAACCTTTCTTATGCTTTATTTGACCCTTTTATGCCCTTATAAGGCTTAATTAAGTGTGGTTTTGAATGTAAATCCAACAAACAACATTAAATGTGACTTAATTCCTAACACCCACTTTCAAGTCCAAGGTGGGACCCATTCACCATGGGTGGTGAATGAGTCCCTATTGGCTCAAAATTCAAAATATTTCAAATTTTCTTTTGGGTTTTTATTTAAAACCAACTTATGTCATCCTGTGATGAGGTATCTTTAGGTTACTTAGGCAAAAGTATGTATAAATAAGATTTTTTCTTCTCATTTTTACCCCCATTCATCAAGTTCACTTATTCACACATTCATTCAAGGATTCAAGTACTTTGCATCATTGAATCAAACATTAATCAAGTATTTTGGAGCAACGATTGTTATATCTTCATATTTCTTCAATAAGGGTTTGGAAAGTTGATAACATTTGAATGTTATTTTTTTATCATTCTCTTTCATTCCATTTCTTCATTAAGGGTTTGATTACCAAAGTGGGATTTGACCAAGGAAAATCCCTATAATCTAACCCTTAACCATTTTTCCCCTTTTGCATGTGTGTTTGTAGACTTGTGTATGCAAATTTGACAGGTTATTAGGTCTTGAAAAGTGGGCAATATGTGAAAAAAGTGTTTCAAGTCAAATCAAATCTATTTCAAGCTTGGAGAAGACATTTTGTTTGTTTTATGTTCTATTAACTTCATCAAACCAACAAATAGTCAACCTCAATCTGGTGCTATAGGCTTGGTCCCTGATTTCTCAAAATTTTGGGAGTTGACTGATTCACCATCAATTGTGAATTATTCCCACCTTAAGGCTAGAAATCTAGATTTTTTTAGATTCCAAATCCCAACACTTAGAAACCTATTCTTAGAAGTTTTCATCATAAGCAAGACTGATTCACCATTAGTGGTGAATGAGTCCCATTGGTGATTTTTTAGTGATCTCTTCCAACATTAAGAATATTCTAGATTCTCTATTCTCTACCTAGGTGCACTCTAATTCATCCTTCTTCTTTTCTGTTTTGCATTTATTCATACTTTAGTTCATGTTTTCATATCACATTATGTTTTCCAACATTGCATAATTCTTAGATTTTTCATTCATAATCAATCAAATAGTTCATCTAATTAAACCTAGATTATTCCATTTAGTCTAAATAACATCATACATTGCATAATTTGAGTGAACCACCTAGACTTTTGAGTGGGGTTTATCTCTCTCCTTTTAGGTGAAACATTCCTAAGAGTGCAAGAGTAGCCTATATGCCCTACCCAAAAATCTATGGTTCATTTTGGTGAACCTGCATATTGAGCACTTTACATTTTTTATTTCCATTGCATCTTGCATCCTATACTTCATTTATATCAACATTCAATTAGGGTATTGTCTTGTTTTTGCATCCTAGGGTTTCTCAAATTGCATTAGTGAAAGATTCATTTAGACTTCATTTTTGCATACAATTTCATTGAAAACACTAAAAAAATCCATCTGCATCCTTCATTGGCATCTTAAAATAATTTAAATCACTTTATTTTTTTTGAAAAACACAAAAAAATCTCATAGTTGGACTCAGTTGCCACCCTGGGTGAATCCGTCCACCTGTATATTTTAGATTGCATTTCTGTTCTCTTTTGTTATTTCTCTATTTTAGTTTGTAGAATTCCTATTATTTGTATTTTTCACTTCTAGATCACATTTCATTTACATTCACCCCATATTTTTTGGTACTTTTATGAGTTTTTGGTGCCTCATTAATAATACTTTAGTGAGATGAAGTTCTAGACTCATGTCTTCCCATGATAGCACTTTCATTGTGGACCTTGGCATCTCAAGAGCTCCTACTCCTAGTATGGAAAATCGTGCATTAGGCATGGAAAATACCACTACTATGCCTTAATATTTCCATCCAATGAATTTTTGATGTAGATCTATGAGGATTCACAACACATCTCACAAACCTTCAACAATAATCCAAAACAATCTTTGTATAACACATGTTATTAGGCATTATATATCACATTGGAAACATAACTATGGTAGCTCACAATTTAGTGTAATGAATAGTCATTAATAACTTCTACAAAAAAAATAATTAATCCAATCCCTCTAGTGAGATTGAAGAAAACATAGTTTTAGACTTTTCCTTCAATTCTTATGAAGATCCAATGGTTGAAATGAAAGTTATTGTATTTTTCCCAAAATTGCAAACCCTAGGTAGGGTTTAGACCTGCCCTCACAAAAATGTTCATAACTTATTCAAATCTTAATAAAATTTGATGAGACATGAAGAAAATGAAAGTAGATTCACATGGAAACAAAATAAAATTGGTTTTAGATCCAAAATATAAACTTTATATTCCGTACCATCACACCTTTCAGACTGTAAATTCTGTACAATATTGTTAGAATAGGCAGTCTCACCAAAATAATCATATCTTCCACAAAACTTGATAAAATTCAATGAGACAAAAATAATTGGAAACTATAAATAGAGATATTTCCATCCATATATGATATTCAATTATTTGAGTCCATACCAGGCCGTACAAATCATAACTTCAATCTAGAAACAACGTGAAAATAAGAAAATGCACAAAATTTGAGGTTTCCATTCATCAATCTTCAAAAATGATGTCTCCAACCCCCAATTCGAGTTTTGGAGGGTTTATTTATACATTTTCAACCAAAAAAAACTATTTTCAGCCACCTTTTGATTAGTTTGATTAAAAAACACCTTAATGACATTTCATCTACCCAATTTTGCACTTTTGACAATTTTTACAATATATGAGAAATGAACAACATCCTAGGACCTATAACACCAAAAAGATGGCCTATTGGGCCTTATTACAATATAAAAACATAAAAATTAAAAAAATGACTCAATATGTACTCATGGAGGCATGTGATCAAATAGGTGCTCCTGCACCAATGTTGACACACACAAAAATTTCATTCCGCAAGAAGTCATTAGTATTCATGAGGATTTTTCACATTTACAACAAGATTTATCCCTTGGAAACATTTCCACCACTACCATACCCATGATAGAAAAACTTCATCATTTGAAATTGAAAAGTGATGATGGCTTGCAAATTATGAAGAGAATAGTTGAGATCTACAATAAACATGTTCCTTCTACTTCCCAATCAACAAACATTGTTGTGGGCCAAGGAGGACCTCATAATCCTCCCCCTTCAACCATCACATCCATACCAACTTATACCAGTCCTCAGGTTACAACAAATATGCAATAGGGTAGTCATGTGCCTCCTTCTTTTACAATTCCAACTAGCATTCCTAGTTCTTTTGTGGCATTGTATATTCCTTCTTCCACCTTCACCCCTCTTAGTGTCCCTTTCACTTCCCCTAGCATTACATACACTCTATCACCATTTTCCCTTCCACCTCATACCACTTACATTGATCATATCATTATAAAACTCTTTAACATTGTTTCATCCATGCAACAACAAGTCTCCACCATTAACCAAAGTCAAAATACTCCACCTACATATCATGTTTGTAGTAGTCCATTATCCTTAGAGATCTTACACACACAGATGCCACAAGGAATTGAAATGCCTAGGTTTGAGAAATATGGAGGTAAAGGAAACCCTACTAATCATGTCAATGCTTATACAACATTGTGTATTGAATTTTTCCTCGATGATAAGCTATGAGCCAAACTTTTTCCTAGGACCTTGAAGGACATTGCATTAGAGTGGTTTTCAAACCTACCTAATCATTCAATTTGATCATTCAATGAACTTGTGGATGCCTTCATAAGTCATTTTCAAGTCCATATGACCCCTAAAAATACAATGGTTGATTTAATGTGTTGTAGAAAAAATAGCAATGGAAAAGTAAATGACTTCATCTCATGTTATCAATCATTATATGCTCAAGTTGATGTCAAAATTCTTGATTCACATCTACAAAAGATGTTTATCAAAAACTTGCACACCCATCTTCAAGATAAGCTAGCTATGATGAAATTTCCTTCATTTACGCATTTATGTACAACCCTTTGTGAATATCATAACTCATTTTTAAGTCATGATTCAAAGTCCACTTCTAACTGAGCTAAGGAATCTAAGCAAAACAACCAAAAAAACACAAAAATTTTTAGAAAACCAAATAGAGGCTTTTTACAGTTCAATCTTCCTTCTCGACAACCAACCCAATCTATTAAGAGTCAAGTGGTAGCTATTAAAGTAGTAGTGCCCTATACCTATGGGGACCCGAAGAGACAATTTACTCCCTTACCTAATACCCTCCATAATATGATTAACTAATTGCTCCAACAACACATTATCACCTTTCCTATTGTTAAACCATTTGATACCACCAAGCATTTACCACCCACCTTTAAATCTAATGCTTATTGTCATTTTCATCACCAAAATGGACATGACAGTAAACAATGTAAGTGTCTCAAACACTTAGTTCAAGACCTCATTGATTTTGGTCATTTGTTCATTGCAAGTGTTAATGATCAAGGCAATAATTTTATTGCACCCCCTAACCATAATTTACAAATCTTTACCAACCCCATACCTAAACATAATGTTTCATTTGTCAAGGCTAGTGAACCTTCAAACCCTCAAGTCATGAACATTGATACAAATAATGAACAACATGATTTAACTCCAAATTTTACCCAAGTTACTCCTATGGATGAACTTGTGGGTGCAATAGATGTTATCCCTTGTAAGGTTTGAACCAACAAAAATATTGAGATCACTTTTTCTTCCATAGATATACTTAAAAATCTTCTCGATGGTCCTCTTTATATAGCTAGTTGAATCTATGATAAGCCCACCAATGGGATATTAATAGATCCCACCTATGGAAAGAATGTGATCACGGAAGAGTTTTTAGTATTACATGAATTGTATCAAGATGATTATAACAAACCAACTACATGGATTAAGACACATAATGGTTTTGCATGCCCTAAGATCGATTTGATCATACTCCACTTACAAATAGGACCCAAAACTATGGATGAAACATTTTCTATTATTCCACAATCAAACCAATTTTGTTTATGGCTGGGTCATCCTTGGCTCCACTCGATGAAAGTAGTCCCCCCAGATGTTCACAAATGTTTGAAGTTTCAACATGGCAAGGAAATATTTACCATACACCATAGTGGATTTAATCTGTTATTCTCCAAAGGTAATTTTTCCTTAGAATCCTTCTAGCCTGAACTTATGGAACCCATCACCCATTGAAAGGACTTATTTTTCATTACCTATCAAAATTTCAAAGCCAAATGACTTGTCAAATTGTCTCTTCATAACTTGTCCCCATCCACTTCCACTCCTCCTATCCCTAATGAAACCATGCTTCAACCTGAGTCTGACATTGAACAAATTTAATACAACCTCATGAGCAACTCACTATAAACACTTTCCCTCCATTGTTTAAATGACCAAGAGAAAATGAAACCAACCCTGTCATGCCTACTCACATTAAACAAGTGTATAAAGCTAAAGAGAAAGTGATTAACCTATCTTCTTCAGTTTCTTCCATTCATCCTCCTCTGGAAGAAAAGGAACCTATGATAGATCAGCCCGCTCTTACACCTCAAAAACTTCAAAATAAAATAAAATGAAACAATATTGCTAGGGAGTATAGGCATTGTCGTCTCCTTGCTCATCAGTCTCTAATGAAAGAAAACAAAAAAATCAAACTCTACCTTTGATAGGAGCAATAGATGACCACCCTCTTTCCCCTGACCTTCCACAAGATAAAACAATCCATCCCTCACAAGAAAATGAACAAATACAACAATCATAACTCCTGATACACCCCTCCTTAGAGATTACCCTCCACCCTCCCATCGTAATCAACCTTGATGATGATGATGATGAGGTGATCACAAAAATAGATGAAGAAGTGCATAACGATTTAAATTCTTTATTCTCATATACCATGCACTTAAATGATAAATATTTTATACCAAGTGAAGAACGTGGTACATCTCCTAGTTCAACACTTGCAATTCTTCCCTTGGATAGTCAACTTCAATCGCAATACACTGAACATGATTGGGAGGCAGATGACTTATTAGATGGTTGACTTGCATTTTCCTTACTAGCCTTTTTGTATTTATTTTTCCTTTCTCTTTTTCTTTGGGTTTGATTTTTTTTGTGTATCGTGTTCCCTCAAATTGTGTGTTTGATGTTCTTTCTCTTTGTACACTTTTCTATTTGTACCTCTATTCTTCTCTATGTCATGTATTATTTGTCCCTTTGGTTTTGTGTTCTCCTTTTGGGGATGACACAAAGTGTAGAGACACCCTATGTCTCTTCCATGTTGACACAAAAGGTCCCTTTTCACTTTTTTTTTTCCTTTTGGGGATGACGCAAAGCTTAGAGATGCTCTATGTCTCTTCCATGTTGACCCAAAAGGTTCTTTCTTTTTCATTTTTATTTTTTTTCCCTTTTGGGGTTGACATAAAGCATTGATACACCCTATGTCTCTTTCATGTTGACCTCAAATCTCCCTTTTCCCATTCTCCTTTGTATTTTTCTTGTGTTTTCCTTTTGGGGATGACACAAGGCATCAAGACCAAAATGTCTCCTTCATGTTGACCCAAAATATTTTTCTTTCAACTTTTCATTTTATTTTTGCTTGTGTTTTCCTTTTGGGGATGATGAAAAGTGTTGAGACCACAATGTCTCTTCCATGTTTACCCAAAATAGACTTTTATTCTCCTTTTTTTTCACTCTCTTTGTGTCATTCTTCTAGTTCTATGTGCTTTGGGGAATGATGATAGTTCTAAGATATTTCATAAAAACACTACAACAATGAACATACTAACCCAAAATCTATAGATCTATTGTGTTTGGTGTGTTCCTTTTTGGGGGGTAACTCCCTTTTCTTTTTTTCTCTTTTTCATTTACATGACACAACCCAACTTAGAAACATATGACTTGGCATAAGGGATTTCTAGGTTGGCTCTCATGTTTTGTTTGATTTTTTTTTCCTTTGCTACTTTAAAGTAATTTCCCATAGAATGATGTGTGGAAATTCCTTTAATGTTGGGGGCATACATTGGCATCATTTTGTTTTCATTCTTGGTTCTTAGTGCTTCCTTGTCACTTCATACAATGTGTTTGTCACTTTATGGATGACATTGGGTATGATGTCCTTCATAATTATGACCTATCTTAGCATATTACATTCCTCTTAGTGGCTTGATGCAATGCACTGCATCCCCTAAGTTTTTAATATTTTATTCTTTGATTGGTCCTATCTAAGAGTCATTAGACAAAATGTTCCCTAAGTGATAGACTTTGCATGAACTTAACAAGACTCCTTCAAACATCTTTTACATTTTACATGTTACATTTTACAAATCTACAAATAAGATCCGCTTGATTGACTAAAAGAATGCTGCCAACACATTAATAGAAGATAGATGTTAAGTATTTTTAGCTATAGAAAAGAAGGCAGTCACTAAAAGAAAAAACTACTATAGTGTCAGGGTCACTAGGTGACAAAATAGGCCACAAGACAAAATAAGGAAGAGGACAAAATAGCCTATTTTAAATTGAGAAATATTGGGCATAGGTGAAACCCTAACTTGTATTTAATCTGAGCCACACATTGTGAATTAATCCTAGCCATTTATTTGGGCTTTGGAAAACTATAAATAGGGGCTTGCCCCTCATTTGTAAATAGATGGAGAATTGGTGCAAAAGGCATTTGCAGCAATAAAAAGACAACATTGCATGATTTTATGGATGTTTTCTTTGATTTTTCTCATCTTGCATGCATGGTTCTACTTCCAGGTTAGTCTTAGTTGTAGTTTCTTGAGTGGATGTGATAGTGGAAATTGTTGTTATGGTATTTGATGAACTTTCAACCCATACTTTTAGCACTTGTTGATGAAAAATTGTTGTGTAAAGTTAGCCTAGGCTTCTTTATTCCATTGCTGCAACTTAGTTCAATTGCATTTTCATGAGGTCATCTTAAATATGACAAATATACAAACCTTAGGAGATTGTATTGGTTTTGTGTAGTTGTAGGTTCTCTTGGTCAAGAAAAATCTATTTTGTGGTAGTTTTTCTACTGTACTAGCCTCTGTTGTTACTATTCATTCACAGCTTAGGATTAGAACATTTTTCTTAACCCTTTCCATTTTTCTATTTATTTTAGTCCTTGGTTAGAGTAGGATCCCAAGGATCACCATGAAGCTAAATTAGATGAACTTAGTGAGTTTCAGCTTGTTGTTCTGAGTGGGTAGTCATTGTTCATTGACTTCTAGCACTTTGAAACTCCATTTGCAGACCCAACTTCTCATGCTTTGTAAACTATAAAGGCCAACCCTATGTTACCAATAAAACACATTAACCAACTGAGATATTCCAAGAATTCTCATGACTAGAAACCTGAGAGACATTGGGGTAGTAATTTGGAACTTGTTTGCATATTTCTGCTTTTCAAGAGAGGTAGTGCACTTGTGTGCTGCCTATGTTGAGGAGGTGCAAAAACACCCATCAACAAGACTAGAACTAACTAAAATTCTAGAAATCTATACTTTTTATGCTACTGCAACTCATTCGCCAACCTAGGTGAATCAGTCCCAGATCCCAATTTCTACATGGGATTGTTTCAAGAAAGAGGTTATTAGGATCTACAAATAGTTCTGGTAGATAGCTACAATAGGAGTCGCTACTCTTAACCAATCAGTCTTGTTTCACTTTTCTAAAAATTGAAGCTTCTGAACTACACTTTAACACCTTCCCTTTCCTTCCAACCTGAGTTTTGATCCTAAATCTAGGAAAAACACTTACAAAATAGAATTCAAATTGATTTCTAATGGGTGGCTTTCCTCAGTCAAACCCATAGTTTGGTATTTAAACCTTGGTAGAAATGATGAAATGTACATAAAAACCCTAGCCTTAAGTGTGCTGAAGAATAGGAAATTAGAAAAGATGATGCAATCCTATTCTAATGTGTAATAATATGATGCAACCATGGAAATACAAAGATGAAAAACTCACTTGTGATGATCTCCAATCACCCCAAGTGAGCTTTAATGATGCTTGTACCTTCCCTAGGCTGAATGTAGAGTGATAATGGAAAATGGAATCACTTAGGAAACAAGTCTTTAGGATTGGCTTTATGGCTAGTTGCATCTCCCCAACCTAGAATCCATCATGATTCACCATATGCATCCATGACCAACCCTTGACAATACTTGATCTTGATTGAAAGTGAGCTTGAAGACCTACAAAAAAAGTAATTTAATGCTACTTGAAGGCTTCAACTTTTCTTACTTTTAGAATTAGAATGCTCTTGTGAAGACTTGCTTGAAGATTCTTAATGATCGATGCTTGAAAATACTTTCTCAAAGTGGTTAGAGATGATGAAAATAACTTAGAAAAATTCTTTTATAGGCACTGACACCTAATTGACCATTATTTAGATCTCAAAGGCTAACATTTACCAAAAATATGAATTAAATTGATGAATTCCCACTCAAATTTGAAAAAGACCCCAAATGGGACTCATTTTCCACACTTGGCAAATGGGTCCCACCTATTGGGACTCATTCACCCAAGGTGGCAAATGAGTCCCACCTTAGATTTTTGAGGTGGGTTTTTCAGGATTTTTGGGGATTTGAGTGATTTTATATGATTTTTGGGTGAAATGAGCCTCGAGATCCAAAATAATGGGTCTTAGGGGCCTCTAAATGGTAATTGAAAATGGGGAATTAATGCAAAGGTGCCAAAATAGGTTCAAAATAAGTGTGAAATTTCCTCTTTCTTCAAGAGTACAATTTTCTACACTACGAAGTATGTGCAGGATAATGATGGGCCAAAAAGTGGTATGATGGGTATTTGTAGGGTATGTGGTTGACAAGCTTTTTTTAACCCAAAATTGATGAAACAAAAAGGGTTTTTAAACAAGATTCTTAGCTTTCCACCAATATAAATTATGCTTTAATTTGAATTTAATAATTAATTATTATTCATTTTCTATTTGAATGATGACTAAAGTCTTGATTGATAGGCTGATTGAAAAATATTTATAGCTTTCAAATGATATCACATTTTTTGAATCTGAAACATGTGTCACTTTTTATGCTTCACATACTAAAGGATTAAAAAAAAATTGAATTTCATGAAGTTTTGATCAAGTTAAGGTGGCTAGACATACAAGTTTTTACATTTTTTAAAATATGTAATAAAAAATTCATAATTAATTATTTACTTGGAAAAAATTACCAAAAAATATGCATCACATCCTGACATGAGTCCTCTACTTATATCTAAAATCTTATAAAAACATATTATCATTTTATTGTGATTAGGGTGGTCAGACAGACACCTACTTCTTATTTTTTCCATGAAATTTAAGTACTACTACATTGAAATTTCAAGTTTTCACCATTTGAATAGATTTTTTTTTTTCTTAACTAAACCTAGTAGTTTAGAAACTACATTAAATTTTCTATAGATTCTATTCTTACATATTTTTGAAATAATATAGATAACTTACTCAAATTTTTACATCAAGTTTCCTACCTCTAATTTTTCTAAATTTTTTTCCACTCAAGGGTCTATTTTTTCCATGATGATCTTGCACATACCCTACATTTAGCCCCCACTTTAGCACCCATATGACTCTATGTGCATATGTATGATAAATGAATCCAATGATTATTTTTGTTTCATAAAAGGATATGTACACATATAGGTTCAATTATGATATGGGAGAATAAAGCCCCCATTATAGTCATCTACTAAACCACAATGTTGGGAACCACATCTTGCAACACAAATCCATTAGTTGTCCAAAAATCATGTTATCAAACGTCTAACTAGAAGTCACATTCGAGGGTAAATGTATGCCCCCTTGATTCCGCTTGCTCTATGAAGGTGGAATCAAGGTAGCAATCTAGCCACATTGAATAAGGTAAGCCATATCATAGGGAATTTCCAAGTACCATGTTGGGAATGAAATCATGATTCCAATGCACTGAACGACATTGAAAATGGAGTTCTTTAGTAACCATTATGTTTGTTTTAGTGAAATGCACTTCTTAAACTATAATGTAGTAAAAAACACCCCAATTTTAAGTACATAGGAGAAAAAAGTGAAGTAAATTCTAAATTACTTTGTCATTTACCTTTTTGTAGCTTGAAAGTGATTGAGGAAGAGTGAAAGATTCCTAGAAAATGAGATTACATGCCTGCAAGACTGGACATCCTATAGGAAATGGTAGGACACATACGAGCAACATCATGAGGTGAGTTGATTCTTCTGCCTATGATTTTTCCTTATGCAATAATTTGATGATTTTTTATGCATTTCTAGGTTAATTTAGGGCCTTAGAAAAAAAGTTCACAAAGCATCCCATTTTTTTTGTGAAGTGTCCCATTTTTTTGCAAAGTGTCCCATTTGTTCGTGAACTATCCCAAAAGGGTCCTAAAGTGTCTATCGCCTTTAGAAAGAAAACTAGAAAAACTTTAGTACACTTATATGATTATTGATGTTAAAATTGAAGAGATTAGACTATATATAGGGCACATTTTTTCTTTTTCTACTAGGTACCTACCCATTCGTGTCAACATCTAGGTGGTAGATATATTAGCTTGCTTATAGATCTATCCCCCATGATTTCAATGGGGAACACAAAGTCACTTCAGACTATTGGAGTATATTGGGCATACCTCATGCCCCCTATGAGGTACCATGATGTGATGTCAATGGTGCTAGCAAAGGATCGGGATGCCAATACATGTACATTTCAACTATTGACCAGTGAGATGATGATCACACTAGATGATGTTCACTGTATACTTCATGTTCCTATATGGGTGAGCATGTATTATTTTGAGTGGAGCAAACCTTTTGGTAGATGAAATTTGACATGTAGTATTACCTTTGTGGATCATTACATGATGAGTAGATGAGGGAACATATCGATCTCACTATTTTATTATATTCATGAGCTGCATTGGTTAGATATATCATGATGCTGAAAGTTGCATTAGTACTCATCATAGATGGTCAAGAGCACACCTAGAGGGAGGACTGATACACTTGATACAAGGGATGGAAAAGCACCAAATAGTATATGCCTAGGGAGTTGTATCCTAGCTCACTTATATTATGATCTTCGATAGTTTTTCTTTTGGGAGGTGGATAGTATGGTACACTATACACTTCTGTAAGTTTGGTGCCTTGAGCATATCACTTGTACTAGACCTACTGGCTTCCTATGTTTGATAGCCTTGGGGTATCCTCAAACCTTTGGCTATCCTTTGTCATGGTTTTGGTAGTATTGTGATTTATACTTTTGGAGAGTACAATTTGACTGACTAGAGGAGGACAAGATCCTTTGGGGACCTTATTAGATTGTGCTTCAGTGACTAGATCACACTCTATAGTTGGGGTGATTACAGCTTGATAGATTGTTGATTTGAAAACATGATTATGTAGTACATCCTTTCTACTACAATCGGGTCATGTGGTAGTTTGGATAGATGTAGATAGCACCCAGGGAATGACCCTTCTTCAAGAGATCAATGCATAGTGGTTGGAGACCTGGTGATATAGTACAGTTCACTATAGATGATGTTTACAGTCACTCTGGGTACTCAAATCATGATATTCCTTCAAACTCTAATGTAGATGATGTTATTGCCACAGATGACTATGAGGAGTGGTGGATAGTATCACATACAACTCTTGTGTTTCTTGTGCAGAAGTTGATAGGTGATGTGATACCACTCCTAGATGAGGGAGCTGATATAGAGGACAATGCCAAGGAGACACACTATAGGGAAACAAACATATTTACAAAATTCATAGATGAGGAGTACAATGAGGATGTAGATCCTAACTATAATGGCTAGGATGGAGGAGATGAGGAGGAGGAGGAGCAGTCCAAAAGTGAAGGTGATGATGCAACTGATGAGGATCTAGTAGGACACGAGTGGGGAGATCCCTCTCCCATTTGTATGACTAGATCATGAGCAAAAACTATAGCAGGAACCAATACCCATAGTCATAGAGAGGCTAGCACATCTTCCATGCCCCCTACACATGACGAGGTTGATTTTACACAACCTAGTAGGGATATAGGTGATGATATTTTATTTATTGTTATATTTCATGCTTGTGCTTACACTTTATATATATCATGATGTGTAATGATATTTTATTGTTTTTATCTTGTAGGAGTTGTGAGAGAGTTTTAGGATCTCTACTAGTAGGTGGCTACAAAGATATTGGCCCCATCAATTGATAAGGAGGCCACATATTCAAACTATGTGTTCCCATCCATTATGGATCAGGACTAGAGTCATTTAGGACATATGTTAGACTATAGGAAACATATGATAGTTTGAGGAGGCACATCCACCAAGCCAATGCTTCCATCAAGTCACAATCATCATGGATCCTAGTAGACTTTGAGAGATTGGAGGCAAAGCTAGCCAGGCTATAGGAGGAGAGAGATCAGATAGTAGGAGCACATCGAGAGGCCCTTGGATAGATACAGGGTTTAGAGTTTGATCTTGGTACATTTAGTGGATCATGATTATGATCACAACCACTGTCTTCTGATAGAATTCCACTAGAAAAATGTGACCACTAGGTCTTGAGGGATCTAGTAGTCACAAGCCTTAGTAATATTGTATATTTGATGACATGTACACAAAACTTTTATATATATATATATGAGAACTTTATGTTTTTTTATGTATTTGAATGTTAAATAGCCATGTGATTAATTAAATAACTATTGTGGATTATTTAATGAATGCTTCCATGATTTAACATGCTTTATGTGATCTAACAAAAACTTATTGCAATTTCTCTTAGGTGCAACATTGTGATTATGTTATGCTAAATTAAATGCACCTATGATCTAACTAAAGAAAATTAAATGCATATAAGGATCTATTCTAACACACCACACAAGATAAGATTGAATTGTATCAAAGCTAAAGTAATTATTTAAAGATGAATTAAATAACCACCTTAGTGTTCAAGACACACAAGTGACTTTTTTTCAAGGATGAAGCAATGCGAAAGCTCCTGGAATGGAATCCATTAACTCTAACAATAATGCTTATCATTCATACTATTCAAGGGGATTAGACATAATAGCAATGTAAATGAAGAGTATTAATAGGATCTTTGAGGGGTGTGTTGTCCATTTCTATTAACATGTACACACTAGAATTGTAGCTTTCATTAATTATGTAGGGTCCTAACCAATTAGGATTGAATTTTCCTTTTTTGGTTGGGTTGGCATTGACATTTCATTGATTTTCATATAAGACTAAATCACCTTTACTAAATACATTATGGATGACATGATCACTATAATTGTGTTGTAATTGCTTAGCATAGGCTTGAAGGTGCTCAAGAGCATTAATGCATCATTTATCAAGCATCTCAAGTTGGTGTAATTATTGTTGTTTGTAAGTGTCATCATCGATGATCCCTTGAAGAGCAATCCATAATGTGGGGATTTCTAACTCCAAGGGCATAATTTCCTCGGTACCATATATAGGGTTATAAGGAGTTGTTCTAGTTGATGTATTAATGCTTGTACGGTAGGCCAATAACATGTATGCTAGTTGCATATTCCAATCCTTGTGTTTATTTAGTATTTTTTTGAGGATTTGTTAGAGGGTCTTATTAGTTGCTTCAACTTGTCCATTAAATTGTAGGTAGTAAGGTGTTGAAAAGAAATATTGGATATTAAATGTATTAAGGAATTTCTTCACATCATTTTTCTTGAATGGCATTCTATTATCCAAAACTATCACAGAAGGAAGTCTAAAGCAATCAATAATATGTTACAATATGAAATGACGTATTACATCAGTAGTTGTGGATCGAAGAGTAGATTCTACCCATTTTGTAAAACAATCTATTGTTGTGATTATAAATGTATGTCTAGTGGATGAAGGTGGTGAGATTTTTCCAATTAGATCTAATCCCAAAACTAAGAATGACCAAATAGGAACTTGGGTGTGAAGCTCAGAAGTAGGAGCATGAATCAAATTGCTATGTTCCTAACATTTGTGATATATCTTAACATATGTAAGCAATCTTTTTCCATATGTCTCTAGCAATATCCCATACAAATTATTTTTTGCACTAAGGGTCACCCTCCAATGACCCCCACAAGCACCTGCATGTGCCTATTCAACTGCTAGGGAGATTTTAGATTCACCAAAATGAAATGTAGAACAATGGGTACTTTCTTTCACTTCCAGGGATTTGGACCTAAAAGGAGAAAGATCAATTTCTCAACCTCTCACTCAAGAACAAACCCTTGAGATTTCAATGCAAAGGAGATTGAAATCTAGAAAAGGGACTTCTCTAGGGATTGAATGATATCTAATGAGGGGTTCACCACCAAGTGTAAACTTGGAAAAGAAAATGAGTTGGAAAATACAGTGTGATATGCAAGTGTAAAAGCTAAATGACCTAGAAAATTCCCTAGAAATGTAAATAAAACATAATAGAAAAGAAAGAATGAAAATGGTGTGCACTTGGAAACCTTGAAGAGACTAGAACTAGTTATGAAATTCTAGAAATCTATACTTTTAATGCTACCTCATTCTCCAACCTAGGTGAATCAATCCCAAATCTTGATTTCTACATGGGACTTCATTTTGGGAAAGAGGGTATATGGTTTTGACAGACAACTATAGTGGGACTGATTCACCACTCTTGGTGAATCATTCCCATTTCACTTTTCTAAAACATGAAGCTTTTGATCTACACTCTAATTCATGCCCTTTCCTTCCAACTTTAGTTTCGGGTCTGAATCAGTGAGAAACACCTGCAAAATAGAATTCAAATTTATTTTCTAATGGGGGGTTTTCCTCAGTCAAACCCCTAGTTTGGTATTTAAACCTTGGTAGAAATGATGGAATTTACATAAAAACCCTAGCCTTAAGTGTGTTAAAGGCTAGGAAATCATAAAATATGATGAAATCCTATTCTAATGTGCAAGAATATAATGGAACAATGGAAATGAAAAGATGCATAGCTCACTTGTGATAATCTCCAATCACCCAAGTGATCTCTAATGATGCTTGTACCTTGCCTAGGATTAATGTAGAGTGATAGTGGAAGATGGAATCACTTAAGAAACAATTCTTTAGGATTGGATTGATGGCTAGTTGTAACTCCCCAACCTAGAATCCATCACGATTCACCATAGGAATCCATGATCAACCCTTGAAAATGCTTGATCTTGATTGAAAGTGAGATTGATGACCTACAAAAAAGAAAACTTTAATGTTGCTCCAATGCTTCAACTTTGCTTACTTTTGGAATTAGAATTCTCTTTTGAAGACTTGCTTGAAGATTCTTAATTCTTGATGCTTGAAAATAATTACTCAAATTGATTAGAGATGATGAAAATGGCTTAGAAACTTGACTTTATATGCATTGAAATCTAATTGGCCATTATTTAGATCTCAAAGGCTGACATTTACCAAAATCATGAATTAAATTGATGAGTTCCCACTCAAATTTGAAAAAGACCCCAAATGGGACTTGTTCACCACACTTGGCGAATGGGTCCCACCTAAGAAGACTCATTCACCCAAGGTGGCGAATGAGTTCCACCTTATATTTTTGAGGTGGGTTTTTGGGTTTTTTGGGATTTGAGTGATTTTATATGATTTTATATTATTGTTGAGTGAAATGAGCCTCAATATCCATAATAATGCTCTTTAGGGGCTTATCAATGGTGATTTTAAAGGGGGAATTAATACAAATGTGCCAAAATAGGTCCAAATTAAGTTTGACATTTCCTCTTTCTTCAAGAGTGCACAATTTTCTACACTACACTTCCCAACCCCTCTCCCTCTCTTAGGTCTCTCCCCCCCACACTAACTAGATAAATCTCTCTCTTCCTCTCAAGTCTCTCTCTCTTAGGTCTCACTCCCTCTCCCCCTACCTAGACTACTCTCTCTTGCTCCAACCCCCTCTCACACACTCCTCTCTCAGGTCTCTCCCTCAAAATATACCTCCCACCCCCTCTCCCTCTCTTAATTCTCTCTCTCCCATCCTAACTATATAACCCTCTTTCTCTGATGTAGTAGTCTCTCTCTTAGGTCTCAATACCTCCAACCCTACTAAAAAAAAATCTCTAAGTTGAACCCCCTGTCTCACACTCCCTCTCTCTCTCTCTCCGTCTTGGGTCTTTCTCTCTCTCTCTCTATATCTCTCACTCCAACTCCCTCTCTTAGGTCTTTATATTTATCTCTCCCTCTGATCTCTCTCAGGTCTCTCTTAGGTGTCTCCCACTCACTCTCTCTTAGGTATCACCCTCGAAATATCCCTTCTAACCCCTCTCCCTCTCTCAAGTCTCTTCCTCCACCCTATCTAGATGAATCTCTCTCCCCTCTCAAGTCTCTCCCTCTTAGGTCTCAATCCCTCCCACCCTACCTATACTACTCTCTCTCTCACTCCAACACCCTCTCTCACACTCCCTATCTCTTAGGTCTCTTCATCAAAATATACCTCCCACCCCCTCTCCCTCTCTCAGGTCTCTCCCTCCCATCCTAAATATATAAACCTCTTTCTCTAATGTAGTATTCTCTCTCAAGTCTCACTCCATGCAACCCTACCTATAAAAATATCACTTTAACCCCCTCTCTCACACTCCATCTCTCCCTCCCTCTCAATTATTTCTATCTCTTACTCAATCCAACTCCATCTCTCAAGTCTTGATATTTCTCTCTCCCTCTCATCTCTTTCTGTCTCTTAGGTATCTCTCTCTCAAGTCTTTCTCTCAGGTGTCTCCCACTCCATCTCTCTCATCTCCCTCGCTCTCTTAGTTCTCACCCTCAAAATATCCCCCCAATCTCTCTCTCTCTCTCAAGTATTATTTCAAAGAGGAGAATAACTTGTTGATTTTTAGAGAATAGGGGTTTTCCTTGATCAAACCCCATTTAGGTAATTAAATCTTATGATGAAATAATGAAATATAAGCATGAAACATGAAACATGAAACAATAATACCTTGTATGTTGTCTTGGAATATAAATTTACAAACTAGCATGAACTAGTCATGTAGAATATAGATCTTGATCTCAAACTAGATATGAAACAATGCTTACCTTAGATCTTGAATGCTACTGTAGACACTGGAAAATTTCCTAATCGATATCATAGACTTAAAATATATTTACTAACATCATTTCCTCTTTAACCCATCCTCTTTTCGCTTAATTGATTTAATTAGCCTAGCTAATTAATTAATTGTATTATTTCATCTATTTTCCTAATTGAGTTAATCGAGTTAATTCATCTCTTTTTACACTAACACTTCATCTCATTAAATTAAATAAATAAAAACATTTAATTTAATTCCCTAAACTTCATCCTATTTAATCAAATAATCCTAAGTTATTTAATTAAATATCATTTCATCTCTCCCCCATTTATTAAATCATTTAATTTAATAAACATCACTTTAATTCTTCTAATCCTCTAATTGCATGATTAAATCTTGTTTAATTAGCAATTAAAATAACTTTCCTCTAAGCAAAGGGAATATTCCTTATCTTCTTTTTGCATAATTAAGTTTTTTTTAATTCATAAATTTCCTTTTTTCCTCATCCAAAAGGAATATTGTAAGGAATTTTCTCTCTCCTCCAATCATCTCGCAAGTGGCTTCTTGAACAAGCTAAACCTTCAACCTTTTGAGCAAGTTACCTTTGAACTCTATGAGTAGGTCAAAAGTGTATTTGTTTGAGGTAAGTATGAGCCCTTGATTAAATCCCATCATGCATTCTCATCTGCTGATGAGAATCCATGATCGATGCCTCTCATCCCCTTCATCTTGAACCATTGATTAATATTTTCAATCTCTACCCTTCATTCCTCATTTGCTCTCCTATAAATAGGTAACTATTTGGAGACAAATGGATCCATCTTTCAATTTCAAACTTATGTTGTTAAATTCACTTGAATCCATACTCTCAATTTACTCACTTTTTAGCTCATTTTAGTTCATTTTAATTGTATAATAGCTTAGAGCATCCATTAATGGCTTCCATGCATCCATTTTAGCTTGTTTATAAATTAGGGTTTTCATCTTTTATCATAGTTTTATCTTATATTATCTTAGCAATAGCATAATCAATTCATTTTTAGCATAAAATCATGGTAAATTAGTTTGCATCATGTTCATTTTAGCATAAACTAGGTTTTCATACATCAATCACAATGGTTTCATCGATTCTCTTTCATAGAATCAAATGATAAGATAAGATTTGGATGGGATAGATTAGGAATTTAACTCTTTCTATGTAGTTTGTAACTTTCTTTTTGATTAATTGCTTAGTTTAGATTTCCATTTTGAATGATCTTATTTGTAGATGCAAGTATGTTTGGAAAAGTTATGCTTCGTTCATCATGATTCAAGAGTAATTGACCCACTTTGGCATTTCCCTCATCACACGTTATTTCCCTAGAAGGAGGGTAAACCAATAATCTACCTATTTTTTAGCTTGAATTTCATTTTATGTTATTTTGTAGGTTGTAACAGCACCCAAATTACAAATAATGATGCCATTTCAATAGCGTCCCCCTATAGTGATGCCCTAGCAATATGAGACATCAACACTGAATTAATGCTTTGATGTTGATTTAAATATGGTGATGCATATTTAATCTAGAGGTATCAAAAAATTTAAACAGGGGCACCCATTTTCACCAGTCTGACGCATTCAAATTTCAAACTGCGACACTACTGTTAGGAGCAACATTGATCAAAATACTGATGCTATTGTGCTCACTGTCCCTGCGATAGAGCAATGTCCATTTTCACTAGAGTGATGCCTAAACTTCAAATTGTGATTCCATCATGCTTAGTGATGCCCTACCAAGGTAAGAAATTTGATGTTTGGTTTTTTGACATGTGACTTAATTTCTTGGATTTATCTAACCACTGATACATGCCTGACTATGTTCTAGTTGTTAAACTAATAGGGTTTTGTAGGTTTTAAAGACATGGAATGAAAGTGAAGAAAGTCTCTTCTATCTTAAATTCTATAATTGTAACAAGCATTTGATGCTTTGGGGCAATTATAACCCAATTTCATGCTTTTTACTTTCTACGTTAGGAAACACACTAAATTTCAATTGGGTTTAAAATAAACACTTAAAGTTGCATAAAATTGAACCCTCACATCATCATTTTACTTTGGGATTAAAATTGAACAAGGAAAATTTCATCTTTCAATTAGTTCTTAAAACAAACTAATCATTGCTTTGAAGGGTTAAAATTTACAAAAAAATTCTATGTTTTATGATTTTCAATTTTGTTAGTGAATGTGTATACAATTATCTCACACCATTTGGTGACCTTGAGAAACAAAAATATTCTCTAACACTTTTCAAGATCACCCACAACTTTCAATTGGGTTTAAAATTGAACAATCATGCTAGTGTGAGAAAGAGACATTGTGTGTGCTCCCTTCTTGCACTTTACATGAACTGGGTGGCCAAAGTACAAGTGGAATCCCTCACTTTTTTTATCTTTAGAAGGGCCTGCATAAGACCAATTTGAAGGTGACTCCAACCAATTTTTCACTTGGGCTGGTATATAAATGGATGAGATGAAACTATCAAGTCCTATGGTATGTAGGCCTTAGCTGTACAGTGTCTTTTAGAATGACGTACTATTGTAAAAAGTATAATATCTCCTATAGGATTGATTAAAGCCTTTAGTGGCTTGTTGGATGCTCACAAGGTGCCATGTCCTTGATTACCCTTACTACAATCCATTTGTTTAGCAAGCCAAAATCCTAAAATATTTGTTGGTGCAAGAACAGTCATTCTAAAGCTGCCCCACATTTGTACTATTCAATTCTAGAAATAGAAAATTTTCTTTTAATCACTAAATTTTAAGGATTTTGAGATTTGGTGGTCCTGAGAAGTGTGTGTTGAGAAAGGCAGAGCCAGTGTGACCAAATCTCTAACTATTTGCATTATCTAGTGTTTGGAGAAATCCTAGTGGGGACTTAATAAATATGGTCATTTCTATCCTAGGATTGTAAATGATTGTGAGATAGTTTGACACTTTTCTTAGTTTCAAAATGATCCAAAAACAAACATTCACTATCATCCTCAAAAATTTCAAACACTTTGGCTAAAATATGGACTTCTTGAGTTATCCTTGTTATTACTACTTGTCCTAAGGATTTATCCTTAGCAATTTCTAAATATCTTGAAATTAATCTCAAACTCATATTTTCCCAAAGACAAAATAGGAAATTATGGCTTTGACCTCATGATTTTCATGAAATGGACATTGTGAAAGTTATGATGTTTTTAACATAAACATCTAGTTTAGAAACATAATCAAGACAAGTGTTTGTGGTAAAATCAATTCACTTAAGTAAAGATAAATTGAGAAATGAACTTCACATGACTATTTGGAGATTGATTGCTCCCATTAAACAACTTGATCCTACAGGTGCTATAATTTAGCCAAAATTTGAACTCATAAATGGTGAAATTTTTTATCTTATTAGCAGTTTGAGAAGCTTCACTTTTGAAAACAAGGAAACAAACACACAGTGGAGAAACACAACAACCATTTTATACAAAGAAGAGGAGTAAGCTAATATTGAGGCTGGAAGGCCCACATTACCACCTCCCACATCGCAATAAATATCTTCCTTTCTTTTGTAAAATTAAACTATTTTCACATGATCTCATGAAAAATTAGGATCCCTAAGCTAAGGTCTAGAGGTCCTCATTTAGAATTAGGCATCTCACTCCAAAAGCTCTCAAGAAACACCTTTTATCCCTTCACAAAAATAGAGACAGGTTGGTAGCAAACTTTTAAAGATGCGCTTCATGGTATAGTCTAGAATTATATGCATTCTTTTGGAGTCAACATCTTGATCTTTCTACATGATACCAAACTCCCATAAATGAGAAACTTTTATGCACTAGCTAGGAGAGCCCAAACAAGTTTGAACATTCTTATCCATCCTCTCATTTTTGAGAACTTGAACATTTTAGAGGTCTAGCATCATTCTCACTACCTCGATCTTGTTGAAACAAAGGTTCACTTTACTAGATGATCTCACATAAAGTAAGGATCCCCAAACAAGGTCAACTAGTCATCACTTTAAGCTTAGACATTGTAGTGAAAAATCAATCAACTACCACATTGAGTCACTCTATGAGAATAGAATAAAGTTGTTCATAAAATTTTATGAATGCACACTAAGATAATATCTATACATGTACATGTTCTTTATGAGCCAAAACAATCATCTTTTTGAGGATCAACAACTTCTCTAAATCATTGGGTCTTTAGGATTTGAACGTTTTATAGGTCTAGCATCATTCTCACTACCTTTGTCTTATCAAAACAAAAAGGTTCACTTTAGGTCAGAATTGGGTTAAACATCTCACTCACCCCTTCATCAAATTTCATTTCCCATCTCACCTATCTTTGCAAAATTTTGAGTACATCAACACTTTGTGACTTAAACATCAAATCAAAGCACACCACTAGCTAACCTAGCTACTTTGTCTGTGAAATGCATCCTTTTCCATGGACTTAGATAAGTTAGTTATCATTTTTGAACTAGCTCATCTTGAAGGTCACAAGTCTACCATAAATATTTCTAGGTTCATTAGCATCCTTTTTCCCAACATCAAAACATCAAAATCAAGTCAAAAATGTTTTCCTGAAATTTTTGCAAAGATCGATCTCCACTCCATCCATATTTTCATCCCCTGCTATCACAATTTATCCCAACATACTTAGAGCATCCATTTTACCTAGATTTGAGTCAACTAGAGAGTTCAAATATTACAAAACTCTCCCACAGGTGACACAAAATTTATTGTAAAGACAAGATCACAACACAAGAGAATCATGGATAAAACCAAAGTTACATTTACCTCAAGTGATCCAAATCCTTTAGAATTGAATCCTAGAATTCATGCTACCCTATCACAAGCTTCATCACCATCAAGACCATATGAGATTGAAGACATCATGAATAATCCATTTGAGCTTACTAGGGAGGAACTTTGAGAACATAAAGCCTTTCAAAATATAGCTCCTACCTCCTTGACATTTGTGGAAAAAAATTTAACACAAGGCTTCATCACCCCATCAGTAGGGCTAAATCAAACTTATATTCTTAATCTTGCAACAAGCCTTGCTAAAGAATTTGGACATGAACTTTCATTTGGAAATAATACACTTGCAGGAATACTTGAAACTAATCCTCCATCCCAAACAACTACTTGGACACCTACCTTTGGTGCTCCTCTCATTCCTAAATATCCTAAACAAATATACACACCTCTTGATCTTCATTACTCAACCATGAATTCAACATATCGAGGGCACCTTTCTTCATCTATATCCATGAGTTCCACAAGTGTTCCTACCATTACCCAAAGTAGTGAAAATCAAGTATCTCAAAGCAACACTCAATGGCATACCAGTACCATACCATAGAATCAACCCTTGAAGAAAATAGGGACATCCTTACCTAATCCTCCAATGGGTTCATCTATACCCTTGGTTTCACAAAACACATACACATCATCCGCCATCAATCCAGCTCCAAACAATCCCTTGATTACAATTTTGGTCAATCTAGGAAGTGCCTTAATCACCAATCCCTTGTTTACATCTTTAGCACAAGGCAATCATCAAAACACAGGACAAGGGAATATTTTCAATTGATGGAATCAAGGTCCTAATGTGTCATTTTCATTGCAAAATTTAACAGCATCCTCATCTTTTCCTATAGTTCCCTTTACTGTGCCAAATCAATTAGGCCTTTAAACATGCATACATTCATCCACCTCATTCTACCATCTTACAAGGAATGTTAAATCAATGGAATCCTCCACCTTTTACCAGCAATTCAATACCCACCCAAAACATCAATATCCACAATCCATCATAGATGTCTCAACAACCACCTGATCCCACATTGTAAGCACATGCCTTACCTTTACAAGAAGCACAACAAGTTTATCAACAAGTTGTCCAAGAAGAAGAAGCAGCCTCAGTAGCTCAATAGGTAGCCTCGACCCAATAGAAACATCAAGCTCAACAAGTAGCCTTAGTCCAACAACAACATCAAGCTCAACAAGTAATCTTAGCCTAATAGCAACAACAAGCACAAGAAGTAAAATTTTCATAATAACAACAACACGCACAACAAGTAGCCTTAGCAGCACAACAAGTTATTCAACAACAACATCAAGCACAAAAAGTAGCTTTATTAGCACAACAACAATAGAAGGCCCAACAAAAGGCCCTAGTGGTGCAACAAAAACAACAAGATAAACAAAAAACCTTACTAGCTCAACATATTCCCAACAACAAGGATCCTATTATCCTCATTTGAACATCATCAATCCAAATACATCAGGAACATAACCATCACTTTTTCAAACTATCACACCATCATACACCCCATATAACTCATCTTTCATCTCGCCATATGTTCCTCCACCCAAACCACAAGATGATATAGCATCACAATTGAAAGCACTCTCACAAGAAATGTAGGACCTTCATATGGGAAAGACAAAGAAACTTCATACACATAACTTGTTTCCTTACCCATTTGGCAAAAAAATAGCAATGATACCATTCCCTCCTACTTTTTAAATCCCAAAATTTGACAAATACAAAGGGAAAGAAGTCCTATAGACCATATCAAATAATTTAATGACATGTGTATGGAGGTGGCTTACAACAATTCATATCTAATGCACCTCTTTCATTGAAGTTTAATAGGTCATGCTATGGATTGGTTTTCTCATTTGCCTCATGGTATCAATTTTTTTTAAGAAATCACTGATAAATTCATCAATCACTTCTCCTTCTTTCTTGACATGGATGTTAGTCTAGAAGAATTGTACACTCTTAAACAAAATCAAGGAGAAACTTTCACTAATTTCTTACAATGATGGAGATGAAGAGCTAGTAAAAGAAAGTTGCCTCTTCTTGTTGAACACGTAGGAATTATTATAACCAATCTAGATTCAAATCTATCATTCCACTTGAAAATGCAATGCATCACATCATATGAAGATCTTGTCCCTAGAGCCCTTAACATTGAAAGATCCCTAATCTCACAAGGAAATACTCAAGCTTACAAAGACAACTATGCTTCAACTAGTTCAAATGAGAAACCTTGTGTATGGGCTAAGAAAAAAATGTAACAAACGATGGTGTGGTAGATGATAAGATCATACTAAGTGCTCCTAGTCCCAATAACAATCAAGTTGCTAACATCCAACTAACTGTGCAAAAAATGGTACCACCTTAGAACAATCAGATCAGTAACACCAACTTGCAACAAAGGAAAACTGGTAATTAGAATAACTATCCCAAACACAAGTACACACAATTATCAAAACCCATCAAGACAATCATGAAGAAATTAGTAGAGTCAATTTTGATAACACTTCTTAACTTTGAAAACTACAAGGAACCATAAGAGAAGCCATTCTGGTACACTGAGTGTGATCTCTATGACTTTCATAAAATCAAAGGGCATAAAATAGAAAACTAATTGAAACTCAGGAATATCATCCAAGATCTCATAGAAAGTGATACCATGTCTATTGAGGTATCAGCTAGGAACTAGGATTTTAAGATATATAGGACCCCTATGCCAAATAATAAAAAATAAAACAACAATGGCAAAGCTAAGCATTACACCAATGTACAACATACCTATTCCAATGTAGTTGCCTCCTTTGATAGCGTTATCACTATTGTCACCATCAAAGGAGCTATTACAAAATGTGGAGTCACTACACGACATGGAAAAATAACTGTTCAAAGAGTCTCATCTCAATCTAGGACATAACCTACTTTTCCCATGTCTAATCCTATCAAGTAAAATCTTCTAGATCAACTTAAACAAACCCCCACAAAAAAATTGACCTTAGAACTCTTAAGGTTATCTCCCACATAGGGAAATACTAGAAAATAATTTTCTAAGTCATTTGTTCCCATAAACATTGATACTGATGATTTTCAAGCTATGGTAGGGCATATTACCAACCATCTTCTCACCTTCTCTGAGTAAGATTTACCATCACAACCATCTCATAACCATGCTTTACACCTTGAAGTTGACATTCATAAAAACAAGGAAAAAAGAGTCTTGGTAGATGGAGGTGTTGGTTTGAACATTTGTACCCTATAGTTGATCAAGAATCTAGGCTATTCAGAAGATACTATTGTGAAGACAAAAAGTACCACCATTAGGGCATATGATGATCAATAACAGGTATCACAAGGAATCATTTCACTTCCAATCCAAGTGGTACCTCTTATTGTAGAAACTACATGTCAAGTACTTGATCTTGATCTTCCCTATAACATACTACTTGGATGACCTTGGATCCATGCTATAAAACTTGTAGCCTCAACCTATCATTAGTGTGTGAAGTTTCCTTTCGAAGGTAGAGAAATAACTATCCATGGAGATCTAGATCCTTTCTACTACTACAAAATTCTTGAGGCTAAGTTCTATAAGATCCCACAAATACCCAAAAATGATGAAGGACCTACACCATCAAGCTCATTTATTGACCAATAATCCCTAGCCTCTACCTCAGCATAAAAAATTCCCATTGTGAAGAGTATACCCGATGTTAAAGCAGTAATCTAAGATGATGGTTGTGGAAACTAAAAACTATTAAAAGACACCATTATCTTAGGAGAACTACCTATTTCTCCTCAATCTCATGGGAAACCTACATCCAACATCAAATAACTAGAAACAATCAAGATGGCGGCTACTACCTTCACCAAGTGGGGGGATTTGAATCAAGAAGATATCTCTAAAATCCTTTAACTAGTTCTTGTTATTCCCATGGAAGATGACAACAAATTCCTCTAGCTAATGCAAAGCATGGGATATAACAAGAATGAGAAGCTAGGGTAGAATGATAATGGTTTACTAGAACCCATTGTTCATGAGAAATGAATAAAGAACCTTGGCCTAGGTTGTGCTACTAGTAAGGTCACACTTATTGGAAAAGGTATTTTTCTAAACGAGTTGAGGCTTCCTCTTCACCACATACATTGTGTGATACAACCTTATATGACTATCCCCTTGATGTTGTTGACCTATTTGAGAATGATATCCTCTTTATGATATCCATAACATCCTTTGCCTCAAACGACCAATGAATTGAAATACACCTATCATACCCAAAACTTATTGACATGGACCAACAAGGACCATTGATTCTAGATTTATTTGAAAATGATGAAGCCATGGGTATGTGTAGGATCATCATGAAAAAAATGTGCCCTTAAGTAGAAAAAAATTTAGAAAACTAGAGTTAGGCAACTTGGCATAAAAAATTGAATAAGTTATCTATATTATTTCAAAAATATGTAAGAATAGAATATGTAGCAAATTGAATGTAGTTTCTAAACTACTAGTTTTTTTTTTTTTTTAAATCTATATGGTGAAAATTTGAAATTTCAATGCAGTATTACTTAGATTTTAGGGAAAAAATAAGAAGTAGGTGTCTATCTAACCACCCTAACCATAATAAAATGATAATATTTTTTATAAGATTTTTGACATAAGCAGAGGACTCATGTCTAAATGTGATGCTTATTTTCTTGTAATTTGTTTTTAAGTAAATAATTAATTATGATTTTTTTATTACAACTTTTAAAAAATATTAAAAATCGTATGTCTGACAACCTTTACTTGGTCAAAACTTCATGAAATTCAATTTTACTTTTTTTAATCCTATAGTATGTGAAGTATAGAATGTGATGCATGTTTTGGATTCAAAAAATGTGATATCGTTTGAAAGTTATAGATGTTTTAAAATTATCCTATCAATCAACACTTTAGTCATAATTCAAATAGAAAATGAATAATAATTATTTATTAAATTCAAAATAAAGCATAATTTATATTGGTGGAATACTAAGAATATCCTTTAAAAACCCTTTTCATTTCATCAATTTTGGGTAAAAAAAAGGTCATCAGCCACATACCCTACAAATACCCATCATATTGCCACTTTTTGGCCCATCATGATCCTATACATACCATGATCTCATAATCCATGGGAATCTATGATAACTTATCATGGGAAAATCACAAAGTAGGCTTCAATATATAGCTCAATATAAGGGCATATTATGGGGAGATGATTGAATCCTTCAATCGCAAAATAAATGAACTACAACTAACATGCAAATCCTTGAGTGAAAACCACCTAGTGGCACTCTTTGATAAAAAAAAAGTAAAAAAAATATGACACATCCAATGGTCAAAACATCTCTAAGGCCCCCAAGGATGAGGGATTCAATCTCCCCCTTAGTGCAATCCATCTAGAGAAGTCAATGGTACTAGCAGAAAAGGTCACTCCAATCAATGTGGGAATAGATCTTAAGCATATAAGATCATATTTTATGTTGAACCCTTGTTGGACGAAGAACAAATGAACCTAGCAACATTCCTCAAAGAGAGAAGAGCTAACTTTTCATGGTCATACATAGATATGCTAGGTTTAGATCTAGAAGTGGTTGTACATTACTTAGCATTCTATCTTGAAGCCAAACCAATTAAGCAAAAATTAAGATGCAACCTCAGATAGCACTCTTGGTTAAACTAGAACTAAAAAATATTCTTGCCATTGGATTCATTTGACTGATAGATTATCCTGAGTGGGTTTCAAACCTGGTACCAATCTCAAAACCCACTGGGGGCATTAGAATATGCATTGATTCCAGAGATCTAAACAAGGCATGCTTGAAGGATGATTTCCCTCTTCCCAACATTGATCTCAATGTAGATTTAACAGCTAGGTATGAATTTTTGTCACTTGTGGATGGCTTTTCAGGCTACAATCAAATCATAATCACCAAGGAGGATCAACAAAAAACTACCTTCACTTGTCCATGGGGAACATATTGATGGAATGTGATTCCATTTGGGTTAAAGAATGTAGGAGCAACCTATCAAAGAGAAATGACCCTTATCTTTCATGACATGATCCAAAAAATAGTTTAAGATTATGTGGATGATATTTTGGAAAAATCAAAAAAGAGAAGTGAGCACATAAAATTCCTAGGACCTATCTTTGACAAGCTTGAAGAATACAAGGTAGGATTGAATCCAAAAAAGTGTGTGTTCAGGGTCACATTAGGGGAACTTCTTTGCTTTATTGATTTAAAAAGAGGCATATAAATTGATCCAACAAAGGTAGAAGCCATCTTAGAAATGGAACCACTACAAAAATTGAATTAGATGAGAGGATTACAAGGAATATTGGAGTCCATCAAGAGGTTCATAGCCCAACTATTAGATAAGCTTAACCTCTTTTTGCATCTCCTCCATAAAGGGATAACTTACAAGTGGGATGAAAAATGTGATAAAGCCTTCCAATAGATTAAAGATTGCTTACTAACACCTCCAGTACTCAAGCCGCTAATACCAAACAAGCCACTAATCATGTATATCTCACCAACACTAGGAGCTCTTTTAGCACAACATAATGAAAATAGAAAGGAAAAAGCCATATACTACATTAGTATAACCTTTGTAGGCTATGAGATGAACTATTTTCCCATTGAGAAAGCATGCCTAGCAGTATTTTTCACTTCACAAAAGTTTAGGCACTACATGTTGTCATATCAAATCAAGCTCATTGTAAAGATTGACCCATTAAAATATTTTCTATCCAAAGCAACCCTCATAAGATGAATGGCTAAATGGGTGATGATCTTGAAAAAGTTTGACATAGAGTATGTGGAGCACAAGGCAATCAAAGGACAAGTAATCATGCACCAGGTAGAAGAAGCACCCATCTATGCTAAGAATCCTTTGATATCTGAGTTCCCTAATGAATCAGTGTTTCTTATTAATCTCACAGCTTAGTGAAATATTTACTTTGATGGATTCTTCACTTTAAATGGGTTAGGAGAAGGAATTATTTTCATCACCCCTCAAGGTGATTGCATCCCAAATTCATACATGCTATCATTTCTATGTACTAATAACATTGTTGAATACAAAGCCTTGATCATAGGTCTAAGGATAGCAGTTTAGTGGTAGATTCAAGAGATAAAAGTCTATGGAGACTCACAATTGGTTATCAACCAAGTCAATGATGACTATCAAGCTAAATATGATAAGCTCACTCCTTACAAGAATATTGTGGAAAATCTCAAAAATCTCTTTATAGACATAGCTTTTGAGAAAATTCCTCACATGGACAATAAAGTAGAAAATGCCATGGCAATAATTAGATCATTATTAGGCATGTCAAACAACATCCTCCAATTTGAATTCTTGGTAGAACAACTTCTCATACCAATTTTTGAAATCCATGAATTTGAACTCGCGTGTGTCATTGTTGGTCCTAGATCCCCTTGGTACTATGACATCTTTACTTACCTTAATAGAGGAACCCTTCCATCTGATATCACCTCAAATCTTAAAAAGACTTTTGATTAAAAGGAATCTCTATTCATGATCCTAGGTGATACCCTTGATCATCAAAGCATTGAAGGGACAATACTATGATGTATTAACAAAGAGGAAGCCTCAGTTGCTTTAACAAAAGTTCACAATGGAATATATGCATCACATTCTAGTGGTATAACATTAGCTAAGAAGCTATTGAGGACAAGGTATTATTGGCCAGCCATGGAAAAAGAAGCTCATTAGTATGTGTGAAAATGCATCCAGTGTCAACAACATGGGGATCCAATTCATGCTCCAAATCAAGAATTGCAACCAGTGATTACACCATGACCTTTTTAGTAATGGGGACTTGAACTCATGGGAAAAATCACTCCAACCTTATCCAATAGCCATAATTTTATAATAAACACCACTAAGTGTAGACACCTAAAAATGGTCTGGAGAATCTAATTAATTAAATGACTTATTTGATTAATTAATCTTAAATTCATCTACTTAGTAAATAAATAGAAATATGTATTTATATTAAGTTCAATATTAATTCTTCTATTTCATCATATTACTTCTCTCTTAATTAAATAAACAAAATTAAAAACTTTGTTTTATTTAATTATTATCATTTTCATCATATTACTTCTCTCTTAATTAAACAAACCAAATTAAAAACTTTGTTTTATTTAATTATTATTATTACTTCTTTTATACTTCTATCTTAAAAAAATTAAATACACAACTTAAATAATTTATGTTATTTAATTACCTCATCACATTTCTTCTTAATTAAATAAAGATATTCTAATTTTTTTTATTTAATTATCATTTTCCTTTTGTTTTAATTTAATAAACAAACCCTATAGTTTGATTTATTAAATTATTCAATCATCTTTTTGCTAAATTTAAATAAATTAAAATTATTTAAATTTATGCATAAATTATTTACCACTATTCACTCACCAATAAAATTAAATTTTCAAAAATTTAATTAATTCTACTGTCATTCATGGGAAGAGCTTCAGGGACAAACCTGCAGGAAATCCTCTCAACCTTCTTCCACCCACCTTCCCTCTCATCTTGCCTGGTGTTTTCATGGGGAGAAACAATCCTCCATGATCAGCTCCATTTTCTCATCCCATGCCATTCAATTCTCCAGATTGAATCTCAGCCTCTTATCCCGTATCCCTGTGCAAATGTGCTGCTGTGAAAGCTATAAATACACCTCTTTGGCTATAGGAAATGGATCCCAACTTATGCAATCTTACTCTGTAGGTTTTCCAAAGCATCCAACATTCATATAGCATTCAAGCATTCAGTATTCATCCAACATCCATCTAGCCTCCATCCAGCATTCATCTAGCATCCAACATTTGCAGTCATGGTTGCAATCACAGTAGTTTTAATCATTTAATCATATAGGAAATAGAATAGTTCAATTCTCATTCTCTAAGTGTCATTTCAATAGTCTAATTAGCTTCTAAAATCTGAGAGCAAAGTAGATTAGAGAGATATTTAGAGTTAGAGAGCAATAGGATATATTTCTAAAGATTTCTAGTTTAAATTAGTTTAAATTTCTTAAATCTTAGATGCAATGTCTTATTTAGAGGTGTAGAAGCATGTTTAGATTGTTTAACTCATTCCTATGCTTACAATTTGGCACCCACCATAGGGCATAACCCCATATTCTGCATAATTTTTGTGAAAAGTGTCTTATAGGTATCAACGTGATAGTTTTCACAGAACCATGGTTTTTTACAGTGCATCAAATATATTCTGTAGCACATCGGAGAAAAACTATAGCGTGTCGGTAGTCTGTTTTAGTGATCCACTCAAATGTTTTAGAGCACCACACAACTATTTTATCATTTCAATTGATTGTTTTAGCACTTCAGGACAATTCTACAGTGCTTTGGGGCTCTGTTTTATAACTTTAGAGCTCTGTTTTAGCGCTTCGGGGCTCTATTTTAGTGCATTAGATTTAGTGTTTTGATAGTCAATCTTAAAATGGCCATATCTTGGTGATACAGATGTCTTTTTTGATGATTTTTTTTTTGAAATGAGGTAGAATTTCATAAGCTATGCAATGGTGTAGGTGTTTATCACTTTTTGTAGAGTTAAAATTTTCAATTTTACATTTAAAGTCAAATCGCATTGTAACTTGGTCTAAGGTTTAGGGTTTTCTTGCTTAATCATTCATCTAACTCTTATATCTTCTTATTTCTTGATTTCATCTAACATTTGGAACATTTACACAGGTTTTAAGAAGAAAATGGAGCATTGAAGTGAAAGAAAGAGCATTTGATATTCATTGTAATAGTGTTTTCGAACACTCATGGGAAAATAACCCATCATCTATTTTGTTTCATTCTTGCTTTAGGACCAAATAGCATCAATAAAAATGTATCTTTTTATCTGGATCTGACGCATCCGTGGCCAGATTATGTTCTTTAATATCTTTTTGGTTAAAATTTATCAATCCTAGGATAGAAAACGGGTTAAAATTTATCAATCCTAGGACAGAAAATAGATAAAAATTGATCAATCCTAGGATAGAAACTTCATTATTTCTTGTGGGATTAAAATTGGACATCATGTTTTTTATGGAACAATATCTCCATATAGATCAGATAATTTATCTTTTGGGTTTTAAAAAGTGAACAACTTCTTTGCTGTGATTGGGTTATAGGTTTATGCTCTCCCCTTGACTGGGTGCATCAGAATACCAAACTCACTTTTACTTTGCACATTTTCAAGCTTTCATTAAAACCTTTAGATAGGCCTTCCGTAGTGGGAAAAAGTACTCACCCTACGGAAATGACCTGAGTGGGGACAGCCAAAAGCCATGGAATTCCAACCCACTTTAAAATTTATGTGAATCTAGGGAAACCCTTTTTCAGCAGAAGTGTGCAGGATAACCATCCCCAAAATATTTGTTCTAAAGATTGGGAGGTCTCTCAAGGGAGTTTATCTATCTGCCACTCTGAATGGAAACCCAATCTAAAAACCTAGAAATAGAAGCATGCTTGTCAGTTTCTAAACATTGTAATACTCGGTGGTGTAGGGGCAGGGAAAAATCTACCCTCAAGCACTCACCATATAATTGCCAAGGACTGTTTGCTAAGGGGATCCGGTATCCACTTTCGTCACTCTGAGTACGCACCTGGAAAAGACAAAAACACAGGCGCCCTCTAGGGGGTGACATGGCTGTGTGAGTCGATGCAATTCCAAGTTGTGGGTCGTTCGAGTATATAATGATGACCTTTTGTCTCTAGGAGTGAGTCTATCTGAAGTGTCTTATCTTGTTATCAAACCAGTGAAAATCAAGAAGAATCATGTTTGGTTCTTAGAACATACACTATCTATTTAGATTCTAGGATTTTGAATCAACTATTCTATTCTTGCGTACTGTGTTTTCCTTCATTAAAATCAGATAAGATCATCCCAAAAAGAACACAAACCACCATGGCTGAAATAGAGGAGGATCAATTGAATGCTTTAGCTTATCAACTAAAGAACCTTCAACAACAAATCTGGGAAACAACCACAAAGAGATATCTAATGCCAAACATCTACCCATATCCTCTTGACCAAACAATGAACATGAGACCTTCTTCACCAACAACTCCATCATCCAAGTTCAATATCTTTGAATTTTTCCAAAAATTCAATAAGCCCAAATCTCAGTCCTCAAATACAAATGATATTGAATAATCTTATCATGTCACACATTTATCTCCATCCACTATAAGCCAAAATGAGCCTCAAGATTCTTTCACCCAAGTTAACAATTCCATCCGATCACCTTCTATCATATCCTCAACATCCAATGATTCATGTCAATCTCTCAATCCAAAGCATGCTAGCATAGACTCCCCTACACATCAAGATCAAAATATTCTTTCCACTCCATCCAATGATTCCATAATCTCACAAAGTCTTCCCATCTTTGATCAAGATCCCATTTCTCAAGAATCTTATGACGATCCCCTCCTTTCACTTTTCATCCAAAATAATTCACATCCATCTCAAGAGACAATATCCTTCCAAGTTCTTTTTCCACATCATCTAATCAACCCATACCATATCATGATTCTATTGCCTCACAAGATCATGCTAGTGCTTCAATCCTATCTAATGATTTCTTACCAACTAATGATCAAGACGTGTTCTACAAAATCTCATAATTCCCTTCCTCATCAAGATCAAGATATTCTTCCATTCAAGGATGCCCTTTCATCCCATGAAGATGTTTATCCTTCTCATAATCAAGATATGTCTTTCATACCACCTCATGATCCTTTTCCAAGTCAAGATCAAAATATCCCATCATCCCCATGTCAAGAGCCTATCACACCTATTCAAGCTATCCATGAACCCCATACCTATAAATTGGGATCCTCCACCTTTATCCATTCTGGTTTGCTTCCAACACCTAACCTCTCATCCATATCATATCCTCCCCAAAATGGACTTGCATCTTGTTTCAAAAACAATACATATCCCATTGGCAAACGAATGTGTCAGAGTATGAACTACAAAGGAAAAGGATTAGGCATTCATGAACAAGGTATCCTAGAACCCCTTTTTATTCAAAAACACCCATCTCACCATGGCCATGGTTATATACCTAAGTGTTCTAGTCCATCAAACCTACCATCTATCCTAGGTTCTCATCTTAGTCCATCAAACCTTCCATCTATCTTAGGTCCTCATCCTAGTCCATGAAACTTTCCATCTATCCTAGGTCCTCATCCTAGTCCATCAAAATTTCCATCTATCCTAGGTCCATATCCTATTCCTCAAGAAAAACAAAGGCACACATCCTTGATGCCCTTTCAAAATTTTACCCACATTAACTCATCCATAATACCTCCATACCATTCATCTCAGTTTTCCCCTCCCATTGCTTTTGAAAGCAATTTGGGTGCCAAATATCAGAAGCTTCTATATCAAAATCCACATGTATCAAAGGATCAAAATGTCTCCTCAAAGAGACATGCAAAAATAAAAGAAAAATTGATCCAAAATCAAAGGAAAAATCAAAAAGGCCACAAAGGCCCATCAAAGAAAAAAGGAAATTTTCAAAGACCACAAAGGTCCATAAATCAAAAGAAAATTTCAAAAGGCCACAAAGGCCCATCAAAGAAAAAAGGAAATTTTCAAAGACCACAAAGGTCCATAAATGAAAAATTTTCAAGGCCACAAAGGCCCACTAAGCAAATATCAAAGTCAAAAATCATGTGGATTCCTAAAAGTCTCATAGAAGCAATAAAATCAAAATTGGCATCCAAATTTTCTTATCCAAAAGCTTCCTCCAATCTTCCATATAATAACCTATCACTTTCCAAATCCATTCTTCCTCCATCACTCCACCATCCTTCAAGGTGTGTGCCAATGTTGAGCTTGTCATCCTTTCCATCTATCCATTATCCAACATTCATCCCCCATCATTCCCCTTTAATCCAAACCTTTGCATAAATCCTTAGTCTCTTCCATCATACCATTAATCTACCAGCATTTATGAGTCTAATCCCCATTGCCATGGTTAATTAAAGGGATAATTGGTTGTGAAACTCAATGTTAAAGTCCTTCCTCCATCTCCCTATCATCCATATCCTATCTTACATATTCCTCTTGCACTCTACACTTAGGGGCAAGTCTCATCCATCTTATCATTCATGGTCATTATCCTTTCTATGCTCATTCCTTACATTTCCACTTTTGATCTTGATAAGGTTAAGAATCTTCTTGAACTTCATATATGCTTATCCTATATGCTTTATCCATATCTTTCGTACCATATCTTTTATCTCATCCATATTCCATCATTCTTACTAGATACATCCTTTCTTTTCATCCTTGGTTTTGATGAGGAATGGGGGAAAAGCACTTGGTCTTTGTGTCTATCTATTTGATCTTGATCATCACCATTCATTCTTGTTATCCTTGCATTCTTCCATTCCATATCTCCTAGCTTATCAAAATCCATGTCATCATGTCCCTTTGCAACCTTGAATCTTATCATGCAAATCATATTTGAGCCTAGCTGTAAAACATTATCCAATCCTCATATCTTTTGTCAATCAATCGTCAACAATCATCAATATTTTTGTACTTAGAGGATATCAGTAATCCTAAGTACTTATCATCATCATGCCTTATGGAATCAATCATTCTTGGCATATTAATCAATCAACTATTGTCATCTTTCAACAAGAGATATGTTGCTTGTGTGACATGTTTTGCAGTGACTTTCATTTTGATCTATCATTTATCCATGGTTGCATTACCTCTATTGTGGTTCATCTTGTTCCTTCAATCAGTCATACCATCTCATTCCAAATCAAATATCTTGAAAATCCAAAAAAATTAAAAATCTATCAAAAATCCTAAAAACATCAGAAAATCCATCAAAATCCAAAAACATCAGAAAATCCATCAAAAAAACCAAAAACATTAGACAATTTGTCAAAAATCAAAAAACATCAGAAAATGCATCAAAATCCAAAAACATCATAAAATCAAAATCCAAAAATATTAGAAAATGCATCAAAATCCAAAAACATCAGAAAATGCATCAAAAACAAAAAATATCAGAAAATCCATCAAAATCCAAAAACATCAGAAAATCCATCAAAATCCAAAAACATCAGAAAATCAAAATCCAAAAAAATTAGAAAATCCATGCAAAAAAAAAACATTCATAAAATCGCAAAACACAAAAATAGAGTCTACATCAGTCAGAAAATGGAGTCTGTGTCAGTCGAACTATGTGGTCTCTATGTGTATAACGTAGGAAAGGCTAATCTTTGATCAGTCCTCAAGACCCCTAGGATAGGTCTTTAGATTACATCATTTGGTCGAACATCTGAGAATATCATGCAAACATCAGCACACACATTTCAACATGGATGATCTAATCTGAATAATAATTTGAAAATACATCAAGTGGAATTTGAATTGTTGTACTCTTCATTTTATCATTTGCTTATCATTTCTTTGGAGCTACTCGATGATGTATTGAACTAGAGAAGCAAGGAAGGAGAATGATACTTTTCTTTGTTTGCTATTTGTGAGTTAGTCATTATTATTTTGTGAATTCTCACGGGAAGTGATCTACCAAGTATCATGGATGACATTCCGATTCACTTAAGAAAATGGTTAATTCTTGTCTGTTTAAGCAAGAATGCTCAGGTCATCTCAGTTTAATTATACCTCGATGCTTGTGTTCAATTGTAATATCAAAAATCATGAAAGAAGTACTCAGGTCATCATTGGTCTATCTCATATCATTGATGCTTGTATTTTCTTTCAACATTTTTAAAAGCTCAGTGATGATACAAAGAAAAATCAAAAGATTGTTAAAATGAAACTTAGAATTGCATGGTTAAAATAGATTGCATCCATATTAGTCTTGCATATGCATTTATAGATTGTTTCAAAAGCTACCAAATTTCAATCTCAAAAGCTACATGTATTCCCTCTCTACATCATATCACCATCTCTTCAATATTTCTTAGGAGATCATCTCTTTCTGAATCATTTTCTTTCATTTTAGTCATCTCAAAATTCCATCCAATATTAATCTATTAATTCTAGCACAAATCATTTAATCAAATCCTTGGTTTTATTCCCATCCTTGTTACAAGCCTTTATCCAATCATCATCATCATTATCATCATCAGGATGTATCCTTCCCTATCATTTTGTGTTGTTTTAGGATGTATCCTTCCCTCATCAACAACACTCTTATCATCATCATCAATCAATCGTGGCTTGCAACTTGACTGGGGCAACATCACACTTATCCTTGAATCCATTTGTGCTTACTTACTTTTCATCTTATCCTTCCATTATCTCTTCCTCATCCCATCTCTTAGCCTATTCATCATTTTGCATCATCAAGTCTCAGTACATTAATCACTCCTATACTGGGGCATATCATATCAATCAAAGAAGTCAAACATTGTCTAATCAAATCTGAATCAGCTTTGATGATACTTTGATCAAATCTTGTGAGCATCTATTATTGATCCTCACCTATCATGAGGTCAATTATCAATCAATCATTGATTCTCGCCTATCATGAGGTCAATCAATTATCAATCAATCATTGATCCTCACCTATCATGAGGTCAATTATCAATCAATCATTGATCCTCTCCTATCATGAGGTCAATCATCAATCAATCATTGAATCTCACCTATCATGAGATCAATAATCTTCTAAGCTATCAGGATCATCAATCATCATCATAATCAACTAGAGGAATGAATATTTCTTTATTAGGAGATAAATTGTTTCTTCATCGTTTCTTCATCAAATCATTATAAAAATCATCAAATCATCATAAAAATTCAAAAAAATTGAAAAATCATAAAAAAAATTCAAAATTCATCAATTTATCTCCTATGGGGGCATATATCGCTATCATTTCAAAATTCAACATCTGGGGCAAATCAGGGGCATATTTTAAACTTTTCGTCAATACTGGCAGTTGAGGCAAAATCATTCTTTGAAGCAATGTGTAAACACATCACTTCAAAGAGGGGCAAAATGTAGACACCTAAAAATGGTCTAGAGAATCTAATTAATTAAATACGACTTATTTGATTAATTAATCTTAAATCATCTACTTAGTAAATAAATAGAAATATTTATTTATATTAAGCTCATTATTAATTCTTCTATTTCATCATATTACTTCTCTCTTAATTAAATAAACAAAATAAAAAAATTTGTTTTATTTAATTATTATCATTTTCATCATATTACTTCTCTTAATTAAACAAACAAAATTAAAAACTTTGTTTTATTTAATTATTATTATTATTGCTTCTTTTATACTTCTATCTTTAAAAAATTAAATACACAACTTAAATAATTTGTGTTATTTAATTACCTCATCACATTTCTTCTTAATTAAATAAAGATATTCTAAAATCTTTTATTTAATTATCATTTTCCTTTTGTTTTAATTTAATAAACAAACCCTATAGTTTGATTTATTAAATTATTCAATCATCTTTTTGCTAAATTTAAATAAATTAAAATTATTTAAATTTATGCATAAATTATTTACCACTATTCACTCACCAATAAAATTAAATTTTCAAAAATTTAATTAATTCTACTGTCATTCATGGGAAGAGCTTCGGGGACAAACCTGCAGGAAATCCTCTCAACCTTCTTCCACCCACCTTGCCTCTCATCTTGCCTAGTGTTTTCATGGGGAGAAACAATCCTCCATGATCAGCTCCATCTTCTCATCCCATGCCATTCAATTCTCCAGATTGAATCTCAGCCTCTTATCCTGTATCCCTGTGTAAATGTGTTGCTGTGAAAGCTATAAATATAGCTCTTTGGCTATAGAAAATGGATCCCAACTTATGCAATCTTACTCTGTAGGTTTTCCAAAGCATCCAACATTCATATAGCATTCAAGCATTCAGTATTCATCCAGCATCCATCTAGCCTCCATCCAGCATTTGCAGTCATGGCTGCAATCACAGTAGTTTTAATCATTTAATCATATAGGAAATAGAATAGTTCAATTCTCATTCTCTAAGTGTCATTTCAATAGTCTAATTAGCTTCTAAATCTGAGAGCAAGGTAGATTAGAGAGATCTTTAGAGTTAGAGAGCAATAGGATAGATTTTTGAAGATTTCTAGTTTAAATTAGTTTAAATTTCTTAAATCTTAGATGCAATGTCCTATTTAGAAGTGTATATGCATTGTTAGTTTGTTTAACTCATTCCTACACTTACACTAAGTACTTTACTAAGTGGGTTGAAGCCATTCCTATGACCTATATAATGAGGCAGTAGATAGCCAAATTTATCTTGAATTACCTAATCTACCATTATGGTGTTCCATAAACACTCATATCAGACAATGAAACACCATTCAAGAACCACAATGTAAAGGAGCTATACAAAAATTTCAATATCCAACACTAATTCTCTACCCGGTACTATCCCCAAGGAAATGGCCAAGTAGAAGCAATGAACAAAACTATCCTAAAAATCCTAAAGAAAATAGTTAATAAAGTTGGTTGCGATTGGCATCTACAACTAAATCTCTCTTTGGGCTTATCAAACTAGTATCTGCATGCCTATAGGTGCAATCCCTTTCTCTTTGGTCTATAGATCAAAATCAATCTTGCCTATTGAGGCTGAGCTCCCATCACTGTAAGTATCACTATAGAATCTAATAACTAAGGAATAATATAAATTTTCTTGATTGAATGAGCTATAATTCTTGGATGAACATCATCTTGATTCCCTTAATCACTTGCAAGTATATGAAAACCAACTGAAACAAAGCTATAACAAGAGAATCAAATGTTGATCATTCCAAGTAGGTGATCTTGTCTTAGAGAAAAATCAGAAGAATCTTCTAGTTCAAGACAACAAAGGAAAGTTTGAGCATAATTGGTTGGGTCCCTTTGTCATCAAAAAAAGCTATGGATCAGGAGCATACCAATTGTCAACCCCTAAAGGTGAATCCTTGCAATATCTAACCAACAACTTGAATCTAATTTTTTTTTATGCCTATTATTGAAGCATGTAAATCAAAAAATACAAAAAAATCATAAAATGATCAAAATCCAAAACAATGAGAAAAATGATTTAAAAAGTAAAGAAAAATATCATCCTCTAGTGAAAACCACTTCGGTGGTGCTTTGGGAAAGTACCTTGGTGAAAACCTAGAAAACATGCACCTTGTATAAATAAAGCACCTCCATCTATTCTTTGGCTCTTTCTTCCTATCATTCTTTGCATCACCATTCATCCCTCATCCATGTCCTTATCATGGCTTATCACTGTAAAGTATTATGAACCCTTTAGCACTACTTAACATAATCTAAAGGTCAGTCTACCTTAACTTTATCAAAGTAGGTTAGCATGTCACACTAGGGTAATTCTGTTATGGGTCACAAATCGTGTTCTTTTATATCTTGAGATCATTGGACATCTTATAAAATAAAATAAAAAAATCATAAAACCTTATCAAGAAAATACATAAACATTTGCAAAATCCTATACAACTAAAATATAGAAACATTTAGAAAATTGTAAAGGAAAAATCCAAAACATCTAGAAAACATGAAAAAATCCAAAAAACACTATACCCTTGTCAAACTATGTCATCTCTAACCTTGAATGTAGCAAGAAAGGCCATCATTGATGTGCCCCTGAAACACCTTAGGTTAGTCCTTTAGGAGTCCATCATAATAAATTGTTGTCTTGCATTTGTGCATATATTCATCTTGTAAATGGGTCAAGTTAGTCTTACTATGTGGTCTCTGCATGTATAACACAGGCAAGGCTAATCTATGGTCAACCCTCGAGGCCCCTCGAATAGGTCGTTAGGTTAGGTTCTTGGTCGAAATCCAAAAATTCTTAGAAAAATGCTAAACATTCAAATATTTAGAAAACACAAGAACATTCAAAAAATAGAAAACTAAAAACAATAAAAAACATTTAAAAGACCTAAAAATCCTCAAAAACATTCAGAAAACACTAAACAACCGCAAAAAATTTGAAAAATAAAAAATTCATATAAAATTTCAAATAAGACCAAAAACAATCTCAAAACATTTTTAAAATACCAAAAACATTGAAATATTCCAAAAAATCTAAAACCACCCATCCCATCTCCCTTTCACCTGTAATAAACCTTTTCCCATAATAAATGATCATCACCTTCAACCTTTTGTAAAACAAGTAGAAAGCAAGTATAGAAAGTTGTAAAGTGCAAACCTAAAAGTAAAAATCTAAAGTCTAATTCATAGGTAAATATGTCAATGAAGTTTATAGCAATGAATCATCTTAGCATCATCATCCCAATATCAAACAACATCTAATCAACATGTCCTAGGATGTATCCTTCCTACGGTGGACATCGGTATTAGAAATCACTTTAGCTAAACTTAAACTAGGCAAAAGCTATAGGTAACACTGACTATTTGTCTTTGATCTTTTCTTATGATTTTTCTTAATGACCCATTCTAGGGACCTCTCAATGGTGTCTATATAAAAGTTACTTATAGAGAAAGGAATAGGGCATCGATCATTATCTTTCATTTGTTGTGCTTGTGGATACTCTTGTAAAATAATCTTGGCACATACTTGCTTAGTTGTGTGTAGGACTATTGTATATGCTTTGGTCCAATATATTCTAAGCTTCTAACTTTCATTCCAATGACATTTCCATATGTCAAGATGTGAACAAGAACTATCCTATTTTTTTTCGAGTCAAAGTCCATTACACTAGATACAACGTTGTCCTAGTTATCAATACATTGATGCATCATGTCTATGTGTTATATCAAACAATAAGGAACGATGGAAAATACCAATCCTAAAATGTGAGCATCTCATCCTGCATTTTTCATTGTCTCATCACCATCCCTAATAAATTCTTTATGGATCATGGACTTGTTGGATCTTTTGAAGCAATCATCACAAATCAATGGTCATTCATTTTTTATTCTTCTATCTTCTCTTTGCACTAACCTGGTGTCATGACATTCAACAAAAACATCATCAATGCATCCACCCTACATCCAAAAACCATCAACATACATGCATCTCATAATCATAGCATAAATCATATAACATCCATCAACATAATCATAGTATCCATCTCATGATCATTTCCCATCATACATTTTGCACAATCATTTAAGTTGTGATGAATAATATGGATTTGTTATTCTAAGCATCTTAAATATTTGCATATCTTGAAAATTTGCATCCATACAGGCATAAATAATCATCATAAAATCTACATAGAAAAATATATAAAAATAAACTATATCCACATCATTTGCATCCATAACATTTTCATAATCATTGATGCATATCATATTGTGAAAAGATAATGAAAAAGAACATAACATTGCATCCATCCATATCATGGGCATTGCATGTCACATAGGAATAAATAAAGTGCATCCATACATGATTAAATATAAGCATCCATACATGAAATAAAGTGAACATAACATAGCATGAATCATTTGTATTTGTATCATATATATATCAAAAAATGAGTGTCATGGTACAAAATATAGATAGTGCATGAACATCGATCAAAAGTAAAATATCCATAAGGATATCAAAAATGAGCCCATGAATCTATATCTATGATAAAAAAATGGGGAGAAATCAAAAAAATGAACTAGCCTTCATGGTTGCTACCCTCTCTAGCCTGCCTCTTAGGCTAATCCTCTGCTCGTGGATGTACATCACTCCATTGGGAAAATTTAGCCTATTTCAAATCCACTAGAACTCTCAAAATTGATCAGAGATGTGTCTAGGAAACTCTTGGTGCACCATTTTGTTGGAGGGTCAGAGCTCAAATCGCAAGAATCTCTCAAGTGTGAATGCACAAATGAATTGAAAATGACATTTCTTGGTCTATTTAAACTCAAAAATTAGGGCTTTTTTCCCTAATTTAACCTTGAAGATAGGGTTTGTCATCATTGTCATAAATTTTTCCAAACTGGGCCTAAGTTTGCATCAATTTTTTTTACAATTTTGGCATTATTCTTGTAGCCTAGATCCTTTCTGGACCCTTGAGGCATCTTTTAATATTTATTGAGAAATCAACCCAAAATTCAAAATTTATGCCCGATTTCTCAAGGGGATATGAAGTTAGTTTTATCCTTCCATTGGGGCATCTAAACAATAAAAAAAATTATTATTTTTTATTGGAGCAATAGTTTTGATTTAAAAAGTGCTATTCTTTGAATTGAAACAGCAAATGCCTCACTTGAAAGAGGGGCAAACGTAGACACTGAAAAAGGTCATAATCAATATCATACACTTAAAGTAGATTTACTAACATCATTTCCTCTTTAATCCATCCTCTTTTCGCTTAATTGATTTAATTAGCCTAGCTAATTAATTAATTGCATCATTTTCATCTATTTTCCTAATTAAGTTAATTGGGTTAATTCATCTCTTTTGGTACTAACACTTCATCTCATTAAATTAAATAAATCAAAACATTTAATTTATTTCCCTAAGTCATCTTATTTAATTAAATAATCTTAAGTTATTTAATTAAATATCATTTCATCTCTCCCCTACTTACTAAATCTTGTTCAATTAGAAATTAAACTAACTTTCCTCTAAGCATTTAGGGAATATTCCCATGGAATATACCTTATCCCCTTTTTGCACAATTAAAACTTTTTTTCATTTGTAAATTACCTTTTTTCTCATCCAAAATGAATATTCTAAGGAATATTCTCTCTCCTCCAATCATCTCACTTGGCTTCTTGAACAAGCTAAACCTTCAACCTTTTGAGTAAGTTACCTTTGACTTGTATGAGTAGGCCAAAAGTGTGTTTGTTTGAGGTAAGTGTGATCCCTTGATTAAATCCCATCATGCATTCTCATCCATTGATGAGAATCCATGATCCATGCCTGTCATCCCCTTCATTTTGAACCTTTGATTAAGATTTTTAATCTCTACCCTTCATTCCTCATTTGCTCTCCTATAAATAGCTCACTATTTAAAGACAAATGGACCTATCTTTCAATTGAAAACTTATGTTGGGAATGTGTAGGATCATGATGGGAGAAAAAATGGTGATATGATGGGTATGTGTAGGGTATGTGGCTGATGACCTTTTTTTACCCAAAATTGATGAAATGAAAAGGGTTTTTAAAGGAGATTCTTAGCTTTACACCAATATAAATTATGTTTTACTTTGAATTTAATAAATAATAATTATTTATTTTCTATTTGAATTATGACTAAAGTCTTGATTGATAGGATGATTGATAAACATCTATAGCTTTCAAATGGTATCAGTCTTTTTGAATCCGAAACATGCGTCAGATTCAATGCTTCACATACTATAAGATTAAAAAAAATTGAATTTCATGAAGTTTTGACCAAGTTAAGGTGGTCAGACACACAAGTTTTTATATTTTTTAAAAGTTGTAATAAAAAATTTATAATTAATTATTTACTTGGAAAAAAATTACAAAAAATTATGCATCACATTGGGACATGAGTCCTCTACTTATATCTAAAATATTATAAAAAAAATTACCATTTTATTGTGATTAGAGTGGCTAGACAGACACCTACATCTTATTTTTTCCCTGAAATTTAAGTACTACTGCATTGAAATTTCAAATTTTCACCAAATAGATTTAAAAAAAAAAAAAAACCTAGTAGTTTAGAAACTACATTCAATTTTCTACATATTCTATTCTTACATATTTTCAAAATAATATAGATAGCTTATTCAATTTTTAATGTCAAGTTTCCTAACTTTGATATTTCTAAATTTTTGCCACTTAAGGGCATGTTTTTTCCATGATGATCCTACACATACCCTACTATTAAATTCATTTGCATCCATACTCTCAATTTACTCACTTTTTAGCTCATTTTACTTTATTTTAATTGATTAATATCTTAGATAATCCATTAATGGCTTTAATGCATCCATCCTATTTTGTTTATAAATTAGGTTTTTCATCTTTTAGCATAGTTTTAGCTTATATTAGCTTAGCAATAGAATAATCAATTCATTTTTAGCATAAAATAATGGTAACTTAGTTTGCATCATGTTTGTTTTAGCATAAACTAGGTTTTCATACATCAATCACAATGGTTTCATTGATTCTCTTCCATGAAATTGACTGAAATAGGCTCACTAATCACAAGATTGGGAAAGGGTCATCATTTCACATCAACATGACACCAATTCGAAAATAAGATAAGTTTCAAATGGGCTAGATTAGGAATTATCTATTTTTGTGTAGTTTTTAGCCTTCATTTTCGATTAAATGCTTCGATTAAATGCTTAGTTTAGATTTCCATTTTGAATGATCTTGTTTGTAGATCAAGGTATGTTTGGTAAACTTATTCTTTGATTCATCATGAGTCAAGTGTAATCAACCCTCTCTAACATTTCCCTCATCTAATAGCTACATCAACAACATTAACTCAACCACATGCTTGATGCACTATGCCTTTGAAATGATGATATGATCTTGAATTTTTGCAATAAAAAATCAATAATCTACCTGTGAATGCCCTTGAAATGATCTTGAAGTGCTCTCTCATAAACTTTCTCTTAGGATGCTTGCATAACAATTCTTAGGTGAAACTATGTGAATTATTCTTATATTTATTTTAAATCTAAGGATTAACCCCAACATCCAAATAACACAAGCCAATATCAGATCTAGGATTCAAAATCATTAAAATATCAACACAAATAAGTTCAAAATGGGGTGTCCTAGGTAAGGAGGACCCATTCACCCAAAATGGTGAATGGTTCCTAGCACAATTTTCTAGGACCAAGCTTTGGGGAGGTGAAATATCATTAAAAACCTGTCAAAAATATGCTAAAAAAGGGTTGTCCTAGGTAAGGAGGACCCATTCGCCCAATGTGGTGAATGGTTCCTAGCACAATTTTCTAGGACTCCAACTTTTCAAAATTAAATGTTATGTAATATGACTAATGGGTGTTAGGATAGATCCTTAAAAAATGTAATTAATAAGGCTTGAATTTGAATTAAAGGGACAATTAATCTCTAACTAACCCCAATTAATTAATGAAGCCCTATATTAGTGTGAATGCATAAGAAAACACTTTACAACACCCTAAATAAGGCACAATTAATTCCATTTTATCATTAATTATTTATTCTCAAACTAAGTATGAAAAAGGGTTACTTTTTTTGAAGCTACATTTTATCCCCACATTAGTGAGAGTTTTCCCACATGAAAAAATCACACTAAAGTAGAAATTCTAGACACATAGTCATACCTTATCAAAGACCAATAAAAATAAAGGAAAATATAGGATCAAGCACAACAACTCCAACATGATGTGAGACATGGCTATTTATCCAGGAAAAAGGATCAAGCATTGATGATCCAACATGATGTGGAACACATCTAGTTTTTTTTTCATAACATGCATGCTCACTCTGGGGTAGTGGAATCTCAGGTCATCAATTAGGTGAGTTATCCCAACAATGTGACAAATGAGAGAATCATATTAGTCTCCCATTCCATATCAAATTTATCCTCTTGAAAACTTCAATAAGGCACCACAATGCTATGATTTTGAATGTTATGTTTGTAATTTTTTTTAAATGGGACTTTTCTTTTTTCATGTAAGGTCTTCTTCTTAGGGAATATCATGCCTAATGTCTCCAAGAGAGGAAAAGTCAAGAGTATCAGATTGCCACTTATTGCATGCCTCATTTTCATCATGCCACTAAGGGAAATGATATGCTTAGAAATATCATGCTCTTGGAGGACATCAAACCCAATGAAACCACTAAGAAAAGGACACGTCACAAGAAAAATAAAATCACACCATGAAATATGTAAAATATCAAAAGATTTCATTGATGTATGCCCCCACATTAAAGTGGTTGCTAACACCATTTTTTTGAGCAACTATTTTAAAGTAGCCAACTTTTTCTCCTAAGACATGATAGCTTTCCTTGAAAAACCCTATGCCAAGTCATATGTTTCCAAAATAAAGATACACCATGAAATAGGAAGGGTTTCCCCCAAAAATACAATTTTAAACCTAGAAAGAAAAGTATGTTACATGCGAACGAGCTTAAGGCATGTCTTCCACATCCAAAGCTTGCTCTTACATATACATGGAAGGTGGTCAACTAGCCCAAAAGAGACAATGACAAGTAACATACGAGGAAAAAGCTACCTAATCCCTTGCCCCCACTTAGTGTGAGATAAGGATGAGATGAGTTGATTGATGATATGTTGCTCCTTGCAAAAGGGAAATGATTTGTAATGAATATAAAACATGCAATAGTGAGTATGCTATTATCCTACTTGACTATTACATAGCAAGGAGCAACAACTATTGTTATTTATGCTTATCTAATGAGATATTGCTACATTTAGTATCTATTAGTTCAGGGTGCACCAAGGTTAAAGTTTTCTTGGAGGAATATTTTGTAAGAACTTGTTGATATTGATTGAAGGATTGTTTGATGTTTTTGTTTCTTTCAAAGGACAATAACCAAGACCATTAGTGGTTTCTTGCATGTTAGGATCTATAGGGACACAAATACCTTATTCTCTAGTACAACATCCTTTTCCTCTATAATTGAGTTGTGTCATAAGTTCATAATCTTTTCCATAAATATTTTTCATTTATTTTAGATTTGGTGGTTGTTCAACTTCATCAAATTTTGTCATGTATGTTGTATTTTATCTGAAAGTGGTTGAAGTGGATGCTTTTAAAATTTGTGTTGAAATTACCACTTTTTATTTTCCCTCATTAGACTCTTTGTTTATGATCTCGTATTCTACCATGAATGTAGATATAAAATCAAAGGAACTCCAAGAATCTTCCAATAATTTTGTGACTTCTTCAATATGCTTTTCTTTTTCTTTCTCAACATGCAAACAACTTTCAAGTTCAAGGTCAGCCATGATTGTATGAACTTTGTTGGGTATGTGCAGGATCATCATAGAAAAAATAGGCCCTTAAGTGGCAAAAAATTCAGAAAAATCAGTGTTAGGAAACTTGACGTAAAAATTTGAATAAGTTATCTATATTATTTCAAAAATATGTAAGAATAGAATCTGTAGAAAATTAAATTTAGTTTCTAAACTACCATGTTTATTTAAAAATAAATAAAATCTATTTGGTGAAAATTTGAAATTTCAATGCAATAGTACTTAAATTTTAGGGAAAAAATAAGAAGTAGGTGTCTGTCTGACCCCCCTAACCATAATAAAATGATAATTATTTTTTATAAGATTTTATATATAAGTATAGGACTCATTTCTAGATGTGATGCATATTTTTTTTAACTTGTTTCCAAGTAAATAATTAATTATGAATTTTTTATTACAACTTTTAAAAATTATAAAAACTCGTATGTCTGACCACCTTAACTTGGTCAAAACTTCATGAAATTTTTTTTTTCTTTTTTTAATCCTATAGTATGTGAAGCATAGAATGTGACACATCTTTTGGATTCAAAAAATGTGATACCGTTTGAAAGTTATAGATGTTTTTCAATCACCCTATCGATCAAGACTTTAGTCATAATTCTAATAGAAAATAAATAATAATTATTTATTAAATTCAAATTAAAGCATAATTTATATTGGTGGAAAGCTGAGAATCTCCTCTAAAAACCCTTTTCATTTCAACAATTTTAGATTAAAAATAAATCATCAGCCACATACCCTACAAATACCCATAAGATTGCCACTTTTTGGCTCATCATGATCCTGCACATACCCTATTATATATATAATCAATGGTATTGTAACTTGGTTACTATGAAACATTATCATTATCAAGTTTCCTTTTAGGTGGTTCCAAGATAAGCATAGGTTTATTTTGAACTTTTGGTTATTGTGAGGGTGGATGGATGATAAGTTCAAGCTTGGGATATTGCTTCAAGGGATATCTAATTTGAATAACATCAAAAGTATTGTATTTTTTTTCATTATCACTTAATGAAGGGGAATATAATGTCACTTAATCATATTCATTTAAGGAATACAAATAACTATTGTTTTAAATACATGTGTCAATGTTCTCATTTTCTTCCACCATGATATCTTCCCTAGTAGGATACTTTTTAGGAGAGCAACAAACTAGATGTTCATGACATTCAAAGGTTGGTTCATCTAAAATGACTTCATCAAAAGTAAGGGAGTTATCAATGGTTGTATTTTCTTACTTATCAATGATGGCATTCTCTTGTTCAATAATATTTTCCCTAGGGGAAGAGAAAAAAATAGGATTCTCATGACTCAGATAGATTGGATCTTCTTCACAAATAGGAGAGATAGTAGGAGGAGGACAAATTTGATTATTATGATTGTACAGATTTCATCCTTGATTTCTAAGGTCCCATTCTCTTGTGCCATTATATCTAACCTAATAGGGGATTCTTTAGGAGAGTAGAAAAAAAGATGTTCATCACATTCCATGGTTAGATTTTTTAAAGTAACTTCGCCACAAAAAAGGGAGGCATCAAGAGATGAATAACTATGATTTTCATGCTTACCAATTATTGGATCCTCTTGTTCAAATAGACCTTTCCAAATGTTAGGGACATTAGGAATGAGAGAAATAATGGTATAACTATCAATCATTGGATCTCCTAATACCAAAATGTCCTCTTTGCAAATGTTATTTTCATGATTTTCCATGATTACATACTCTTTCACTAAAGCATTATCACAAGTAGGGGAGGTGTTGGGAGATGAATGGAGATTAGGTAAAGTAGTGTCAAATAATTTTTTAATGATATCATCTTCTTGTGTAATAATATCTTTTCAAGGGGGAGGAGGAGAGTGACAAAAAATAATCATGATCAATTCTTAATAAGTATACCTTCTTTCACCAAGATACCTTTGTCACTAATAGGAGAGGTATCGAGAGAAGAAAAATTATGATTGTAATGATTATCTATGCTTGCATCCTCTTGTGTTATGACATTCTTACAAATCAAATAGATACTAGGAGGGTAGCCAACATGCTTGTCAAAGGTTTTATTTTGCTTTCTTAGATTATGCTCATGAGTAGGGAAAATAGAATCATACAAGCCATGTGATACTCTATGAACACTAAATGCTTAAAAAGGAAACATGCTATCATGAAAAAGTAAACTATGCAATTTTCATATTCTAAATAAGGCAATTTATTAATTACACTATGCTCCAAATTGAAAATGAAATGTTGTAAATGCAATTTTGAATTTTGACAATACACTAAATGAAGCAAATTAAGCTAGATTTATTGAAATTAATGAAGAAAAAAATCAAAACACTTGAAACAAAAATGTAACAACAACAAATAGAAACATAAAACAAAGGTTTTAGATTCTAGAAAATTTAGAACAACACCTGATTAGGGATTATTTTCCACCTAAGGTGAATGGGTCCTAGATTAGGGTTTTTGACCTATTTTTTACTAATTTTTAAGGTTTTTTCAATGTGTTTTAGTTTTAGGTTTGTGATAGTAACTTTCAATTTTAGATTTTTTCAAATGTACTATGAAATAAAAGTTGAAAATATAATGAAATTATGAATGAAAATATGCAATTTTTTTAAATTTTCAAATGAAAATTTTATAAGATTTAAATTATATGCAAGATGACTAATTTATTTTTGTATTTTTCAGATTTAAAGAATTCAAAACCATGAAATTCTTAAACCTTAGATGAGATGCAAATTTGAATGCAAAGTAGGACACCCTAAATGAGATCTAATCAATGAAAATGAATGCAAGATCTAACCTAGGATGAGAAGAAAGGCTCCAAAATCAGAAAAATACAATGTTCAATAAGTCAAGTTCACCATTATGTTTTGATGAAAAATATGGTTTATCAAAATGAATTTATCAAGATGATGAACCACTAATTTTTTCTATGAAACATACAATTATGTATATGATATGATACAAATAATGATCATAAATCAATCCTAACTATTATGATAACAATAAGGGAGGTTTTGAGAGGTTGAGACAATGTGTACCTTGCTGAGAAGGTGTTGTTTTGGGGCCCACTGAGGAGTCATTCTCCTTTAGTGGCAAATGAGTACTTGTTAGGGTTTTTTGAAATTAAGTACTTTCTAGGTTTTGTTCCTACCAATTTGCAACTCAAGATTCTAGATGTTCACTACTTCAGGCTTCACTTAGGACTCATTTTCCTTTAGTGGTGAATGGGTCCTTGTCAAGGTTACAAAAAATTGATTTATCTGCTTTTTTCTTCAATGTATACACTTACAGGTCCTCATTGCTCAGCTCCCAAAAGTATGAAAGAAATTTCGTAGCTTCATTTTTGTGATCTTGCAATATATATGACAACTTTTCAACTTTTCAACCTTGACAATTTTTCTTCAATCTTGTTCTTCACATGATATTCATCCTAAAACCTACAATTACACATGAAAGAGGAGAAAAACTTGTTGATTTTTAGAGAATAGGGGTTTTCCTTGGTCAAACCCCATTTACGTAATTAAACCTTATGATGAAATAATGAAATAGAAGCATGAAATATGAAACAATAATACCTTGGATGATGTCTTGGAACATAAATTTGCAAACTAACATGAAGTGGCTATGTAGAATGTAGATGTTGATCTTGAATTAGATATGAAACAATGCTTAACTTGGATCTTGAATGCTACATCAACAATATTAGCTCAACCACATGCTTGATGCACTATGCCTTTGACATGATGATATGATCTTGAATTTTTTTAATAAAACTTTAATAATCTACCTTTTAATGCCCTTGAAATACTCTTGAAGTGCTCTAATGCTCACAAAATTTCTCTTAGGATGCTTGCATAATAATTCTTAGGTGAAACTATGTGAATTAGCCTAATATTTATTTTAAATCTAAGGATTACCCACAACATCCAAATAACACAATCCAATATTAGATCTAGGATTCAAAATAATTAGAATATTGCCACAAATAATTTTAGAAAGGGGTGTCCTAGGTAAGGAGAACCCATTCACCCAAAGTGGTGAATGGGTCCTAGCACAATTTTCTATGGCCAAGCTTTGGGGAGGTGAAATATCATTAAAAACCCATCAAAATATGATAAAAAAGGGTTTCCTAAGTAAGGAGGACCCTTTTTCCCAAAATGGAAAATGGTTCCTAGCACAATTTTTGAGGACTCCAACTTTGCCAAATTAAATGTTATGTAATATCATTAATGGGTGTTGGGATAGATCCTTGAAAAATGCAATTATTAAGGCTTGGATTTGAATTAAGGGGTGAATTAAGCTCTAATTAACCTTAATTAATGAAGCCCTAGATTAGTGTGTAAGTGTAAGAAAACACTTTACAACACCCTAAATAAGGAAAAATTAAGTCCATTTTATCATTAATTATTCATTCTCAAACTAAGCCTATAAAAGGGTTACTTTTTTTGACATGCTACTATATTATCTTGTTGCTTTATGTTAAGACATTTGATAATAACAACTATATTATCTTGTTGCTTTACATTGATGGCATACTTGTTGTCAGGTCTAACATGTAGCATATTAATGAACTTAAGCAAAAATTTAGCAAATTCAATTGCTATGAAGGATTTGGGTGTAGCAAAAAAAATCCTTGGTATGAGGATCACATGAGACAGGACAAACAATTTCTTTTGTCTCAAAGTGAGTATGTAGAGAAGGTGTTGAAAAGGTTTAACATGTAGAATACAAAAGTAGTTAGTAAAACTTTTCCTAGTCATTTTAAGTTGACTAAGGAGATGTGTCCAAAGACACAAGAGGAAGAAGAAAAAATGTCTAAGATACCATATGCATCAATAGTTGGTAGCCTGATGTATGTGATGGTATACACAAGTCTCTATATTGAACATGTAGTGAGAGTTTTGGGCAGGTATATGAGCAATCTGGGAATGGAACATTGGAATGTGATAAAATGGATTCTTCGATATTTAAGAGGTGCTACTTCAAATAAACTATGTTTTGGAGGAACAAATTCTGCTCTAAAAGGATATTGACTCTGATCTAGTAGGTAATATTAATAGCAAGAGGATTACTACATGGCATTTTCTTACTATAGGAGGTACTATAATCAGTTGGATTTCCAAGCTGCAAAAGGTTGTTGCACTTTCAACCACTGAAGCTGAGTTTTCATTTTTAGCAATATGGCCTAGAATGTCTAATTTGATTGTGGGAGCCTTCAACATCAAGATGGGGACACTTGAGCCAAAGTTTAGAGACTCCATACATCTTGAGTTTTCTTCCTATATATTCCTTTCAAGAGTGGGGAGATAGCTCACATACACCTTTGGTTTTGTTTCTTCCTAAGGGGAGGAATGTTGTTTGACAATCATGGACCATTTTCTACATCCAATTTTGAGCATCTACCATTGGATCTCTTTGGAGGGGCTTCTTTGTCCTTCTAGTTCATTTCTTTCTCTCTATTATAGGCGGCATACTTCCTTTTTGTGGGATGGGGCTTCTTCTTCTTTAGGGGGGGAATTTATATGTACATGTGAACCTAACATGGCTTCATTTTTCAAGACCCATAATCTTTTGCATCCTCCTAAGTTGAGCTTAAGAGGGGTGTTGGTGTAGTTTTTTATTTTTCTAGTGGGTTAATTTATTTTCCCTTATTCTTAGGTTTTTCCACACTTAATTAATCTTTCTTAGGATAATAAAGTGAGTTTATTACTAGGAGATAAGTATGAGGTGTCATCTTCCTTAAAGGTGGAACACATTCCACTCTTGGTGGCATCCTCTACTTTTTGTGGTCCATCTCCACTTTTTGTGGTTGATTCCTATTTGTTGTATTTTCCACCTACCTCCTCTCCTAAGTTCTATATAAACTCACTATCTAGCTTGTATTCTCATCCACTTTCATTCTCTTTCATTGTTTCCTACTTTGGCATACATGCACCTTGATGTATGTAATCATTATTCATGAATCTTTGTTTTGTATCTTTTTAGCTTAGAAGCTCTTAATGCAATTATGTCACATCAACATTGCATAATCTCTCAGAGTCCTGGTTTTCATTATTTTATTTTTCTAGTGTAGTTAACTTTTATTCTCTTAAAAAGTTCCTTGAGTTATTCAATCTATTTCAGATTTCTAATAAGTATGCTCTTGCTATGAAAGCTAGAAAGGAGATGATTTGTTTACAAAATTTTATAGAGGAATTGGGACAATGACAAGAAGATAACCCTTTCTATAATTATAGCTAGAGTGTCATTCATCTTGGTAAGAATTTAGCTCTGTATCCAAAAACTAACCACATGCTGCTTAGATAACACTTCATCTACTTAGTTTTGGAGGATGGATAGTTGAAGATGGAGAAAATTCACACAAGTGAGAAACTTGTAGATATGTTCACAAAGGTAGTTACATGAGAGAAAATGATTTCCTCATCAATTTATTCTATCCTTCATAACTAATAATGGTGGATATAAGAAACTAGCCAAACCTATAATCCATTGGGAGCTACAAGTACAACAATGTCATCTAGGATCAGTCTCTAAGTGGGAGATTGTTTGGTGTGGAGCCCAATCAGTCTCAAAGTGGGATATTGTTGGTATGTGGTGACTAATCATGCAAATGTTGTACACTCGTAACATATCCTTGTTGGGATTCAAGGGTGGCATCCCCAATAGTAGGGGTTCGAGAGCATAGTCTCTTTTTTTTTTTCTCGTTGACACTTCAAGGTTTTCCCACTAACACATCAACTGAAAAAAATGACTTGTTATAAGTGGTTGGGATGTATGTTGAGGTATTGGATTTGTGATATTGTAATCCACTTTGCATTGGATAAGAAAATCATTGGGTGTCTGAGTTTTTGTGGATGTAGCCCATATTAGGTGAACCACATTAAATTTCTATGTTGATCTCTTTTTTGTTATTCTTTAGTGTTATTTCTATTTTATTTAATCTACATATAATTGTTAATGTTTATTTCTCCAATCTACCTAAATCCTAACAATACCTAGAGTTGTGAATGAGGGAGAAGCCTCTAGGACTAGTGTGAAATAAAACTATTAAATCTTATACTTGTAGCCATACCAATGAAGAAGAAGGATGATAAACTCCAAAGATAAAGGGAAAACAAAGGAAGGTAGATGTTGGTGTTGAAACCAAATGTATCAGAACTAACCAAAGACAAACCAAAAATAGGGAAGGAACCAAGGAGATTACTATTGGAAAATAGAGGATGTTGGAAGCATCCTCAAAGAAGATTTCCAAATGAAATTTATTTCCTAGGATATAAGAGGGCTCAATAGCCCTCATAAATAGCTAGCCCTAAAAAATTATGTTTGGGAGTACAAGCTTGATAGACTATTACTACAAGAAGTGAAAGTGAAAAAAAACAAACTTTGAACTTATTGCTAAGAATATTTGGCTTAATGATCACTTTTCTTTTAGTGATTATAATGGGGCCTCAAGAGGCCTTGTTTCTTTATGGAATCTAAATAGAATATGTGGTATTGAACTATTTCAAAATAGGAATAGTGTGGGAGTTTAGATCACCCATTATGGGTCTACTTGGATCATAATCAATATTTATGCCCCAAATGTAAGGAATGCTAGGAAAAATATTTGGTTTGAAATTACAGATTGGATCCTAAATAATAAAGAGACTCATTGGTTGTTGGCAAGGTACTTTAGATCTACTTTATATCAATTTGAAAAGTTTGGGGGGTCTTATGGACTATTCTTATAGTATGGTAGACTTAGCAGACCTATTAAGTACTATAGTGATTGTTGATATGGATTTACAAGGTCAAAACTTTACTTGAACCAATAGGAGGTTGGGTGATAGCCTCATTAAGTAAAACTTTACCATTTCCTTTTTTTCCCTATTTGGATTGTTCTCCTCAACTCTAATTTGGAGGCTCTTCCTTGGACTATTTCTGACTATAACCCCCTCCTACTTATCATGAATGAACACTATGTTGTTGGTCCCTTTCCCTTCCATTTTGATTCAATGTGTAGTTCTCACCCGAACTTTATAAATAAAGTTACTAACTATGTCCCTATTCTTGGCTCCCCCATGTTCAAAGCTTTTTAAAAACTCAAGATTATCAAAAAGTTCAAAAGGATGGAACAAGTGGGTTTTTTGGATGTCTTCCACTAGAAAATAGATCTTTTTGTTAGACTTAAATAGACCTAAATAAGAATGGAGAATAGGAATGTTAGTGAACAAATTTGATAGGAGGATAAGGGTTATCTCATTAAATGGGACAATTTTTTTAAAAAAGAAGAAATATTTTGGAAACAAATGTCCAAAATTTAATGGTTGAAAGAAGGAGACCAAAGCTCTTCCTTCTTCCACATCTCTTCTCTTAAACATGGAAAAAGGAATCAAATAAAGAAGTTGAAGGATGATTTGGGAGTGGAACTCGCTACTCTTGCTTAGATCAACTAGTTGGCCTCTAGATATTTTCAACACGCCTTTTATAAACTGGAAAGGGCCCCTAACTATGTTGCTAATGATCATTTACTAGACTCCATTCCCCCTACTCTAACTTAGATAATGTTGCTATTCTCAGGGATGTCACTTTCGAGGAAGTCTTAGTGGTAGTTTTTAGTATGGGTTCTTTCAAGGCCTCTAGACCAAATGGATTTCCTCTAGCTTTCTTTTAGGAGTATTGGAAAATTGTAGGAGAAGAATTATTCCTTGCTACCATAGACTTTTTCAGGTCAAGAAAATGTCTAAAGTAGTTGAACCATACCTTTTTGGCCCTCATTTCCAAAAAAGAAGATCCATAGACTATGAATAATTTTAGGTCCATCAGCTTGTGTAACACAATTTATAAGATCTTGTCCAAAATCCTGGTCAATCACTTGAAACCTTTCCTTGATCAAATGATTAGCCCTTGCCAAAAAAGTTTTTTCTCTATTCGATATGTACTAGATGTTGCAATTTCCATGCATGAAATACTTGACTTAATGGATAGATGTAAAATTACTAGTATGTATTTCAAACTTGACATTTCAAAAGCTTATTACAAATTTCTATGGAGTTTTCTCCTAAAACTTTTAGCTAGGTTTTGCTTCAATTTCATAGTGGTGAATCTCATTTATGAATACATATCTACTGTCAAGTGCTCAATGTTGGTCAATAGGGTTCCTTATGGATTCTTCTATACTAGTAAAGGGATAAGGTAGGGACATCCCCTTTCCCCCTATCTCTTTATTATGGTTTTTGATGCCTTAAGCCAAAATATTTCAAACATACTAATGAATGGTTCTATGAAAGGTTTCAAACCTGTAACTTCCCTTGAACCTTTATCCATCCAAAAATTTGTGAATGATGCCATCCTCTTTGGGAAAGCTTCTATGGTGGAGGCTAGAAAATGGAAGAATTTTCTGAAAAATTATGCCTCCAGTTTAGGCCAATGCATAAATTACAATAAGAGTATGATCTACTTCTTCAACAACATAAAATCCCTTTAGGATAGAGTGAATATTGTATTGGGTTGTAAGAGTACACCCCTTTTTTTCACCTTGGCATCCCCCTCACAATTAAGGAGGTTTCACCTAGCTTTTGGAAAATTTCCCTTGAAATAATGTAGAGAAAATTAGGTAGATAGAAATACTATAGCCTTATCCATGATAGTAAATTGTAGCTCTTGGCTATTTCTCTTCAAGGGATCCTGATATATTTTCATTCCATTTTCAAAATCCCTAAATATATTGCTAAGAAATTTGAAATAATTCAAAGGAATTTTCTTTGGTCTTGTACATAGGAAAAAAACATTGGCTTTTCTAAGTTGGGTTACTATCTGTCTTCCTAAATCAGGTGGTGATCTTGGCATAAGAAAAAACCAACCGACTAATAAAGCCCTATTGAATGAACAAGAAAACTAAGAGGGGGAGGGGTGAATCAGTTGTATCAAATTAAAACATTCAAACCCTCAATAGTAATTAGATCCACATTCATTCATTAAACCCTTAATATGTTATAATGTTTAAACATGAAAAGTAGATAACAAAAACTAAAACAACCAATTTCATGCACAAGAGAACACTAGATTTATGTGGAAAACCCTAGAAGGGAAAAACCATGGTGAGGATTAAGCTCAATACATAAGTAATTGCAAAATTGGTACAAAGAGGCTCACTGCTAGGATATGATACAATGTGTAGAAAGGCTCACAACAAGCTCATTGTTGGAATAGATAGAAGAAAAGAAGATAGAATGATACAAAGAGAACACAATTTCTATGCAACAAATATTCCACCACAATAGCTCCAACCACACTAGCAGCCTTCAAGAGATCAAGCTACCTTAGCTCTTGTATTTAGTAATCTTGCATTATAGATCACATTTAATTTCATTCCTTTAACTCTATTACACACTTCATCTAACATCAACTCTCCTTGCATTTATACCATCCACAACTTGAGAAACATTTGCAAGTCAACTACACACACCTTTACACTTTACAAAATAAAAAAAGGTCAGCACTAAGCATTCCTACAGTGGATAGGAATGAAAGTGGACCAATACAAAACTTAACTAGAACCAAAATCAATTCTCACACACCACACTATGCCTTCATTAATGTTTGAAAATCTTTGAATGTAGTGTAAACACTAGGTTAGTTGATATCTATGCAAACACCATTAAAATTTGAATTACACACTTCCTCAAATCCAAAGATGACTTGTGAACAACATACCACACTTCATCATGATCTAGAATATTCCTCTATCAACTTTAAATTCATTAAACTCCTTCATAACAACATACATCTTCAGAATGAACACACCTAGTACACTCAAACTACACTGCCAGACACTACAACACTAGAATCCAACTTTTGGAGTACTAAGCCACAAATCCTTTTGACATAGGAAAGAGATCAACACCATAATAATACCTTTATAATCGCAAGAAATAAAGAACAACTATAGAGAAATTTAGACCAAGAAAATTTCCCCCAGATACCTCTATAAGCAACACTACAAGACTAGTTCACACACTAGTGAACATAAATTCCTTTAGACATTGATCCATAAGCTAAAATTCTTGATATAGAAAATATGAACACCTTTATCCAACATATCCAAACCACACAAGTAGATCTTCAACATAGAATAAATTTGAAGAAAAACCAAAGAAGCTTTTGAAACTATAAGAACTCTACAACACCATGTTTCCTTATTTTATCAATTTTCTCAAAATCTTCAACATCTAAACCATAAATAGAAGCTTATCAAAGAAAAACAAGAGGTTAACATTAGAAACTTAGCTAATGACAACATAATGCAACTAATCAAAGAAAAAATATTTTCTCAACCTCTGCATAACTATCATCAATGACAACACAAGCTTGTTGACATCAATGAAAACACATTCATACTTGTTGTTGGCCTCCTATAATGATTTAATAACTAAGACCTTACATCCATGATTCAAATATTGGACATATAACCTGAATAGTTATTTCAATCATCATGAAGGTGCATTTAACTTGTCAACCCAAGGACGTGAACTTGAAATGGGTCAGCACAGTATGTGCCCTAGGAACTCAAAGTAGCCATTTCATTCTATAGCTAAGGAACACACAATATTGAAAGTAAATTTCTTGGAAAAGAATGCAACAAATTTGAACAAAAATCAATTGACTATGCTAAGCTAAAATGCATAATAGTAATGAACATATGAGCAATAGACAGGAAACTTCTCTATCTACTTTGGTTGTAGGAACAGTCACAAAATGGAATTCTAGTGGCTACAAGAACAGGCGGTGCTAGATTTCTAACTAAGTACTAAAAAATAAGTAATACTAAACTAATGCTAAACTAAAAAGACAAATTAATCACCAATTGGGACCCCTTGGATAAGTATCCTCTAAAATTAATGAGAACTCAGATGCTCGAACTCAAAACTTTATTTTGTTCACTATAAATCATGAGTACAAAAGAGTAATGTATTTGTATTACTAAAAATTGGAGAGTGCAATTACAATTTCAAATTGTGTAACCTCCAGAGGAAGGAGCAATAAATCATTATTTATACCAACATCCAAACAAGGTAGTCAACTCCATGACTGGGAGGACACCATTTAGGGAAAACAAAGAAAATGGAGTGATGAGGTTACACGTGCATAGAGTCTGGTCAGATATGTAGGTCCAAACATAGATTCAACACAGTAGTAATTCTCGTGTGTGCTTAATCATTAAAGTCCACTACAAGGTGGTTACATTCAGTTGCATGAAGAATCTTCTATCATCAACCTCCTTTGACTTCGAGTGATTCCTTTGTTGGACATTATGGTGCATGCCTAGCTGGCGGTGTCTTCCTCAACTTAGCATATTAAATCTACATGGTAATGTAAGTATGCATAATAACTACACATCTATAACCAGCGTAAGGAACATTCATTAACCACATGAAAAATCAATATAGATAATCCACGTAATATTCCAAATGTCATTAAAGCTTATAGAGATAGGATTAAGTCCAATGTCAATGGTTTGAGGGAAACATTATGAAAATACAAACATTTAACGTCAAATTTCATGACATCTACTAGCAAATAAACTATATGTTCTACCCAAAATTGGACCAAAAACTAGGCTCATCACTTGCAACAATCTCCTCCTTTCTCATTGATGGCAACACATGATGTAAAAAATCATCAAAGAAAACATATATCTTTGAACATACTTATTTCCTTTTCTTTTTTCTCCCCATTACACAACTCAATCATTACACTCTCTCCCCCTTTGATACTTTCCTTTTTTACATGTCTCATTTCCCTATGTATAAACACCTTTTTTGATCTAGGGGGGATACTCGACATAAAAAATTGAAGTGTCAAAAATTCTCAATTAATCATTGATAGATCAAAATGCCTAAAATTTTGAGTCTAGCGCTACTTGAATAGGCTCAAAAGGAGTTCGTACACCCAAGATATGACCAGGCAAAGGTATGAGTGAAACAGGTAACTAAGGCCACCTAGAAAGGAAAAAAAATACCATCTCATAATTTGATGGAATTGGCATCAAGTTGAAGAGCTCGTTGAGACCTTTCTAATGACATTCGTTTTGTCAAATTTTGAGTTCATATGTAGAAGTTATAGCAAGTCAAAGTTTGCAAGCACAAGGTTGACTAGGTCGTATGACTGATGACATCAGCATGGCATTATCATGGTGACTCAATGATCTATATGTTATAGACAATGAGGTGGACCAACTAGTGAGTGACATGTGGTAGCTGACTGTGCAGGCAATGTAGACATCCATACAAAATGTGTCATTTCATACATCTTGTGTGGCGATGATGTGGCACCTCTTGCAATAGACATGTGGTTTCCGTACAGTGACTGGATTGGATGTGTGGGCACTAACAAGTTGTTGACTCAAGTCATTGGCAATGAATCATACTCCACCATGTGGCACCTTCTCAGCATGCCATGTGGCACCCTCTTTCAACTCCTTTGTCAGGACATTCAACCGTTTACTAAAAATTGAATGGGGGGATTCAAACCCCCCAACTCATCCCTACAAGGAAAACCAACCATTGTTATCCTATGCATCATCCACTTATCCCATATAGTTTCCTATTTCTTTTGTTAAGAGGTGGTTAAAATTTTGATTTTAAAATAGTAGGCTAGGGGTCAAACCTCTGACCTCCCTGGCCCCAAAAAACTTGTCTACCACCATGCCCCCATGTGGCTACAGGAAGATGGAGGAGTTAGTTTGATTTTATTGAAGCTTGAACCCACATACCCTTTAATTTTAAACAAATACCCCCAAATTTTTAAAAAAGATAAATCTCCTAATATTTATAAAAGATTAAAAATATCATTTGAAGCCCAAAAATAATATATTAAGGGGCTCTAATATATAATGGAGATTTTATATGGGGAAATAAATGATTTTTATATGTAATAAGGGGCAATATGTTAGATTTTTTCCTAAAAGGGGAGATAATGCAATATTTGTAAATCAATTGGTTATCAACAAAATTGGGCAATTTATTTGTATAAAAAGGGGGTGGATTAGGCTTAGGGAGGTAATAGGAATTGGATGAATTCTTTGGAACTTAGGGAAATTGTGTAAGATCTTTGTGCAAACAATAGGGAGATTATGCCAAAGTGTTTGTACTTGAAGGAGAGAAGATGTTGTAAATTTCCTCATTGATCGAGAAGGATTTGTAAGATTTTTGGAGCTGAATTGAAGGATCGGTCACTACGTTGGAGAGAGAACTATAGACGTAGTCCACTTAGATGAACTCTATTATTCCTTTTGTAGAACCCCAATTCTATACCTGCACAAACACAAGAAACAAACACAATATTAGATCAATTGTAAGTAAGAACCAAGATTCCCCATGAAATTCATTTGCAATGCTCAAATAGGAAAGAAAATGAAGAAAATGAACTAAGAAAGCAATGAAATCCTATTTTAAGATGCAAAATTTCAATTTGATGGGGGAATTGGTGCCAATTTGATGTGGAAATTGGTCCTTTCCCAACTCTTATACAAGTTTGATGAAGATTTGTGGATGACTGAAGCTCCTAGATGAAATTTTGACATAACCTTGCTATGAAATCATGAAAATGATGAAAACTTGATATGAAATGGATAAAATTAGCTCTCAATGTGAAGAGAGTAACTTTTCTCTAAGTTGTGGATCCAAGATACAAGGAAAAGCCTTCTATTTATACAAATACAAGATGGAAAAATGAGAAAAATTGATGAATGTGGGATCATTGAACATCCAATGGGAATTTGAAATTCATGAAATGACTTGTTGGAGGGAGAAAGGAATTAATCAAATGCCACTTGGCTTAATGCACAAGGACATGTAAGAGGAGGTAAATGCTTTGTTTGAAGGACAAATCCACTTGGAGGTATTTTCAAATTTTGAGGAATATTCCCCTAAAGATGCCATGTTGAGAGAAAATAAGGATTCAATAAATCAATTAAGTGCGTTTTCATGTGCAAGTGGCAAAATCTAGAGGATTGGAGTGATTAAGATTAAATTAATCAAGATTTGATTAATTTAATGAGGGATTAGATGATGTGAGAATTTGATTTAGATTTATGGATTGATTTAAATCAAAGTTGAGCGGAAAATGATTTAGAATTCATTAAATAAATATTTTTGATTTATTTAACTAAAGAGGGTTAATGATGTTAGATTAAATTAAATAAAGATTGATATAATTTAATAGACAAAATTTAGGGATTTAATCAAATAAAATGGATTATTCAATTAAATAAAGAAATAAGGTTTAATTAAATAACATTGATTTATTTAATTAACAGGAGATAGTGACTTAATTAGAGAAATTGACTTATTCAATTAAGAGATGAAAGGTGATGACAAGATAAGAAGATGATTCAAGATAGCATGATGTTAGTAAATCCAGATCAAGTGTGTCAGTATTTTTTCCATGTCTACATTTTTCCCCTCTTTGAAGAAAAGTACTTGCTATGTTGGTTCAAAGAATAAATGTCTTGATCAAAAGTTAAAAAATCTTGACTTTTAAAAATTTTGCCACTGTTGCCTTGGTGGGAGAAAACATGTCAATATACTACCCCCTTAAGAGATTGGACAAAAATTTGGATTTTTGGGTGATCTCACAAAAAAGGAGGACAAGGTGCTCAACGGCCCCAAAAAGGGTCTAGGATGCCAAAAATGTGATAAAATGCAAAAAATAGTGCAAAACAACCCTTGGTTGGGTAAAAATGGGATCAGGGGTCCAAAAACCTATCTGGATGGCTAAATGGGGTCAAAAAAACCCTATTTTTTAGGCTGAAATAGGCCTTGGGGGACCACTTCTAGTTCATTTGCACATATAGCCTATCGAGATTCTACACCTTTGAGCTCTGACCCCTTCAAGAGATGGTGCAACAATAGCTTCCCTGACACATTTTAAATCGAGTACACACATACAAGAGGCTACTTGGCACTAGACCACCAGTGACTCAACTTGGCTTGACCTTTTTTAAAAAAAATTTATACGTGCATTTAATAGCTTAAGAGTTTAGATTTTTAGTAGTGATGCAATATTGTGCTACTACATACTCTATTTCGGTGTCGTGTGGTCTCAAACTACACTATAGTAATGAATAGTGATGTCATGACATAGATTGGATTTTGGATTCAAACTCTAAACTGATGTGCACATGAAAAGTGCACCATGGCCAACATCTTTACAAATTTAGGTTTAGCGTTACTCCTCAAACTACATTGTGGCAGCAAAGTTTGGGCATTTAGGGGTCCTAGTGGTGCAGTTTGGAGATTTCAAATTGTGTCGTACCTGCAAACAAAAAATCATATGTTGTTTTGGGTATGATGAGAAAAATTAAGTTCATGATTTTTCATGAAACTTGACATAGTGGCTTTCTTGATGTAGGGGGAGGTTGAGATACTTCATTCACACAAGTGAAAATTCTCTATTCTTAGTAGATTGGTCGAGATGCACGAGCGATTACAGGAGCACTTGGGGACAATCAGCCTTTGGTACATTGTGTATGCACTGCTAGTTAGGACACCCTTGGGCATGATGATAGCACTCGTTGAGCAATGGCATAGTGAGACATCCTCTTTCCACCTATTGACAAGTGACACCACAGTCACACTAGAGGACGTGTGGCACATACTCAGATTTCCCATCCATGGAAAGTGGGTGATTTATGATGTGGATGCCAGGAGGGAGGCTTACTATTATGTGATGGGCCTTGATGAGATTTTCTTTTGTGAGGGCTAGATCAAGTTGGAGTGGTATAGGCTCATCGTCTCTCCTTTCTAGTTGATTATCACTTCCATTATTTTAGGTCTCTTCACACAAGATTAGTGTGGTCGATATTTTAGTCCTAGTTGTAGGCTCACTTGGGAGAAAATGGTCTAATGATGGGTATGCTTTACTTGGGGGGTAGTACTTCTAGCCTTATTATACAAATATTTTCATGAGTTTGCATATGTTGAGGCCCAAACCATCGGGGTTAGTATCACATTACTCCGAATTTGGGCCTGGGAGCACATTGATGTACTTCACCTGAGAGTGATTGTTGCTGATATGGAGCCAGAAAATCCAATTATTTAGAGATACCGGGGGGCGTTTAATTCACATTTATAGGACAGGTCTGTATTCCCCACTACAGGAGAGTTCTAGATGACATGCAGGCTTTTACATGGAGGCCATATCTTGGATGGCCTGCATGGTATGATGATGTGCAACAGTTTTTCTTCGCTTGATAGGATAGACTCATGCAAGGTCGGGAGCACATGATGATAGAGAAATACATGCCAGGCAGAGTGCAGAGATAGTTTGGAGAGTCCTGGGACATGTATAATGACTAGTATGTGGTGATATTCATGCATACTACAAGGGAGTCTTCTTGGGGTTGATACATTCTCACCCAAGAGGGCATTGACACATTCAAGTAGCTGGTGGCTAAGCCATGGCCATATGATCAAGGTTAGGCTAATCCAAGGACCACTCAGACATATATGGATTATTTTTAGCCACCTCTTCAATTGATAGTACTAATCACACCAGCTACATGGAACAGGGCCAAAGGTAGAGGAGCGGGTTGAGGTTGATGCCAATGAAGCTAAGGGGGTAGAGATGGGGATGGGGATAGGGACTAGGGAGGAGATGGACCACCCCATTAGCTAGTTCAGGATAGGGACCAACAAGATTATCCCCATCAGGATGCCCCAAGAAAGAACTAGGACCAAGGGCCACAAGATAGGTAGGATCAAGATGGGCATGATGGCAAGCCACCTAGGGATAAAGGACCTCCACCACCACCAAATCAGAGAGATGCTTAGATCCAACAGTTGTAGGCATAGGTTGTAGGATTACAGGGATAGGTGGTTGCCTTGATGGCAAAGCGGGACTAGTTGAGACAAGAGAGAGATCAGGTTATCTAGCAGAGGCAGGCCACAAAGATTAGAGTAGCTTAGGAGATAGGTCGCTATCAACAGCTCGAGAGTATGTCTACCTCCTCCTCCCAAAGTTTAGTGTCATTGTGAGCATAAAGGGAGGTGGTCAGGGAGGTTGATTAATATAGATTCCTCTACCACCAAGCCATGCCCCAAGTGTCTTGGGTCCCTAATTTTTCACAACATATAGGTTACAGAGCCCTTGAGGACCATAGAGAGAGACAACTGAGTGAGGGTGAGGGAAGCCAATAGGGAAATGCTTTTTTTTATCAAATACAAGATTCTTTTCTACCCCATGGGCTCATTTTTTATAGCCCCATGGACATTTACACTCTTGATCTAGATTTGTACCATGACAATGTTATTATTTGATGATATATATGAGATGATATGATTTGATCTGATGTGTGATATGTATTGTTCTATTTTATGCATTATGGATGGATTTTATTTCTATATGTGATTTCATGATTCTATCTTATGCATGTTGCTATGCAATGATTATATATGGTACCTATGTGATGATGATGCTAAGAAATGATGTAATGCAATGGTTTATGGATGCATTTTCTTTTTTTTTAGTATCTTTTCTTATGCACTTTTTATGATGATGTATGCAAAATGCTTAGATTAATAGATCTATATTATGCACTTAATGGACAATGATGAGATGCATGGGATGTAATCTTTTCTTTTCAGTACTTCTCTCATGTATGATATGAGGATGCACTTATGATATTATGATGATGATAAGATGTAATGATGATGTATGATGTATGATGCTTATGATATGATGCACATGTTATGATATGATTCCTATGTTACTATATGATACAAATGGAAGATATGTATTCATATGATGTGATGGATTAATAATATTCATGTATATGATATTTCTATATGATTATGCAATGGATGTTTATGGGATATGTGATGTGAGTTTAATAATGCATATGGGATGATTTATGATATGTTTATGTAATGAATTCAATGTTATGGTTTATAAGATGCCTAAAACAACCAATCTATATTAATTATGTAACGATGGAAATACAATGCAAGTGATATGATTAATGCTTTTTTATATGATATGCTATGCATTATGTAGTATGCTAATGGTTTATGGATGTAGGATGGATGCACTCATGATGATGATTTGTGATTAACTATCATGGTACCATGTTAGCGTGGAAAGAAGATGGAAGAAAAAAAGAAACTCCAACAAGTCTATAACACCAAGAAAGTGCACAAGAACAACAGATTAGAGCAAACAATGCAATATACATCTAAATCTATATGCAAATCTAATGTTAAGCAACAAAGAACAAAGGAAAGTAATAACATAAACAAACTGAAACAATCTCACCAATTTCAAATGTATTTCCATGATTCATCTCGATTTCCCTTCTCCATTTTGCTTGTGTAGTATAATTGCTCTCAGATTTTTCGTAAATTCATGCAAGTATAGCCTAAGATAAAGATTTAGAAAAACATCAAAGATTTAGGATTGAGTGCTCTCAAAAGTCATAAGATTTCGTGAGAGTTTTTGAGAGATGAAGAATGATAGATCAATTTATAGAAAATTGATTATTTGAACAATAGGCCAAGATCAAAAGATCAACGGGCGGTTGAGATTGACTAATTAGACATGCATTCTGATAGCTGTCAGTAGTGACATGAGTGATACAAATTAGAAATAGAATTAAAGATTAAATAAATGATTTAATCTTCCAGTTTGGTATTTGAAAATAGAAGAAATATCTTTGCATGACAAAGATAAAGATTGATTACATCAACTCTTGTTCGAATGCACACACAAAGTTTAATTAATTAAATAAGAATATTTAATTAATCTGCATGTACACGCAAATGAGTTAGAACTAGATGACTGAATGATATGACAAAGAGATTACTCGAGAACACCACTCAAACATTTAAAGCAAGAGTTAACTAAGTGATTTGAATTATATGTCGAGTCGAGTAAAAGTGAATACTTAGATAACTCACATAATTATCTAAAATATAGAAGAATGTGTTAAAATAGAATTAATGAATTAAATAATTCATTTAATTCAAGACTCGATATTTGGAGAATAATTAAATAAATAATATTTATTTAATTAAATGATGAAGGGATTTTAAATGAATAATTAAATAAATAAAGAATTTATTTAATTATAGCTGAAATATGATAAAGAGTAAATTAAATAAGAATTTATTTAATTTAACAAGAAGATACGGTTAATTAGTAATATAATTAAATAAAAAGTGTTTATTTAATTAATCAGATAGACTAAAGAAAATGTGAATTAATTAAATAATTAAGATTATTTAATTAATAGAAGAAATGAAGACCATAGAGAATAATTAAATAATTGACATTATTTAATCATGACCATGAAGAATACGAAATATGAAGAATATGGAAGTCGCAGGCTTAAACCAGATTTCGGTGTCTACATTTGCCCCTCTTTGATGCAATGTCATTTCAGCATTGTGTCAAAGAAAATCGATAAGAAATATGCCCCACTAATGCTCCAGATTAAAATAGGTGAAGGTATGCCCCCTCGGGAAAATTGACAAATTTTTGAAAAGTTCAAAAAAATTTGGAAATGCTCCTGATTAGTATATAGGATGACCAAAAATGTAGTGGAGTTTGTAGAATTGAGTTTTGGAAATGTTAGGAAAGAGTACGGGTTGATCAAAATTGAAGGTCAATGTAGCTAGTAGGAAAGAAATGCCACCTAAGCCCTAGGTATATATTAGATTAGGGGTAAAAACCTATTCATTTTCACCCACCTAGCTTAGAAATTTGAGAATTTTCTCTGCACTCCTAGCGACAATGTCTCCCGTTCTAACCACTCACCATCGCGCATACAGGATCCGAACCTTCCAAAGACTAGCCGACGTGGACCCCCAGTATGTACCTCAAACTTGCCTTTTGTAAATTTTTAATTGCACGTATTTTGATGCATTTAATTCAATTTTTAATTGTGCATCATTTTAATAAATCAACACATTTGTATGTGTGAATGACACATCTATCTGTGGAAAACCGCATTCAGAATTTTATGTTAGTCATTTTGCATAGGTAATCTATGGTTCAACGCATTTGTTAATTTATGAAATGCATTTGACTTTTTACATTGCATTTGCATTTAGAATAGCCGCATGTGTTTATTGTGATACACATTTGAATATTTTGCAACGCAACATTTATTTTTCAACAGAAATAATTTTAGTGAAACGCATGTGATGTAATTAGCCGCATTTGTTTAAAAATGATGCATGTGAAAAATAATGACGCATGTGCAAAAATAATGACACAATTGCATTTTATGTTTTATAGTTAGTTTACACTAGAATAGATGACTGAGGTTGACATGAGGCATGTATAATGCCATTGCAAGTTGTGCTAGATACAATATATACATAGGAGTCGAGACTAACTACGTTTTGATTTAGAGATAGTTTCCAGCTAGCAAAGTGACAGATTCTATGGCACCTGGATTTACTACACGTGACAGACATGCCCCAGATTCGGGTGAATCGAGGACTATTGATAGCGTTGTGTGAGCGATGGCATTCAGAGACATCATCCTTCCACCTACTGACTGGAGAGGCCACGGTTACCCTAGAGGATGTGTATAGGATCCTGAGACTTCCTATTAGAGGCACACGGGTGACATATGATACCCAGAGGGGTGCTGCTGAGATGTGTAGATATTACCCCCATGCTGACATTAGGCAGTTAGGATTTGATGATTATGAGATTAGGTGGTAGGTTTTGGCTCAGAGATATAGACAGTTGGACTATCTATTGGCTACATTGATAGGCGGGATAGTACTTCCTGACCACCGAGGTCATGGCTTTCCCGTGGGGTGGGGGGAGATGCTAGTGGGCATACTTGAGCGTCGAGTGGTATATGCTTGGGGTTCCTGTGTGCTTAGGATGTTATACTTTCACTTGCATGATATTGCCTATCGAGAGGCACAGTCAATGAGTTGTGGTACTACGCTCCTAATGGTATGGGTGTGGGAGCATATCATGGTCTTTCGGCCACCTACGAATGTTGACCTTCAACATGGAGCTCCCTATGCCTTCTATTATGTGGGGGCGAACATGCAGCATCACATTGGAGATACGAGTTACTTTAGAAATGCCATAAACACCATGCAATAGTTTACATGGAGACCATACCTAGGGTGTGAGGAGTGGTCAAATGAGGATGAACATTTTCTATTTTGTTGATAGACACAATATTTAGTTGGGCGGACAATATTGCATGTCCACATTATAGAGTGGCAGTTGCTAGATCGTGTCCTGCGACAATTTGGAGAGGTGCAGGATGTACCTAGAGGACAGGCAGAGTTTTCCATATCATCACGAGAGGTCCTGCTATGGGGTCCCGAGATTCCAGTGGCCACAATAGAGGTAGACATTGATGCATTATAGGCATTTCCATGGGGATGGAGGGATGGTCCAGCAGATCTAGGGAACACAGTAGAGTATGATCAGTGGTGAGCAGCACACAGGCCGATTCCACTGACAGATCCAGAGCAGCCAGCACTGATAGAATAATGAGGGATGGGTCCATGAGGCAGGCAGGGCAGAGGTAGAGGCCGAGGAGGAAAAGGAGGCCATGGTGATGGAGAAGATGATGGCTGAGGTGGAACGCGTGGAGGCAGGCGAGGGAGACATGGTCAGAGAGGATGAGGGCCACCATTGTCACCGATCCGTGAGGAGGGATGAGGAGAGGAGGAAAATTTAGCCATGCCAGACATTGGTAGAGGAGGGGAGGAGGAGATTACAAGAGGTGGAGAGGAGGATATTGCGAGAGGTGGAGAGGAGGTGCAGCTGACAAAGGCAACTATCTCAGACATCCCAGTAGAGAAGGAGGCAGGTGCCGAGGAGGTAGGCAGAGAGGAGGCAGAGATTGATGCTCTGGGTTTGTTGGGTGCCTATCAGGAGGATCATGATGAGGATGATGATCATGAGAGAGAGATTCGGGATCAGATCCTAGAGGAGTTAGATGAGGAGGAGGATGGGAGAGTCAGTGACAGACAGGATGTTACAAGGGTAATGGATCCAGATATAGATACATTACATGCTCAGGTTGCATCCTTAGAGGAGCAGATGAGAGTTTTGATGGCTGAGAGGGATGCATATTAGATGGAGAGGGACAAAGCAGTGATGGATAGGGATCAGGCCATAGCCTAGAGACAGGAGACTAAGCAGGGATTTACAAAGCTCAAGGCATTATGTATGGGACCATTAGCTACGTTTTCCAGAGAGCTAGTCTGAGCTGGGGAGAAGGGGGAGATACTATTTAGATCTGTATGAGGTAGAGATTCCACTAGAGAGATGAGCTCCTAGTTTCTCAGCGGCACACAGTAGTAGGTCCCAGACCAGGACCCATAGTAGGATAGTTAGCATAGAGGGGGTGGAACAGCCATGTAGAGCAGGTCCATATGACAGACCTCCCTCAGCTCAGAGATCATCGAGTTCCCATCATCATTCCCCCACACACTCCTGGCATGATGGCAGTGGCAGTTCAGGATAGGGGTACCGCTTGTCGAGACAATGTATTTTGATCTTATAGCTTGCAGGCTTCCATGTATTATTGATACATTATGACATTGTGATGTGACATAGTTGAGCGATATATATATATGATTTTGGCAGTGATTCTCATGATATGCATTTCTATATATATGATTATGTAGTCTTTACTTATACTTGGAAGTTCATATGATATGCTTATGTGATGGATGAGTATATGTATTTTATGATGTTTATATGTAGTTAATGAGATAATGTTGATGCTATGTGATGTATGCAATTTTATAATTATGAGATGCAATATAAAGTTATATGTATGATGCTAACTACATGTGATATTAGACAAATGTAATGTGATGCATATATTTACAATTGCTTTGTACATGGAATGCTCATGATATGTATTGTTTGATGATGAATGTCTATTATTCCATGATGATCTAGATATGAAATATGTCTATATGTATGTATTTTTCTAACATGTACGTTGATGCAGGATGATGTATAATTTTTTGTGTCACAGGACTCCGTCATAATGAAAGAAAGAAGAACTATTAGTGTAGAAAGAAAGATCGAGAAAGAACAAAAGACAGGAGATAGATGTTAGTATTAGCAATCTTTGATGTTTCATTGTATCACAAAAGGTATTGCACTTTATCATCATTGGTTGGGACTAATACAAATGGAGAAAAACACCATGATATGACATAGATCAAGGTGTGCAAGGTCATCCACTTGCTAATAATAGATAGTTGCATACAAGGATTGTCATTAACTCATACTAAGGGCACAAGTTGCCCCAATCTTTTTATCAAGACAAACCACAGACAACAAACAAAAGAGAAAGATAGGTCATGAGATGTCATTACTCCTCTAAATCCTTCATGGGACATCCTTGAGGAAACTAGTAACATGACTCAAAATCAAATTTAAAAGATAGTCGATAGACAGCAGTCAAAGAAAATAGAATTCTGATACATCGTTGCTTCTCTAAATCCTTTAAATGAAAAGATAAGATAAATAAGTCAAAAAGTAAAAAAGCTAGTAAAATATTTTCCAAAACTTGATCTTGTTTGTTCGATTTGTTTTGATTGATAAGAGGATTGATTGATAGAGCCTGATGTCAGGAGATACACATATTGGATAAGACTGTAAGTCTGGTTTTGATGTTATGACTATCTGTATAAGGCATGACAAAGCCTAGTTTTAGAAAGACATGTATCGTATAAGACATTGAGTCAGATACCGTTGATGTGATAACTTGTGTAAGGCTATGTTTGATTGTTTGACCCTATCAATTATGCAGGAAGGACACATCCTGTATAAGACATAGATCGTTTTGCCACTATCAATATTTAGGAATGACCTATCTTGAATAAGATACAGGTTTATTGTTTTGATAATGTATGTTTCCAAGAAGGGCACATCCTATAGTAGACATTTATTGATCTATTTTGAGTGTTTTGTTTGGCAAGTTTGCTTGATTTGACTTAGAGACATTGTTGACTTGTTCACCAGATTGATCCATGACTTGAGACGGTGTGTTGACAATTGACTGTGTGACAACAAACCCGAAAGGACTGACGTAGTGTGGCCTCAGGGGCTCATTGATTAATGGCCTTGCCTACATTATACACACAGAGACCTCATAGTTCGACATGACCAATGACCTTCCATATATCGGCAGATGGCCTTGCCTACGTCTAGTCGCAGAGGCAATGTAGTTCGACAAATGACAAAGACTGACAAGTGCGACTGACTTTGACTCTGTTTTTGGATTTTCAAAATGTTTTGATTTTTTTGTCTTTTTGAAGTTTTCTGATGTTTTTGTATTTTCTCAGGACATTTTGCAATTTTTTTGGGTTTTTCATGGTATTTACTTCTTCAACACAGCCAATGTAAGAACCAATATGGTGCATGTCAAGTTTTTTCCCCCAGTCGAGTATAAGACCAATTGACTATGGATAGGGTCAAATGGGGGATATGAAATGCACTCGATGTCAATCGTTCCAAGTTATGGGAAAGACTACCACTTATTATGAATGGTATACACAAGCGATGGATAGGAAAAATAAGTGATATGTATAGGGATAGGCAGTATGTATAGGGATAAGGACTATGTATAGGGTAGTGGACTATGTACAGGGATAGATAGTGTGTACACGGATAAGGACTAGATTAGAATAATAGTAGACAAAGGAGCAGGGTCGAGTACACATGGTGCCTATTTGCCAAGTTTTCACCATGGTACCTATCCAAAGCACCACCGAAGTGGTTTTCACTATTGGACGAATGATTTGTCTTTACTATTTTCTAGATTATCTAATTTTTTTGGTGTTACCAAGACACCTGTTTGCCATGTTTTCACCTTGATAATGATTTTTGTGATTTTCTATTTTTTTGTATTTTTGCTAATTAAGACAAAGGCTCACTGAAGCTATGTATAGAACTTCTTTAGATGCAGACTATTGATTGGTGAGGACAACGGATCCCCTTCAGGAGTAGAGAGTTGGTACGCTCCTAATCCAAAAGCCTCTATAACAATATAAGGTCCTAACCAGTTAGGTTCAAACTTTCCTAGTTTGTCTCTTTATAGTTGATTCTTTGGGTTCTCCATTAAAACTGGATCACCAATGTCAAAGTTTCTATTCAATACCTTCCTATTATAGCTACGACGAAGGGGATTCTGATATGCTTGAAGATGGCCTAGTGCCTTCTATCTTCACTCATCCAAGAATTCTAGCTCATGGAGTCTCGATACTCGGTACTCTTCATCATCAATGTGGCCTTTTAGGGATACCCTTAGGGAAGGAATCTCAACCTCAATAGGAAAAATAGCTTCAAAACCAAATACAAGTGAATATGGGGTAGCACCAGTGGGAGTGCAGATACTTGTGTGATAATCCCATAAGGCAGGGTTAAGCTGTCAATGTCAGTCATGACCAACATCATTGATAGTCTTCTTGAGGATTCTAATGATGGTCTTGTTAGATGCCTCTACTTGGTTGTTACCTTGTGGGTAGTATGAAGTGGAAAAGTGATGTTGAATATGAAATTCATCACATAGGTGGCAGACTTCTTGGTTCTTAAATGGGCAGCCATTATCGGTGATTATGGACTGAGGGACACCATATCGACAGATGATATAGTTCAGGATAAATCTAGAAATCTATTTACCAGTAATGTATGTCATAGGAATGGCTTCAATCCACTTTGTAAAGTACTCAGTGGTAGTGATAATGAACTTGCGTCCATTAGATGATGTGGGGTGGATCTTACCTATGAGGTTGAGTCCCCATTGGGAAAAGGACCATGGTGACGTGATAGGACGGAGCTCTTGTGCTGGGGAATGTATCAAATCTCCATGAACTTGGCATTGGCGGCATTTCATTACAAAGACATATGAGTCTTTTTCCATAGTAGGCCAGTAATAACCCAGTCTCATAATATTTTTGGCTAAGGTAGGACCACTTGAATGGGAACCACATATACCCTCATGCACCCCACGCAAGGTTGCTTGTGCTTTAGTAGAATCAAGACATCTCAGTAGGGTATTATCTAAGGTATGTCTATATAGGGTGTCTCTGACGATGGTGCATTTAGCTGACTTGCGGAGGAATGTCCTATGTCAGTTATTTGATAGGCCAGTGCGTATGACTTCGGCATGAAGGTAATCATAGATTTCTTTGTACCATGGGGAATCAGGACCAACAATGTCACACACCATTTTAGAATTTGGGATATCATAGGCTGGGACCAAAAGTTGTTCTACCAAGAACTCAAACTTAGGGACATTGTTAGGAATGTCAAGAAGTGATGCAATTGTAGCCATAGCGTCTGCTTCCTTGTTTAAAATATGAGGTATTTGATGAAATTCGACTTTGTCAAAGTACTCTTTGAATCTATCATCCATGCGCTTGTATGGAGCAAGCTTCTCATCCTTAGTCTCATAATCATTATTTACTTGTCTAATTACTAGTTGGGAATTTCCATATACCTGTAGGTTCTTAATTTTCCATGTGTCTACCATGCGTAACCCTGTCACTAGAGCTTCATATTCTACCATGTTAGTGCATGGAAATGCAATCCTGAATGACTGAGGGATGGAATCACCCTGTGGTGTGATAAACAATATCCCAACCCATGAACCATGATTTGTATGTTAGCCATCAAAGTACAGTTTCCATGTTATGTTTGTGTCAATTGTGAATATGAACTCATTGGAAAAGTCTGCAACTAATGGATTATTTGCCTATATGGGTGCATTAGCTAACTGATCAACAATGACTTGTCCTTTAATAGCCTTTCTTTCTACATACTAGATATCATACTCACTAAGTATCATAACCCATTTGGCTAGTCGCCCTATTAATGCTGCCTTGCTGAGAAGATATTTCAAAGGGTCTATTTTAGTAATTAGCATTGTTTGATGGCTTAGCATGTAGTGCCTCAATTTTTGAGTAGCAAATGCTACTGCAAGACATGCACGTTTGATGGTACTATAGTTGAGCTCATAACCTACCAAAGTTTGACTGATATAATAGGCTGCCCTTTCATAACCTTCATCGTCATTATATGCAAGAAATGCTCTGAGTGATGAATGGGTTGTCATAATATAAAGAATCAATGGTCTTCCTTCAATAGGTGGCATTAAGATAGGTGGTGTGAGTAAATATTCTTTAATCAGTTGAAAAGCTTCTCCACACGTAGTTGTCCATACAAAGGGTACTCCTTTCTTAAGTAGATGTTGAAAAGGATGTGTCTTATCTGCTAATTGCACTATAAATCTTCTGATAGATTGTAACCTTCCCTATAATGTCCTTAGTTGACTAAGATTAGTGGGTGGAGGCATGTCCATGATTGCTTTTACCTTAGTCAGATCCACTTCAATGCCTATAGCCTAGCAACTTTCCTGACTTGACTCCAAACACACATTTCTTTGGATTGAGTCTCACTTTATACTTTTCTAGCCTTTGAAATATCTTGTCTAAAACCTATAGATGTTCTACCCTCATCTTGGATTTTACAATAAGTTCATCGACATAATCCTCCATATAAGTGTGTACCAGATCATGAAAGATAGTAGTCATGGCACGCTGATAGGTTGCTCTTGCATTCTTGAGTCTGAAGGGCATAACATTCTTGCAATATGTTCCCCAAGGACAAGTGAAAGCCATCTTAGGTTGATCTTCAGTTGCAATTCTAATTTGGTTATATCCTAAGAATCCATCCATAAGGGACAACATGTCATATCCTGTTGTCATGTCAACTATCATGTCTATGTTAGGCAAAGGGAAGTCATCCTTAGGAAAAGCTTTGTTGATATCTCTAAAATCAGTGTAGATGCAGATGTCCCCAGTTGGTTTAGTGATAGGTACAAGATTGGAAATCCAATCTGCATAGTCGATAGATCCGATGAAACTGACATCTAAGAGTTTCAGGAGTTCTGCCTTGACTAGCAAAGCAATCTGTGGATGCATTTTTCTCAACTTTTGTTTCACTAGTTTGGCACTTGGTTGTAAGGGCAAGTGATGTAGAACAAGTTCAGGATCCAACCCCGGCATGTCCACATATGACCAAGAAAAATTTATCTGTCTCTATGCAAAGAAGTCATGGAACTCTGGTTTCTATTTTGTTGTTAATGCCACTACAAAATAAACCAATCGAGGATTCTCTTTTGTGCCTATGTTGACTTCTACTAATTCTTCAATGAGCATGGGTGACTTTTCCTGTGCAATGGGGAGAATGTTCAAACCTACATCCTTAGGTGCCTCAGAGAGGTTTTCACCTCTGGATGCATCCTTTCTTTTTGCTTTTTCATTGTCTAAAGGTGCCTTTCGGTTTTCACCTAGAGACTCGTCCTTTTTATCTTGTTTATTCTTTTTCTCATTTTTGAGATTGGAGGGTTGAACAGATTCCCCAAAATATGCTTTGTTGTCCAAGTCAATGGTAAAACTAGCCTTATGATCCTAATTAGGTATGCCTTCTCATAATCCTAGGAACTTAGCAATTGCTTCGTCGTTCTCAAAAGTGTCTAAGATAGGTGTGTCTTGCTGATCCCAATCAATGAGTTGGGGATAGACTAAGGGTATGTCATCGTCGGAGTTATCAAATTCTAATGGGGTCAAGGTAAAGATTGAATTATTCATGTGATTACAAAAATCTTGTACCAAGTCCTTTTTTCTTTTAGGTTTGAGTCTAGGTGGATGGATAGGTGGGCCTAATGCCAAGGTTTGACTATCAGAAATGGGTGGCTCAGATTGCCAAGAGGTAGGATCAAGTGATTCCCAATAGTAGTGTTTAAACCATTCCTCTTTTGTCATTTTCTTTGGTGGACAGGAATTCAAGGGATTGGGTGAGGAACTTAGCATCAAGTCAAGTTCTCCAAATAACTTGTCAAGGTCCATGGAAGAAGTAGAAGATAGGGAATCCCACTCATAATCGTTAGAGTCGGGGGAGTCACAATGATATTGGTCCATTGGTTTGTGAGATGTCTTAATATTTGCTGAAGCATTTACTTCCTCAAGTAAGGGTAATGGAGTACTAGGAATGCCAATCTGAATCAGTTGAAACCCTAGCCCTACCCCTTTTGGCCACTGAGAAACAAATATTGGCTCAATTCTCCCATCTTGGTTTAAGCCTAAACCACTTTGTCCATCATATCCTTTACTTTGCATAATTTTGAAACCCTTTCCATATAGAGTTGTAGGAATATGAGCAAGTAAGAGGGGTTCCTCATCATCTTCCCCATACAACCAAGAAGTGACATCTTCTGCATTTACTACCTCTTTCCTTAATTCGCCCCATTTAGTGAAAGTTGTTGTGGGGGGAACATGTATAGTGATGATAGACTGTCCACTACCTATTGTAGGTAAACCATATGTCTTAGGAGGGATCAAATGGCTAACACAATATGAAGTCTTTAGGTAGTACTCTCCACAACCCTAGGAGTGGTAGGAATTGAGGGTGAAACAGATGTTCGAGTGAGTGTGGATGGATCAACATAGGAAGATGGATTGGACGATGAAGCCTCTTGGTTCACTGGTACTTAACGTTGGGGGATCTCTTTTAGATTGGTGCAATATTGAAATGGATCAAGATCACCATCTATAGTTATTTCTATGCCATTGTAAGGGAATTTAAGACACTGATGGTATGTGGAAGGGACCACCTTCATGGCATGAATCCATGGTCTACTGAGTAGAAGGTTATAAGGGAGGGTGAGATCCAAGACCTGGAACTTTGTCTCCATCATCGCAGGACCAATTCTGATAGGAAGTGTTACCACCCCCTTTGATTTTCATTCCTCATCATCATAAGCTTTTATGACAATACTTTTGGTCATGTCTACGCATGCTTCTGAGATACTTAATTCCTTAATTAATTTTAAAGTGCATAGATTTAACCCTTCTCCTTCGTCTACCAAATATCATCTAACTTTGGTGTCATCAACAAGGACTTCTAGATGTAAAGGGTCATTGTGGTTCACCTTTTTAGTTGCATAGTCTTGTTTAGAAAATGTGGCATGGTGATTATTGGTCAAGTAGCCCACCATTTCCTGGAAATGATTGACATCAAGGTCATTAGGGACCGTGGTGTTCTATAAAGCCTTGTCGAGGATAGATCGATGCTCAGGGGAAATATGCAACAATTCCAAGATTGAAATTTGGGCTGGGGTCTTCCCCAACTGGTCAAGTAGGTTATATTGTAACTTGGAAGGTTGGGGTGCTTGCTATGATGGAGGGCCTTAGATAGTGAACTTAGTACGATGAGTATTGATTGCACACTCAGGATTAGTATTGATAGTAATGGTATTGATATTCTCATCAGCGGTGCGAAGGAAATGAATGATTTTTCCACTATCATAATCATGTTTGATACTCGCATAGTTGGCAGACATATTGGTCTTAGTACTCGAACTGGGGATAGTTCCTTTCCCATGGTCATGTAGTGGGTCTGAAAGGCTTGATGATCAGTGTTTGATGACTTTTTTTTTTGTCCACTAACTTCAATAATTCTCCTTTCAACAAGATCCTATATGATATTCTTCAGTTGTCGACAGTTTTGTAGGTTATGTCCCTTAGTCCTATGATAATCACAAAAGGCATTGTCATCCCACCAAGCTGGTTTAAATTGTCCTGGATCGTATTGCCTTGGTTCCTGTAGCTGTATGATGTTATGTTGTAACAGTTGTTTGAACATCGACTCAATGGGTTCCCCTAAGGGAGTAAACTCACATTTTTGAAATCTCCTTTGTTGTGGATGTTGAGTATTTTGGACCACGTTAGGAAGTTGATTGAAAACATTAATTGTGTTGGCAAAAGTATAAGGTTCTTGTAATGTAAGAAGGGGTCCTGCTTGTAGCGTTTTAGCATCAACCATCCCATCATTCGTGACATTTTTGTTGTGAGACCAAAATCTTTTTCTGTCAGTGGGGGTGTTTTGTACAATTGGGTTTCGATTGGATGTTGATATCTTGATTTTTCCCTTTTCAATGAGATCCTTCTCTATTATAACCCCTTTTTCCACTAGTTCTGAAAAAGATGTACAACAATGTACCCTTAAGTTACTCCTGAGTTTTGCATGAAGGTTTTCTTGAAACATTATAACTTTTTGTTTTTTGGGTATCTCGATAGGACACCTACTAGCTATGGTTCTCCATCTCTGGAAGAAAGCAATGACTATTTCCCCTTCGTCTTGCATTGTGTGGCACAAGGTTGCTATATTTATTTCATGGTCTATGTTGAAGGAGAATTGCTCCACAAATTTCTCAACCAGTTCACCCAAAGATCTAATGCCAAAATCTAGACCCGAAAACCACTCTAGTGAAATTCCTACAAGACTTCTTGGAAATAGTCTCATAAGATACGTGGGGTCATAAGTGACATCTATGCATATGGTAGAAAATTCTCTTATATGTTCTATTGGATTTCGTTTGCCATTGTACTAATGGAGATTCAGTGTAACATATCCATGAGGGAAAGGGGTCATGTACAATGATCTATCAAAGGGGAATGGGCATATGTCCTTTGTTGAAAATGTTTTCTTAGTTGAGACCGACATGTTATCCATTTGCATTTGTAATGCATGCATTTGTGTTTGTAGGACATCAACTTGGGTCAAAGATGTACTGGGGGGATTATGTGGATCCATGTATGTGTTGTAAAATCCAGAGTCTCGTGATGGGTTTCAATTGAACATTGGCATTTGAGGTGGATTCAGATTCAGAATGTTGGTAAATGTGTTTTGGTTTGGAATCTGCATAAATTGGTGTTGACTTGGGTTGTGTGTAAATGGATTCTGAGTACCACTCTATGAAAAAGGATTCTAATTCGGAATCGATGTAAATTGGTTTTGACGTGGAATCTATGTGGATGGATTTTGACTACCAATCTATGAAAAAAGGATTCTAATTCAGAATCAATGTAAATTGGTTTTGACATGGAATCTATGTGGAAAGATTCTGATTCAGAATCGATGTAAATTCATTTTGACTTGGAATCTGTGTGGATGGATTCTGACTACCAATCTGTGAAAAAGGATTCTAACTCAGAATTGAGGTGAGTGGATTCTGACTGCCAGTCTGGGAGAATAGATTTTGATTGCCATATTGGAAGGAGGGAATGCCTCTTGTTTGTGTAATCCTTGGTATAGTACCAGTGACTTGAACACTAGGTATGACCATCGACTGTGGTAGGGTACCCGTGATACTAGCAGTAGGTATGGTTGTTGATTGTGCACTTGTGATACTGGCATAAGGTGTAAAGGCTGACATTTTAGGTCTTTTACTCCCAACAAGAGGACTAGAGGGAGTGGATGATGATGCCCCTATAGTGAAATTAAATCCCGATGTCATGCCAAACATACCAAATGGGGAAGTATGGACTATTGTACTCTGTGTAAATGTGCCAGATGGCATAGTTGTGTTGACCTAAGGTATAGTAGTACTAGTAGTCATTGTGTTTGTTCCTTGTGTCGATTGAGTTTGCAAGGTGCTAATATCAAATCTTGTGGGTAAGGTAGCGCCTTCAACTAGCAATTTGGCTAAGTATCATTGTCGATCATTTGCTAGGTACTCATCTACAAAAGAGGAAAATTCAGGATCTTATGCGGCAGCCTCTATGTCCTCTACTGCAATATGTCCTTGAGTGTTTCTAGTGGTGAATTTGTCTAATAGAGTCTTATGAGGTCTTGAAGAAAATGGATTGATAAATTCATTTGGGTTTGACATGTTTTCTCTCTCTCTTCTCTTAGACCTAGTTTCATCCATGTAAGACAAGCTCGATATGCAGGAATGCAAGACTATATCTATGAATAGTATGACTCTAGTCTATGTTTTTGGGATTTTCATATGCAAAATAAGGAATGTTATAGGATGATGCTAGTTTAAACTCTAAAGATGCAAATCCTAATCAAGGTTCTAAAATAATCAATTCTATAAACCCAAGACAAAGGGACCAACTACCTAAAGTCTAATCAAGGTGTCAATTTAGTTTAAGTCAAGGAACCAATGTAGGACAAGGATCAAAGACAAGTTGAGTTTCCTAACTAGACTGATGAGCTAGGAGGACTCTCTATAGGACAAAGGATAAACTGATAAAACTAGGTTCAATGACGGATTTCGTTGACACTATGACTTTTCTAGAGTGTAGATGATGGACTAATCCTAAAGTTTGTAAAAGTGACCTTTCTAGAAGTTCAATGCAAGGTAATATGTATTCTAAGATGAAACTAAACTCTGAATTAAGACAACTATGGTAATGAACAAATGAACCTAAAAGATGCAAAATTGAGCAAATCGTTTTAGGTTTCTATTCAAGGACTATTTGTGTAAAGACAACTGAAACTGGTATAACCGTGTTGACTGAACAGTGACTGTGAATTCTGGTTTTTTGATAATCAGATAGATGTGTCTCAAGATCTCACATATGTGGTTCACTTTAACAGTTGCAGTTTTTCAGTGATCAATTGCATTCCTTTGATAAAGTTCAATGTGTGACTCTGACAGATGCGGTTAACCCTCTAACAAATGTGATTCTAACTAACAAATGCGACTCAGAATTTAACATATGCAACTTGTAATAACCGATGTGACTCAAAGTTTAACAGATGTGACTCATAATAACAGATGCGACTCAAAGTTTAACAGATGTGACTCATAATAACAGATGCGACTCTAAAAATCAATTGTGACTTTTTGGTGAATGGTTGCGACTCTCTATGTATTTTCAGTGGTGAGATTTAATCGGGTTCACCAAATGTAATGACAAGAAAGTGCACAAGAACAATAGATTAGTGCAAACAATGCAATATACATCTAAATCTATATGCAAATCTAATATTAAGCAACAAAGAACAAAGGAAAGTAATAACATGAACAAACTAAAACAATCTCACCAATTTCAAATGTATTTCCATGATTCATCTCAATTAGCCTTCTCCATTTTGCTTGTGTAGTATAATTGCCCTCAGATTTTTCATAAATTTGTGCAAGTATAGCCTAAGATAAAGATTAAGCAAAACATCAAAGATTCAAGATTGAGTGCTCTCAAAAGTCATAAGATTTTGTGAGAGTTTTTGAGAGATGAAGAATGACAGATCAATTTATAGAAAATTGATTATTCAAATGATAGGCCAAGATCGAAAGATAAACGGACGGTTGAGATTGACTTATTATACATGCATTCTGATAACTGTCATTAGTGACATGAGTGATACAAATTAGAAATAGAATTAAAGATTAAATAAATGATTTAATCTTCCAGTTCGGTATTCGAAAATAGAAGAAATATATTTGCATGACAAAGATAAAGATTGATTACATCAACTCTTGTTCGAATGCACACACAAAGTTTAATTAATTAAATAAGAATATTTAATTAATCCACATGTACACAAAAATGAGTTAGAACTAGATAACTGAATGATATGACAAAGAGATTACTTGAGAACGCCACTTAGACATTTAAAGCAAGAGTTAACTAAGTGATTTGAATTAGATGTTGATTCGAGTAAAAGCGAATACTTAGATAACTCACATAATTATCTAAAATATAGAAGAATGTGTTAAAATAGAATTAATGAATTAAAGAATTCATTTAATTCAAGACTCGATATTCAGAGAATAATTAAATAAATAATATTTATTTAATTAAATGATGAAGGGATTTTAAATGAATAATTAAATAAATAAAGAATTTATTTAATTATAGTTGAAATATGATAAAGAGTAAATTAAATAAGAATTTATTTAATTTAACAAGAAGATACGGTTAATTAGTAATATAATTAAATAAAAAGCATTTATTTAATTAATCAGATAGACTAAAGAAAATGTGAATTAATTAAATAATTAAGATTATTTAATTAATAGAAGAAATGAAGACCATAGAGAATAATTAAATAATTGACATTATTTAATCATGACCATGAAGAATACGAAATATGAAGAATATGGAAGTCATAGGCTTAAACCAGATTTCGGTGTCTACAAAGTCAATAGATGATGATGATGATGATGATGATTTTCTTACCGAGGAGTCAAGATTTTAAAAGGGCCAATTACCTTATGTTTGATAACATACATAGATGTGATGCATCAAGGTATAAAGAACTAGGATGGTGTTGCATCTAGTGTGATGGAATTTGACTCAACAATTAGATAGGATTACTCCTGTTCACACCTAGCATACAAAACCTCATTCAAAATGTAGTTCAAATATTCCAGACATCTCAAAACAAAACATAAAAAGGAAATCCTTCCTATGTCGTCAACAAGATACCTAAAACATCCTCCCTACACCCAAACAAAGCATGCATGACCAAGGTTATATTACAAAGATATCCAACAAGTACAACAAATAAAAAGATAATGATTGTTTCCCCATTCCTATCTCTCTAAATCCCTTCATTTAGGACATTACCGAGAGGTCATTGAAAAAAGCAAAAAAGGATAAGTTAAAAGACAAAGATAAAGTAAACAAAGAATCTAATGTTCTTCAATACCGCTAGCCAAGACTAAACTAAGGTGATGCCTAATGTTGATGTCCATTGTAGGAAGGATGCATCCTATGACATGACAATATCAAATGATTGATTTGGGATTGATTGGATGATAGGCTATTGATATAAAAAGCTGACCAACTTGTTCACTTACTAACCTAGACTTGGGACCCTGACGATTGAGTTTTCACTTTTAACTTGCTAGACTTATTTCCAATTGTTTCACCAAAGGTTAAGGATGGAAATTTATTTATTATGAGTGATGTTTATTGAAAGTGAAATTGAGATGGGGATGGATGGATTTTTTCAAATATTTGGATGTTTTTTATGTTTTCAAAATGTTTTGAGGCTATTTTTGGGTATTTTGAAGATTTTACAAATGTTTTGATTTTCAATTTTCTATATGTTTTGGGGTTATCTAAGATTTTAAAGAAGAGACTAACCTAAAGACCTATCCTAACTATATTAGCCTTGCCTACATTATACACACAAAGACCATGTAGTTCAACTGACAAAAACTTGATTATTGATGAGATATGAACAGATGGATTGCCAGCTTATTATGACAAACTCCTAAAGGACTGGCCTAAGTTTCTCAGGGGAAGATCAAAGATCAACCTTGCCTACATTCAAAGCTTAGAGATGATGTAGTTCGACCAAATGACTTTTTTTTTACTTTTTTTTATTTTTTTACCTATTTTTGGATTTTGAATGTTTTGAATGTTTTTTGGATTTACTAATTTTATGAATGTTTTTGGATTTTTGGATTTTTGGATGTTTTTAGATTTTGGATTTTCTGAAGTTTTTGGATTTTCTAATTTTATGGTACTTAATAATATACATGAATCCGACCTGATGAGAACATTCCTATAGCATGATGCAATAGACTACTCCAATAAAGGTAGGACAAACTAACCTTAAGAATGGGCCAAGTAGTACTAGGAGGGATCATGACACAAACATAGGACCAAGATATGATGTGGACATGGATGGGTGATGGAAGTGTGATTGATGGACATGATGAAAGCCGTGAAGATCCTGGAGGATAGAAATTGCTTATTTACACAAGGAACCTATTTTCCATATTTTCACCAAGGTATTTTCCCAACACACCATTGAAGTGGTTTTCACTAGAGGACGACTTTTCTCTTTACTATTTTTTAATCCTTTTTCTTTTTTTTTTTTTTAAATTTTTTGTTGTTGTCATCAAGACACATGTTTTCCAAGTTTTCATCAGGGTGACCATTTTTCAGGACATTTTCTAATTTTTTTTATATTTTTGGTTATATACCTTGAAAGATTTAGACATAAAACTTTTTGAGATAGGAGTTGTTCATGGGCTCCTGTAGAGGTTCCCCTTTGGGTGTTGATAGTTGATATGCCCTTGAATTATAACTTACTGTGATGGTGAATGGTCCCAACCAATTGGGTTCAAACTTTCCTTTGTTGTATGGATTTGGGATGTTCTTTTTATTTTCCCTTAGCACAAGTTTTCTAACCTAGAAGATCTGAATCATGATCTTCTTGTTATAGTTTCCCTTGAGTTAGTTTTGATACACCTATAAGTGGTTCAAATCCTCCATTCACCATTCATCTAGTAATTCCAACTCCTTCAGTTTTGACACCTAATATTCCTCATCAATGATGAGATTCTATAGTGATATTCTCAATGACGAGAGCTTGATCTTGATGGGTAATATGGCTTATGATCCATAGACCAAGGAGAAGGAGATGTCACCTTTTGGTGTGTGGATGCTAGTTCAATAGGCCTAGAGGGTGAGATTTAGTTGGAGATGCCAATCATGACTAGCTTCATTGATTTTCTTTTTTAGAATTTTTAGAATGGTTTTGTTTGTAGCCTCAGCCTGGTCATTCCCTTGGGGATAATACGGGGTGGAAAAGAAATGTTGGATCTTGAATTTGTAGCATAATTCATAGACATCATGATTCTTGAATGGTGTCCCATTATCTAAGATAATGGCTTGTGGGACTATGTAGTGACATATTATGTAGTTTAGGATGAACTTAGATATCTGCTTTCTAGTAATGTAGGCCATTGGTATGGCTTCCACCCACTGAAGTACTCAATGGTGGTAATGATAAACTTGTTGCCATTGGATGAGGTAGGGGTTATTTTTCCAATGAAATCAATCCCCCATGGTGTGATGATGGGATGAAGTTCTTGAGCTAAAGCATAGATGAGGTCCCCATGTTGTTGACACTGCTAGCATTTCCTAACATATTCATGTGCTTCTCTTTCCATGGTAGACCAATAATACTCCATCCTCAACAATTTCTTGGGCAAGGTCATACCACTTGAATGTGAACCACATATGTTGTTATGTACCTTGGTCAAGGCAGTAAATACCTCCTCAATGTTCAAACATTGTAACAAGGTTCCCTCTATGCTCCTATGGAAAAGGGTGTCTCCTAGGATAACAAAGCAAGAGGAATTTTTGACAAAGGTTCTTTTTAGACTCGAGGGTAAGTCAGTAGGTAGGACTCCTATTCTTAGATACATGTATATATCATGGTACCAAGGATCACCAAGACAAATGATTTTATACACAAATTTAGACTCTAGTACCTCAAATGAAGGCATGAGAAGCTTCTCTACCAAGAATTCATGTTTTGGGACATTGTGAGGGATGTCCAATAAGGATCCAATTGTTGCCATGGTGTCTGCAGCTCTATTGTTCACTCTAGGTATCTGCTTGAATGTGATTTCAATGAAGGACTCCTTGAGACTCTCCACAAATTTCTTGTATGGAGTTAGCTTTTTATCCTTAGTCTAGTACTCATCATTCACTTGATTGATTATCAGCTATGAATCCCCATATACCTTCAGAGCCATGATATGCCACTACACTATTATTCTAAGTCCTATGGTTAGAGCCTCATATTTTATGATATAGTTTGTGCAAGGAAATGCCAACTTATAGGATCTTGGTATGCAGTCTCCCTATGGAGTTATGGAAAAGACCCTGGCTCTCGATCTATGTTGTGTGTAGGAACCATCAAAGTACAACTTCTAGTGGTTTGCTATGTTCAATTTGAACATTGATTCATTTAGAAAATTTGAAATTAGAAGATTCTCTAAATGCATAGGTGCTTCTACTAGTTGGTTTGTGATTATTTGTCCCTTGATGGACTTTTTCTCTACATACTTGATGTCATATTCTGATAAGATCAAGCCCCACTTGGCCATTCTTCTTGTGAGCATTTCTTTATAGAGTAGGTACTTAAGTGGGTTGATCTTTGCTATGAGTTTGATTTTGTGTGCTAACATGTAGTGTCTGAACTTTTGTGAGGAAAACACCACTAATATACATGATTTTTTGATGAATAAATAATTTAACTCATGTCATACCATGATTTGAATGATGTAGTAGATGACCCTCTTTTATTTTTTTTCATCATGTTGAGTTGGGAGAGCACCGAGGGCTATTGTTGTTGCTAATATATAGAGGATTACCAGTTTTCCTTGGATTGGTCACATAAGCACTGGAGGTGTGAGAAAATACTCTTTGATCTTGTTGAAGGCTTGATCACACTTCTTGTCCCATTTGTACACTACCCCCTTGTGGAGTAGGTGAGAATACAAGATTGACTTGTCTACTAACTTAGCTATGAACCGACGGATTGACTGGAGCCTACCTTGTAGGCCTCTTATTTCTTTAATGTACTAGGTGCCTCCATTTTGAGGATTTCCTTTACTTTAGCATGATCTATTTCAATCCCCCTCATGGACACAATGTATCCCAATAACTTCCCTAATTGTATGCTAAAGACACACTTTTTTGGATTAAGGTGAATCTTATATTCTTCAAGTTTGTCGAGGATGGCACTTAATGCTACTATGTGGTCCTGCCTTTTTCTATATTTTTCCAACATGTCATCAACATAATCTTACATAGTCTTATGGATCATGTCATGAAAGATTAAAGTCACAGCCCTCTGATATGTTGCTCTAGCATTATTTAGGCCAAACGACATCATGTTCTAGCAATATGTCCCCCATGGATAGGTAAATGTTTTTTTTTGTTGATCTTCTTTGGCTATCATAATTTGGTTATACCTAGAGAATTCTTCCATCAATTAAATCATCTCATGTCCCATGATCATCTCTATAATCATATCAATGTTGGGAAGCAAGAAGTCATTTTTGGGACATGCTTTGTTCAGGTCTCTAAAATTTGTGCAGGTACAAATGCCCCCAGTGGGCTTTGAAACAAGTACCAAGTTTGATACCCACTTTGGATAGTCAATTGGTTGTATGAACCCTACATCAAGTAGCTTCTTCAACTCCATTTTAACCAACAAGGCTATTTGAGGATGCATTTTTCTGAGTTTTTGTCTAATGGGCTTTGCCTCGGGGTAAACTGCTAGATGCTGGACCACAATCTCTAGATCAAGCTCAAGCATGTCAGCATAAGTCCAAGAAAAGTTGACCTTTATCTCCCTTAAGAAGGAAGCTAGGATCTCTTGTTCTTCTATCATTAATGATTTAGCATAAAATATGATATGCAGAGTTTCCTCTATTCCCAAGTTGACTAGGTTGCACTTTTCGGCTAGAACTAATGACTTTTCCTAATGTATAACACTGAGAGGAAGATTGAATCCTTCATCCTTAGGTTCCTCAAAGAGGTTTCCACCATTGGATACATCCTTTCTTTGTACTATTTTTGGGTTAGAGAGTACCATGGTGTGGTTTTCACTCAAAGCCCTTGAGATTATTCTCAAATTTTCACTTTTGCAACTAAAGGATTTAATCATCTCACCGTAGTATGCTTGTGTGTCTAGAATGATATCAAACCTAGTCTTGTGATCCCCATGTGGCACTATGTCCTATAGTCCCATGAATTCTAAGAGCACCTCATCATTTTTGAAATTTTCTAGAATTAATAGTCCTCATTCATTGGTCATAATCAATGAGCTAGGGATAAACTAGGCTAATTTCATGGGTCTGATGGTCGTTGGTTTCAAGGGACAAGGTACTAATCATGAGTAGGGAGGTTTCTTTGAAAATCATAGGAAAATTGGTTATGGGATCCTCGTCATTACTACATATGTCTGTTATGTCAAAGGTGAAATTTTCTATAACCTTCCCTATGGATATGGGTAAGTGAAGCATGGCTATTGATTGCTGAGAAGTTTTTACTTTCTTAACCAAGGGACTTTGACCATGTATTGTTATACTTGAAGGGGTACATCTAAGGACAATATTTCTCATTCACATCTCAAGAATGATGGGTACTAGGAGCCCATTTTCATTTTTCCCAAGCCTTTTTTTCTATCATAGCCCATGGTGAGCATCATCTATAAGCCTTTACTATTTTCATCCATAGGTAGGTCAACTACTAGCCTATTTTCTTGGTACATGAGGTTGGATGGGTCCTCCTCTATTATTTACCTACCTAGGTCTCCCCAAATTTTGAAGCTAGAGGAGCCTGCTATGAGGGTTTGAGATGATTAAGCATCATTTGACTATGGTCATCCTCATGACCTAGGGGATTGTGGTAACTCTCCCACCACAAAAGCATTTTTAGGAATTGTATAATTCCCAAACCCATTGTCCTTGATAATGACCTTGATATTAGAGATGGCAGTGATGGCAGGTGTCTCCATCACATAAGTGGAGGTGAGAGTGGTTGGGTCAATGTATGGAGTTGAGGGACCCTCATCATTCTTAGGCACTTGGGGAATTTTTTAATATTTGGCCTCCAAATTTTTGTAATTGTAAAAGGGATCAGGATCCCCATGGATAGTGACTTCTTGGCCTTGGTACAAAAATATTTACACACTAGTGAAAGGTGGAGGCTAAAAATTGCATCCCATGAATCTAGGGATGCCCCAAGAGGATGTTATAAGGAAATTCCAAGTTGAGAACTTGACATGTTTCCCTGATGGCCAGCCCTACTTGAATAGGGAGTTGGATTATGCATTGAGACACTCTTTCTTGATCATCATAGGCTCTAATGGTAATTCCTTTTCCTTTTTCAATGATGTCTTCTGAGAAGCCCAAGCTTTTTATTAATTTAAGGGTGAATATGTTCAACCCTACACCTCCATCTACTAGGACCCTTTTGATCTTTTTTTTATGAATGAAAGCCTCAAGATGAAGCACACGATTGTGAGATGGTTGTGTTGGAAGATTTTTTTTTGAAAATGTCAAAAGGTAAGGTGTAGTGAGGTGCATGACCATAGCTTGGAACTGATCTACATCAAGATTAGTGAGGATAGAAGATAAGGCCAAGGCTTCTTCAAGGATCTTCTTGTGGGCTGCTAAGATCTTTAGTAACTCAATGATGGAGATCTGAATTGGGGTTCTTTTGAACTAATCAAGTACATTATAGCCATTGGGAATGGTTCTTGGATTGGAAGTGGGTACTTTAGGACGTTGAGTTGACCCTATGATGGTGACCTTTCCACCTCTTATGGTGACTCCACAATTGGCTTGGGCTCCTTTGATGGTGAAAAAAATGCAATACTCATCTAGGGATGTGGTGACATGGTCGTATACATGATTCACACTTTTGAATTCACCCTTTCCCTTATCATTGTTATTGTTCCCTTTATTATTATGATTGGGCATTAGATTCATGTTGATCTTGAGATTTTAATTTCCCACTGGTTGTTCCACATTTATGATTTTTTTGTCAATGAGGTCTTTAATAAAGTTTTTCAACCTCATACAATTGGCAGTTGTGTGTCCCTTGATTTTGTGGAAATCATAAAGGTGATTTTCATTGTACCACAATGGTTTCACCAAGGGTTCTTGGTAGTTGTCATAAGTGGGTATTGTGATGAGTTTTTCCTCCACTAGTCTCTTCATGATGGATTCAGTTGATTCCCCAAGGGCTATGTATTTCTACTTGAGGGAGTTTTTGTTTCACTAGGGTGCCCCCCTTTAATTGTTCACATTGTTGACTATTTGATTTTTTGGATATGGAGTCATAGTTTCAGCCTGCTAATTATTTTTGGGTTCCTATTGGGGTGTTGGTGTGTTTTGTCAAGGTGCGCCGATGACAACTTTGGCATCGACAACACCATTTTCGGTGATGTTTCTATTTTTTTCCCATGTGTGAGGTTTGTAATTATAGCTAGTGGATGGATGATTTTTTTGGGATATGCAGGTGTCCCTCCTTATGCAGTAAGGGATCATTCAATGTTAAGTGCCTTGGAGAACAATTGGTTGTATGTGGTGATACCTTGCATCTTGAGATGGAATGCCAAGGCTCGTTTGAGATTGGAAATGATGGTGCAAACTTTTTTTTCTTCTGGCATGACCCATTTGCTCCTATTGGCCTTGGATTACCATTGTTGTAGGAAGGAAGCAAATGATTTATTTTTACCTTATTTAAGAGTTGATAGTTCCTATAGATTGACATCAATACTGATATGGAATGTGTATTTTTTTATGAATGCATCTACTACCTCCTGGAACTTCTTGATGTCTGGAGGGAGGCAAGAAAATCACTCCATGGCTTGCCCAGCCAAACTTCTAGGAAATAGCTACACCAAATATGTATCATCATATGCAACTTCCATGCAATGCACTTGGAATTCCCTGATGTGATCTTCAAGGTTTCGTGTCCCATGATATTTATCAAATTTGGGGATCTCAAATCCCTTTGGGAATGGTTTCATTGTGAGACTCCTGTCAAATGGATAGGGACACAAGTTGTTGGGTGTCTTTGTGGTTTTTCCTGACTCAATATCAAGCACTTGTTGCAAGAGCAACTAGATTTGTGTTGTTACATCATCTTGTGGATTACTGGGTGGAGTGAAGGTGTTATGTGGAAATTCAATCATTGGAGGGATGGGTAGATTGGTTGGTGTGTTTGTGGATGGTGTTTGCATGTTTTTTTGTGTCAAGTATGCTTGTAACTGATGTTGTACCAACAACGCTTGTTATTGGTCCTATTGTTGTTATGCTAATAATGCTTGCTATTGAGCTTGCTATTATTTTTGTTGTACCAACAATGCTTGTTGTTTAGCTACTAATTATACTTCTTTTTGTTGCTCTTGGTATTGCTTCAAGGCTTACTAGTATGATTGTTGGTGGGCTACTTTTTGTTTTGCAAGGTACTATGCTTGTGCCTATGTATGTGTTTGTTCCTATGTTTTTTGCACTTGGTATTGGGCTTGATCTTTTGCATGTGCTTGAGCCTGAGCTTGTGCTTGTTGGGAAACTTATGCAATTTGTGAGGCCTATGTGGCTTGTGTAGCCTATGCATCTTGAGTGGCTTGCACTATTTGTGCAACTTGCACAATTTGTGTGGCTTGTTGTGCTTGTGATTTTTGTGTAGCCAATTTTACTTGCACTTGTTGAGTGACTAGTTGTGTAGCTTGTTGATTCTAGATTTGTTGGAGTTCCTTTTGATAGGCAGCTTATTGAGTGGCTTGTAATGTGATGCTATATTAGTTTGATGTGTTTGATTTTGGTGGCAGTGATGCTAGTGGATTTGGAATGTTGTTTGTTTTTGTGATGAGAAGCATTGTCATGTTAATGGTGGGGATTTGTGTGCCAGATGGTGTGATTGATATGCTTGGTCCTTGAGAGACCATGTTTTGAGGTATTTGGGGGACACTTGATGATGTGATGGTTGCTTGTGTTATTGGGATGGTGGTCATTTGCTATTGTGATGTCAATGGAAAGATGGGAGGATTCATTATGATGTTTTGATTGATGATCAGGGGGTTGTTTTGAATGAGTGGTGGCAACAGAGATATCCCCAAATTGAGAGGTGATGTTGATGACAAGGGTGGAAGTGATGGAAAAGTGAGTGGTATACTCCCTTGGGGAAATGATGAAAAGGAAGGGTCAAAAATACCCCTAGTCCAAATAAGTCACATTCTCCTTGTGAGTTCATAGGGAGGGAGGTTTGGGGTGTTGCGTGAAATGATGATGATGGGTCATTGGGATATTGAAAGGTGAGGGGGACATATGGATGCAATGGATTTTGGGGAATGGGTTGCTCCAAGATAGTGTTTGCATCCAAATCTTGATTATTCACAAGGGGGTGTGTTTGTAGTGCATTGATAAATGTGCTCCCTTTGTTAACAATGGGTTGAGTTGGAGCAATGGATGATGTAATTTGGGGGATACTGTGGAATGGAGATGTGGATGAAATTAGGAGTGTGGATGATATTGGAGAATTGATCCCAAGAGGTTGTTCCACAATGGTGCACACACCGTAATCGAAAGGGAGTTTAGCCCCTTGTTTTACTAATTCAAGCATATATTGTGAGGGATGGAGTTTTATCATGATATTGGCAATCCTACGATTCTTGGGATTTTGGACCATTTCAATGATCACATCTTGTGTCATTGCGAAGGAATTATTGGTAATATCCTCTACTTGTCCTTCCTCTTGAGGATTTTGTGATGATGGAGGAAGATTTGTTAGGGGATTGCTTGATCCAATGGGATTGATTTCAGAATTGGTTTGGCTTAGGTCACTTGAAGTTGATGTTTCTTTGTTGGTCTCCATATTTTTCTTGTGTTGTGATCTTGTTTGAACCATAAAATGAGGCTCAAAAGAGAAAATATAGGATGATTAAAGATCAAATGTGTAATGGTGAAATGTGTGAAAAATGGATTATATGGATGATTAAAATCTTAGAAGATCTTGAGGGGAATGCTAGAATTTTTTAGGACTTTTCATATTTTGATTTGTTTGATATGATTTAATTTGATTTTGTATTCTTGGATTTTGATTTTGACCTTGATTTGGTTTCAGATTTGTTTTGATTTTGGATTTGGATAATGATCAAATAGATCCCAAGATGTTGGATGTTACCTATGGGATAAACTTTCTCACAAGATGATAATTTGACTAAGTGTAGGGAGAAGGATGCATCTACCCACACCTAACCAAACAAAGATGTTTTGATGATGATTTCAACTAAGCATATGGAGAAGGATACATCTATAAATACCTAGCCAAAAACAAGATGATTTGATGTTTGATTCAAGTATTTTGATTCATGGATTTGACAAAAAGTCTAGCATGAAGGGATGGTTTCAATATTTTCAAGAGAGCTGTTGGTGAGATGATTTTGGTATAATGTTTGAAGGATGGATGAAGGTTGACTTTGATCCTATGTGTACCTAAAAAATACTCTTCTTTACAAGACATCAGTTTTGAAGAACACACTTTACTCTAAACAAGATGCTCAAATTGTTGAAAAAGTCTTAGATTCTGATAGTAATAAAATGAGTACAAATTGGGATTGTTTCTTGAAACTCTTCTATGAAAGCTGAAAATCAATCTTGTTTTGAATTCGTAGAGCATTGAGAGATGCTTTTGATGAGCTTTTGGACTAAGATATTTGATCTTGGGTTTTTAGATTTTAATCCTTTTAGAAATAATTTGATGAGGCACATTTGTGAGATTCAATTGTTCTTAGCTTTGCTTAGTGACTTCCTTTTACCACAAAAAACTTCATGATTAGGTTTTGAAACTAGATTTCTAATGTCTTCACTTCTTCTCATCCCACAAAGTGTATCATGTGGAAATTGAGGAAATAAAGGAAAAAGTTACCTATTGTTTACTTTAGTGGGAGCAAATTGAGATGAAATCCAAATGCCTAGAAACCTCTAAGGATATGAATCCCAAGGGAAAGCAATAACATGTGAATTTTTTCAAGGATATTTGCTTCTCCTAAAGGGTTTGAGATTTTACACTAATCTTAAATGTTTTTTTTCCAATTTTTTCGATCAAGAAAAGTGTTTTGATTTCATGAACATGTACAACCCTATGGATATTTGAGATAATATTTTTTGAGTCCCCACTTGGACAGGTCTAGCTATGCCTACTTTCAGCAGATGGTTAGATGATTGATCACACAGTCTCCCCCTTATAATGCACTTTCTTCTCAGGTCAACCAAGCATCAATACCCATGAATCTTCCATGGCATACTTTCCATATCTACTAAAAGACATAAAAGTGTGGGGTGGCTTCAGAACAATTGTTCTTGCACCAACAAATAAATAAGGATTTTGGCCTCTCTAAACAAGGGGTTTTAATGGGGGCGTTCCATTCATGGGGGACCATCCATGTCGCAAGAGACCATTTCTTCCCTTCTCATTAGAATAATCCTCATGATACTTTCCTTTCCTCAAGTACCCACACTTATATCTCAGGTGAAAGTCACTTGGCTTTAGCGTGTTCTTGGTTGGGTTGTTCCCTTGGGTGATTACCTTTTCCCACAAGGCAGGCCCTTCAAGATAACACAAAAGTGAGAAAACACATCTTTAGTTTCATCAATCTTTGTTGAGAAACAAAGAGAGAACACACACAATATGTTACACTCACAGTCACAAGATTTGTTCAATTTTAGGATCCAAATTGAAGTGTGTGGGTAATCACTTACACAACTTCATGCCACAAAATATCCTTTTGATTCTCAAGATCATTGTGAGGTGCGAGAGAAGTGCATACATATTTTTGATGGTATTACTTTTGGTAAGTTTTTACAAAACAAAGATTCACATGTTCATTTTAAATCCACAAAGCAATGATTTGATTCTTTTTAAAGCACCAAAACGATATATGAAAGTTGTTTTGTTTAATTGTTAACCTTAAACCAAATCTAGTAAGTTTGTCTAAAGTTCTTTTTAACCCTTTTCCTTATTCATTTTAAACCCAAATAGAAAATTAGTGAGTCCTAAGAGCTTGAAGAGGTAAAATCCTTAAGTTTGGAATTATAATTGCTTCCAAAAGAAAAATGTTTAAAGACACTTGATACAATTGGATAAATGATGTTTATACTTCAAACTCCTCTTTTGCTGCATCCTTACTTTCAACCTACAAAACTGATCAATTCAAGAAAAATAGAGACATAAACAAGTTAATAGCTCCAAATGATCAATAGTAAAAAAACACATGTCGAAAAAAATTCAAACTTGATCTTTTACTCCACCCCAACGGCACAACTTGCATATGCGACATAGTTTGAGAAAATTAATGGTGTTGTATAGTGTTGCTAGGCCTACAAGTGATGCTCTATAGCAGGATAATGAGAATGATAGTGACGCAATTTTGATTAGTGAAACTATTTGAAGTTTTAAAAATCTAGCACTAGAAAATAGGTCTAGCCTCGTAGTTTAGAATTTTGAATTTTCTAGGCGGGAAGGTTCGAGTGACAACATTTGGAGTTTATAGTGTTGTTGTATGGTGTCACTCGACTAATAGTGGTATTGTATGGTGTCATTGGACTAATAGTGGCATTGTATGGTGTCACTAGACTAATAGCGATGCAGTTTCCTGTAGACAAAAAAAACATAGTTTTGTTAAAAAATGTGATTAGGACTTGATATTTTCCCTCTTAGCGCCAAATGTAGAACTCCAATCGTATACCTACACAAACACAAGAAAAAAACACAATATTAGATCAAATGAAAGTAAGAACCAAGATTCCCAATGAAATCCATTTGCAATGCTCAAATAGGAAAGAAAATGAAGAAAATGAACTAAGAAAGCAATGAAATCCTATTTTAAGATGCAAAATCTCATCCCATGGTGGAATTGGTGCCAATTTGATGTGGAAATTGGCCCTTTCCCAACTCCTATGCAAGCTTGATGAAGATTTCTAGATGATTGAAGCTCCTTGATGAAATTTTGACATAACCTTGCTATGAAATCATAAACATGATGAACAATTGATATGAAATGGATAAAATTATCTCTCAATGTGAAGAGAGTAACTTTTCTCTAATTTGTGGATCCAAAATGCAAAGAGAATCCTTCTATTTATAGAAATACAAGATGAAGAAATGAGAAAAATGGATGAATGTGGGATCATTCAACATCCAATGGGAAAATGCCACTTGTCAAGATGTGAATGGAGGAAGCTTGAGCATATTTTGATGAATGTACACAATAAATGATATTAGGTGGAATTTGAAATTCATGAAATGACTTGTTGGAGGGAGAAAGGAATGAATTAAATGCCACTTTGCTCAATGCACAAGGACATGTAAGAGGAGGTAAATTATTTGTTGGAAGGACAAATCCACTTGGAGGGATTTTCAAATTTAGAGGAATATTCCCCTAAAGATGCCATGTTGAGAGAAAATAAGGATTCAATAAATCAATTAAGTGTATTTTCATGTGCAAGTGGCAAAATCTAGAGGATTGGAGTGATTAGGATTAAATTAATTAAGATTTGATTAATTTAATGAGGGATTACATGATGTGACAATTTCATTTAGATTTATGGATTGATTTAAATCAAAGTTGAGAGGAAAATGAATTAGAATTAATTAAAAAAATATTTTTGATTTATTTAACTAAAGAGGGTTAATGATGTTAGATTAAATTAAATAAATATTGATTTAATTTAATAGACAAACTTTAGGGATTTAATCAAATAAAAGGGATTATTCAATTAAATAAAGAAATAAGGGTTAATTAAATAACATTGATTTGTTTAATTAACAAGAGATAGTGACTTAATTAGACAAACTAACTTATTCAATTAAGAGATGAAAGGTGATGACAAGATAAGAAGATGATTCAGGACAACATGATGTTAGTAAATCCAAATCAAATTTGTCAATATTATTTCCATTTCTACACAGTTATTCATCTTTTTAAGCATTTGATATTAAAAATTTCAATTATGTTAATTTCATTCAAATAGTTTAATTAATCATTGTAATCGTTTAGCATTTATTAGCAATTGTCGTAGATCCTAATATACATCATTTTCACATGACTTCTCTCTCTCCTCGTTTGAAATCAATGGTAGAGGATAAATATTTTTAACTATTCTCCTCATTTGACATAGAACCAAGATAATTGCAACTGCTTTAAATGCTCCCATTAGGAGTACACACCAACTAACTCAAGAACCTCTATTCAATGATAACATATATTCCATACTACAAAAATGTCACTACCTACTCCCCCTAAGAGGCAACCACCAACATCAATCCAGACAAAGAATAAATCCATAGGTCTACTAGACTAATGCATCTCCATATGCATCTAGTTCAAAGAAGTAGGGGTAATAACCCCCAATTTCTCTTGAAGATACTCAAAAGTATCCTTAAGAAGATTCTTAGTAAATATGTCAATAATCTGATCCTTTATAGGTTCATATTCAAGCTTTACTTCATTCTCCATGACCTCATCTCTCAAAAAGTGTTACCTAATTGACATATACTTTTTTCTTGACTGGATCATAGGATTCTTTGAGATATTGATTGTACTTACATATTATCACAAAAGATAGAAATAGGCTCATCATACACTACTCTGATATCTTTCAATGTATGTCTCATCCATAATACTTGTGTGCACCAAGATGTTGTTTCAATATACTCAACCTCTCTAGTAGATAAGGAAACAAAATCTTGTTCTTTCTTAGCCATGATACCAATATATATCTAAGAAATAATGCATCATCACTAATACTTTTCATGTTATCAACACAACTAGCCTAATTTGCATCTATATAAGCACTCAATGTGAAATTAGTATCGTTAGGATACCACAAGCCATAGTCTGGAGTGCCCTTCAAATATCTAAATATCATTTTCATTGTTGCAACATGTGTTTCTTTAGGATCTTCTTGAAATCTAGACACAAGAAAAACTGCATACATGATATCCAATCTAGTAGTAGTTAGGTATATTATTCCTCCAATCATAGATCTATACTTTCTTTGATCAGCCGTAGGGGATTCATCATCATTACTCAATTTGCAACCAATAACCATAGGGGTACATACCATTTTCAAGTGTCATCCATTCCAAAAAATTTCAACATCTCTCTAACATACTTTGATTGTGAAATGAATATGCCTCTATATGTCTGATTGATTTATAGCCCAAGGAGGAAATTCATCTCCTTAAACATAGACATCTCAAACTCTTTCTGCATCTCTTCAACAAACTTCCTACATAGCTTCATTGCATCCAAAAATTATGCCATCAACATACACAACCACTATCAAGATTTGATCTTCTTCAACTTTAAAGTAGAGATTACTATCTATAGTGCCCTGTTGAATCCTTGTATCAAATATTTGTCCAACCTTGTATACGAAGCTCTATGAGCTTTCTTTAATCTATATAGTTCCTTCAATTTGTAGACCATATTTGGTTTATCTAACAAATAAAATCCTTTCTATTATTCCATGTAAAAATTTTCTTCCAACTCTCCATTCAAGAAAGTAGACTTCACATCCATTTGATAAACTTTAAAGTTCTTATGTGCTACAAATACCATAAACATCCTAATTGCTTCCATTCTAGCCACCAGAGAAAATGTCTCCTCAAATTTTATTCCTTCAACTTATGTATATCCCTTACATACAAGCCTTTCCTTGTTCCTTACCACTTCTCCATTCTCATTCAACTTGTTTCTAAACACCCACTTAGTTCCAATAATATTTTTGTTTTCAAGTCCAGGAACAAGTTCCCAAGTCTAATTCTTTTCAATGTGCATAAGTTATTTTTCCATTTCCTTCATCTAATGTTTATCTTTACATGTTTCAATCATTGTTTTTAGTTCAATTTTAAAAACTAAACACAAATTTATCTCTACTTCAATAGCTCTTCTCCTCTTCAAAATGCTTTTTCTTTAGAATAATTTTGCTATACATACTTAGGGGTCTTAGGGGTTTTTTTTGAAGCTTCTTCCTCTTCATTATACACTTTTTTTTTTTTAGATTGTTCTTCTTCTTCTTTGCAAGAAGGTTCATCTAACTCATATCCATCTATTACACCAAAAATTTGCAGATCTTCATCAACCTTAACAATTGCACTTTTAAAAATCATTCTTAGTATTTTGTTGCACTAGTAGAATTTGGCAAATAAATGACTACGTGACTAAAAATTTTAGTCACATGACTAAAACTTTTAGTCACGTGACTAACAATAGTAGTATTTGGAAAATAAATGACTAATTTGGTCATTTATAAGTGACTAATTTGGTCATCAGGTAAAATCACAACTAAATGACTAAATAAATGACTAAATAAATAATTAAATAAATGTGTTCATTATTAAAATCTTTGCCATAATTTTCATTTTAATAAACATACTCTAAAACCTTCGTCAAGACTTTATTTTCAATCATAGCCCACCATAATTAATAATAAAATATTACAAATAAATTACTAATAAATATTTTTTGTGGTGTCATCATATGAACACCAAAGTTTCTTCTAAATTGATGAAAAACCACCAAATTATCACAAGTAAAAATTAAACAATATGATATTAAAGTGGATAATTCAAAAATATTTTGAATTAATGGAGTGGATTGTATTATAATATAATATAATATAATATATATATATGTGTGTGTGTATTATATTATATTATATGTATTATATGATATTAATATTATATTATAATATTATATAATATAATTATTATATTATAATTATAATATAAAATTAATTTTTTTTAGGCAAAGGTCGTGAGGCCACAAATTATATTAATATAAATGAATTAAATTAAATTGCATATTCATTTTAAAATAATTAAAATATAGTATTTAAATATAAAAGCAACCTTTCTATTTTATTTTTTATTTTTTTGCATGCAGATCATTTTATATTCTAAAAATAAACTACATTCTAATTTTTAAAAAAATATAGAACATTTTGAAGTAAAAAGCTATTGATTTATATCTTTTTAATATGTTGGGAAGGAAATAAATCTCTACTTTTAGACTTTAAAATAGTTAAAATATAGTATTTAGATATAAAAGCAACCTTTCTATTTTCTATTCTAAAATTAAACTACATTCTAATTTCAAAAAAATTATAGAACATTTTGAAGTAAAAATCTATTGATTTATATCTTTTTAATACGTTGGGAAGGAAATAAATCTCTACTTCTAGACTTTTTAGATTTTTTAGTTCAATTGAACTATATTGAACTTTAAATTTAAATGACCAGTTATTTTAAAAACATTTAATCAAATCATCATAATATTTTCAAAAGAAAATTTTATATTATATAATATTATAATATAATATAATATTTAATAATTGATTGTGGGGGGAGATTTATGTATTGTAATTTATTTATTTTAAATTCCATTTTAAAACCTGTTAAGGAAAATTAAGGCAAGCAAATCAGGCAGGCAATTTTTCATTTTAATAAACATATTGTAAAACCCTAGTCGAAACCTTATCTTCAAGCTGCACTACAACTCACCAAATTGGAGAAGTGAAAGGTCAATACAGTGAGGGAGTTTGGAGGAGATGAAACCAGCAACAGGAAAGCAAGAAAAATTGTCCAGGGTAAAGTGATTTGTAATGTTAAAACTAAATGTGCTCATTTTAGGATCTCGACTGCAATTTTCATTTTAATAAATTGATGCAGGGGCATCAAAGTTTTTGTTTTGTTTGAAAAAAAAATTTCTTTGATTTTCCAGTGACAGGTGGTTACATTGGAAGAGAAACAAATTCTTTTTATTGTTGTGTGGGATCACCCCATTTTGGGTGAAGGCATGGCTACAAGGTAGAAGAAAAATAAAATGGTTGTTGATAGAGGGAAGGAGGGATGGTTGGAAGAGAGGTCTGATCTTTTTTTGTTTGGGAAGACTAAGACAAAGAAACCCCAAACAAGAAACGATAATAGGCAGAATAAATAGGGGCACCTGTCAAAGGATTGATTGTCACTGTAATCAACCGATTGGCATCTTTGTACTTAGAAAATTTATAAGTATTTAAGCTCTGCTTTTTTCTTTGGTGTTTGCCTCCTTTTGAACTATGTTACCTATAGGATATGCACAAAATGGTTTTATTGAAAAGGGCTTTCCAAAATGCCTCTATTAATTATTATTTTTTAATATTCTCTTAATTTAAATGTTCAAGGATATTACATAAGTTTATATTTTATAACCTTTTTTTTATGGAAATTATTTCAGATTGTAAGCATTCTGAGTTCATATTACCGTCATCAGTTGTGAGGAGTCACAAAGGAAAAGTTTTTTTTGGCATGAGCGCCTACAGGTTTGAAAGTATTTATTTGAATATTGTCATTTGCTGCTACAGATAGATATGGTAATAGCTTTATTTGTGTGATTCAAACTTGAACATCAATCCTCAATATTGTTTAGTTGAAATTATATATGATTGGGGTTACCTCTGCGTAGATTGAATACTATGTTTTAGTCAAATATGAATAAATGAACTATGGAGTTTGACTATCTGTATATGCAATTCTTTCTGAATAATTTCATAATATATTCCTATATTGCTATGAAATTCCATATTCTCCCACTTTATTTTTCATATTTCAAAGTTTCATAAATTTTTCAAAAATATTAACAAATTTTAAATTTTTTTTATTATGGACAGGTACAGAGCAAGAAGAAAATGCATGCAAAATTAGTGCCTTCTAGATGCATTTACAACCCACCCCATGTGCAACAATGAAGACATGCATTCACACCAATGGCTTTTTAGCTTTAGTTTTAGTTTTCTTCAGTTTTAAAAGCATAATAAATTAGCTTTTTGCATACTGTAGAAAGATTCTCTCTTCAAAACTCTATATATAGAGTTCTTTGTAACATATTTTATATACAATTTGAATATAGAAGTGAATTATTTTCCAACAGTGTTGGTTCAATCTTTTGAGAAAATTTGTTGAAGTTTTAATATAATTGTTTAATTTTTCTAGTATAACATAAGAGCATTAAAGTTTTATATCTTTCAATCACAACATAATTTCAATGAACTTCTATTAATTCACATCTGAAAGTATTAGTTTATAAATGACTAAATAAATGACTACCATGACTAAATAAATGACTAAATAAATTACTAAATAAATGGCTATAATGACTAAATAAATGACTACCATGACTAAATAAACAACTACCATGACTAAATAAATGACTACAATTACTAAATAAATGACCGGTTAACAACAATCAATGACTAAATCAATGACTAAATCAATGGCCAAATCAATGACTAAATCAATGACTAAATCAATGACCAAATCAATGACTAAATCAATGACTAGATAAATGACTAAAATAGTTTAGTCATAAATTTGGTGTTATAAATGACTGGCAATAAACTACTAATGGTCACATGACCAAAATTAGTCATTTATATGCAATTTTTAGTAGTTTATTTAGTCATATATTGTTGTTTTTGTACTAGTGTTGTAAGGCTAATGAAGAAGGCCCTAAATGGGACAAGAAAGATTTTATCAACCTCCTCTCTCAAAATTGGGAGAATTCTAGTTAGTCTACTATAGCTTTGTCTATGTGGTGTTACTATCAGCTATTAGTTTGTTATGTCTATGGTTTTTCTTTAAACTTGATCTTTTTTGGCCCATGAGGCTCATTGTGTAAAGGGTACAACACCTTGTAAATGTTGCTTACCTTATCAAAAACATCTATAATATTTTATTTTAGTAAAATATCTAAGGAAGATACCTTCATCAAATGTTGCATCAAAATTTCCTAAGTTCTTATCATCTCTTCTAATATAAAATTTGCTTCCAAACACTCTAACGTATTTGAAAATAGGAATCATTCTATACCACAACTCATAGGGAATTTTTGTACTACTATCTATTTCTTGAACTCTATTTAGTATTCAAACATTAGTATGAATTTCTTCCCTCCAGTAGACTTTTTGTAGGTTATCTTCTCTCATCATAGTCCTTGCGGGTTCTTGAACAGTCCTATTTTTCCTTTCAACTACTCCATTTTTTTGAGGAGTCCTAGGGGTGGATAAATGCCTCTTTATGCCATGATTCTCACAAAACATGATAAATTAATTGGAGGTGAACTCTCCACCTCTATCAAATCTCAAACATTTTATCTTCAAATCTATCTCATTTTCAACCATAACCTTGAATGCTTTAAATCTATCTAGAGCTTCAGATTTTTCTCCAAGGTAACCCATGTCATTCTAGAATAATCATTAATCAAAGCATAAAATACCTATCACCTTGAATACTTCTCACTCTTGTAGGACCACAAAGGTCTGTGTGTACCATTCCAACAAATTGGTAGATTGTTCCTTTCCATTGAAACTAGACCTATGAGGTGAGACAACTAAACCACTAAGTGAACTTAAGCTAGTATGAATAGGAATATTAAGTGTAAGAAATAGATAAGAGATAACTAGATGCATAAAGACAATTTTCACACTAACACCCCCCTTAAGTGATACTTAGGGAGTAAGTCACTAGAAGATGAGTCTCAAAAAAAAAGTCTAAGGTATTCATGTACAAAATAAAATTCTCTCTAAAACAAAGTAAAGGAGTAAACCCAGTGGGGAAAACTCTCCAAAAAAGAGAACTATATACAAAGGAAGCAGGACTCAAGACCCCCAAGAACAAATTCCTTCACCCCAAGCTAAAGGTTCAGTGAAGAATTTTGTAACCTGATCCTCAATATACAAATGATCTAAGGATAGAACACTGTCCTACATAAACTATTGAATTAAGTGCATAGGAATCTCAATTTACTTTTTCCATTGATGCTCAATTAGGTTGTGTGAAATATTGATGACACTTTGGTTATCACACCAAACTATAGTAGGATGATCAAGTGGAATACCAAACTCTATCATAAGTTGTTGAAGCCATAGTACCTATTGGCTAGAAAGAAATGGTCCTTGATACTCAACTTTAGTAGATGATAATGTAATATTAGTTTGATTCTTGCAAGACAATGCAACTAGACTAAAACCAAGAGAAAAAATAAAACTAAAAGTTTACTTATGAGAATTATCATCTCCTACTCAATCTAATTCAGTGTAGCCTACTATTAGTGAAGCCGCTAGTGTGTAATGAATTCCAAAATGAGTGGTTTTTCTAATATACCTTAAAATATGCTTAGCTATCTTTTGTATGCAATCACTGTTTCTATTTGGCTCCACAAATCTTCATTGATAGGGTTGAAATTTTGATTCACAAAAATTATAGAAGGAACTTTCAATTCAACACTCTGATACCATGTTTGAGAAAAAAATAATGAATGCAATATTCAAGCTACCATAAAATGAATCAAGAAAAATGCAAAAGAAATATAAATATATCATAAAATCTATAGAATACAATGATCACTCCTTGTTTATATAGGTAAAGGAGGAGGTAGGAAGGTGAAACAATAAGACTAACTAGCCCTCCCAGTGATGTGACACATGTAGAACACTTGGGACAAGTGTGAAAGCATGTATCAAGTTTTTATGAGGTGAGACAACTAAACCACTAAGAGAAATTTAGCTAGTGTAAATACGACTACTAGCTATAGGAACTAGATAAAAGATAACTAGATGAATAAAGAAATTTTCCATAGTAACAACTATTGAAATGAACAAGAAAAGTGAGATGGGGGTGAATTAGTTGTAGAAAATTAATCCTTCAAAACCCTCAATAGTAATTAGATCCACAAGCATTGAATAATTCCTTATTTTATTAGATTAATTAAACATGAAACACAGATAACAAAAACTGAAATCACAAAACCACATACATAAGAACACTGAATTTTGGTGGAAAACCCACTAAGGGAAAAACCATAGTGAGGATTAGCTCATAATATAAGTAATTGTGAAAGTGGTACAAAGAGGATCACTTCCATAATATGACACACTATCCAAAAAGGCTCATAGACAGGGCACACTGCCACATAAAGAATACAAGAAGATAGAAGAAGAATGTTACACAAAGAAGCACTTATCAATACAACAAGGAGTCCACCATAATTTCTCACACACTTTTGTAGTCTCACATAAAATATTTTGGATTGCTTCATCTCATTGCCTTCAGAACCCTAACATGAAGTTAACACTTCTCTTCTCAAATTTGTATCACATACAATTTACTTGCATCACTCTTCACATCTATCTTTATTCTCTCTCTTTTATTTCTTCCTCTTGCATCAACACCATTCATATTTATATCAACCTCTACCTCAAAAATTTCTCCAATGTTGGCCACTAGCCATTATACATCCAAATTCAAACTAGGTGAGCACTAAACTTTCCCATGATGTATAGGAATGAAAGGTGATGCACATAAACTCTTAATTATGACCCAAATAGATCCCAATACCTCTAAACACTTCCAAAATCCTTGCATGTAGTGTTAAACACAAGGTTGGCCAACACTCGTGCAAAACACCATAAACATTAAGTACATGTTTCCTTAAATCAAGCTAGAAGTTCTAGGCATCACAATTTACTTGAATTCAATCCAAAACAATCCATGAACTACTTAATATTGATCGAATATATCATCCAATCTTGCATCAACAAATACTTTAACTCAAAACAACTGATAACCTTTTTTTTGCATACTGACAACTAAAACTTACACTGCACTGCATCAAATCAAGTAAAAACTTGATCATAGTAGGACAAAGACATTATTAGAAACTTCCCAAATATGCACAACCTATTAGGAATTCATGTTAGTGTTCACATGGAATAAAATGTGTGATGTAAAGTAATAACTCACATAGTAATTATGTTTGTTAGTAATAGTAAATTATCTGTGGGTATGTGTAAGATCATCATGGAAAAAATAGGCCCTTAAGTGGCAAAAACTTCAAAAAAAATAGAGTTAGGCAACTTGACATAAAAATTTGAATAAGTTATCTATATTATTTCAAAAATATGTAAGAATAGAATTTGTAGCAAATTGAATGCAGTTTGTAAACTACTAGGTTTATTTTAAAAAAAGGAAATCTATTTGGTGAAAATTTGAAATTTCAATGTAGTAGTACTTAAATTTTAGGGAAAAAATAAGTAGGTGTCTATCTGACCACCCTAGCCACATTAAAATGATAATATTTTTTTATAAGATTTTAGATATAAGTAAATGACTCATGTTCATATATGATGCACATTTTTTAGTAATTTTTTTCCAAGTAAATAATTAATTATGAATTTTTTATTACAACTTTTAAAAAATATAAAAACTCATATGTTTGACCACCTTAACTTGGTTAGAAAATCATGAAATTCATTTTTTTTTAATCCTATAGTATGCGAAGCATAGAATGTGACACATGTTTCGGATTCAAAAAATGTGATACCATTTGAAAGCTATAGATGCTTTTGAATCAACCTATCACTCAGGACTTTAGTCATAATTCAAATAGAAAATAAATAATAATTATTTATTAAATTCAAAGTAAAGAATAATTCATATTGGTGGAAAGCTGAGAATATCCTTTAAAAACCCTTTTCATTTCATCAATTTTGGGTGAAAAAAAAGTTATTGGTACCCACATACCCATCATATTGCCACTTTTTGGCCCATCATGATCCTACACATACCCCTGTTAGGTTTTTCAATCATATGTAGAATTATATTGTTTTATGGGAGTATGTTTGTTTGAGTTAAAACAACTTTAATAATTAGTGAGTTGTTCCTATAAAGTAGGAACCAAAACTCCTATAAATATGTATTGTATTTGAATGAGAGATATAATGAAGAAGCACTGTATTATTTGTGTTAAATCATTTGTACCTTCATTTATATTTGATCATATTTTCTAATATGGTATCAGAGAAAATTATAATCCTAGGGGAGAAATTAGTGCGTTGAGAAAATTTGGAAAAGTAATTTTTAGACCTAGTTCAGATATATTCCAAGATTTTTTCTTTAGAAACCTATTGGATTAGATTGTCATCCATTACATATCAGAGATGGTGACTCCCAGTGTTGGTCGATGGTTGATGCATTTGAAAGGTGGTTGAATTTTTTCATAGTATCTTCTCTTCTATCCTAAGGGCTTCAAGCCTTTCTCATTTGTGATTTTATTTCTATTGTGATTGCATTCCATTTGTTTGCAAGATCCACAAGTTCTCTTCCATCCATCACAAGTTTTTCACATTTCATGATCCACAAATATATTCATTCTTAGTGGGCGAGTGTTTACAATGTGTTTCATGCCACATTACTGACAGCTATATTCATATTGACATCTAAAAAGCTTTTATTCTTTGAAGCATGTGGTCAAGAATAGTAAGAGACCCATGTTGTGTGAGTCAATGCAATTCTTGCTTGGCAAGGTTGGTGGATCAACCATAGTCAATAGTTTATGTTATTGTTTTGCCTAGGTTGATGGGTCCTTTCTTCATCGATAATACAAGTCATATTTACCTTTGGCATTTCTAGCATATTACCAGTGGTTTGTGTAATGCCCGCCATGCAAACCCCAGAGAACACACACAATGCAAATAATTTTTTTTTTAATAATTAAATTAAACATGTAACAACACTTAACCATAATTCACATAGCACATTACATCACATTAACACACTTGGTTCTCTAGGGCACGCGAGATTACATCACAACAACAAAACACAAGAACAGATAAAGAATATAACATAACCATTTAATTCATGATAACCATATACAATGATACATCTGATAATCATGATGCGAGTAAGATAGACATCGCATAATTACATCCCTGATAAATCTCTTAAAAGAGATACAAATGATCCTAACTATTACATCATCGTTTTACTGTTACATTACAATCTCTTGATAAATGAATTACAATGAGCTTCCCAACATGGGAATTGATACAAGAATAATGAACATGAAGTACAACTGATCACTGGAACATCTGCACTGCGGAAAGCTGAGAAGACAATACGCTGATGGGGAACCCAATGGGTGCGGAGCACGTTCCACCCAACCATGTGAATTACAAGTAACTCACCCCCTGTGCTCAGAGGTGACGAGGAAGTGAACCCGACCATGAATGTCAACCGACTCAACAACAACATGATACAAAACAAATACAACTCCAGTATGCAATGTACAACCATTGACGTACTCAAATCACATAACAAGTAGGAACCAAGAGACTCATCGCAATAACATGAGGTACTATCAACTAACAATCATGAAACAGGACCACAAGAATTCAAAGAAACATCATAAAGAGATAACATCCAGAAGAACCGAACCAACACCCAAAATACATTTCCAAATAAATCAGAACCAATATACAGAACAAGATTCCATAATAACTCTGAATCAACCATTCAATACACCATTCCAATAGGCAACAAGAACAAGTCAAACGGTGTCAAGTAGGGAGGGTCATCACATAACTCTCATGGGATCCCCTGGCTCTTCCTCCAACTGAGGCACCGGCACCCATCTATGGATTCCCTAGCCCTCGAAAACAACATAAAGATGCAATCTCCAGAGGCGACATGAAATAAGAACAGGGGTGTCTAGTGGAGAGTGTCATCGCATAGCTCTCATGGGATTCTCCTGGCCCTTCCTCCAACTGAGGCGCCGGCACCCATCTATGGATCTCCTGGCCCTTCCTCCTAACCGAGGCGCCGACACCATAGGGTAGCTAATGCGGAGCCAATAATCTCTCATGAAGACGAGACTATGACTTTGCCAACCACGGCCTTCTCAGTCTGTCACTAGTCTATGGTAGCCCTAATGCATAGACGAGGACTCCAGTGTTTTATTATCTTGTGTTTTCAAACTACCCAACCCCTCCTAAATTCTATTATTTAGGTTATCACTTGTTTAACTACTCTTTCATGGGTTATCCTGAGCCCTTCCTCATCTTGAGGCGCCGGCGCCCACGAAGAGCCACTCTCCCTAAGACCTTTAACATAAACAAGACTAGGCAAGGGTTGTACCATAGCAGATAACACAAATAATCTCAAACCCAAAACACGCGAGGCATTACCCATCTCGCTATAAATACATAATGAAGTCTCAACCATTCATGTACAACCCTTTTACAATCATGATATCAAAACACCTGCCACATCAAGGGTACATAAAGAGAGAACATCAACTGACAATAACCTCTAGCCTCTGGAAACCAAAAGGGACGACAATCCACAAACAAGGGAATAGATGAAGTAACAAAATTAGTCAATCGATTCTCACTCAACTTAAAAATCAACCCAAACAATCAACACAACAAAACATCAAATCAACCATAGTTAATCAAGATCAAATTAAATTTCAAAACAAATCCAAATCTAGAAACAACCCTCTGGGCATCTAAGGGAGACCTCAATTTTCTCCTCTCGAGCTACCCTTACAATTGGCACAACAAGTTACCTTCAGCAATTTCAGAAGACATGACAACATGTAGCCATTAACAACCCACATTCACAATTCAAAAAAATAAAATCAATGCCTAGCTATCATGATTACACACAAACACCATCAAGGAGACAATCAACAATCCCCCCCCCCCCAACTTCCAAAAATTTAGTTACCTTACTCCACCTAACAATATAAATACATTCCTTCCACATTTCAAAAGTTACTAAGTCATCTAACTAACTTTTCCATTTACTTATTTGCTTGATTTAAACAAATCTTTTGAATATTTAATTACAATTATAGACCGACTTTAACCTTTGAGTATAGAAATAATAACATACAACTATCTGTATCTATATAAATATACAAAACTCCCTTATCTAATATAATCATTTAATCATCACAATATAAAACATTTTCCCCAAAACTTAATTTTCAAAATTCATTTTCCCTCCACACTTCATTACACATTCCAATACAAATATGTATTTATTTATTCTATCTTATTTTATTTTAATTTAAAATAATACACACATTCTAATATTCCTGTTTGAATAAAATAAATAATTATAATCCAATAAAACAATATATATTTATATTCAAATATATAACTACATATACACCCATACTGAACAAAAATTAATAAAATGATTTATGCCAATTAACTCTTATATATAAAAATTATTTAAACAAATAAAATTTCTTTTAAAATAATCTTATAAAGAATTTTAATTAAATAATAAACTTTTATATAACTTAACTTATATTAAAACTAAACAATAAAATAAAATAAAATAAAAGTAAACAAATTATATTATATAAATCGAACAAATTTTTATAAACAAAGATTAAAATAAATTAAAAACAAAACAAATGAAATAACATAAATTAAAATAGCCATTTTATATGGCTTAACACAGTCCGCCACGGCTGCTGTACAGCGGCCTTACGGCTGCTGTACGTAGCAGTCCTACGGACTGCTGTGGCTGCCGCGGCCACGCGGGACAGGGGCGGGGTACGGCCCAGCCGTCCCCTCCCTAATCCCTAAAAAAAATACTTTTACATTAAAACACAATGAATTCGCTTCCACTTTTAATTTAATTTAATTTTATTTTAAACAAAAGAACTTTTATTTTATATTTTAATTTTCTTCCAACAGCACGGAAAACAACAATAAAATTTATTCCTCCGAACGGTTTTTTTCCAAATTTTATAGTTTCATTTTCTACAATACGAAAACACTTTCAGAACAAAGATATATATATATGATAAATCTATATATATATATATATATATATGTATGTATATCTACATAGATATATATATATATATATATATATTTTTTTTTTTATGATTATATAAATTTATATGTAAAATTACATGAATCCAGCTACTCAAATTTCTGTATAAAATACAGAATCATTATATAATTAAAATACATAATAAGGATAATCAATAGAATAAAATTTCCTATTTATTCAAATACAAAGATTGACCGTTTCCTCAGTAAAAATAAGAGAGAGAATTGGGCGGAATTCGACCGAGTTTCTTTCCAGATTGCTTACAAAACAAGATCTCTAATCTCAACTTGAATTTTCTTTTCAAATGAAAACCTATTTGTTCATTCATTTTCTAATATTCAGATAAATCATTTAAATCTAAATCACAGAGAGATTCTTTTCGTTTATCTGCAACACAAATTCATTCATATCATATTTATTTATTTATTTATTTATTTATTTATTTTGTAGATTCAACAAATCAAAGGTAGAGACAGAAACCTGGAGTCCTGCGCTTCTTTGAGAGTCTGAAGAAGCTGGTTCTTGATGGCCTTTACGAAGAGCCCTCCTCCTTCTCGCTTCGAATCTCCTCTGAGTCACCGTGCTCAAATCTCGAACCCGATCCTTCCTTCAGAAGACTCCAAAATATCTAGTACTAGATTTCCAAACCCTTTCTCCAACTCTCTTCAAATTAGCAAAAGATCCAAAAACCCCTATTCTCTTCCGATTCAAAGTATAGAATAACTTGTGCCCTCTCTCAATCCCTAATCTCCTGTGTGTGTAGCCAAAAAAACCTCCAAAATTCTTAATTAATTCAAAGATAATATCCCCCCTTTCTCAAAAACTCTAAAAATCAAGAATCAAAGAAAACTCATTCTTTAAAAGCCAGCTTTTTAATTAGATCTGAATTCCTATTCGTTTGCACAACTTTTCTTTCTTTTATTTCTTTTATTTGTTTTAATTTCTATTTTTACCACTTTCTTGCACAACACATTTTCTATTTAATTAAATAAATTATTCTAATAATTATCCCCACCTGATAATTAATTAAAATAATTAAGGCACATTTAATATTTAACTATTATTTAATTGCAATATATGACTTCCAAAAATAATTAAATCAATTAAATATTCGAATATAATTTAATCTAACATTAAAACAACTAATTACTCCCATCATTTAAAATCAAATACACCACAACATATAAAGTACCAACATTAATCAAAAGACGACAAAATACAAAACACAGCCCAAAAATGACGACATTTACACAAAGTAAACAATACCAAACAATGAGACGACCTGACATCATGGGACGGGAGGACTTCATCGTCTCCTCTGTATCAACATTTATCCGTTGGGTTATTTGGTGCTCGCCCTGTCCTGCTGAAGCAGGTGGAATCGAGACTTATACCTGCAATCCTGCATACAAACGAAGTTGTGTACATGTGCATATATACATATATATCAAAGCATTAAATCAAGTACTGCATTGTGAGAAGGAATCGCAACATAGCAGGGCACTCACGAACGAGTGATGTTATATTGTCCTTCATCACACCTAATCTAACAATTATAATATAACCAATAAATCAACATTTCTAACTAACAATCATCTCAAAACATATCTAATTAAATTACTGCATCATGTCCTAATTCTGAAAGTCAACTAATATAACCAAACATAATGTCCTATAAAATAATCATGTCTACTGAAGGAATAACAACATCATCAAATATCTAACTAACCAAGTCACACAATAACAGTACCATCGTAGTCACAAGTAGTAAACGAACGCATAGCAAAGTAATAAATCCAACTAGCAAAAGGAGGGGTACTACATCCTCCCCCCCATAAAATCGTCTTACTCCTGGAAGCCGAAAAACAAAAAGAAATAAGATTCCCTAATACGGGAGGCATCCACCCACACCAAAGCGGTGAACTAATCACCAATAGAAAATAGAATCAAGCTCACACATAAGAGTAACAAATAATATTAAAAAGTATTAATAATATGGGGGTATTACAGTTTGGATGTTATTCTTTGTATGGAATTTTGAGAACATGGTGACTTTAAGTGATGTTTTTATTATCATACTTCTTGTTTTGATTAATATAGTTTTATGTGAGATCTGCCAATTACTTGATCGACTTCAATTGTTGCTCGTGTTTTGGTCGGTGGTATGGCATTATTATCTGGCCATATTTTCTCTTCAATTACTGATGATATTTGCTAACCCAGGAGCTAGCTGAGGTCCTATTGAAGCTTCATATTGATCCATGGTGGAAGTTTGGAAGGCCACGAAGGAGTAATGACTAGTTTAATAATACACAATTTATTTTAAGTTTAGAAAATTTTGTAAGTGCAATCATTTATTGAGTCTTTATAGACTAAAGGTTATAATCTAGTAGATCCATTGTATACTAGAAATGAGAGTTAGTTTTGAGTAAATTCATCAAAATCTATGTTTCAATTGTAATTAAGGTGCATTATTGCTAGATTCTGACATCTTCTATATTATTTAGATTAAGGGGGGAGGATATGTCATTCCTCTCAACTGATAAAATGAGCTTCAAAGTAATTTTGCTAAGTAAGTAGAAATTTATTGGAGGACAGAGGAACAGGAGGTTGGAGGTCAATTAGTGACCTCTCATCAATCACCAATGATAGGGCCACAATGAGCTATGGTGGTATTTTTATTTTTTTGTTTAGTGTGATGTGTACCTATTTGTAATGTTCCTATTGCTTTGTGTTGTGGATGCTGAAAAATGATTGTATTGGAAAGCATACGACTACAAAGATCCTCTAACTGTGAAGATCCTTTGAGTGTGGTACTTCATTGGAAGATGGTCAGCTAGTGAATACATTCACATGCAATAATGGCCATGTGTAGCAAGACCCAGACAATAGTATGCAGTATGGTATGATTTTCTTTTCAATATTCATGTTTGTGTGAATAAATGGAATTTTAGATTGTGGGGGGGAATAATAACCAATGTTCCATTCCCATTTCATGTCAAAATAACTAAACTCAAGGGTAGCTTCTAGTGGCAATGGAGGTTGTCTATGATGTTCGATATCGAGTGGCAGTGATCAACAGTAGTGACTATAATTAAGAATATTGTGTTCTTATGGAATGAAATGTGAAATATTTCCTAGTATGGTTTTTTTTTTTTTTAGATTTGTGCTATGTAACTTCCCTAATGTACAAGCATAGTGGCAAACAAAAGAACCATGTAATGTAGTTCATGGATCTTGAAAGGGTTTATGGGAGGATCCAAAAAACCACACAAGGTGGACAAATGGTGGAGGTTCCTATTCATGTCAAGGTTTGTGGTAAGCCTATTTAAAACCATGGAAGGAGAGAGCCTTTCCTTGGATTAAGGTCATGAGTCATTTGGACATGCCATAGGGATGAGCATACTATAGATGAAGGGTGTGAGTTCATACCATGTTCACACTAAGGGGGGGTGTTAGGAATTCATGTTAGTGTTAACATGGGATAGAGTGTGTGAGATAAAGTAATAACTCACGTAGTAATTATGTTTGTTAGTAATAGTAAATTATCTATTAGGTTTTTCAATCATATGCAAAATTTTATTGTTGTATGGGAGTATGTTTGTTTGAGTTGTTAAAACAACTCTAATAATTAGTGAGTTGTTTCTATAAAGTAGAAACCCAAACTCCTATAAATATGTATTGTATTTGAATGAAAAATATAATGAATAAGCATCATATTATTTTTGGTAAATTATTTGTAGCTTCATTTATCTCTGATCATATTTTCTAATAAAACCTAAAAGTAAATAGCAGATAAACATAGAGAAAATACATTTCTCCCATACCATAGAAAATAGTATTGAACAACTGGTTCACACACGAGTGTGAAAATATCATGTACTATACATGATCGAGAAAACAAAATTCTAAATATAGCAACATCTATCAATCTTGAATTTAATATATAAGATCTATATAGACATAATGTCAACATAGAAATAACATGGAGCACAATGCAGAGAACACTATGATCATTTACACAACATAGTTTACTATGTTTATTAAATTTTCTCAAAAGCACTTGGAAACCAAGTACCAAAACTATCATCTTAGCTTATTTCCCCATTTTCAAACTCTACAACAAAAGAATAGCTCCATGTACTCACTACACTTCCTCAAGTCTTAGCTACACATGCACAACCTCAACTAGTTTTCCTCTTTTGACAATTTCCTCAATATCCTAAACATCTTTATCCCATAGTTGACATCAATGACAACACCAGTCAGTAGACTTCCTATTTTCATCAATGACAACACCATCATTCTTGCAACAACAACAATTTCTAACCAATCTATAGCAATCAATAAATAAGGTGGGATAGAAATACCTAGTATTGAGTAATTTATATTATTTGTTATTTGGGATGAAAAATATACTCTCAATTTTCCTTTATGGAACTTGATTAGAATCCTTTTTATTTCTTGTTCTAATAGATACCTCAAAATGACCCCATTAAAGTCCCTTTTTAATAGGACTCCATTAACTAATAAGAAATCATTACCTTGAAGTTGGTAGAATCTCTTTTTAAAAATCAAAATTTGATCTACATATTTCACTATCTCCATGAAGTAAATTTTATTTTCTATCCATGAAGATATGGTCTCCTACATTCATCTAGATAATTATCATTATTTAATTTCCCTCTTGATTCAATTTATTATCTTGAGCAATATATTGACATGTGATTATCTCACTTACTAGCTTTATTGGTTTAACATCTATCATATGTAAAAATCTTGGTAATCCATATCACTCTTTTCTCTATTATCTCATCCTCCATAATATATTATCTTATAGAGGAGTGAATTGCATAGACTATCACCTTGTTGATAGATATCAAGTGACATAATTTATTTATTCCCTTAACTAGAGCATAAACTTGTTTCTCCTACTTAACTTCATAGTGTTTCAAGGTCTAGGAGGTAAAATCAATTGGGTGTTCACCTTTCCCTACCTCATGTTTCTATTTCAAAACTATGGCTATACTATAGTCCCTACCATAGGCATACATAACAAAGTCTTTTGTAATATTAGGATTTACTAAAATTTGTGCTTAGGATATTGCTTGCTTGATTTGTCTCAAAGGATTCTCTTCCCTCGAGGGTCCATTTGAACACTTTATCCTTCTTCAACATGAGTGTAATAGGCCTCACTAATCCTACATAGTTTGAGATGAACCTACCCATAAAATTAATCTTTTTGAGGAAAGATTGGACTACTTTCTTATTCACTAGAAGAGATAATTCTAAAACTACCTTTGTCCTATTAGGATCAATAGCAATCCCTTCTTTAGAGACCACATGTCCAATCAATTTTTCTTGTGAGAATATAAAGACACATTTCTTGGGATTTAAAGAGATCCCAAATTCTTGGCATTTTTCAGAACACCTCTAAATGTACAAATATTCTTTTTTCTTGGATGACACTATGAGATCATCAAGATATATCAAAATTATTGTATTTATTAATTATCTAAATGCCATAGCCATGGTGTATTGGAAAGTAGATCTTTATTTGACAATACAAATGGTATTTTTGTATAGGTAAATTTCCCCCATGTAGTGGTCTCTTTGTGTAGTATCTACTCCATTGAAGGGAGTGGATAGTGATCCTTTAAAAAAGCTCTACTTATATCTCCAAAATTAGCATAGATGTATCTCTCCATTCTTTCTTATTGGAATTAGATTTGACACCTATGTTGAATGTTCAATGGAAAATATGTTTTTTGATTCAATTAACTTGGTGAGTTCTTGTTTCATCAAAGGTTCAATCTTAGGATTCAATAGTCTTTGTTTTCTTTAGACTAGTTTTGACTTTGGGGAGAGTTCTATTGTATGTTAAATTATTTCTTTATCGTACCATTATAACTCATCATAACTCCATGCCATAACACAATAATATTTAGAACAAAGATAAATAACCCTTTTTTATAATTGAGTACATGTCTTGCTAATCTTTTCTTTCTAGGAAGTACTTAGAACATGACTTTTGTGATCTAGAGATCTCCCCAATGCATTCTTGAATACTACTAATATTTAACAATTAGTAAAATGTGGAGATCATAATGAGTTAAGGAGTGAAAGTGGGAAATTAACTAGGTCATATCCAAGTCACATGATAGATTAGTGCTATGTAAAAATGATCTATAATTATCATATCGACCTACATAGAAATTAAAGACTATAATAATATCGAGACTTATCACATAGTGAAGATCCATTTTTCATCTCAAGAAAAATAAATTTTAGTTGGACATTATCATATTATATTCTTCGACATTATTCCTAAAATAAAACTCTAATTTTTATGCCAAGAGGCGTATTACAATGACATCCACAAAAAAACAATGTGTAAGGAAAAACTCTTTAGCTAGAAATTGACGTTATCCATATCCACTCTTAAATCTTATCTTCTTATCTTCTAAAAAAAAACACAATCATTATTGTTAACTTCCTAAAATAAATTTTAAAAATAGTTTTCTTTTTATGAAAGCTATCAATTTTCTTCGAGATTTTCCTTTTTAATTTTTAAAAATATTTTCACTAAAAATTAAATATTAGTTTAAATATATTTTAATATTATTTTTTTGTGAAGATAATTTGAAAGCAAAAAAAATGGTTATAGTTTAAAATAGCATTCAATTAAAGTTAGAATTATAGTTTTGATTAGAGAAAAAATGATGAAAATAGACGCCTCAACAAGAATAATTCTTGACACATTTTATATATATTAATATTTAATATATGTATACTAGTTTTATATTCAATTTTATTATCCAACTATTCATTTTAACTAATTATTTAATTATTTTTCCTTTTCATGAATAATAACAATAATCAAATTGAATATCACACAAATTAAAAATTAATAAAATGAAAAATTTAAATAAACTTGTTTGTAGATAGTAAGTTGTACAAATTACTTTTGTTTACATGACAGATTCTTTCTTTCCCAAAATTCGTTTCGAAGGGGAACCAATCCGAAGATAGTTTAGCAAGTTTATAGTAAAAAAATTTGTAGATAGTAAGTTCCTTGAAAACTGAACATAGGAAGCTTCCTTCTATTGTAGCACAATGTCACAAGGAAATGACTTTTCCAACTCATATGCAAAGAGTCCTTGTTGACTTCATTTTTATGTGGCCAATTGAGATGAACCAGGCAAGTAGCTAAGATTTCAACTGATCTTCCCAACTTTATGTCACATGACATTTATTTCCCACTCCTCCCATCACCTGCTATTTGAGGTGATCACAACAACCTATAAAGCAAGTAATTTCATTTGTTTTCAATGAGGAAAATAATTTTCAAATCAATTAAGTTATTGGAATTCATTTGTTTTGAACAAGGCAGTGATTTTCAAATCAAATAATTTACTGTCCTACTTCAATAATCATTCATTTCTTCCTCACTTTACCTCCCAACAAACATTTGCATTGGATTCATTAAAAAAAATTAAAAAAATTTAATAACATGTTTCAAAAGTACCAATACATGTTCACAAGTCAATGTATTTACGTATTGCATTCACAAATACATGTGCACAATCATTGGTACTTCAAATGACATAATGAGAAACCCCTGGCAACTCTATGGGTTGTCAAATGCATAGTCTTTGACACTCTTTGTCTCATGCACATGTATTAACTTCATTCAATGTAGGTACTTTCACAAATAAATAATGGTGTAAGACTTCCCTAATAAACATCAAATTCAAACATAATGCAAAGTTCAATCATTTCACCATAAAAAACCTACATAAATGGAAACTACAAATTCAAATGATTGGATCATCCTAAAAAAAATTCAAATTTGAAACACAACAACCAAATTCAATGCATTGAATTGTCAAATTTGAATTATTTTATTTGTCTCATGTACATGTATTAACTGCATTCAATGTAGGTACTTGCATAAATAAATAATGGTGTAAGGATCCCCTAATAAACATCAAATTCAAACATAATGCAAAATTCAATAATTTCACCATAAAAAACCTACATTAATGGAAACTACAAATTCAAATGATTGGATCATCCTTAAAAAAATTCAAATTTGAAACACAACAACCAAATTCAATGCATTGAATTGTCAAATTTGAATTATTTTATAAGAGAGAAAGTAGCCAACGTCAATCTCAATTATTCTCTTATGCTACTATCCTTTGCATACTAAAACAAAGAAAAATGGGTCTATGGTTGGTAATGGGGTTGTATGAACCAATTAGGGACCTATTTCTCTATTAGGTGAATCAAGTCAAAGTGTGAATCTACTAATTTCCTTTTTTTTGCAAGGAGAGGGGTTTCAGTCAAACAACACTATGGGAAGAAAGATTAAAAATAGAAAATAAAACCCAAAATACAACCTACAACTTGGATCTTCAAGATTAAACTCAAAATAAGTAGAACTAGAAATCAAATCACAAATTAGAGAGAGGTAAGATGATGTGTACTAGTCACCAAAAGTCAGTTTCTGAAGATAATCTAAGACTCATTCACCATGGTGCAAATGGGTCATGAGTTAAGGTTTTTTTGCAGCTTTCAGGAGCCTCTGCTATGTAGATCTAAATCTCTTAAATTTCCTAGGTTTCAAGTTCAAGAATTCAGAAATAAATTCTATGAGTGATTTTCTATGAGATGATAATTTTTGCAACTTTGACAAGTTCTTCAATTTTTCTCTTCAAGAGATCTTCAATATTTATTCCACCTAAATATGTAAACACAAATCAAGAGGGAAACATGTTTTTTTTGGTGAATGGGGGTTTTCCTTGGTTAAACCCTATTTTGTTAATTAAACCTTGAAATGAAAAAAAATAGCATGAAATGAATGATAAAGGAACAACTCAATGTTACAACTCACCAAACCCTTGTATGAACATTGGAATCTAGATCTGAAACTTGCATGAAGTGGCTTCAATAGATGTGGATCTTGAACCTTGAAACTTGATTTGAAACAATGCTTTGAATACTTGAATGGATTATGAACTCTACATTACCATATTAGCTCCAAAAATATGCATGATGCAAGAAGACTTTGATGTGACAATTGGATCTTGATTGCTACAATAATTCTTCAATAAATGTACATTTGAATGCCTTGACTTGCCCCTGAAAGTGCTCTCTTAGATCTTGAAAATTGCTTCTATGTGAAACTTAGTGAAATGACCTTATATTTATAGATATGTAACCTTAATTTCCCAAAATTAAAATAACACAAGATGACATTTGAATATGGATTTGAATATGTTAAAATACCACCAAAAACATAATTTAAATTTAGGTCCTAGATCTAAGTGAGGATCCATTTTCTCATAGGTGAATGGGTCCTAGGTCATTCACCTGGGACACACATTGCTCAATGAGAAGTGTTATATTAAGGAATTAATGAATGTCGGGTTTCCTCTTTAGAAAATACAATTAATTAGGCTTGTATTTGAATTAAAAGGGCTAATTAAGGAAAATTAAGCTCAATTAATTAAGGGATCCCTAAATAAGTGTGAAAGTGTAAAGGGGTACACTTTATAACACCACATTAAGGTATAATTAAGTCCATTTTAATTAATATGGCCCTAAACTTAATGTGAATATATAAAATATATATTACGGGTATGTTCAGGATCATGATGGGCCAAAAAATGGCAATATTATAGGTATTTGTAGGTTATGCGGCTGACGACTTTTGTTTTACTCAAAATTGATGAAACAAAAAGGGTTTCTAGAGGAGATTCTTAGCTTTCCACCAATATAAATTATGCTTTAATTTGAATTTAATAAATAATTATTATTTTTTTTCTATTAGAATTATGACTAAAGTCATGATCAATAGGTTGATTGAAAAACATCTATAACTTTCAAACAGTATCACATTTTTTGAATTTGAAACATGCATCACATTCTATGCTTCACATACTATAGGATTAAAAAAAGAAAAAATAAATTTTAATGAATTTTTGACCAAGTTAAGGTGGTTAGACATACGAGTTTTTATATTTTTTAAAAGTTGTAATAAAAAATTCATAATTAATTATTTACTTGGAAACAAATTACAAAAAAAAATGCATCACATCCGGACATGATTCCTCTACTTATATATAAAATATTATAAAAAATATTATCATTTTATTGTGGTTAGGGTGGTCAGAGAAACACCTACTTCTTATTTTTTCCCTGAAATTTAAGTACTACTCTATTAAAATTTCAAATTTTCACCAAATAGATTTTATTTATTTTTTAAATAAACCTAGTAGTTTAGAAACTACATTCAATTTTTTACAAATTCTACTCTTACATATTTTTGAAATAATATAGGTAACTTATTCAATTTTTTATGTCAAGTTTCCTAACACTGATTTTTCTAAATTTTTTGCCACTTAAGGGCTTGTTTTTTCCATGATGATCCTGCACATACCCTTACAACACTAAATTAAGACATAGTTAAGTTTTTTTTAAAAGTAATTCCAAATTAAGTGTGAAAATGTAAAAGGGATACATTTTTTTACACTACATTTAGCTCCCACCTTAGTGAGAGGATGAGCACTAGCACAAACTCACACCAAAGTAGACATTCAAAACATATGTATACAACAATGACAAAGACAATCATACAACATCAAAGACGTAAAAGAATGGGTGAGAACAAAGAAGGCAGATCAATCCTTGACTGTCCAACATGATGTGGAATATGTCTCAACTATTTTTCCAAAGATGTTCACAAGATGAATGCAATTTTGACTATGCAAACAACAATGCACACTCACTAGAAAGGCTAATGGAACCTCAAGTTGTTGCCTAGGTGAGCCCTCAATGGGTAGCAAATAAGAGAATCTTACTAGGCTCCCATACCATATCAAAGCTATCCTCTTGACAACCTCAATAAGGAAACACAAAATTAAACTTTGGGCTTCATAAGGCCTAACAAGCTGTGTTATGCTAAGCACCTATGAACAAGGGCAAGGCTCCACTAGCAATAAATGTGTGTTATGCTTGGTGGCCATGAAAAGGGTCCAGGCTTCATAAGGTTAGAAAGTTGTATTATGCTAAACACATGAAAAAAATGCAAGTAAAGGTTTGTTCAAAGGGATCTTGGTTAGTTCGTGTAAGGTCTCTTCTTAGGGAACATCATGCCTAATGTCTCCAAGAGAGGACAAGTCAAGGGTAAAATATTCACTCTCTTAGAGAATGCAATATGTAACATCACCACTAAGAGGAATGTTGTACTCTAATAAATATCACGCTCTTGGAGGACATCAAACCCAATGAAACCACCAAGAAAAAGATGTGTCACAAGAAGAAATAAAATCTCACAATGAAACATAAAGAATGAAAAAAAAAATTCCAATGTATTCCCCCATTTTAAAGAAATTTCTAGCACCATTGTTGGGAGCAATTTTCTTTAAAGTAGCTAATATTCAATGCTAAATAAAGAATCTACATGAGATCTTATTTGGAAATTCCTATGCCAAGTCATATGTTCTTGAATGAAGCTACATGATGATAAAAGAAGGGTTTCCCCCATAATTAAATCCCAAAACACATAAAGGATCCATGGATTTGGGGTTAGTATATCTTTGTTATAATTTTTTTATAGAGTTCAAAAATATCATCATTCCCCAAATACTTGTCAAATAGGAAGAATGACACATAGAGAGAAAAAAGAAAGAAAAAGATTTTAGGACAACATAGAAGAGACCTGAATGTATTGACACCTTGTATCATCCCAAAAAGAAAAGATAAATGTTTACAATATATAGAAGAATGTAGATACAAATAGAGGAATGTTAATGAAGAGAGATACATCAAACAAAATAGTACGTGGGATCACATTACACACATGCAATCACACAAAGAACATGAAAAAGAAAAAAAAAGGAATGAATAGCAAGGTACATGTGAGTCAACCTATAGAAGGTTGTCCACATCCCAATATTGATCTATATATATCATGGAAGGTGGAAAAATATCCAAAGGGACAACGTCAAGTGTCAAACTAGGACAAGGCTACCTATCCCCTTTCCCCCACTATGTGAAATACAAGGATGAGTTGAGATAAGTGATGAGAATGAGCTCCTTGCAATAAAGAAAATTATTTTCAATGAATGTTAAACATGCAATAGTGAGCATGCTATGATATTACAACTATTACATGGCAAGGAGCAAAGTGCATGCTTTAAGAGACTATCTCTATCATATCAAGTTTATCAAGGATTATCCTTACAGGATAATACTCATCAATAAGGTGCCCAAGAGTTATATGATATATTCAATAATTCATGTTATTAGGTTTGATACTCTTACTAGGAGGTGGTAATGTAATGAATCTCATATGGTGTTCCATTTTTCATTCAATTTGTGTTTTAGTATGTAGGAATGGAAATTTTTGAGTTTATAAGGTTTTGATTTCTTTCTTGTTTGAGGATCTTGTTGAGGTTTATTGGAAGGAGAAGAATCTAAAGTGATCCTATTATCCTTGTGATATGTTACTTCATCATTATGAGGGAGGACATTTGTATCTTTAGAAGATGTGGGAGGAACAATATTTTGATATCCTAGTCTTTTAGTGTCTTCAATATGAAGTTGCTCTAAAATTTTTTGAATTTCTTGCTCATTAGCTATGTCACATCCTTGTTTAGTTAAAATATTAAAGCCTTGGCCATAAGTCTCTTCTAGGTTGATGGGTGTGTTGGTCACTTTGTTGGCATAAGATTGATAGGTATGCACTTGATTGGAGGAGCTAGGTTCACTCATTGCTGAAGGCTTAGGATCAATTTCAAGATTTAAAAGACCAAACATATCAAGTGGTGGGATGGTAGGGGGTGTTGGTTGTTGCATGGAAGGGTAAAAGGATGAATTATTCTCAATATTATTAAGGCAATCATTTATGAAATTGTCCATGTTGTCATCATCTTCTCTAATGATGTCAACTTCATGAGGACACTCATTAGGAATTGATTGAGCATGATTAGGTTCTATGGCATTAGGATCATTTCCAACAACACAACTTGAAACATCAACTAAATATGTTAATGACTTCCATAGATTTCCAATTCACATGTCCATTATGATTTTTTTAGATCTTAAGCAAGATTATTTTTTGATTATGCTATGTAAAAACCTAAAAATGATGTCTTGTAAATGAAATTTTTAATTCACATAATACACTAACTTTATCAAATGAAGATTAATATGATCAATTCCAAGTAACAAAAAATATGCAAAATAAAGCATAAAACTAAAAACAACAAAGTAGAATGCAGAAACAAATGTTTTGATGCCCAAAAATTTAGGAAATGACCCTAATCAAGGACTCATTCACCCAGGAGTGAATGGGTCCTAGGTTAGAGTTTTTAACAATGTTTTTACATATTTCTAAGTTGACTCTAATGGTTTCTAGATTCTAATTTAAAATAGTGAGTTACAGTTTGATTTTTTTGTGAAATTAAGGTTGAATTCAAATGCAAAATATGGAAAAATGATCAACTAGGAGACCTAATTTGATGTGCAACTTTGATTCAATTTTCAAATGTAAATGAATGATGATGCAATGTTATGTAAATTATTTACAAAATAATTGATTTTTTTTGTATTTTACAGATTTTAAGAAATGTAAACATGTAATCCTAACACCTTAAATGAAATGAAAACTAATGAAATCTAAACAACTCTAAATGAGATTCAATTCAATGCAATGAAATGAAAATGAATCCAAGGTCTAGATCTAGGTGAAAATGGACTTCAAAATCAAAAAATTGCAATGATCAAACTCAGGTTCACTAAAATGAAACAAAGAAAAATGTGTCTATGGTTGGTGATAGGGTTGTATGGACCAATTAGGGACTTATTTCTCTTTTATTTCATTGAGAAATGAGATTCACACAATGAAATGAATTAAAAACCTTAGGTGAATCAAGTCAAAGTGTGAATCTACTAATTTACTTTTTTGTAAGGATGGGGGAATAGGTCAAACAACACTTTGGGGAGAAAGATTAAAAATAAAAAATCAAAACTAAAATGCAATCTACAACTTGGATCTTGAGCACTAAACTCAAAATAAGAACCATAAATTGGATCACAGATCAAATAGAGGTATGATGATGTGTAATCGACATCAAAATTTAGTTTTAAAATCTGGTTTAGAACTCATTCATCTAGGGGTGAATGGGACCTAAGTTAGGGTTTGTCAACAACTTTTAAGAGCCTTTTCTACACATCTGAATCTTTTAATTTTCTTAGGTTTCAGGTTTGGAAAGCCAAAAATAAAACTTTCAAGTGAGTTTATGTGAGATGACAAATTTTACAACTTTAACAAGTTCTTCAATTTTTCTCTTCAAAATATCTTCAAGATTTCTTCCACCTAAATCTATAAACACAAATCAGGAGGGAACAACATGTTTTTTTTTGGTGAATAAGATTTTTCCTTGGTCAAAGCCCATTTTGGTAATTAAACCTTGAAATGAAATCAAATAGAATGAAAGAAATGATGAATCAAAAAATTAATGTCACAACTCTATTGGATGTTCCTCATATGTGGTTGTCATTGATGTCAACACTATTGGCATTAATGTCTTGAAGGTTGTATATGTCAAGGATATTGAGAAAATTGTAATAAACAAGTTGCATGTTCTTAGTGATGCAGTGAAGTTCAATATATTGGTAAGCTCAATATATTGATGATCAAAGGGTTTGTTTTTGTGTATATCTAGTTTATCCACATTAAGTTTCAAAGAACCACATGAAGATTTAATCAAGTTATGAGTATCTATGTTCTGACAGTTATTTTGTTGCTTTAGTTGGTGTTCCTGAAAGAAGATGATGTGATTCTAGTAATTTTAGTTGTTTCAGATGCTTCTCTAGTGATTCATGATGCTTTTAGATGTTTCTAGATTGTGCTCTATTTGTGTTGACAATTCACATCAATCGTTGTGCTCACAATTGGTGATTTTCTTATGTGTGTTCATGTTTTTCATGTTCATGGCCGACAGGGTGATTGTAGCATGTTGTGGATCTTCGAGGCATAATTTTTGAAGGTGTTCCATGTTCAAGGATTTTGTTTTGGGTCTTCACTATGTTTTATCCAACCTTGGTTGATTCACATTGATAATTGTTATTGATTTGGGCCAATAGTTTGTTTATGTTTTATTATTTTGTTGAAGCCAACATGTAGTGATGTAATCTCTTGTTGTGGATATATATGAGTGATTATTTATTCCATTTGATGGTATGATATGTGTGAATAATTTCCTAATCATTCAAAGGCATAAGTAGAGTGTGAAAAAGTGTTCATGTGCTTATCCAGAACTATAATCAGGCATTAGCAGATGCTATTTTCTTAGTTCAAAATCTTGCAGATGTAATTCGAATGTTTTTGTAAGATAGTGTATCTTCCTTTGGGAAGTAAGCCTTATTTTAATTGAGTAGTGAGCTCTAGGCATTGTGCTTGAATGCATATGCATTCCCATTTATTATTCTTTATACTTTTAATAGGGTATAATATTGTGGACTAACCTCCACTATGGTTTTTCCCCTAACAGGATTTCCACGTAAATAATCTTGGTGTTATGTGTGTTTCTGATGTGTTGATGATTTATTCTTTCATGGTTATTAATTAGATATGAGAATAATTTGAATATGTTTAAATTTTTTTGAACACTAATTCACCCCCCTCTTAGTGTTCCTTGATTCAAATTTTATCAAAGAAAGTTACTTGGAAGAATTTTAATAGCTTGAGGTGATCTAGGATGTCGACTTATAAGAAGGGAAGTATGAGATTTGATGGAACAAATTATTCTATGTGGAAGACTCAAATGGAGTGTCATCTAAGATGCATTGGTGAACCCTACTGGAACATTACAAGGAATATGTATGTTATCCCACAAAATGGTTCTTCTACTATTGTTGAGATTAAGGATTCTAGGTACAATATCATGGCTAAGGAAGCATTGTTGAGTGCTCTGACTGATTTTGAGATGACAAATGTAATGGATCTGAAGACTACTTATGAGATCTAGAAAATGTTGGAAACTTTGTATGAAGGTGATGCTTATGTGAAGATTGCTAAGTTGCAAAGTCTGAAAGGGAAATATCAAATGTTGAGGATGGGTGATGATGAGAACATTACTTCTTTTATGCAAAGAGTGAATGCACTTGTATGTAGTATTAGATGTGTTGGTGGAACATTGGAATAATTAGAGATTGTTGCTAAAGTGCTTAGATCCTTGCCTCTGCATAAAAATTCAAAGCTACTGCTATTGAGGAGCTCCAAACTATGACAAATGTAACCAAAGACATGTTGATTGGTAGGCTTACTGCTTTTGAGTTAAGTGAGTTTGGTGATGCTCTTCCTAAGACGAAATCTACATTCAAAGCTACTATATCTAGAAAAGACAAGTAGAGATATGATTTAGGTGAAAGTTATTCTAGAAAGATATTCAAGTATAAGGAGGAAATGAGAGAGATTGGAGAAAAAGAAAGAAAAATAGATGAGCTTGAAGCACTTATTGTCAAAAGGGAAGCTAGAGGAGAAGGTAAGGATAAATGGAAATTTCCTATTAAATGTTTTTCTTGCAATAAGATAGGTCATTTTTACTCAAGGTGTCTGGAAAGAGTTCCTAAGTCAAGACCTAACAAGCCTAGATTCCAAATAAAGTATTATTATGATGTTGATGAAGGTGTGATAGATGATGAATCTGATAAAGGGAATGTAAGTGAGAATGAATGGGTATTTATTTCTATCAAGGAAAATGATCCAACCCCTACTGAATCTACTAGTTGTACAAATGTGGAGAAAGCTTTAGCTGCTCGAGTTGAAGAGAAAGATGAATGGGTGATTGATAGTGGATGCTCTCATCACATGACAGATGATGAAAGTAAAGTTGTGAGCTTGGAAAAGTATGATGGTGGTGTTGTAAGATTTGGTGATGAAAAAGCAAGTGTAATCTATGGTAGAGGATCCATTTCTCTTGATGGTAAGCATAATACTTATGATGTTATATATGGGGAAGGTTTGAAGCATAATCTCTTAAGTGTTGGATAGATGGTTGGAAAGGGATACAATCTTCAATTCAAGAATGGAAAGTGTAGAATAATGGGGAGTTATGAAAATGTGATTGCATCAGGTACAAAAATAAAAGGTAATATCTTTCACCTAAATGCTACTAGCAAAAATTTTCTGATTGCTCAAGTTGATGAAAGTTGGTTGTGGCATAGGAGAATGTGTCATGTTAACTTTGAAAATATCATCAAGATAAGTTCTACTCAGGCTATGATAGATCTTCCTAAGCTGATGAAATGTACTAGTGCTATATGAAAGGAATGTTAGTTAGGGAAGAAAACTAGAATTTCATTTCAGAGCAAACAACATTGTTCAAATGAAGTGTTGGAATTTGTACATACTGACTTGTGTGGTCCTTCTAGAGTTAGAAGTTTACAAGGATACATGTATTTCATGTTACTTATTAATGATTATTCTAGAATGATGTGGGTTGCTTTCTTAAGGGAGAAATCTAAAGCTCTAGAGAAATTCAAGATCTTTAAGGCTATGTTTGAGATATAGACAAGTTTGAAGATTAAATGTCTAAGATTAGATAGAGGTGGTGAATTCACTTCTAGTGAGTTTAATTATTTTGTGAAGAGAATGGGATAAAGAGACAATTATCTACCCTGTAGAGCCCTTAGCAACATGGAGTTGTGCAAAGGAAGAACAAGACAATTGAAGAAGTTGCTAGGACTATGATGTTGGTAGGAAATGTTCCTCATATCTATTGGAGAGAATATGTGAGTATTGTTGTTTACACACTCAACTAAGTACAAGTCAAAGGTGGTACTGGTAAGAAACCTTATGAGCTATGGTATGGTCATAAACCTACTATCAGATACTTCAAAATATTTGGATGTAAATGCTATTGCGATCAAGAGTAAAAGCAGTCCTAGAAATGAGCAACAACATAAAACATGCAAGAAACTACCTAAACACCTAACACCTCAAGATTGGCCTAGTTGGATTCAAAAAATAATTAAAAATAACAAAAAGGAGTTGATTTACCTTTTCTTGAATCGATCCTTTGGTTGGCCCTTGATTTTGATGTTGTGTATGCTCCTTGTATGGCAAAAGATGCAAGTGTGGGATACAAGATGGATAAGAAATGCATGGGAATGGATGCAAGTGCAAGTTTTTGACTAAGTATGGCTCAAATGAAAAATTTGTAAGAGTTTGGTTAGTACAATGATCTCCCCCTAAAATAAGAGAAAATAGGGGGTATTTATAGAGGAAGTTGAATTCTCTAGAGAATTCAACGGTTAAGATTCATCCAACAAGGTCAAAATGAAAGGATATGGTGAGCTGAGTACTCACAAGCCCTCACATCTTGAAATGTGGGAAGGATGGTGATGTGAAAATGAGGTGGAAGGAGGGTAAATGATGTGGAGGAAGGAAATGTACCTTGAAAGTACATTGGGAGATGAGAAGATTCCTTGGAGGAATAAAAAGTGAATTAAAAATTCACATGTTTGGGGAATCTTGTGGATAAGACAAGGTTCCAAAGGGAGAGGTAGAAATTACCTTGGATAAGAAAAGGTTCCTAAAAAGGTAAGTACTTGTAACATGTGACTTTATGTAACAAGTCAAAGATTATAGAAGATACATGGGAAAAGGGGAAGAGTTCACATGTGACTTGATGTGACAAGTCAAAGACCCCACGGGGAAGAGAAAATGATTTTAATATTCCTTGGAAGGATAAAAGGAATTAAAAATTCTTTTTTAAGGTTGATTGGGCTAGTTAATGAAGGACTAGAGGAGGGTTAAGTGGATAAGAGAGATTAGAGGCCAACTTGCAAAATTTGGAGGATGTGACACATCCTAATCAAGGATTAGGCATGTGCACATCTCTAATGATGAGATTAGGAGAATAATTAGGATTAAGAAAGGGATGTGACATGTGAGAAATTAAATAAATGTCATATTTATTTAATTAATTTTATGAAAGGGGGAAGGTATTTAATTATTTAGCTAGATACCTTAGGGATTAGAGGAATTTAAGGATATTAATTAAATAATAGTGATATTACTTAATTAATGTAAATAATGGGATGCTTAGACGAAAGGGGATAAATTTGGATAAATTAAGTGTCCAAATTTAGGTGTCTACATTTTTCCCCTCTTTCAGATGGTGTTAGGAAATATCATCATTTCAAAGAATATTAAAACGTAGAACCCAAAAGAAGATTGTTACATTGGAAAAGATGCCCCAGTTTTCAACAGAGTGACTAGGAAGAATGATGATAGGGGTGAAGATGAATGTTAGGGATGAATGATTTCCCCTTGAGAGGACATGCAGGTTGAAGATAACATAGGTGTACTCTTGAAATGGATGAGACGATGAGAAGTGAGATGAGGAAGATGATGCAAAGTGATGGGTAAGAAGGATGAAAAGGTGGCAAGAGATTGGGAAGCAATGGATGCAAGGATGAAGGTGAAGTTTCCCTAGTCAAGCTACAAGCAAAAGTAGGTTGATGTTGGATGGGTTTTGATTGATGAGGGAATGATATATCTTGAAACAAAAAAAAATGATAGGGAACGATACATCCTGATGATGACGATGATTAAAGAGATGACGGTAAGAGAGCGAATGGATAGGGGAGGGAGAGTGATGAATGATGAATGCATGGGTGTGAAGATGAAATGCAATCCTAATGCAATTTTCCATCTTTAGAGCACTTATTTTTGCTATAATAGAAGACATGATACACCAAAGTATAAAGGACCAAGGAAAATTAGTGTCTAATGCATGAAATAAACACATCAAATAAGAAGGCTACCCCAACACCCCAAAGTCATGATGACCTTGGCCGGGCCAAGTATTGGGATAACCACAAGTACACAAGGATGCCCCAACATAGAAAAAGACCTCAAGGATCTTGGTGGGTACTACATTGGGAAACCAAGAATAAAACAACAAAGAAAAGATCAAGATACGCCCCTATGTTGACTAGTCAAAGTACACCATGATATGATGGATCAATGTAACCATGACAAGTGATGATAGGGAGCTCAAATGATAAACAAAATCCAAAAGCATCAAAAGATCACAATCAATTTCAAATGTCCTTTTCCATAGGATCAAGGGGATGGATGGGATTGATGAGGTTTGTTAGGAAGGTTTCATCCTGTTGAGACTGATGATGGATACTAAACTAAAAGATTGATATGACATAGGATATTCAAAACCGATCGGATCTAATGATAAAAGTGGATCTTGTTTTCTAAGAACTATCTATATAATGGCATAGCTTAACACAACACAAGAGACATGACACAAGATAGGATACTAACACATCCTAGTGACCTAGGGGATTGGGGACCAATCAAAGGTTAGCTTTGCCTATGTGAAAGAGTAGAGCCCTTGTAGTTTGATAAAAGAGTACCAAAAGACCATTATGGAGACCTCAATGGATGATAAAGATAAGATGGACAAAAGGAGAAAAGGGGACAATGAAGATTGATGATAGAAAATAAAAGAGCCTGGTGGTGGATCAAATGATTGACCTTTCCTATGTAAAAGCACAGGGGCAATGTAGTTCAAGAAAAATAATGGATAAAGGATGATGATAAGATAACCCTAAGAAGGGGATATGATTATGGGACTAATATGATGGGTTAGGATAGACCAGTTGGATTGGATAGGATGATAGAAACTACAAAAAGCTTAGGGAGGGGATAGTTATCCAAATCATGAAAATGAATTGGGAGGATGATATGATAGATAGATGAATGATGAGAAAGGATAGGATATGGAAAATATGTGTGATGAGATAGATGGAATTGGGTTGCATGGGGAGTATCCTATAGCTAGATACCAATGACAAGGGAGTATGAGATGAGATGAGGATATGATGAGGGAGATGGAAGGGTTGTTATGATGGATGGATAGGGGGAAAAGGATAGGGAGATGAAAAGGATTGCTTGGATTGGTAAGGATATAAGGATAGGTAGGAGGATAAGGATGGGAAGATGACAAGGATTTTTTAGATGAATGATGTCTCCAAGGACTTATGTCACAAAGGAAGAAGATGCCCCACTCTAGATAAGTCATATATAATGAGGCATAAGGGATGGAAGATGGAAATATGGGAAAATTAAGGGAGTGATATGAATATGGATAGGATGCTTGGATAAGGAAGGGAGAGTAATGGTAGAATGATGGATGGACAAGGAAGATAGATGAATGTGAATAAGGATTAGGATAGTGTACAGATGAGGGGATTGTATGCCAAGAGGTGTCCAAAGCATTTTTGTATGTTTTCCCCTATTGATATCAAGATCACAAGGAGGATGGATGGATTGGGATATGAATGAAATATGACAAGAAGGTTGTGTAAGATAGGTTATATGGAGGAGATGAATGAAGAGGATGCATGGTAGGAAGATGGGTGCATAGCTGGAAGCATAGTGGATGGAGGGATGCATATCAGGAAGCTTCCCCCAAGTGTGGAAAAGGATGGAGGGGGATTTATACATGATGCCTATTTTCTAGGTTTTCATCATGGTACTTATCCAAGGTGCTTGTTTGCCAAGTTTTCACCATTGGACGGATTATGTCTTTTTACTATTTTATTTTTTTAATTTATTTTTATTCTTTTGATTTTTTTTCTTTTGGATGTTTTCTTGACTTTTTTAGATAGAATGTGGATGGGGATGGATGAGGATAGGGGTCTGGATAAGTGGAGTTGGAAGATATGTGATCAAGATATGGATGAAGGACTCAAGCATCAAGTTCCATATGAGGTATTAAGAGCCCATGTGTGAAGCGACTGTTGGATGTTGGTACAACTTTATTAGGAGAAATGGATTATGTAGGAGGATAAATTAGAGGGATTTGAGAGGGGAGATATGTGGGATAATGATTGGAATGATGGGGTGGATATGTGATGGGGAGATGTGTTTAGGACCAACATTTTCACATATGGTGGTGGATGTGAAAAGATAGGAGGATTAATGGATGGAGAATGTGGGGATAATAGAGGAGATGGGATAGTGAATTTTGGGACATAAGGACCCAAAACAGATTTAGGATATGGAGGAAGTGTATGATTGTATTTTGGATTAGAAAATTTGGATGTTGTTACATATTTTTAATTTAAAGGCATGGCATTTGTTTTCTTTGGGATCCACATGGTTTTTATTTTTGTTTTTGTGGGCCTTTGTGGCTTACGAATTTGATTTGGATGTTGGATTTTATTTTTCTTTTCTACACCATGTATTTTAGAGGGGACATGGGGAGCTTTAGATTCATGTGGATCTTTGGATTTAGGAATTTTTTCTTTAGCATTCAAAGTGATTTTAGGAGCAATGGGATGGGTGTGAGTAGATGGATGATGTGGAGGGGATGCAGATAGAGTGATGGAAGTAGGATTATGGGGATTACGTGTGGATGGAGGATGTGTAGATACATGCCTTTGTTGATTTGATTAGGGACATGCAAGTGGGATGTTTATGATGAATGACATGGATAGGTGATGAATGGATGAAAGGATGAGATGGAGGAGGTGATTTTGGGATATAAGGGCCCAAAATAGATGTTGGACCTAGAGGAAACATGGATGAAGTATATGGAGGATGGGAGATGATGGATGGAGCGGATGAAGGAGGAATATGGATGGTTGTTTTGAGGTGATATGATGGAAGACGATGGATGGTAGCTTATGATCTGGTGGAGCAATGGGAAGAGCCTATATTTCTTTTGGAAGAGGCTCGTTGAGGACATCTAGAGGTTGTACCAACATCTTTATATTGTGAGTCTTAGGAAATAGGTCCAAGACCTTGCATATAGATTTGTTTTTTGACCTATATGGGCTCTAAAATACCTTTCTCATGAAGGCCTAAACCTTTTCCTTGATATTTTATGTTCTTGAGCATTCAATCCATGATAGGATTTTTGTTATTCTAGAAACATGATGTAAGTCCATCATTAGGCTAAGGATGATGGCTCATATATACATTATGTTTTCTTTGGCAAGGAGACCACCATGGAGGAATGTGAGGGTACCAAGGGGATATATAAGTGGTGTGGGGATAGTAGGTTTAGGTGATGATGGAGGATCATGAGAGGGAGATGATGGGATAGTAGCATCTGAATTAGGATGAGTGAGTGATAAGGAGTCATGAGAGGGGTTAGGAAATATGATAGGATTAGGATTTGTGACAACAAGTGATAGGAGCTCATGTGATGGAGATGGAGATAAGGGCTCATGAGATGGAGTGGTGGAATCAAGGAGACCATGGGATGGAATGGATGGGGACTATGATCTTGATGTGGACTAGATGGGATGGTAGGATCTTGATATGGAGAAGCGGGTATGTTGTTATAATTTTGATCGAGCTCTTGGCATGACTCATCGTGTGCAGGAGGCATGATAACAGAGTGTTAGAGGGACTCATCAAGTTGGGGAGATGGAATGATGGAGGATTTAAAACATTCATGGGAATGGATTTTAGTGACAATAGGAATGGGAGAAGTGGATTGGATTTGGGTGTTGTTGATGGGCTTGATGACTCTTGGAGTAGGAGGTGGGTGTTCAATGGATTTGGTAGATGTGATGGTAGGAGATGGGGGCTTGGTTGATTCAGAGGATGTGATGGTTTTGATAGCTTGAGCGGTGCTAGGGGTGGTATCATCAATGATAGGTGTTGGGTGGAGAAGGGTCTCATCACTAATGACTGTGGATGATGGGTTGGGATGGCATGATTCTACCACTTCAAGATGTGGAGTGGGAGATGTCTTCTTTGTTATAAGTCCTTGGAGAAATTTTGGAGTGAGAAACTTGACTACTCTAGGCTAAGATGGCATGGTAGGAGTGGATGAAGGATTATGGATTGGTGGGGGATTGATGCAAAGCAAGAGGATTTCACAATTCAACTTATTAGAACATATTTCATAACAATGGGTTTCAACTCATTTACCTATTCTACAAGGCAACTTTCTTGACAATTTCCTTGATTTCAAGATACCAAAATAGAGTTAAGGTACAAAAATTCTTGTAGAATCAGAAAAACACATTCAAAAATATCAAATGACTGATTCAAAACCATTTCCCAACTTTGACAACTCAAAAATGTAAACTTGTAAAAGTAGATTGTTCAAATAAGCATTTAGGCCCATTTAGACCCCTTCAACAAGAAAATTTACATTTTTCAATCTATTTCTCCTTGTTATGACTTCAAAAAGGTGTAAATAGGTCTACACAACCATTAGGAACCTTCACCTAACCTTTTTTCATGTTATTTTAACAAACCCTAGCTTTAAACCACCATTTTCATGCAAAATTCACACAAAATCACTCTTTTCCAGCCTAGGGCCTCCTTGAAACCTTATCAAAAATTTATGTACACCCCTGTAACTTTGGAATCTCAAATAAAATGTTAAAGCAGACCTGCAAACCAATTTTCAAGAGTTTTAAATGGTGGAAACTTAAGATATGAATTTTTCTTCAAAATTGGAACCTTCATTTCTGAACAGGGCTGTTGTGAAGATTCGACCATTAGACCACTTAAATGACCTTTTAAAGTTTTCTGGTAAAAACAAAAAACTTCATAAATTGAATTATATTTCCATAAATGTAAGTTGTAGGGATGTAATAAACCGTACAAGTTCATACAACTCTCTGGAACAACGGTTTTCACTAAAAAACACAAAAAAATGGAACTTTCATTTTCTTCATTTCACCAAAATCTTCAACTAACCTTCAATTCGACCATACACATTGTTTATAATCCTTGAACATAAAAAAAAACCTATCTAACTGACCCAAACCAACCTCCTAACCACTTGACTCCACCAAATGCACTTTTTTGCATTTGAATCTAGCATTTAGAACACTTCTTGAAAAAGGTAAAAGATTCTCTCTCCATGGTAGGCCAATAATATCCCATTCTAACAAGTTTATTGGCTAAGGTTAAACCACTTGAATGAGTTCCAAAAATACCACCATGAACCTCTTGTAAGGCTTGTTCAGATTTGTCATGTTCAAGACATTGAAGGAGCGTACCATCAAGACCATGTCAATAAAGGATATCGGCGATCAAGGTATAACAGGATGATTGGTGTCTGAAATTCCTTTTTTGGTTTCGGGAAAAGTCCAAGGGTAAGATGTTGTTTTTCAGATAGGTATAAATCTTGCCATAGAAAGGTGAATCAGAACTGGTTAAATGGCATATGACTTGGCTCTCAGGATTATCATAGATAGGAGAAAACAATTGTTCCACCAAGAATTCGTACCGTTTTTGATTTTCTGGTAATTGTAACAAGGAAGCAATTGTAGCCATTGCATCTGCAACTTTATTTTCAATCCTTGAGATTTGTGAAAACTTGATTGCCACAAAATACTTTTTATAATTGTCCACCATGTTCTTGTAAGGTATCAACTTATCATCTTTTGTCTGATGATCATCATTGATTTGATTAATGACAAGTTGTGAATCACCGTAGACTTGCAGCTCTGTAATCTACTAGTCCAATGCTATTTTCATTCCTGTGAGCAATGCTTCATATTCAGCTATGTTATTTGTGCAAGGAAACATCAACTAATATGATTTTGGGATGGTATGTCCTTTAGGTGTGACAAAAAGAATCCCTGCCCCCGAGCCATGTTGCATGTAAGATCCATCAAAGTACAATGTCCATGATTTCTTAATTGTTGCTGTGAAGACATATACATCAGGAAATTCAATGTGCATTGGGTTTTCTTCTTGTAAAAGTGCTTCGGAAAACTGATATGTGATGACCTATCCTTTTATAGCTCTTCGATCTACATAGTGAATGTCAAACTCACTTAAGATCATTACCCATTTTGCAACTCTTCCTGTTAAGGTAGCTTTGCTTAAGAGGTATTTTAGTGGATCAATTTTGGTGATCGGCTTAACTGTATGAGCCAACATATAGTGTCACAACTTTTGGGAAGCAAACACTACTGCTAGACAAGCTTTTTCAATGAAATTGTAGTTTAGTTCATGACTTGTTAAAGTTCTATTGATATAGTATATGGCCCTTTCTTTGCCTGTAGAATCCTCCTGTGCTAGTAACACTCCCAAAGATACTTCTGTTGCTGAAATATAGAGTATGAGCGGCTTTCCTAGAATTGGTGGAATTAAGACCGGTGGATTCATAAGATAATGCTTGATCTAATTAAATGCTGCTTCACACTTTTCCTCCTATTTGAATGGGACATTTTTATGCAATAGACATGTAAATAGTAAGCTTTTGTCTGCTAGTTGAGCTATAAACCTCATGATGGATTGTAATCATCCTTGCAATGACCGAAGCTGACTGATATTTCGTGGTGGTGGAATGTCCATTATAGCTTGTACTTTTTTTGGATCAACCTCTATGCCCTTTTCTGAAACAATATATCCCAGGAGTTTTCCAGATTTAACACCAAAGACACATTTCTTTGGATTGAGTTGAACATTGAACTTCTCCATTCTGGTAAAGATCTTTGACAAAATTTCTAGATGTCCTTCTCTTGTGTTAGATTTGGCCAATAAGTCATCCACATAATCTTCCATGAAGGTGTGCATCATGTCATGAAAAATGGTGGTCATTGCTCTTTGATAAATCACTCCTGCATTTTTAAGCCCAAATGGCATGACATTCCAACAATAGGTACCCCAAGGGCATGTGAATGTTGTTTTATCTTGATCCTCTGGTGTAATCTTTATCTATTTGTATCCTGAAAATCCATCCATTAATGAATACATTGCATGACCAGCAGTTAAATTCAAAATCATATCTATGTTTGGTAAAGGAAAATAATCTTTGGGACATGCTTTGTTCAAATCCATGAAATCTATATAAATTTTAATCCTTCCATCCGGTTTTGAAATAGGTACAATATTAGAGATCCATTCTACATAATCAATAGACCAAATGAATCCAACATCTAAAAGCTTCTTTAACTCTTCTTTAACTAATAATGCCACATGCGGATGCATTTTTCTGATTTTTTGCTTCACAGGTTTTTCCCCTGCGTTTATAGATAGATGATACATTATCATATTAGGATCCAACCCTGGCATATCAGCATATGACCAAGCGAAATTGATTTGATTCTCCTTCAAGAACTTTGTAAATTTCAATAATTCTTCCACTGTTAATGATGCTGCAAGTTGCAAGATTTTTGACTACTCTGTTGTACTTATGTTGATTGATTTTGTGGGCTCAATCAAAACAGAAGATCTTTCTTGATAATGTTTTGGAAGAATGTCAAGTTTCTCATCCTTTAGTGCCTCAAAAAGGTTTTCATCGTTGGATTCACTCTTTATTTTTCTCTTGTTGTGATCTACCACTGCTGTTTTTTTGGTTTTCACCAATAGATCCATCTTTTATTTCATTTATTTTGCAGCTAAGATACTTGACACCCTCCCTATCAAAATCTTGAGTATAAAATTCTTCGATGGAACACTTGGTTTCTTGATTAGATGAACAAAGGAAATTTACAATATCCTCATCATCATGGAATGTAGGGATATGGATAGGTGCCTCATTGTCCCAATCAATAAGTTCTGGATAGACTAAAGGTATGGGATCATTAGGTTGGGTAAGGTCTTGAGCAGTCAAAGTCATGACATGGCTATCATTTTCATGATGGACAAGATCTATGATGGTATTCTCTTGTCGATTATCAATCTTGTTAAAATCTGAATCGTCCTCACTTGAGTCATGATCGCTTTGTAAAACATAATCAAGTGGAGGCCTTGAGCCCTCCCCTTGTAAGAACGTGGGTGCGAATTTGTGTATGACATCCACCCTTTTCTCTATTAAGAATGTATCATCAGAGACAGCATCCCATTCATATTCATTGGAATCAGTGTCTGAATTGTTTTGTAATTGGAAAACTGATCCATAAAATTTTTGTAGAGTGATATTTTTCATGGGATTTATCTAAAAGTGATTCTCCTTCATGAGTTTGTTGTGCTTGCTATGAAGTTGACTCTTCTGTATTCTTACCATATCCAAGTCCTGTTTTATCTTTTGGATACAGTGAAATAAGTTGAATTGGCTCAATGATTCCTTCTTTTCTTTTTCCTATAGGACCATTTCCTTCATAGCCCATTCTTTGCATGATGGTATACCCTTTACCATATTGTTCGGTAGGTAACTTGATGTGCAAGAGAGATTCATCTTCATCTTTTTATAGCTAGCTTAGGATGTCCCTATCTTCGGCTTCTTCCTCGGTGGTGTTAGCTTTAATGAATTGTCCATCAAACTTTGTGATTGGCACATAAGCTTGGGATGTAGAGGCTGTTGCGATCTTTTGATTTGATAGGGTCGAATGACCATGTGACCTCAGAGAAAGAGGTAAGCTAGAAAGGGATAGTGAAAATTCACCTACTCCTTTGTATTTTAAATGTAACTTGGTGTCAAAATTCTTTGTCAATTCTTGCAATTGGCCTTGTAAATTGGAAGAAGCAGAAATGTAAATATAGCAACTTTTTACAAAATATGCATTTTTTGCATTTTTGACTCCAAATACCCTCCAAACAATTAAAATTCTATTAAATAGTCCCAATGGACACTAAAACATCTAAATCCATTGACTCTTATTACAAATTTGAAAATTGACTCTTCGTGTGCCATTTAACAACATTTGGCTCTTTTTTGCAAATTAGACAAAATGACTACATAACTTATCCAAATACCTCTAAAATGACTCAAATACAATAAGATGGTCTTGAAAGACCTTATTGAATGACCCCTAAGCACTCTTTAAACATTATTTTACATATTGGCCTCATGGAGGCTTGAATGCAATAAGGTGCTCCTGCACCAGGGATTAGGACTAGGGATTGGTGGTTTGGATGTAGGACTAGGAATAGATGGAGGCTTAGGATTGGATGGAGGGTTAAGGTAAGGATATGGGAATGGTGAATTAGGATTGGATGACATGGATGTTAGATCAATGCTAGAGGATATGGGTGGTGTGTTGTAATAGAGGTATTGAGATGGTGGATTAGGATGGGAAGACATAGGTGTTGGATTAGTATAGGGAGATGTGGATGTTGGATTAGGGTAAGTTGATGGGTGTATTGGACTAAGATAGGAAGGTGTGAATGTAGGATTAGGGTGAGAAAATTGGTATGAAAGATTAGGGTAGTGGATATATGTAGATGAAGGATTGAGATAGGATGATGTGGATAGGGGATTGAGATAGGGGTATTGTGATGGTATATTAGGATAAAGGATGTAGGTATTGGATAAGAGGATGATGTAGATGAAGGATATGATGGATACGATGGATATCCCTTGTCAAAGGTAGCATAAGGATCATGATTAGGAATGGATGAAGACATAACAAAATAACTTGAAGGGGTGATTGGATTGAGGGAAGTGGGTAGAGAAAGCTTACTAGCAATGATAGTGTCAAGGGGATCTATGTCATATTCTTCTTGATCGACAAGACTTTCAATATCATCATTGATGTAATAAGGTTTTCCTTTGAATACTATTGACAGGGGATACAGATTCATGTTATTGAAAGGATAAATAGGATGGATCAAATATTTTGGATGGGAATGAACTAGAGCTCAAATTAGGATTTAGGTCAAGCTTAGATAAAGATTGGATTAAAGTTCAAATTAGGATGATTGGATGTTGCAATGGGATTGATTTTGATGACTGGATTTGATTACCAAAGGATGACTATGAAACTAAGTCTACTTCGAGATGGAAGTAGATTGATTGGGTTGAAAGTGATTGGATAGGGATGTGATTGGATTATATTGGATAAGATTGATCGATGAGATGATTGATAAGATCAAATAATGGATTGGATGAGATGATGAGAGGGATTGGAAAACCCCATTTAGAGATTACTCTATGTGACATAGGATACTAATTGATTGGATTAAAGGATGAATGGATAATTGCAGAACCAAATCCACCTCGAGATTGAAAATGGATTGATTGGTCCAATGATGATGATTAACTTAGGATGGATTACAATCCTAAGTAGATGTTGATGATGACGATCAGATCAGACACTTAGGTCAATTTGGATAATAACTCAAGATGAAGTTCAGGGGGTTCAGATGGGGAAAATGATGATTTGATTGGAGGAATGGATGATAAAAATGAATGAATGGATACTCAAAATGAGTAAATGATTGATCAGAACAAATGAACAATTACTTGAAACAAGTAAATGACTACTAAGAATGGATGAATGATTCTCAGAATGAGAAGAAGAAGGCTCATAATGAATGATATATTACTTAGAATGAGTAGATGATTGATTGAAATGGTTGTACAAGAGTTTAGAATGATAGAAGGAGCCTTAGAATCGATGAAAATTTACTCGAAATGAGTAAACAAATGATCATAATGGTAGAATGAGTGTTCAAAATGATAGAAGGTTTGAAATGGATGAATGTTGACTCAGAACGAGTAAATGAAAGATCAAAATGACAAAACAAGAGTTCAAAATGATGAAAGGAGGTGTGAAATGGATGAACATTTACTCGAAATGAGTAAACAAAAGATTAAAATGGAAAAAGGAGGTGTGAAGGATGAATTTTTACTCAGAATGAGTAAATGAATGATTGGAATGGCAGAATGAGAGTTCAAAATGATAGAAGAAGGTTTGAAATGGATGAATGTTTACTCATAACGAGTAAATGAATGATTGGAATGGAAGAATGAGAGTTCAGAATGATAGAAGAAGGTTTGAAATGGATGAATTTTTACTCAGAACGAGTAAATGAGTGATCAAAATGGTAGAATGAGAGTTCAAAATGATAGAAGGAAGCTTAAAATGGATGAAAATTTACTTGGAATGAGTAAACAAAAGATTAGAGCAATAAAACGAGAGTTCAAAATGATACAAGAAGGTTTGAAATGGATGAATGTTTACTCCAAATGAGTAAACGAATGATCAGAATGGTAGAAAAAGAATTCAAAATGATAGAAGAAGGTTTGAAATGGATGAATGTTTACTCGAAATGAGTAAATGAATGATTAGAATGGTAGAATGAGAGTTCAAAATGATAGAAGAATGTTTGAAATGGATGGATGTTTACTCAGAATGAGTAAACGAGTGATTGAAATGGAAGAATGAGAGTTCAGAATGGTAGGAGGTTTCAAATGGATGAAAATTTACTTAGAACAAGTAAACGAATGATCCAAAAAGAGGGAATGAATGTTTAGAATGGATGGATGAAAGCTTAAAATAAGTAAATGATTGATCAAAAGGGATGAACAAATGCTCAAATTGGGAGAGTGACTCTTGGAATGGATGAAAGGATACTTGTAACAAGGTGACGAATGCTCAAGATGAGAAGAAGGGTACCTAAAACAACCGAATGAAGGGTGAAATCAGCTATTTGAGGGGCAAGTCTGCCTAAGTGTAGATTAGAATTTTGGTTAAAGCTTAGTTTGGGAGTAGATTAAAGCTCAGATTAAGATTGGATTGAAGATCAAAATAGGATGATTGGAGGATGTGATGGGATTGATTCTACACCAAGTTTCAGGGTTTAAAGAACGTAAGGTGCTGACAATCAAATTTTTCCAAATTTGTCAATTTTCTTAAATTGTGAATTTTATCCATTTTATGAAACTTCATAGGAATACTTTTTAGAGTCAAATTTTTTTTGAAAAAATACCCAAAACTAAGATAGGATGAATTTCCAACTAACATCCCAAATCTGAGACATGCATTTTGAGTTATTAACGAAAATATTTTTTCAAAAATTGAAAAAAAAACACTAAATTATGATTTTGAGGGTCAAGATGAAAGTTTGAGGCCCAAAAAATATGATAAAATAGGGTCCAACTAAATCAAATTTGATTCACAATCCACAATCCACCTCATAACCAACCACCTGTAAAATTTTAGATCAAATGAATACCCAAGTCAAAAGTTATGGCCTCCAAAAGTTTTGACATAAAAATCAAAACCCTTGAAATGAAGTCTAGGTGATTGGGATGGATGATTTGATGATGGATATGGACTCTAATGATTTTTGAATTAACACTTATGTGGTTTGGTTGATGAAATGAAGAATTACAAAAAAATGTGTTGATGACGGGCAAATGGGTGCTTGAAATGACTAAACTGGGGGTGAAATCAGTTATTTTGAGGGTAGGTTCACCTATACAGGGGGGAAGTATGCCTGTGTAGGAGGGAAGGTGTGCTTATGAAGGTCAAGTTCACCTATCTATAGTAGGTTCACCTCTATAGGGGCAGGTTTTCCTGTATAGGAGGGAAGGTATGCTTGTGAAGGTCAAGTTTGCCTATATAAGAGGGTAGGTATGCATGTGAAGGTCAAGTTCACCTGTATAGGAGGAAAAATACACTTGTGAAGGTCAAGTTCACCTATCTGGGGTAGGTTCACCTATGCAAGGGAAGGTTTACCTATATAGGAGGGCAAGTACACTTGTGAAGGTCAAGTTTTCCTGTTTGGGGTAGGTTTGCCCCTATATGGGTAGGTTCACCTATACAAGAGAACAAATATGCATGTGAAGGTGAATTTCGCTTATATAGGAGGGTAGGTATGCCTATGCAGGAGGAAAAGTATGCCTGTGAAGGTCAAGTTTACCTATGGAAAAATCTAAACATGTTTTTTGGACAAAATATTAAGGCAAGGGACCCAAGACATAGCAAAAAAAATTCAAAGGATAAGGTTGACTCGACTAAATAGAAAAGTACTAGTTTCACACAAAAAATATAGTTCAGACAACATGATCCTAAGTTTAGTAGAAATGGGTATGGCCAACAAAGTCTTTTATTTTAGGAGAAACATGGTTACTAGGGAGCCCTCGATATACACCTGGTACGTGAGGCCCACACTATGAACACCAACCCATCACAAGCATGAGTCAAGAACCTTAGCGAGATACTAAAGGCTCAAGCCAACTCTTCACGTCATCCTGACGCTTTTCCCATTATGACACAATTGGATTGAGGTACAAATTTGGTTCTCCCCCCTTAATATACCTCATCAGTACACGTGGTTGGGATCATCCCTTGGGGTGATGAAATCCCCAAGCAAGTTTTGTTAAGAAAACTAAAAGAGGGTGATTCAAAAGACTTGATAAGCTATTATTTCTCCTCACCCAAGATCGCCAAATGGTGCAAGGGGATTGGATACGTCAATAGCTTACTAAAAACATGACACATAAAGTAAATTGACTTCCTCTAATTAATCTATGCTCCTAAATTACTAAAAAAATAATAAACAACTACTGATAATAGTTTCAAAATATATGATCCTACAAGAAATTTTTTAGTGATTCCCTTTCTATTTTCCTCCAAACACTGATCAAATGTTTGTATAGACACAAACAAAACACATTAGGGGTTAGAAGCAGTCAAAATAATCAAAATAGTGCCTAAATTTCACTTTTTTACCTTCTGGAAAAAAGTTGTTTTTGGTCATATTCACCTGTTTATTGGGTCAAGTACACCCTTAGAGGTTAGGTACACCCATAGATAGGTTAGGTACGCCCCTAGATAAGTTAGGTTTGCCCATAGATAGGTTAAGTATGCCCTTGGATAGACTAGGTACACCCCTTTCAAAAAACTTTAAACTTTTAGGTCTCTGCAGAGGTCAGCTTCGCCTATCTATTGGGTCAAGTATGCCCCTAGATAGGTCAGGTACACTGCACTATGAAAATTGCAACCTTTCAAGTCTTTGCAGAGGTCAGGTTTTCCTGTCTGTTGGGTCAAGTATTCCCCTACAGGTTAGGTATGCCCCTAGACAGGTCAAGTTCACCTCTATAGGTCAGGTACACTTGTCTGATAGGTTGGGTTCGCCCCTCTGCAACCTGTACCTGCAAACAATAAAAAAAAGAAAACATGAAAGAATAGGACCCATCTATGGGTCCTGCCGGGCATGCCAAAAATGTGATTAGGAGTAAAAGCAATCCTAGAAATGAGTAGCAACACAAAACATGTAAGAAACCACCTAAACACCTAACACCTCAAGATTAGCCTAGTTGGATTAAAAAACAAGGTAAAGATAACAAAAAGGAGATGATTTACCTTGTCTTGAATCGATCCTTTGGTTGGCCCTTGATTTTTGATGTTGTGTATGCTCCTTGGATGGAAAAAGATGCAAGTGTGGGATGCAAGATGGATAAGAAATGCACAAGAATGGATGCAAGTGCAAGTTTTTGGCTAAGTATGGCTCAAATGAAAATTTTACAAGAGTTTAGTTAGCACAATGACCTCCCCCTAAAGTGAGAGAAAAGAGGGGATATTTATAGAGGAAGTTGAATTCTACAGAGAATTCAATGGTTGAGATTCATCTAACAAGGTCAAGATGAAAGGCTATGGTGAGTTGAGTACTCACAAGCCCTCACATCTTGACATGTGGAATGTTAGATGGCTAAGGATGGTGATGTGTAAATGAGGTGTAATGAGGGTACATGATGTGGAAGAAGGACATGTACCTTAAAAGTACATTGGGAGATGAGAAGATTTCTTGAAGGAATAAAAAGTGAATTAAAAATTCACATGTTTGGGGAATCTTGTGGATAAGACAAGGTTCCAAAGGGAGAGGTAGAAAGCACCTTGGATAAGACAAGGTGCCTAAAAAGGTAAGTACTTGTCACATGTGACTTGATGTAACAAGTCAAAGATTCTAGAAGATGCATGGGAAAAAGGGAAGAGTTCACATGCGACTTGATGTGACAAGTCAAAGACCTCATGGGGAAGAGAAAAATGATTTTAATATTCCTTGTATGGATAAGAGGAATTAAAAATTCCTTGGGAGGTTGATTAGGATATTTAATGAAAGATTAGAGGAGGGTTAAGTGGCTAAGAGAGATTAGAGGCCAACTTACAAAAGTTGGAGGATGTGACACATCCTAATCAAGGATTAGGCATGTGCACATCTCTAATGATGAGACTAGGAGAATAATTAGGATTAAGAAAGGGATGCAACATGTGAGGAATTAAATAAATATCATATTTATTTAATTCATTTGATGAAAGGGGGAAGGTATTTAATTATTTAACTAGATACCTTAGGGATTAGAGGAATTTAAGGATACTAATTAAATAATAGTGATATTACTTAATTAATTTAAATAACAGGATGTTTAGAAGAAAAGGGATAAATTTGAATAAATTAATTGTCCAAATTTAGGTGTCTACAACTATATCAAAATAGATGAAGATATAGGAAAGTTTGATGCTAGAAGTATTGAAGGAATATTTCTTGATTACTCTACTAAAAGCAAGGTCTACTGATGCTAAAATAAGAGATTGAGGAAAGTAGTTGAAAGTGCTAATGTCAAGATTGATGAAGACATAGTTAGACCATCCAAAACATGTGGATATGATTTAGATGATCAAAATGACAGTTTAGATAAAGGAAAGAAAGTTTAGACTTCAAATCAAGTTCAAATCATTTTGGTGAATAAGGAAAATCAAGAGGAAGGAACTAGTGAAAGTACAAAAATGAGATCACAAGAGCCTAAAGTTCAAGAACATCCCAAGACTCCAATGCATGTAAAACTAAATCATTGAGAAGATTAGATTATAGGTGATAAGAACAAAGGTGTTTAGACTAGTAGAAAATTTGTAAAAGAATATTGTGTGATTTCAAAGACTAAGCCTAATAGTGTCAATGAAGCATGCAAAGATGAACATTGGGTGGAAGCAATGAAAGAAGAGTTACTACAAATTGAGAAGAATGATACATGGATTCTTGTTCCTAGACCTAAGGAAAAAAATGTAATTGGAACTAAATGGGTCTTTAGAAACAAATTGAATGAGTAGGGTGAAGTTGTTATAAATAAAGCAAGACTAGTGTGTAAAGGATATTCCCAGATGGAAGGAAATGAATTTGAAGAAACTTTTACTCATGTTGCTAGGATTGAAGCTGTGGGACTATTTCTTTCTTATGATACTTACAAAAAATTCAAGGTTTATCAGATGGATGTAAAGTCAACATTTCTAAATGGTGAATTGGAAGAAGAGGTGTAAGTTGAGCAACCTAATGGATTTCAATTGAATGATTAGAGAGATATGGTTTGTTGGTTGAAGAAAGCATTGTATGGAATCAAGCAAGCCCCAAGAGCATGGTATGCCATATTGGATAATCATTTATTGAAGCTTGGATTTAACAAAGGTATTATTGATAGTAATTTTTATTTTAAGATTTGTGATGATAAAGATTTCATTGTTGAAGTCTTTGTTGATGATATCATTTTTAGAGGAGATGATAGTTTGTTTATGAAGTTTGCTAATGAGATGCAGAGTGAGTAGATGTCTATGATTGGAGAGATGAAATTATTTTTGGGATTACAAATTACTCAGCTAGATAAAGGCATCTTTATATCTTAGTTCAAGTATGTGAATGAATTGCTAAATAAGTTTGGTATGGAAGATTCAAAGCTAGTTGTTACACCTATGGTGACTGGATGTAAGTTGACACAAGATGATGATTCTCTGAAAGAAAATAAGACTAGATACAAATCCATGATTGGTGGATTGCTTTATTTGACTTAAACTAGAGCTGATTTCAAGCTGATCCTAAGGAATCTCATGTGATAGCTATGAAGAGGATTTTTAGATACTTAAAGGGGATAGTTGATTTTGTCCTATGGTATCCTAAAGATGATGACCTTAATTTGAATTCTTTTACTAATGTTGATTGGGTAGGAGATGTGAATGATAGAAAAATTACTAGTGGTGGTGCATTTTTCTTGGGAAAGAAGTTGATTTCATGGTTAAGTAAGAAGCAAAATGCCATTTCTTTATCTAATACAGAGGCAACATACATTGTTGCTACTAACAATTGTACTCAAGTATTGTGGATGAAACAAATGCTAAAAGATATCAAAGTTGTGTATGATGAACCTATTGCTATATTCTAGGATAATTCAAGTGCAATTAACATTTCTAAGAATTCAGTGTTGCATTAAAAAACCAAGCATATATCTATTAAGTTTCACTTTTTGAGAGAGAAGGTAAGTGAAAAGGAAGTCGGATTGGAGTATGTGCCTACTAAGGAACATATTGTAGATATCTTTACCAAGCCTTTTCCTAAGGATACTTTTAAGCATCTTAGAGGGAAGCTAGGGGTGATTACCCCTCCTAATCAAAACTAAGATGCATTGACTTGTATCATTTTGTACATTTCATAGTTATATCTTGATCCAAGTTGATGTTCTGGCGGTTTCTACTCAGGAGGAGTAGTCAGATGTTCAAAAATGTGGTTTAGAGCTTGTGTGGAGAAAGATACACATTATCTTTGTCATATTGTGGTATGTTTTTGACATGTATATTTGTCATTTATGTCAAAGGGGGAGAAGAGTCATGTGAAAAACTCTTTCAGGAGAAGAGTCATGTTAAAGAGTTGAGGAGAAAATAGTCAAAATTTGAAGGGGAGAAAGTGCTAAGAGAAAGTTGTGTTGATGGTGTTTTTCACATCATGTGTTGCAATCAATTCCAAAGGGTGAGATTGTTGGATGTTGTTGATATGTGGTTGTCATTGATGTCAACACTATTGGCATTAATTTCTTAAAGGTTGTATATGTCAAGGATATTGAGAAAATTGTAATAAATAAGTTTCAGGTTGTCAGTGATGTAGTGAAGTTTAGTATGTTGGAAATCCTAGTATATTGATGATCATAGGTTGTCGATCAAAAGGTTTGTTTTCAATTATATCTTGTTTATCCATGTTAAGTTTTAGAGATCCACATGAATATTTGATCAAGTTATGAGTATCTATGTTCTGACAATTATTTTGTTGCTTTAGTTGGTGTTTTTGAAAGAAGATGATGTGATTCTAGTAATTTAAGTTGATGCAGATGCTTCTCTAGTGATTCATGATGCTCTATCTATGTTTTCAATCCACATCAATCGTTGTTCTCATGATTGGTGATTTTCTCTTGTGTGTTCATGTTTTCCATGTTCATGGCCAACAGGGTGATTGTAGCGTGTTGTGAATCTTTGAGGAATAATTTTTGAAGGTGTTCTATGTTTGAGGATTTTTTTTTGGTCTTCACTATGTTTTGGCTGACCTTGGTTGATTTGCATTGATAATGTTTATTGATTTGCACCAATAGTTTGTATATGTTTGATTATTTTGTTGAAGCCAACATGTAGCAATATAATATCTTGTTGCAGATATATATGAGTGATTGTTTATTCCATTTGATGGTATGAGATGTGAAAATAATGTCATAATCATTCAAAGGTAGAATTAGGGTGTGAAAAAGTGTTCACATGCTTAATCAAAACTATAATCAGGCATTAGGAGATGCTATTTTCTCAACTCAAAATCCTACAAATGTAATCTAAATGTTTCTATAAGATAGTGTGTCTTCCTTTGGGCACTAATCCTTGTTCGAATTGAGCAATGAGCTCTAGGCAGTGTTCCTGAACACATGTGCATTCCTATTTATTATTCTTTATACTTTTAACAGGGTATAATCTTGTGGACTAACCGCTGCCATGGTTTCTCCCTTAATAGGGTTTCCACATAAAAAAATCTTGGTGTTATGTGTGCTTCTGATGTGTTGATGATTTATGCTTTCATGGTTATTAATTAGATTTGAGAATAAGTTGAATAATTTTACATTTCTGTGAACATTGATTCACCCTCTCTCTTAGTGTTCCTTGATTCCAACAAACTCACCAAAACCTTGGAGGAACATTGGAATGTAGATTTGCAACTTGCATGAAATGGCTTCAATGGATGTGGATCTTGAACCTTGCAACTTCATTTGAAACAATGCTTTGAATACTTGAATGGATCATGAACTCTACATCACCATATTAACTCCAAAAACATGCATGATGCAAGAAGACTAAGTTAATGTGACAATTAGGTTTTGATTACTACAATAATTCTTCAATAAATTAACCTTTGAATGCCTTTACTTTCTCTTGAATTTCTCTTGAAAGTGCTCTCTTAGATCTTGAAAATTTCTTCTAGGTGAAACTTAGTGAAATGACCTTATATTTATAGAGATGTAACCTTAATTTCCCAAAATTCAAATAACACAAGATTACATTTGAATATGGATGTGAATATGTTAAAATACCTCCAAAACATAATTTAAATTTAGGTCTTAGGTCACTCACCTAAGACATACATTGCTCAATGAGAAGTGTTATGTTAAGGCCTTAATGAATCTTGGGTTTCCTCTTTAGAAAATGCAATTAATTAGGCTTGGATTTGAATTAAAGGGGACAATTAAGAAAAATTAAGCTCAATTAATTAAGGGATCCCTAAATAAGTGTGAAATTATAAAGGATCAAACACTTTACAACACTGTGCATTAAGGCATAATTAAGTCTATTTTAATTAATAGGGCCCTAAACTTAATGTAAATATGTAAAATACATATTACAACACTGAATTAAAGCATAATTAAGTTCATTTTAATATTAATTCCAAATTAGGTGTGAAAATGTAAAAGGGATATGTTTTTCTATGCTACACATACTATAGAGCATCGACATGCATCCTCTACACATTCCTCAAATATCCACACTTTTTTTAGGTTGGTACAGTCTTTGAAAGTTAATTTCATGGAGTGGGTGTTTAATAGTTATATTCATGAAATGTATATGTATATGTTATAAGTAAATGAGGGTCTTTTTTCTCACTAGTTATTCCTTACAAACCCCATTTATAAATTCTATAAACTATGTGTTTATTTAATGTTTTCAGTTAATTCTTATAAGACTCCTTAATATTCATGAAAATGGGTATATATTTGTTGGTTAATTCATAGAAACATCCTTTATATTCATGAAACTATGTATATATTTTTCAATTAACTCATAGAAGTCTCCTTTATATATATCTTGGTTAATTCATGGAAGGCTCCTTTATATTCATAAAAGTGTACACATCAACTTGCATTTTTATTATGTTTGTGTCTATTATGTACATAAAAAACATATATACCTATAAATATACATGCATATAAATACATATATACATACATACTATATATACATACATACATACATATATATATATACATACATAAACATACATACATATATATAACTATATAGTCATGAAAATGTGTGTATTATTAAAGTTTGGATTGACAAACTAACACAATAATATACCTACATCTCCATTACCTCTTGGAACTTTCCATGTAAACTATGTTATTATTTGTCTACTTTCCATTGCACAGACAATAGAGCAATATACATATATAGGATGGAGTTTGTATCTTTTATTCTTTATATACAACTTATATTTCCATTGTACTAATAGATATTCACAAAAACATATATCTACATATATATATATATACATATACATATTTGTGTATACATACATACATACATATATATATACATATGTATACATTTATTTATGTACTTTCTATCTTTATAGTCATGCAACTCTATAACTCTAAATTCTAGATTTCTCCTTTCAAAATGCAAAAAATGATACTCCTAAATCTACTCACTACACATTTTTTTGTACCCATGAAAGGTTTCTTGGCTATTTGATCATGTGGTAATTATAAACACCTTTTTGACTAATTTTTTCATTTCTTATCATGCCATCTTCATCATATTATACTCTCCATGGTTTGAGGTAATGTTAACCTATCATTTATCCTTTCATTTTGCACAAACTGGTACTCCTATCTTTGTTGTATTATTTTGACCCCATGTCTACATATATTTGTCTAACTAAAAAATTATTATCATGAAACCCTAGACTTTTATGGGATATTTTCTTAAAAACCCTTGCATTTTTGCACATATATCTAAAACCCATGTCTATGTTTATCTTACCTATGTTTAAATTACTCTCCTTTCATTGTCCATAAGAACACAATAGCATAAATTTTTTGTAAACTATGTTATTTTCCATTTAATTTCCATTGCACATACAACAAAGCATTATACATATATAGGAAAAACTTTGTAACTTTTAATTGTAATGTGTATATTCAAAAATATAATTCACACACCTCCAACAATCCACAAACCTTGTTTCAATTATTGAATAATTTCATGAAGCATCATTGTTTGCTAGATGATGTCTCCACCATAGAATATGTAAGAAGGATAGTCTCCATGCTTTCAAGTAACATCAACCTATCATTTCTCTCATTTTTCAAACAATGGTACTCCTAATTTTAGAGGCTTGTTCATTTGTATGTACATATACTTATCTGACATTGTATGTCTTATATTTATGTTATTTGCAAACATATTTATTCTTTTCTAACCTTTTCAATTGTTTGATTCTATTATTTCCTAAAATTTTAATTCCTTTTTGACATGTATAACATTTCATTCTTATGGATTTTATAACAGTATAACATAATCCAATATGTCTATTGTTTTCTCCACATACATGCTCACTGAAAATCATGGCACCAAGGAAGAAGGGAAAAATATTGAGTGTGAGGCACATATTAGAGTTACTCATGGAGTGAGGTTCAATATTCCATTTTTTTTTTAGGAAGAGTCAACATTCTCCATCCATGAAGATGTTAATTCAAAAAATCTAGACCATAGAACTGAACACTCAGGTTCTCAAGTTTTTGTTTAGAATACTCAAGTGGGTTTGGAACTGCCCATTCATATTCTTGAGTTAGTTGATGTGCACTTGAGGTCCCCAAATCTCTCAACGACGTACTGGACTATGTATGAAATGAAAATTGTAGTTTCATATGTTGAAGATCAACATATGTCAATCAAGGGCGCAATGATCAAGTGGGGAACCCCACCTAGTAGTTTGAGGGTGTGGCTAAATGGAGTTACAACCACCAAAGGGAAAGGACAATAGACATGGTTGATATTGGCCATAGCCTTCAAATATCTCAACTAAAATAAAAAATGGTCCAAATCATTGAATCAAGGCCTAACCCATTGATGTCAGTGGGGTCATGGTTGGTTGGATTTCAATAAAGGAATCATGATCTAACAATTAGGACTACAAAAGGATTGGACACATAGAGGTATTATGCTACACCCATCCACATTCTCATCTTTAAAATATCACAACTTGGAGAAGTCGTATAATGAGCACAAGTATGGGTTGAGTAGAATATGCAACTATGATGAAATAGGTGTGCAGGTTGGTAGAAACTATGGAATTCAAGTTATTGCAAGGATGGGGTCAAGATGCATGTACCACATTTAATCTCATAAAGTAGAAAATGGATCACTTTTTTATCTTACATTAATGCAATAGGACATGTTATTCCAAGTGTAGAACCAAGATCCTACTACCTACAAAACACAATAAACAAACACATTAGAAGATTCAAATGCAAGTTAAGATCAAATTTCCCCATAAAATCCATTAATAATACTCAAAATAGGAATAAAATCAAGAACACAATAAAAATAAATGAAATAGATTAAGTCCTATTAAAAAGCATGCAAACTTTTGATCTTATGGGGGAGTTGGTGCCAATTTTATGTGAAAATTTCCCATTTCCCAAATCCTATGCAAGCTTTGGTGATTTGATGAAGATGTGATCCACTTAGTAATTGCTTCAAATGTGATCCATGAAGAAAACCTGCAATAACCTAACTATGACTTGATGCAAATGTTAATGCTTGAGGATGGATTTGAGTATAGTAAGATTTCTCAAATTGTGGATGATCAAATGAGGAAAGAAGCCTCTTATTTATAGAATGATAAGATGGAGAAAGGCCCAAAATGAAGCAATGTGGGACAAACATTCAACCAATGGAAATATGCCACTTGTCAAGAGATGGATGTATGAAGGATGCACACATTTTGATGAATGTGCCCTTAAATGCATGAATTTGAAATTTGAAAATAGTGAAATGACAAGATGGATGAAGAGTCAAATGGAGTAATGGCCACTTGGCTCAATGAAAAAGGACTTGTAAGATGAAATAAATGTCTTGTTGGAAGGACTAAGTCCACTTGGAGGAATTTCAAATTTGGAAGAATATTCCTCTATTATGCCATGTTGAGAGAAAATGGAGATTTAATAAATGAATTAAATCTATTTTCATGTACAAGTGGAAAAAGCTAGAGGATGGAACATGGATTAGAATTAAATTAATCAAGGTTTAATTAATTTAATGAGGGATTAGATGATGTGAAAAATTTGACTTAGATTTATGTGTTGATTTAAATCAAAGATGAGAAGAATATGATTTAGATTAATTAAATAAAGATTTTTTATTTAATTAATTAAAGGAGATGAATGTTAGATTAAATCAAATAAGGTTTTAATTTATTTAATTTAATGATATAGAATTTAGAAATTAATTAAATAAAATTGATTTATTTAATTAATAAAGAGTTACAATTAATTAGATCAAATTGATTGATGTAATTAATGAAAGAGAATGACTTAATCAGACAAATGATTTATTTAATTAAGAGAGGAAACTTGATGAATTTAATAAAATAAGGGTATTCAATTAAATGATTAGACTGAGGGATGATTTGGGATGAAAATGGAGGTAGTAATTGTCGAACCCAAATCCAAAACCTCCAATAGCACAAGAAATAAACAATGAATTAAATCCCATGCAAGCTAGAATGTAAATTCCTTAAGAAATTTGTTTGATTTACAAAAGAAAGAGTAAATAACATGAACACAAATGAAACTTGTAAACATGTTAATTATATTCTAAAGCAAACAAACTCCTAATCTCTTGAGGGAATTGGTGCCAATTTGATGTGAAAATTTGCCCTTTCTCAACTCCAATGATGCAATGGTGATTTGATGAAGAAATTTTATCCACTTTGTTGATGAGTGATGAATGATCCGAGAGAAAAATCTGCCTAACCTAGCTAGGAACTCAATAATATGGATGAAGATTGCTAATAATTTGAGCATAATAAGTTTACTCAAATTGTGGATGATGAAATGAGGAGATTAGCCTTTTATTTATAGAATGAGAAAATGGATAAATGTCCAAAATAGAGCAATGTGGAACTAAAAGTTAGCCAATGGAAAAGTGCCACTTGTAAACTTATGAGTGGATGGAGGTTGTGCAAGTCTTGAGGATTGTGTCAATAAATGCATATTTATTTGAATTTGAAATTGTTGAAATGACATGTAAGAGGGAAAGATGGTGCTTTGAATGCCACTTGGCTCAACCAAAAAGGACCTTGTAAGAGGAGTAATGATGCAGGAGCATCCAGTGGTGTAAGGGCAATCTTGCATCACCCAAAAATAGTTAAATTTCAAGTTTCTCAGTTTTTAGATTTTTACATTTTTGGATACCCTTTTCGTCATAATGAAATTCCTAATTTATGGTTTTTATTTTCTATTCCTGAGTTGAAAGATATTGTAGTTTTAGTTTCCCTGATTTGCTCCTAAAAATCTTCTGAGTTGGATTTGAGGCACTTAGAGCTCCTAGAATGGCCCTGAAACTTGCCAAAATTGGCATAGTGGATTTTGAGCACATTCTTGACTTTGATACCTTTCCAATGGTTCAAAAGGTTCGCGAATTGGAGCCCCGGATCAAAAGTTATGACCCCGAGAAATTGGCGCACTTTCTAGAAGATACAATTGCAAATGTTCTTATGAAATTTGAACTTCAGTTTGTAATTTTTCAGCGCCAAACTGCCTAAACTCAAATTTTAATGTTGTTTTGGCTCCAAACTAAAGAGAAGCTCTATTTATGGGTGGGTTTCTAATTTTTGGGTAACTTTTTGGGGACAAGCTTGCATATTGTGAAAGGGTTATTCTGTAGCTTTCTGTAGCTTGCATGTGTTGTAGAACTTGGGGATTTGAGATCCTCTACATGTAAGAAGCTCCATTTTATGAATAATAAAATTATTCTCTTATTTGTGGGTTATTTTCTATGTCTTGGGTTGTGCCCTCATCAAGTGGTATCAGAGTGGGTTTTCTTGAGCATGTAGACAGATCGTCGATCATGAGGCAGTTCGCACCAGGACCATGGTTGTGGGTTGAGGTCAAGAAAGATGCCTCCAAGAGTGATGCCTAGTAGGCGTGGTGGTGCTAGAGGTGGTCAAGGCGGTAGAGATGCTAGTGGAAGAGATGCACTGGTAGCCCTCCAGAGACAGATTGATGCATTACAAGAGCAGTTGAGAAGAGGGTTAAACCTAAAGGAGGAAAGTGAGGATGAAGGAGAGGAAGAAGGTTCAGATGTAGAAGAGAAAGAAGTAATTGATCAAGACCAAATGTGACTAATAAGGGCCATTTCAAAGATTGGGAAAAGACCCAGAGTAGAAGTCCCCAGTTATTTTGGATGTCTAAACCCGGAAGAGTTGATTGACTGGATCAATGAGCTAGAAGAATATTTTGAGTATGAGGAAATAGAGGACCCAGCTCGGGTTAAGTTTGCAAAAATGAAGCTAAAGGGCCATGCTAGTATTTGGTGGAAAGAGGTCTAGTTGGAAAGAAATCGAAGAGGAAAAGTCAAGATCACTAGATGGGATCGCATGGTAGAGAAACTGAAGAAGCAGTTCATACCAGTGGACTACGAGTTAGATCTATTGAAGAAATTACAAGGATTGAAGCAAGGAAGCAAATCTGTGAAAGAATATACTGAAGATTTTCATAAGATAATCATCAGAATGAGTCACACAGAAGCCAATAAGGAGAAGGTAGCCTGATATCTTAATGGGTTATGATCGAGCATCCAGGAGGAGTTAAGCCTAGTCAGAATGACCACCATTGAGGATGTGTATTAGTTTGCTCTAAAGCTGGAAGAGAAGCTAAACAAAAGATTTGATGGCAAGCAAAAAGGACAAGGAGGTCAAAATGGAAGGGGCAATGGAAAACCTTCAGGAAGCCAAAATGATGATGAAAAGAAAAGTGAAGATGTTGGTATCAACCGAAGCCAAAGGAATGACAACTTCTACTGTCCTCATGATCAAAACAATGGTGATCAAAGAGGTAGAGGATGAGGGAGATATGGACAAGAATCTGGAAGAGGTGGTTTCAAAGGAACATGTTTCCAGTGTGGTGAAGAAGGGCATCGAGCCTATGAATGTCCACAACACCAAGTAAGGGTAGACAAAAGGCTAGAAGGTCATGGAAGGGTTGCGCATGTAGATGAGAAGGCCCAATTTGAACATTCAGATGATGTTGAAAGGGGAGAAACCCTAGTGATTAGGAGAGCCCTAGTGACTAAAGAAAAGGAACCAGAACAGAGAAAGAATATGTTTCACACAAGGTGCAAGTGTGAAGGAAAATGTTGTGATGTCATTATTGACAGTGGCAGCACTGATAATCTAGTGTAAGAGGAGATGGTCACAAAGTTGAAGCTGAAGAGGGAATGGCACCCGCATCCGTATCAGATTTCTTAGTTGCAGAAGGACCACAAATTTTTGGTCAATGAGCAGTGCCTAGTAAAGTTCAAGATCGGGAGCTACCATGATGAAGTACTCTATGATATCATCCCCATGGATGCATGTCACATGTTGTTGGGGAGGCTGTGGTAGTTCGAAAGGGGAGCTATACATGATGGCCATGCAAACATTTATTCCTTGACAAAGGATGGGGTTCGTCACAAGTTGAAACCCCTGAAGGAGACCGAAGAAAAGGTATGCAATAGTGCTAGAATTTGTTATGTAGATGGAAGAGAATTTTTAGAAGGTATGAAGCATGAGCATGTGTGTTATGCATTGATTCCTAGAGTGAGTAAGGAGGATAGTGAGAAGGTTCCAAAAGAAATGAAAGGGGCAATGGCAGACCTTCAGGAAGCCGAAATGATGATGAAAAGAAAAGTGAAGATGTTGGTATTAGCCGAAGGAAAAGGAATGACAACTTCTACTACCCTCATAATCAAAACAATGGTGATCAAAGAGGTAGAGGATGAGGGAGATATGAATAAGAATCTGGAAGAGGTGGTTTCAAAGGAACATGTTTCCAGTGTGGTGAAGAAGGGCATCGAGCCTATGAATGTCCACAACACCAAGGAAGGGCAGATAAAAGGCCAGAAGTTCATGGAAGGGTTGCGCATGTAGATGAGGAGGCCCAATCTGAACATTTAGATGATGTTGAAAGGGGAGAAACCCTAGTGATTAGGAGAGCCCTAGTGAATGAAGAAAAGGAAGTAGAACAAAGGAAGAATCTATTTCACACAAGGTGCAAGTGTGAAGGAAAATGTTGTGATGTCATTATTGACAGTGGGAGCACTAATAATCTAGTGTCAGAGGAGATGGTCGCAAAGTTGAAGCTGAAGAGGGAAAGGCACCCACATCCGTATCAGATTTCCTAGTTACAGAAGGACCACAAAGTTTTGGTCAATGAGTAGTGCCTAGTAAAGTTCAAGATTGGGAGCTACCATAATGAAGTACTCTGTGATATCATCCCCATGGATGCATGTCACATGTTGTTGAGGAGGCCGTGGAAATTCGATAGGCGAGCTATACATGATGGCCATGCAAACACTTTTTCCTTGACAAAGGATGGGGTTCGTCACAAGTTGAAACCCCTGAAGGAGACCAAAGAAAAGGTATGCAGTAGTGCTAGAATTTGTTATGTAGATGGAAGAGAATTTTAAGAAGGTATGAAGCATGAGCGTGTGTGTTATGCATTGATTCTAGAGTGAGTAAGGAGGATAGTGAGAAGGTTCCAGAAGAAGTTTCTAGGATGTTGGATGAGTTTCAGGATAGTATTTCTAATAATGTACCTGAGGGTTTACTGCCAATAAGGAAGATCAGTCATCAGATTGACTTGATTCCTAGAGCCAGTTTTCCAAATAAGGTAGCTCATAGAATGACTCCAGCAGAAAATGAGGAGTTAAATAGACAAGTTCAAGAGTTGTTGAGAAAGGGTTTGATACGAGAGAGTTTGATTCCATGTGTAGTACCTGCAGTATTAGCACCAAAGAAGGATGGGGAGTGGAGGATGTGTATAGATTCCTGAGCCATAAACAAGATAATAATCAAGTACATATTTCCCCTGCCAAGGATGGATGACCTGATGGACTGTTTGAGTGGAGCTCAGTACTTCACAGAGATTGATCTAAAGAGTGGATATCAGCATATTTGGATTTGAGAGGGAGATGAATGGAAGACTACCTTCAAGACCAAAGAGGGCCTATATGAGTGGTTAGTCATGCCTTTTGGACTAACCAATGCACCGAGGACATTCATGTGGCTCATGAACGAGGTACTAAAAGAATTTTTGGGAAGTTTTGTTATTGTGTATTTAGATGATATTTTTATTTTTAGTAAAACATTGGATGAGCATCTGATGCATATTCGAAGAGCCTTTGAGAAGTTAAGAGATGAGAAATTGTTGATTAATCTGAAGAAGTGCAGTTTTGTGAAGAGGGAGTTAGTGTACTTGGGGTTTGTTGTCTCAGCAGAAGGTCTCAAGATGGACCCAGAGAAGGTGAAGGCTATTCTGGAATGGCCTACCCCAAGAACTACTACCGAGGTGAGATCTTTCCAAAGTTTGGCTAGTTTTTATAGAAAGTTCATTAGAAACTTCAGTAGTATTTGTGGACCCTTGACTGAAACAATGAGAGGCAATAGAAAAGAATTCAAGTGGAGCATTGGAGTGGCTAAAAGTTTTGAACTATTGAAGTAAAAGGTGATAGAGCAACCCGTTCTAGCCCTCCTAGATTTCAACAAGGTGTTTCAAGTGGATTGTGATGCCAGTGGTTGTGCCATTGGAGCAGTGTTGAGCTAAGAAGGTAAGCCCATTGCCTATTTCAGTGAAAATTTAAATGATGCCAAGAGAAAGTATTTTGTATATGATCAGGAATTTAATGCAATAGTTCAAGCATTAAAGAAATAGAGACATTATTTTTTGCTAAAGGAATTTGTTCTATATACTGATCATCAGGCCTTGCAGTGCCTAAATAGTCAGGGAAAATTAAATCAGAGGCATTTGAAATGGGTAGAGTTTTTGTAGAGTTATACCTTTATTTTGAAACATAGGAGTGGGAAGTCGAATAGGGTTGTAGATGCCTTAAGTAGGAGGCATACATTGATGACAACGATGCAGATTCAAGTGGTTGGGTTCAATGAACTCAAGACACTATATGCAGAAGATCCTGAATTTGCAGAGGCTTGGAAAGCTTGCAAGGAACCTATTACAGTGGACAGAACAAGGTGGTTGGATTTCATAATCCAAGATGGCATGTTATTTAAGGGAAGTCAATTATGTATCCCAAGGAGTTCCATGAGGGAGAACTTGATAAAGGAGAAGCATAGTGGAGGAATGGTAGGACATTTTGGTCGGGATAAGACCATTTCCATTATTAGTGAGCATTATTATTGGCCTCAGTTGTCACAGGATGTGAAGAAGTTTGTACAAAGCTATAGGGTATGTCAAATGGCTAAAGGAGTGAGCCAAAATATAGGCTTATACCAGTCCTTACCTATAATAGAGAGGCCATGGGAGGATATAAGTATGGACTTTGTTCTTGGTTTGCGAAGGACACAATGAGGGAATGATTCAGTCTTTGTGGTGGTTGATAGGTTTTCAAAGACGACACATTTAATTCCATGTCAGAAGACCCATGATGTAGTCCATGTTTTTGACTTGTTCTTCAAAGAGGTGGTGAGGCTACATGGTATACCAAAGAGTATTGTTTCAGATCATGACACCAAATTTTTGGGGTACTTTTGGAGGACCTTGTGGAAGAAGCTGAAGACAGAGTTGAAGTTCAATTCTACACACCATCCACAAACACATGGGTAGACAAAGGTTGTTAACAGGAGTCTGGGTAACCTACTGAGATGTTTGGTAGGAGATAAACCCAAGGGATGGGACTTGATCTTACCCCAGGCAGAATTTTCTTACAACAATTTTGTCAATAGAAGCACTGGTAGATCACCATTCTAGATTGTGTATGGAGGTAGCCCCAGAATAGCTCCAAAATTGAGGAAGATGGACCAAGAGAAGAAAATAAGTGTTGAAGCTGAAGATTTTGTAGAACACATCAAGGATATACATGAGAAGGTAAGGGAACATATTAACAAGATGAATATGTAGTATAAGGCTAAGGCAGATCAGAAGAGGAGGTATAAGGAGTTTCAGATTAGTGATGAAGTGATGGTCCACTTCGAGGAAAGAAAGGTTTCCAGTGGGAACATATAACAAATTGAAGATGAAGAAGTTCGGTCCCTGTAAAATTTTGAAGAAGCATGATTCAGGGAATGCATATGAGGTAGAGTTTCAGATGGATTCAACATTTCCCCTATGTTCAACATTTCAGATTTGACAGAGTATCATGAAGGTGGTGCAGAGGATGTACCAATGATGGAACAGTGTGGGATTCTAGCACCTACTTCAGAAAAAGGAGGAGATTGAGGAAATCTTGGATAGTCATGTGAGAAGGAGTACTAGAAACATGCAGTATGAAGAATATCTGGTGAAATGGAGAGGAAGGCTTGTGGAAGATTCATCTTGGCTATCTAAGGTAGCGGTTGACCTGTTGGGTTTTCCTCAACTATCCAAGATGTGACGGGGTCACTTCTCAAATTACCTTGGGTGTCTGATGCAGGAGCATCTAGTGGTGTAAGGGCAATCTTGCATCACCCAAAAATAGTTAAATTTCAAGTTTCTTAGTTTTTAAATGTTTTTACATTTTTGGATACCCTTTTTGTCATAATGAAATTCTTAATTTATATTTTTTATTTTTTATTCCTGGGTTAAAAGATATTGTTGTTTTAATTTCTCAGATTTGCACATGAAAATCTTTTGAGTTGGATTTGAGGCACTTAGAGCTCCTGGAATGGCCTCAAAACTTGCTAAAATTGGCATAGAAAATTTCAAGCACATTCTTGACTTCAAGACCTTTCCAACGGTTCAAACGGTTCGCAAATCGGAGCCCCGGATCAAAAGTTATGGCCTCGGGAAGTTGACGTGCACTTTTTAGAAGATACAACTGCAAATGTTCCTTTGAAATTTGAACTTCAAGTTGTAATTTTTTGGCACCAAACCGCCTAAACTCAAATTTTAATGTTGTTTTGGCTCCAAACTAAAGAGGAGCTCTATTTATGGGCAGGTTTCTAATTTTTGGGTAACTTTTTGGGGACAAGCTTGCATATTGCGAAAGGGTTATTCTGTAGCTTTATGTAGCTTGCATGTGTTGTAGAACTTGGAGATTTGAGATCCTCTGCATGTAAGAAACTCCATTTTTTGAATAATAAAATTATTCTCTTATTTGTGGGTTATTTTTTGTGTCTCAGGCTGTGCCCTCATCAAATAAATTCCTTGTTGGAAGGACAAAGTCCACTTAGATTTTAAATTCAAATTGAAAGAATATTCCTTAAAAGATTCTTTGTTGAGGAAAATAGAGATTTAATAAATCAAATTAGTCTATTTTCATGTGCAAGTGGAAAAAGATGGAGGATGGGACATGAGGAGAGGTTAAATTAATCAAGGTTAATTAATTTAATGAAGGGATTAAAATGATGTGACCTATTTGACTTAAATTTGTGGATTTATTTAAATAAAATAAGAGAAGAATGTAATAAAATGATTAATTAAATAAGCACTTTTGATTTATTTAATTAAAAGAGATGATGTTAGATTAAACTAAATAAGGCTTTAGTTTATTTAATTTAATAGATATACTTTAGAGATTTAATCAAATAAAATTAATTATTTAATTAAATAGGATAATTAGGTCAAAATGGTCAATTTAATTATCCAGAAAGGATGACTTAATTAGATAACTGATTTATTTAATTAAGAGAGGAATATTAATGAATTTAATCAGATAAAGGTATTTGATTAAATGGTTAGACAGACGAATGATTCAGGATGAAACAATGTTAGTGGTCAGGATCAGATGTCCAATGTCAATTAGTACATTTCATGTGTCTACATTTTTCCCCTCTTTGCAATAATGCACTCATTGTGTTTGTTCAAAGAATAAATGGTCTCGATCAAAGTAAAAAGAAATTGTTTTCAAAAAATTTCCCTACTACTTCCTGATGATAGAAAACATGCCAATATATTGCCCTCTCGATAGGTTGGACAAAAATTTTTATTTTTGGGTGATCTCGGAAAAAAAAAAGAGGACAAGGAGGCCGACAAGTCAAAAAAGGCTCCAGAAGGCCCAAACATGTCTAAGCACAATAAAATGATGTAAAAAAGGACTCAACTGGACAAAAATAGGTTCAAGAGTTGAAAACCATAGTAGGATAGCCAATTAGGGTGAAAAAGCCCTAATTTTCAAGCTTAAAAAGGCTTCGAGGGGTCACTTTCAATTCATTTTCACACATAGCCCTTTAGAATTCTAAGATTTGAGCTCTAACACCCTGACAAGATGGCACAATGATAGCTCCCGATGCACATTTCTAATTGAGTGTAGACATACCAGTGACCACTGACATTGGGGCATCAATAAGTGATCCTTACTTGAGCTTTGTTTTCTCTTTTCCGCATTCATTCATTGCTTTTAAACTTAGTTCTTCTACAATAGTGCTATATAGTGCCACTCAAAAAACAAACTGCACTGCTCGGTGTTCCAAACTGGCTCACCATCACAAACAACATCATCATAGTGGAGTTAGGAGTTTGGAAAAAATCTTCAAACTTTGACATTGAATCTTGTCAAAATATGCCATTGGGCAGAAAAGTGCACCACAGTGGTGCTATTTCACAGTTTAGTGCTCCAATGTTGCAATTTGTACTTTTCAAACTGTGATGCCTTCATAGATAGTGACACTGGGATGGTTTCTTGAATGCTCAAAATGAAATTTTTCAAAATTTTTAACTTGGTGACACTTCTTGATGCAAGATGTAGTGAGGGACTTCTAATCTAGGGAGCAAAAATCTTAGGAAATCTCTGGTTACCTATGAGACCTCAATGACAGAGATCAGGATTGGCTATGGGACATGGGAATATGGTTTATTGCATATGTTTTGCCTATGCAGACCCACCTTGGGATGATGTTAGTGCTTGCCAAGAGATGGCACATGAGACCTCGTCATTCCACCTTCCCCTTGACAAGGCCACCATCACCTTGGAGGACGTATGGCGGATCTTCAGATTGTCGATTCATGGGCAATGCATTATTTAGATCATGGATTTTGGATGGGATGCATGTCACATAGTCCTTGCGATAGAAGACGTTATCTACTACGAGGGTCAGATTGAGCTTGAGGGTCACAGTGATTTGGCTTCTCCCTTCCACCTAATGGTTGTGGCTATTATTTCAGGTCTCATTTCCCTAGATCAGCGAGGTTGGTACTTTAGTCCTAGTTGGGGACTCTCCTAGGAGCACATGGTGATGCATGACAGGCCAATTCATTTTACTTGGGGGCCTATTCTTCTTACATCACTCTATAAATATTTACTCAAGTACATCTACCTTGATGGTAGAGCACTCGAGGAAGGTGCTACACTCCACGTGTGAACGTAGGAGCACATTAGTGTTCTTTAGCAATGATTCATTATAGTATCCATGGGGCTTGATGATCCCCTAGTGTGGTACTATAGAGGTGGTGTGTCTTTTACACACACAACCGAGCACAAGATTCCTCTCTGGAACAAGGTTCTAGATGAGATGCAGGTTTTCACATGACACCCATACATTGGTCACCCTAGTTGGGTTGATGATGCCCAAAAAATCTTCTTTTCCCATCAGTGTCAGTTTGGTGAGGCCTAGGATCAGTGAGGCGATGCCTATGTGTCCATATTTTCCCACACTATATAATAGGGCTCATGGGGGTGATACATTCCTACTTTAGAGGCCTTAGACAACTTTAGACAATTGGTGGCTCAGCTGTGGGTTTATTATTAGGGACCTACAAATCCAGGGGTTACTCAGGCTTACAAAGATTGGTTTTGGTCACCCCTACAATTGACCATTCTAGGAGCACCCTCTACTCAGTGGAGGATGAGGATACAAAGATGGTGTGTGGAAGGATTAGCTAGTTAGGGCTCTAGTTCAGCCAAGCAAGGCTGATGTTTAGATGCAGGATCGAGAGTAGGTGCTAGGAAGGTAGTAGGATCACGTAGATGCATGACCACAAGCTAAGGGTGAGGGTCAGCCTCACGTGTAGCCCACATGAGCACAACTAGTAGGGAAGCTAGATCCTAGAGACATAATGATTGCATAGTTACAGGGTTAGGTTCAGACCTTGATAGCAAAGAGGGATCAGGCCAGGGCTGAGAGAGACTAGGCTAGGGTCGAGAGAGACCAAGTCATTTTGTAGAGGTAGGCCATAGAGCTATAGGAAGTCATAGAGGTGGGCTAGAAACAATAGTTGGAGAGCATGTCAGCGTCCTCCTCTTAGAGCATAGTGTCCCTTCGATCTTATAGGGAGGTCATTTGGGAGGTAGACTATTACCGTATGTACTATCATCAAGTCATACCCAAAGCAGAGTGTGCCCCAAACTACTCGTAGTGAACTAGCCATAAACTAGTAGAGGGTCATAGTGACAAGGGTGAGGGTAGTAGAGAGGATGGGTAGACTTCACTTTGCTCAAGATGATACTTTTGATGCCATATGGGCTCCTTTTCGATAGCCCGTTGGGCCTTTTTGTACTTATTGACATATATGTATAGTGATCCAATTATTTTTTACTATAATAGTTACCCAATGATATATATATGAGATAATGTTTTTGATGTGATGTGATGTGTTATCATTTATTTATGTATGGATGGTTTTATTTCTATATGCTGTGCAATCATGTTATGGTGTGATGCGATGTATATATGGATGCATTTAGATCTTATATTATACTATTTATGTAAGGAAATCAATGGAGTGCATCTCATACAAACTCCAAATAGTAGTGCCTTCGGTAACTTTAATTTTGATCAGGTTACCTCAAAGACATGTACAACCATGTCCTAAAGTAGAAACATACACAATTTATTTCCCACATTGATCCTTCTAAGAGAAGGACATGTAAATTCAACTACATGCATTAATAGATGCTACTACAAGAACCAATAGTCATGAAAGATGAGGAAAAATTAGAAAACACTGACTTACGTGTGGAAAACCCTTTTGGGTAAAAAAACCCCACTCCAAAGATTAGGCCATTGTATTATTTAGCAAGAAATGGTTATAATACAATTTCAGGCTCTAAACCTTTTTAGAGATTACATCTTGTTCATCTAGATACAATTGGTAGCAAACTATCCCTGAGAGATCAATCAAAGCAATCATGATCATGAGATATTCTAGCAACTTAACTTTGCCTCTCAATCCTCTAATTCGACCTCATGGCCTCAACCTTTCAGCCAGCCACTCGCTCCTCTCACAATCGTTCTCTCTCTAGCTCTCCGCTCTTTAGCTCCTTGGCTTATTAGATCTTCTCCTTCAAAATTTCCAATGCATACGTTTATACATTCATTCTCAATAGTTAGAAAGAAAACTCTAGCTCAACATCATCATCATAACAAAGATGTTTCCACTTCCTCATGTAGATTTTTCCCTTTCCACATAGAAACGGTCACAACAGTTTCATAGCAAACGGTTCACATCCTACTTTCTTTGATTAGTCCAAATCATACCACGTAGGAAAATCTTCCAATGTTCAAAGGTGTTCAACCTATGCCGCATGTCAGTGAGACACTAACTTTGTCTCCCCGATGCCATAGGACCAATTTCACATCCATCGCCAAGAGTCTTCATTATCAGCAAGATGTTACATCGAGTCTAGAAAGTTGTTGCTTAGACTTCAAATTGTCGCCAAGACCTCACTCTAATGTTCATCACTTGTATCCCTATCGCCAAGACCATCATTGTTTGATGAGACATCATACTGAGGCTCAAGAGTCACATTGACCTCAGTAATCCCATAGGCAAGACTATCATCTTTCACCAAGACTTCATAATGAGCTCTTCATGTCATACCAAAACATCTTAGTCAGCAAGACATATCACTTTCGCTGAGATGTTACTCTGAAGTCTTCAAGTTGTACCGAGTACCAAACAGTCACCAAAAGGCATATCGACAATATAATTCCCATCAGCAAGACAATCGAGCTTGCCAAGAGATAATACCAATGCCTCCATGTTACCCCGAAGTCTCCTATCGGCCAAACATTTTGTGTTCGCTAAGACTTCATGCCGAGCTCAAGAGTTATATCGATGTCCAAAACACCTGTCGGCAAGACTTCCACATTTAGTAAGACAACATACCTAAACACATGTGTTACACTGAAGTCTCACAACCATCAATGAGAGAGTCCACCATCAGGAAGACTTCTTACCAAGGCTCCATGCTATCCCAAAACCATAGTTCACCAAGAGTCACACCGAAGACCTTGTGTTTCTCTAATGACTCCATTTGATGAGACATCTCCTGGTTGGTAAGACCTCATACTGATCACCTTTAGCTACATCGATGACCCCTAACACTGTCATCAAGACATCTCTCGGTTGCCAAGACTTCATGCTGATAGGAACAAGTCATTTTGTTTTCCACATTAGCTAGACAGACCGAAGGTCATGCCGATATCAGCAAGACATCTCATCAAGACCCTTGAGTTACTTCGAGTATATATAGTTGGCCAGACATCTCCCAGTCGCCAAGAGATTTTCCCAAGTGTCCAATTCATCACAATGAATACAATCGGTGAGACATCTCCTTGTTGCTAGGACCACATACTAACACACTTGAGTTACCCCGACATAAGCTAGGCATTCAATAACAAAACTTTTTTTTGCCAAGACATTCCATATCGGTAAGAGATCTCACCGAGTCTCCATGTCATAGCGATAGGTCCATTTGGCAAGACTATAACAAAGTCTCAGTGACCAATGCAAACCACAGGGTTCTAAAGTTGCCAGTCGGCTAGACCAAAGAAATGTCACACATACTTTTCTCTTCTAGAGGTTCTAGCCTGTGAGATTGAGGCACATGATTTTGACAATCTACCACTTGACGAAGATCACATAGGCACCTCCAAAACAACTAGGAACTAAGATCACACTAGCTCCACCTGTTCAAACCCTACAACACTTAAGACACCCAATCAACATGATTCCACAAATAATAATAGACCCGACAATATGCAACAAAGACTAAGCATCCGATTGTAACTCAATGTCAACAAGGAAACTAATCACAGCCTTCAGGAAACCACATAGATCTCAACATGCTCTCATGCTCCATCAAGAATTATGCTCCAACATCCAAGATGTCCACCATTCAAGCAACAATCCTATCATCTTCCACATGTAGAAGAAAGATACATCACCAAGGTGAATAAGCACCATTCCAATGAACAAAAGCAAAAGATCCTAGTGATATCTTCAACAAGATACTTCTACCACTTCACTATGCTCAAATGCTATACATAAGCAATATCAACTTCAAAGCTTCAAACAAAACACAATAGTGAATTCATTCTCCAGAAACAAGATAAACAACACCAGTTAGAACTACAATTAGAAAGATTGCTTCCATCCAATTGATAAACCCACTCGACTGAAAATAGCACCCACACTCATGTTATTTCATCCAAACTCACATACCTCATTAGGTATCAACAATAGTAAACTCATGCCAAACCATAATCAACTCATTAACAACAAATACAAGCTCCAAGTGTCAACAAGTCTAAGACAACAAGACACATACAAAAACTCCCACTGCCTGAGTAATCTAGATTTGAAAGATCAAAAAGCATTGCAAGTCTACCAATTATAACACATAGAAAATGTAACCATGTAGTACCAAGGAAATTTCCACAATGACATGCACAACCTGCAACAAACTTCCACAAGAAACATTTCTCTCACCACAAACCTTCACAACCCAAGAGAAAAACACTGCACATCATATTCATGTAGAACATCCTCCTACATACACTTCTAATAGCCAGCTGTGTCAAGAATGATCTTCTTCACATCCCAAAATAAAAACCTTAACAACATCCATTCGTTCAATCACCAAGATCAAACTAACTTTAAAAAACATGGATGTGAGCTTCTCAAAGAAGATCAGGATACTTCATTCCCCATTTCAGGAAATCAACCCATACAACATCTCCTGCCAATTCTCATTAGTAATAAGGAGATAAAAAAACTGTACAACTTCCACTATGAATCCTCCAAAACCATTAGACAACAATTCAAGATCCATATCATGAAAGTGAACATAAAAATACATCTAAAAAATATAATGGGCCAAATACCTTTCAAATAAACTACCGAGTAGACCAAGAGTGGGAACGAGAATACTCCTTCAAGATATACAAGTCATCTTGACTAATCCAAGAGAAATCTCCTCAAAGGTCTCTTATTGAACTCACGTTCAACCAAGGTGTAGGCTTCTTAGACTTTCTGCTAAAAAACTTTAACAAGAGTAACAAGTAGCAACACTTCTCTCATAAGAGAAAAACAACCTCACCTTATTCTTCATGTATCCATGAGTACTAGCAATCGATCATCTCATGCTAAACTTCAACTACACTACTGCACTATCATGAAGTATCAAGCAAAGAATCAAAACACTCAATACACAAAGAATTACTAGACCACTATCAAGGTTCTAATCAACTAAATCAGGAACTTATCATGACACCATGATCTACACATCTCCTTAGGATATACCATACTTCAAGTGACTTCACCATTGTCTCAAGTACAATGCACAATTCCAAAAATCTAGTGCATAAAGAGAATACCATGACATAAAGAAAATAGACTTAAAACCAACATCACCTGTCAAGCACCACCAACAACTTAGCCAAAGACTCCAAGCATCTTTCATGGTTCCAAGATGTTACACATCTTCAAGTACTATCCATGCAAAGGTGAAAGAACCCTTCTGCAAGACTAAAGAAGACCATTCACCACCATGTGATGAATCCACAATCACTACTAGAGCTCCCACTAAAGTGTGACACCCGAGCTCACCAAGCATCATGACCACCTGCTATAGGTTCCCATAACCAACTATTTAGGTACTCAAAAGGATCCATCCTATCATCTCAAAGCACCACACAAATGCACTAGTGACCATAGACAAGGCCAGCTAACAAGTCTACACCAACAATGAATCAACCTCGTGGATATAGACAGTCCACTTCCAAGTTGTCTCACACCAAACATGTAGGTAAAGACATCCCACAACATTGCACAACCCATAGATCCATTCAATAGAAATGTGTAAACCCATCATTTCATTGGAAATGCAAAGCTAAGATCTCAAGAGAACAACATAAACCACATGACTCAAACACCAGATCAAGCTCAGATCCAATTCACCAATCACATCCACAACAAGCACCATAGTCAAGAAACACACAAGCACCACCACAAGAATTCTGAGTGACAAACCACACACCAACACTCCTATGCAGAGAAGAAACCATACCTCCTCAAGCCATGCACCAACCATGCATGCAGACCTGCAACTATCTCATCCAGCAACACCCCAAAAGGCCAATGTCTAGACAATAGATTAACAACAACTCCACATGGTCACAAGTTTTGCTTAACTGTGTAAAACCTACAAAACCACATATCCATGCAAGTACAAATCATCCTTAGAAAGAAAAAAATAGTTCAAGAGAATCCAAACCCCTTTCAGACCAACTCTAAAACCACCACCATGTACATGCATCCAAGAAAGAGAGAAAGGCTATTTCAGAAGCTTGCAAATCATCTTAATGATTAAGTTCATAGCCTTCAAGCATTCGAGGTTAACAGGAAATAGTGCCTTCCAACACTAGGATCCACCACCTAGCATAAGCACTCTCTTCCATGGCTGAGAAACAACCTAGGATTCTCCATATCACCAAGGCGCCTGACACACAGATGCCCAATATGAAAGTCTTACTACTACACAGCCATGAAGCAAAGAAACCCACCTCATACTCCAAGGTCAAACCTCTACCATCCAGGAGACAAAGATCACAACATGATCAACTCCCTTTTCCACCTTGACCATCCTTCAAGTTGCATGCTATCTCAGAATACCACAAGGCTTCCACTCATAAAAGGATCAATAAATCAGTCCATTCCTCTAGATTTCTTCCATCCCATCAAGCTAAGAAAACTTCATAGGAGAAATATCCAGAACCACCAACCAGAAGAAGCTCTGATACCACTTGTAAGGAAATCAATGGAGCGCATCTCATAGAAACTCCAAATAGTAGTGCCTTTGGTAACTTTAATTTTGATCAGGTTGCCTCAAAGACATGTACAACTATGTCCTAAAGTGGAAATAGACATATTTCATTTCCCACATTGATCCTTCTGAGAGAAGCACATGTAAATTCAACTGCATGCATTAACAGATTCTACTACAAGAACCATCAGTCATGAAAGATGAAACAAAATGAGAACATAAAGACTTACATGGGGAAAACCCTTTTGGGTAAAAAAACCCCACACTCCAAAGATTGAGCCATTGTATTATTCAGCAACAAACAGTTATAATACAATTTCAGGCTCTAAGCCTTTTCAAAGATTACATTTTTTTCATTTGGATACAACTGGTAGCAAAATATCCCCGAGATATCAATCAAAGCAATCATGATCATGAGAGATTCTAGCAGCTTAATTCTGCCTCTCAATCCTCTCCTTCAACCTCATGGCCTCATCCTTTCGGCCAACCACTTAGTCCTCTCACAATTGTTCTCTCTCTAGCTCTCGACTCTTTAGCTCCTTGGCTTATCAGCTCTTCTCCTTCAGAATGTCCAATTCATACGTTTATACATTCATTCTCAACAGTCAAAAAGAAAACTCCAGCTTAGCATCATCATCATAACAAAGATGTTTTCACTTCCTCTTGTAGAGTTTTCCCTTTCCACATAGAAACAGTCACAATAATTTCACAACAAATAGTTCACATCCCGCTTTCTCTGATTGGTCCAAATCGTACCATGTAGGAAAATCTTCCAATGGTCAAAGGTGTTCAACCTATGTCACATGTTGGTGAGACACTAACCATGTCCCCCTAATGCCAGAGGACCGATTGCACATCCATTGCCAAGAGTCTTCATTATTGGCAAGACGTTACATCGAGTCTAGAAAGTTGTCACTCAAACTTCAACTTGTTGCCAAGACCTCACTCCGATGTTCATCACTTGTATTGCTATCACCAAGACCATAATTTTTTGATGAGACATCATACCGAGGCTCAAGAGTCACATCGACCTTAGCAATCCCATCGGCAAGACTATCATCTTTCGCCAAGACTTCATAACGAGCTCTTCATGTTATATCGAAACATCCTAGTCGGCAAGATATATCACTTTCACTGAGACATTACTCTGAAGTCTTCAAGTCATACCGAGTATCGAACAGTCGCCAAGAGTCACACTAACAACATAATTCCCATTAGCAAGACAATTGAGTTTGCCAGGAGATAATACTGATGCCTCCATGGTACCCCAAAGTCTCCTATCGGCCAGACATTTTGTGTTTGCTAGAGACTTCATGCCAAGCTCAGGAGTCATATCAATGTCCAAAACAACCATCGGAAAGATTTCCACATTTGGTAAGACAACATACCGAAACACATGTGTTACATCGAAGTCTCACAACCATCAGTGAGAGAGTATTCCTTCAGCAAGACTTCTTACTGAGGCTCCATGCTATCCTGAAACCATAGTTCACCAAGAGTCACACCGAAGACCTTGTGTTTCTCTGATGACTCCATTCGGCGAGACATCTCCTGGTCAGTAAGACTTCATATTGATCACCTTGAGCTACACCGATGAACCCTTACACTGTCACCAAGACATCTCCCTGTTGCCAAGACTTCATGCCGATAGGAACAAGTCATACCGATTTCCACATTAGCCAGACAGACTGAAGGTCATGCCGATATCGGTAAGACTTCCTATCGTCCCTGAGATATCTCATTGAGACCTTTGAGTTACTCCAAGTGTATATAGTTGGCCAAACATCTCCCAGTCACCAAGAGATCTTCCCAAGTGTCCAAGTCATCCTAATGACTACAATCAACGAGAAATCTCCTTGTTGCTAGGACCACATACCGACACACTTGAGTTACCCCAACATACGCTAGGCATTCGATAACAAAACCTTCAGTTGCCAAGAAATTCTATATCGGTAAGATATCTCACTGAGTATCCATGTCATAGTGATAGGTCCATTCAGAAGGATTGTAACAAAGTCTCAGCGACTAGTGCAAACCATAGGGTTCCAAAGCTACTAGTCAGCCAGACCAAAGAAATGTCACACCGACTTTGCTCTTCCAGAGGTTCCAGCCTATGAGATTGAGGCACATGATTCCAACAATTTATTCATGATATGCAGATGGATTTATATGATATGTAATATGGATGGATGATGATGTAATCTATATGATGATTTATTTATGTTGATGTAAATGATATGTGATATGAAATGTAATATGATATGAAGATGATTTATGGTGTGTATGTCAAATGATATGTGAACCATGCTTATATAAAATGATTATGGATGGATGTATGCTTTTAATGTAATGGATTTTTATGTTCCTATTATGCTTATAATGGTATGGAATGATTTATGCAATGAAATGCAAAAATTATTGTGATGTGGTTATTTATGAGGTGTTCTATATGATATGGATGACTAATGGATGATATAATGTAGTGTAAATGCAATGGTCGTGCTTTATATGATATGTATTGATGATGTAAATGAGATGGTTTTCAGATTCTTAGAATAAAAAATATATATTATCCTAAACATGTTAAATAATAATGTAATCTATGTGATGCATTTAATGTGATGTGATATGGTGATGCTTTATGTTATGCAAAATGAATGTTATGTGATGGTTTATGTGATGAATGCAATGTGATGGAAAAAATGGATGCAATGTAATGAGAAAGGGATGTGGTTAAAAATGCTTATAATAACTTGTTTATATGATGATGAGAATGTAATGCATGTGTTTCCTATATGATATGTTTATGCAATATGCTAATGAGTTGTGGATGCAGGATTGATGATGATGATGATGATGATGATGATGATGATTATCTATCATAGTACCTTGTTATCGTGATGAGTAAGAAGGGGTGAAAGAGAAGAATTCATTTCAACAAGACATAAGATGATGGATATGCAAATGATGATGACTACTTGTTGAGGAGTTGGGATTTTCAAAGGGCCAATTTTCTTATGTTTGATAACACATGTGGTATGATGCATCAAGGTATAGAGAACTAGGATGTCATGGTACCTAGTGTGATGTACTTTGACTTGAAAAGCAGATAGGAGTATTCTTGTTCACACGTATGGAAACCTTGCCAAGAAGCACTTTTAGAAGTTTAAATCTTGGACCA
>VDFB02281492.1:299160029-299228195 GCA_007258455.2 Sequoia sempervirens
ATAATGGCACATAAATCTTGGTATGATCGAGGTAAAATATTTGATGGTGGTAACAAAAATTCACCAATCAATCTACAACAAAAAATAATTTGTTCATATAAAAGAATATTAATGGTACATATTTCATCCTTTATTTACTAGTGATGAACTAATGACAATTAAAATAGATGAAAAAAGATGACATTTATGACATACCTTAACATCTGTGAGATTGCTATGTTTGATAAAGCATTCATAACCTTAAAGTTTAACAGCAACAATACAGCAAAGAGAAGAGTTGTTTAAGAACCCTTCATATAGGGCTTGTATGCCTTGTCAGAATGCAGGTAAATCATGAACATCACATCAAAGTCATCTTGATCATCATGATCGCTCGCCACTAAATGTGGCATGGATCAATGTATTAGTACCATCATCTTCAAGCGTGTTTTCGGTGCGCGATCATCTTCTTCCATAGGATCATTAACCATCGCCGATATTCCGCGACTCCATGTTCATCCGCTTGCAAAACCACATTCTCGGGATGTGACCATCCCTTATCATCTGCCCTAGGGTGCCCCACCTTTATAATAATGATAGATACAAATAAACCATGATCATGATCAAGTGATTGTTTTTATATATATAAAATGTTAGAACGATATAAACATTTACAAATTCAATCAATATAAGCACATATAATGAACAACTTACCAATGGATGATAATCATGCCCCCCTTCAACATGACCATACTGCCTATAATGTTTCTCAGCTGTTGTGATTAAAAGTCATCTCATCTTTAAGCCCTTGCAATTATTGCAAGGACAATAACATTTCCCATCACCCTTTCTTTTCAATCTAGCCCACAATCTATCAAGTGTCTCTTCATTTTGTTCTAGACAAATAGTATCTGACATGATTTTTCTTTGCCAAGCTTGACTATTTCGATCTTCAAAAAATATCAAACTCACACTCCAATAATTTTTATTCATAGACAGGTAACATAGTCTAATAATTCCGATATTTTACACCAAAAAAATTTGGTATGCAACCACCCCTGCAAAAGAGAAGATAGTCTAAAGTTAATGACACCAAAAAACATTTTACAATGCTAATTCCAAAACTTATTAAATTCTGATTTTACTATGATTTCCAACTATTAAGACTCCTACAATCAGAATATTGAACTTGATCACAAAATTCCTACAACAATGGAGGTAGCGAGCTAGTAAGAGCAAGTGACCCATTCCTATGGAGCAATGAGTTGTAATCATCATTGCTAATGTCAATACGGATTTATCCTTTTAGTTAAAGATGCAATGTGTCACTTCTTATGACGAGCTTATCCCTAGGGCCCTCAACATTGAGACAGCCCCTAATAAAAACAACAGAAGCATTGGTAAGAGCATGATTAGGGTACAAACTCTAGGCCTCCATAGAAACATAAACAATAACTATAGCGGATTAGTGAGGTTCCAATACCAGAAAGATTGAGATAATGTAGGTAATAACAAAATCTTGCAATCTAAAGATTGTAGCCAATAACAAGCACACTATGTAGCTTAGTGACATTTGTAAATGCAATCTACGGTAAGAATAATGACAGTCACTTGAGATGTGACAGTCAAAAAATAGGCTAAGTAGTGACAAGATAATAAAAGCTCAAACCTTGCATAGTAAAGTGGAGATTTTTAATAGTGAGTTTCATACCATGACCTTAATGGTTTTCAAATGCTTTGGTAGTGAACAAGGCAAATGCAGTGGAATGACTATCCAAATTAAGTAACAGTAGTAATCATGGTTCAATGTTTCTTCTTAGCCATTAATGTATAATGGAGGTAGTGGATTGCATGTTTGAGCAGTGTTTTGAGACTCATCAAAGATGGGAGAATAGTGAATAATACCTTGTGGACTGTGAAGTAGTGTCAATAAGGTTGAAGGATCTTAAGAACTACAATACCATGAAACAATGAGTCCCCTGTAGTAAGTAGGCAGTCTATAGGGCATAGTTTGATTTTATAGAAGGATGCTCATGAAAGGAATCTTCAAGTGATAGTGAGTGAGCTGTTTGAGATTGTAGCCGAGGGTGCAATACCCAGTCTTAAAGGAAGTTAGCAAAGATAAATGTGCAAGAAAATCAAATGCATTACCAACAAACAATTCCACAATGTTATCTTCCATAATGCCTTGAGTTTGAAGACAAAATTTCATTGTATCTTCATGATGAAAGTGGTGAGCTTAATGGTCAATCACGGAAACCATGATTTTAAAACATGCTATTGTGCTTATGGAGGCAACATTTTAAGCAAGGCAGTGAGTGGTGGTTTGGAACAATGGTAATATGAAGGACTTGCTTTATATGCATACTATGCAGTCTAGCTTAAGACATCATTCTTAGAAGAGATTGAAGGTGGATTATGGAACTCAAGGGTTACCATGAAAAGGATTAAAGCAAAGACTGAGATCTATTTAAAAGCCACGGTCATGAAGATATTAAAGATGTCACATGCAAAAACCTAGTGGAGTAATGAATACAGTGCCAAAGAGGATAGTGTGTTGGGACAGATTTAGGAGATCTCCACATTATCTAATTACAGGGAAATACATCATTTATTTATTTTTTTAATTAAAAGAAATCATTCTAAACCCTATATAGGATACATTGATACTTCAAAAGCCTCTGAAGGAATTTCAGATTATGCAAATATATGTCAAGTAACATTCATAAGGTTTAGAAAATCTTGATCACTCTCTAGAATAGCCCATTAAACATGGGTTGTGATTGAATGCACTACATAATTGATATAACACAACCACTCTGCATATCAACCAGAGTTATAGGCTCTTTATTGCAGCAAGAGGTAATCACTCTTCGATCATGCTATAATTACATCCTAACCTGTTAAACTTGAGACAACCTGAATGCACCCAATGATGATTATTGACACCTACATTATACAACCTGAATTAACTACATTATATGAGTGCCTCCATTTCTATCACAACATAGCCACATTAAACTTGGGTCACACATGAATGCATCCTGTATTTGTTATAGCACAACTGTGCCAAATGACCAATATAGTTATGGATCACATAATTACATTCACAAGAATCTGTTCCTCCGTTGTGATCTTATGGTGATTCCACACAACAAAATCTGGACATGAAATTCTCAAAACCCTTAACCTCTACAAAATGAAATCTGATGAGATATTGCTTTAAAATATGATTTTCAAACCTGGAACTACAAATCTGACTTCACAACTGAATTCTACAAAAAGACAATGACGACCCTCAACCTGGTGATATCTTCTTGAATTTTTTCTGATTTTTCCCAAGAAAATCGTCCGTAGTTCTCCACAAACTGTCTCAAGTAGAGCAAAACACTGTCGCAATACATCAGGCGCGAACTCACTTTTCTTTATGTCAGCCACAATTTGATTTTTTTAATTTTTCATGTTTGTCGAACATTCGACGAAAATAATAGCCGACATTTCGATGAACACCAGGTTCGTCGATATTTCGATAGACGTCGGGGATAAACTTTCGAAACAATTGGAAATTACACATCAAATTTTATAAGCACCCGACAAACATCGAATTTTACATATTTTGTCGGACAGTTTCATCGTATTTTGCAGTCAAATGCATTAATGAAAGGTATAACCTATCAATGCAATAGTCAAAAAGATGTCCAAAACACCCTCCATACATATCTAACAAAGAAAGTATTTTCCAAGGTTATTTTACAAGAACGTCACACAAGTATAGTAGACAAAAAAAAAGATAATGATTGTTTCCCCATTCCTATTTCTCTAAATCCTTTGTTGGCATATTGTCGAGATGTCCTTGGAATGAGCATGATAGGATAAGTCAAAAAGAAAAAGATGAAGTAAAAAAACAAGTTGATGCTCTTCAATACCACGAACCAAAAGGGAATGTGTTTTTAAGGATAAGAACCAAAAATATTGCCAAAATTCCCATTGTAGGAAGGATACATCCTAGGAAATGTCAGTGGATGGAGGCATGCCAATTTTTTTATCCACAATGTTATTTCAAATGATTGATATGGGACTAATTCGATGATGGGTTAATGACACCAAGAGTTGACCAACTTGCTTACATATTGACTTAGACCTGAGACTTGACGTTTTGAGTTTTCACTTTTTACTAGCTAGGCTTGTTTCTAATTTTTTCACCAAAGGTTGAGGATGATGATCATTTTTTATGAGTGATTTTATTGTGGGTGAAAGCGAGATGAGATAGATCAAATTTTTCAAATATTTGAATGTTTTAAGGCTGTTTTTAATATTTTTTGAGATTTTCAAATGTTTTGATTTTTGATTTTCCAATTTTTTGGGGTTTTCTGAGATTTTGATCAAGAGACTAACCTAAGGAACTATCCTAGGGGCCTCGGGGGTTGATTAATAGATGAGCCTTGCCTATGTTATATAGGAAGAGACCACATAGTTTGACTAATAAGTTGATCAATTTATAGATGACGATATACATGATGAAATGTTAGTTTGTTATGATAGAATCCTAAAGGACTGACCTAAGTGTCTCGTGGGATTATCAAAGATCAACCTTTCCTACATTCAAGGCTCCATAGTTCGATAAGATGACTCTGTTTTTGATTTTTTGAATGATTTTTTTGACCTGTTTTAGGATTTTGATATGTTTTGAATGTTTTTGGATTTTTGGATGTTTTGATGTTTTTGGATTTTGGTGATTTTTTCACTTCAAGAATATACACGAATCTGATCCGATCAGAACATGCCCCCAGCATGATGCAATAGACTACTCCAATAAAGGTAGGACAATCTAACCTTGGGAATAGGCTAAGTAGTAGTAGGAGGGATCATGATATGAAAATAGGACCAAGCTATGGTGCAGATGCAGGTGGATGGGTGATGGATGGAGATCCACATGTGATGGATGATGTAAATGTAATTGATGGATGTAGAATGAGTTGTGAAGAACCTCGTGGATGGAAAGTGTGTATTTGCACAAGGCACCTATTTGTTAGGTTTTCACCAAGGTATATGTCGAAAGTGCCACTGAAGTGGTTTTCACTAGAGGACAATTTTTCTCCTTACTATTTTTAATCCTTTTTCTTTTTTTTTTGGATTTTTTGCTTTTTTGATTTTTTTGTTGTCACGAAGTTGCCTGTTTGCCAAGTTTTCGCTAAAGTAATCATTTTTTTAGGATATTTTCTATTTTTTTGATTTTTTTTGGTTTTGTACCTTGAAAGATTAGGCATAAAACTTTTTGAGATGAGATCTATTCATGGGCTCTTGTAGAGGTTCTCCTTTAGCTATTGATAATTGATATGCCCTTGACTTATAGTTTGTTGTGATAACAAACAGTCCCAACTAGTTGGGTTCAAATTTTCCTTTGTTGTTTGGATTTGGGATGTTCTTTTGATTCTCCTTTAGTATGAGTTCTCTGACTTGGAATATTCTTCTTTTTATTTTCTTGTTATAGCTCCTCTTGAGTCTATTTTGATAGACTTGTAGATTATTTAAAGCATCTATACACTACTCATCCAGTAGCTCCAACTCATTCAATCTTGATACTCAATACTCCTCATCCATGATGAGGTTTTGTAGTGATATTCTTAGTGATGGGAGGTCAATCTCAATGGAGAGTATTATTTCTAATCCATAGGCCAAGGAGAAGTGGGTGGCATCGGTGGTTGTGTGGATACTAGTTTAGTAGGCCCAAAGGGTGGGATTGAGCTACAAATGCCAGTCATGACCTATGCCATTGACTATTTTCTTGATGATTTTTAAAATGGTTTTATTTGTGGCTTCTACTTGGCCATTTCCTTGGGGATAGTATGGGGTGGAGAAGTGATGTTGGATTTTGAATTCTTCACATAAGTTGCAGACATCCTAATTTTTGAATGGTGTCCCATTATCTAAGATAATGGCTTGTGGGAAACCATAACGACAAATGAGATAGTTCTGTATGAACTTTGATATCTACTTCCTTGTTATATATGTCATGGGTATGGCTTCCACCCACTTGGTAAAGTACTTAGTGGTCGTTATGATGAACATGTGGCCATTAGATGAAGTGGGAGTGATTTTTCCAATAAGATCGAGTCCCCATTGTGAAAAGGGCCATGGTGTGATGATGGGGTGAATTTCTTGAGTTGGAGCATGGATGAGGTCCCCATGCTACTAACATTGTAGACAACTTTTGACATAGTCATGTTCCTCTCTTTCCATTGTAGGCTAATAATACCCCATCATCAGTAGTTTCTTGGCTAGGGTCATTCCACTCGAGTGTGAACCATAGATACTATTATACTTCAGTTAAAGTACTCAATGCTTCCTCATCATTTAAACAACCTAATAAGGTTCCCTCTATGCTTCTATGGTATAAGGTGTTTCCAAGGATGATGAATCGAGATGCATTTTTGGAAAAGGTAAATCAGCAAGTATGACCCCTATTCATAGGTAGATATAAATGTGATGTTACGAAGGATCACTGGGACCAATGATTTCACACACAAATTTTAATTTTGGTACCTCAAATGTGGGCATGATAAGATTCTCTACCAAGAATTCATGCCTTAGAATGTTGTGAGCAATTTCTAGTAGGGATCCAATTGTTTCCATGGTGTTTTCTACTCTATTGTTGGCTTTGGGTATTTGCTCAAATGTGATCTCTATAAAGGATTCCTTAAGAGTCTCCACTAGTTTTTTGTATGGAGTGAGCTTATCATCCTTAGTTTGGTATTCATCATTTACTTGGTTTATTATCAATTGAGAGTCTCCATATACCCTGAGGGCCATGATGTGCCACTATACTACTATTCTGAGACCTATGGTTGAAGCTTCGTATTCTACAATGTTATTAGTGCAAGGAAAAACAAATTTATAGGACCTTTGTATGCAATCCCCCTATGGGGTGATAAAGAATACACCAGCTCTTGATCCATTTTGTGTGTATAATACATCAAAGTAAAGTTTCCAATGGTTGGCTATGTTAAGATTGAAAATGGATTCATCTGGAAACTCTGAGATGAGAGGATTCTTTGAAAAGATTGGATTTTGCAAGCTAATCTATGATGACTTGGCCTTTAATTTCTTTTCACTCCACATATTCAATGTTGTACTCTAATAGCATCATGGCCCATTTAGCAATTCTTCCAGTGAGCGTTACTTTTGTACTTGAGAGGGTTGATTTTGGCAGTGAGTTTTATTTTATGTTCCAAAATGTAATGTCTGAATTTTTTTGATGCAAACAATACTTCTAGACATGCTTTCTCGATGAATGAGTAATTTAACTCATGCCAAACCATTATTCTTTTGATGTAATAAATGGCCCTTTCTATCCCATTTTCATCATGCTAAGCTAGAAGAGCTCCAAGGGCTATTGTTGTTGTTGACACAGAGAATTAATGGCTTTCTTGGGATTGGTGGCATTAGGATTGGTGGTGTAATTAGATATTCTTTGATCTTATTGAAGGATTCTTCACACTTGTTATCCCACTTGTATGCTACTCCCTTGTGAAGTAGGTGAGAGAATGGATTATGTTTATCTACCAGCTATGCTATGAACCTTCAGATGGACTGAAGCCTACCTTGGAGACCTCTCAATTTTTTCAATGTTTTGGGTGCCTTCATCTCAAGGATTGCTTTTACTTTTGTTGGATCTACCTCAATACCTCTCATCGACACTATTTATCCTAGTAACTTTCCTGATTGTACACTGAAGATTCACTTCTTTGGATTTAATCGAACCTTATATTCCTTCATCTTGTTGAAAATGGTACTAAAAGTTGCTATGTGATCCTTCCACTTTTCAGATTTGGCTAGTATACCATCCACACAATCTTTGATAGTTTTGTGGATCATGTCATGGAAGATTAGTGTCATGGCTCTTTGGTATGTTTCTCCTATGTTCTTCAAGCTGAATGGTGTCATATTCTAGTAGTAAGTCCCCAATGGACAAGTGAAATCCATTTTATGTTGGTGTTCTTTAGCAATAATTATCTTGTTATATCCTGAGAAACCATCCATCAAGGAAAGCATTTCATGTCCCGTTGTTATGTCTACAATCATGTCAGTGTTGGGAAATGGGAAATTGTCTTTTGGACATGCCTTGTTTAAATCCCTAAAATTTGTGTAGATTTTGATGCCCCCATCAGGTTTTGAGATAGGAATAAGGTTTGATACCCATTCTGGATAGTCTATTGGTTGAATGAATAATGTGTCCAATAGCTTCTTTAGTTCCATTTTGACTAGTACGGTGATCTGAGGGTGCATTTTTCTAAGCTTTTATCTGACAAGCTTTTCTTCAGGATATACTGCTAGATGATGAACTACAATTTTTGGATTGAGCCCTGGAATGTATTCATAGCTCCATGAAAAGTTAACTTTTCTTTCTCTTTGGAAGGCTGCTAGGAGTTCTTCTTCCTCTAATTGTAGTGATTGCACATAGAATGTGATGTACAGGGTCTCCTATGTTCCTAGATTAACTGGATTGCACTTTTTTGGTAGGATTGTTGATTTTTCTTGATGAAGAGTTGTGAAAGGAAGATTGAATCCCCCATCCTCAGGTGCCTCAAAGAGGTTTTCACCATTGGATGCATCCTTTCTTTTTAATTTTTTCATGTTGGAGAATGCCACAGTGTGGTTTTCACTTAAGGAATTAGATATTATTCTTAATTTCTCACTTTTTCAACTAATGGATTCAATCATTTCCCCATAATAGGCTTGCGTATCTAGCTCAATGATAAATCCTTCTTTGTGATCCCCACATGGAATGTTATCCCATAGTCCCATGAATTTTGAGACTACCTCATCGTTTTTGAATGTATCAAGAACTGGTGGTCCTCGTTGGTCATAATTGATGACTTGGGGGTAAACTAGGTGGATTTCATAATTTTGATGGTTTGACTCAAAGGATAAGGTGCTAATCATGAGAAGGGTGGTATCGTCAAAGAGCCTAGGTAGGTTGGATATGAGATCCTTGTTATTGCTACGACTATAGACATCAGTTATGTCAAATGTGAAGTTATCTAAGACTTGACTTGTAGATACAGGTAAGCAAAGTTTAGTTGTGGATTGTTGAGGAGGATTATTGAACTTTCTAATTAGAGGAATTTGGCTACATATGGTTATACTTGGAAAGGTACATTCAAGGCCAAGATTTCTCATTCACATCTCTGAAATGATAGGTATTATAAGCCCGCTGCTATTTTGTCCAAGTCTCTAGTTTTTATCATAACCCATTGCAAGCATCATTTGCAAACCTCTGCTTATGTCATCCAATGGTAGATTTGTTACTAGTCTATCATCTTTGTATAGGAGATGAGACAAATCCTCCTCTATGACTTCTCATCCAAGATCTCCCCAACTTATGAAGTTGGGATAATCTTTAGGGGATGTTTGAGATGTAGAGGCTTCATTTTCTTGCGAATGTCCTCATGATCTAGGAGATTGTGGTAACTCTCCTACCAAAAATTCATTTTTGAGAATTTTGTAGTTTCTAAAGCCATTATCCTTGATGATGAGTTTGATATTGAAGATGGTGGGGATGGTGGGAGTGGCAAGTGTCTCTATCATAGAAGTGGATGCAAGAGTGGCTAGATCAATGTATGGTTTTGATGGACCTTCATCATTTTTAGGCACTTGAGTAATTTTATAGTATTTCACCTCAAGATTCTTACAATAGGAAAATGGCTTAGGATCTCCATGGACAATGACCTCTTGTCCTTCATGTGTGAATTTGACACATTGATGGAAAGTTGATGCTACTACTTGCATTGCATGAATTCATGGTTGTCCTAGGCTAATGTTATAGGGTAAGTCAAGGTCCAAGACCTGATAGGTGGTTTCCATGATAGCTGGCCCTACTTGAATAGGGATTTTGATTGTGCCTTGGGACACTCTTTCCTGATCATCATATGCTTTGATTGTGTACCTTTTCCTTTGTCAATGAAATCCTTCGATATTTTTAACTATTTAATGAGCTTGAGGGAACAAATATTCAAGCCTAAGCCTCCATCCACCAAGACTCACTTGACTTTTCTTTTCTGCACTAGGACTTCTAAGTGGAGTGCATGGTTATGAGATGGTTGAGTGGGAAAGTATTGATTAGAGAATTTAAGGAGGTTCAGGGTGATGATGTTGCTAACCATAGCTTGGAATTGTTCTACATCAAGATCTACGGGAACGGTGGATGAACCCAATGCTTCCTCAAGGATTTTCTTATGGGAAGATGAGATTTTGAACAACTCCATAATGGATATTTGTGTTGGAATTCTTTTTAGCTAACCAAGGACATTCTAACGATTGGGAATAGATCTTGAATTTGACATAGAATTTTTTTTGGTTGGGATGACCCTATGATAGTAACTTTGTCGCCTCTTGTCCTGACTCCATAATTGGTATAGGCTCCTTTGGTAATTGTGTTTGTGTCCATGTCTTGATTATTGACAATGGGGTGTGTTTGAATGGCATTAAGAAATGCATTTCCCTTATTAAAATTAGGTTGAATTGGAGCAAAATATGTTGTGATTTGCAAAATGTTTTGAGTGATGCTTTTGGATGGGGAGTGTGGATGAAATTAGAGGCATGGCATCCAAAGGTGGTTCCACTATAGAGCTCACATCGAAATTAGAAGGTAATTTGGCCTCTTGTTTTTCTAGTTCAAGAATGTATAGTGAAGGGTTAAGCCTCATAATGATATTGATGATCTTATGGTTCTCCAAATTTTGGATCATTTCAATTATTTCTTCATGTGACATCCCAAAGGTAAGATCTTCTTCTCGAATTTCCTCTTGTAATGAGGAGTTAGTCAAAGGATTTCTTGATTCGACGGGATTTATTTCGATGTTTGTTTGGCTTAGGTAACTTTAAGCGGGTGTTTCTTTGTTGGCTTCCATGTTCTTCTTGTACTGAGATCTAGTTTGAACCATAAAACAAGGATCAATTTTCAAGAATATGGGAGATGAATCTCTAATTCTTCTAATTTTAGGAACAAAAGAGAAATATTTAGGATACCTTAAGGATCAAAAGGTGATATGATGATGATGCAAGAGATGGAGGATCTGGATGTTTGATTTTTTGAAAAAAAAAAAACTTGAGGGGAATACTAGACTGTTAGGACTTTTGGATATGTTTTGGATTTAGATTTAGATTTCTTGGATTTTCCTTGACTTGATTTTTTTTCTTTGATTGAACAAATAGAACCTAATATGTTGGATGTTTATCTAAGGGGAAGATTTTATCAAAGGATGATAATTTAAATATTTGTAGGGAGAAGGATGCATCTACCCACACGTAGTCAAGAAAGATGATAATTTAACCAAGCATATGAAGAAGGATGCAGCTACATATAGCTAGCTAAATAAGATGGTTTGATAATTTTGACTAAGAATACACAAAAGGATGTATCTACACATACCTAGCCAAAGATTATTTGATAAAGATTCCAAGGATTTTGTCTCAAGGATTTGATGATTTTGATTTTTTCCAAAAAGCCTAGTATGAAGGATAATTTCAAGATTTTCCAAAAGATGATGGTGAGGTGATTTTGGTTTGATGTTGAAGGATGGATGATAAATATTTGATTTTGATCCTAAGATGTACCTAAAAAAAGATACTTTATTTTACTAGACCTCGGTATTGAAGAGCATGCAATGCTTCTATGGACCTCTATAACTAAGAAGTGGTTCAAATTGAGCATACAATTCTAGATAGTTCAAAGGGATAAGTCTATAGAACCTTGTGAATTTTTTTCTTGTCTTGATATGTTGCTTTTGATTGCACTTTCTATTGCATCTCTTGATGACCTTTGGAGTGTGATTCCTAAATTTTTAACTTTGACTCATAGACTTTTTTTTTGGGATTTTGACTTTCTTGGAAATCATGAGGTTTCAACACATCTGAGAATCAATTTTGTTATCTTTTTTTAGTGACTTTATTTTACGACAAACACTTCTTTGATTAGTTTTTCCAAACTAGATGTCCAATGTCTTAATTTCTTGGATTCCCACAAAGTATGTTATGTGGAAATTTGATGAATTCAAGGAAATGGTTACCTAATCTTGATCTTTAGTAGGAAAATTGAGATGTAAGTTCAAGTGTTTAGAAACCTCTACGGATGTGAATCCCAAGGGAAAGAAATAACACATGAATTTGGTCAATTTATATTTTCCTCCTAAAGGGTTTGAAATTTTGATAATTATGTTAAGTGTTTGTTTACAAATGTTTATGAACAAGAATTTTTTTTTGACTCATAAGAAATATAACATCCTAGCTCAATTGGTATGTTTTTCTTGGTGGGCTTGCCTCATGCCCTTCGTAGTAGAAGAGATGATTTTACATGCAACCAAGGGAAGAGTATAAAGGTATGTTAAGAATGAAGTCTTAACCTCTATAATTTAACCAAGATCAAACATGGCAAGTAACTTCTTGGAATCTAAGTTCCAATGTACCACTTTGATAAACTCATTGGATGGACTAGTTGGCTACTACAAATAAGGTTCTGAATGATTAGACATCATGAACATGGCACCTTGTGAGCGTTTAGTAAACCACTAAAGGATTTAATCAATCCTAATATGGGATCTTATACTTTTTATAGTAGTACCATGTTCTAAAAGACACTATATGACTAAGGCCTACATACCATGAGGAATTAATAGTTTAGTCTTATCCATTTATATATCAGGCCGAATGAAAAACTGGTTGGAGTCGCCTTCGAGTTCTCCTTTTGGATGTGTCTCTTAGGCAAGCCCCTCTAAAGGTAAACAATAGCGAGAAAGAACATCTGTAGTTCGATCAACCTTCTTTTAGAAACAAAGGGAGAACACATGCAATATACCTAACTCACACTCACAAGCTTTGTTCAATTTTAGTTCCCAAAATCAAGTGTGGAGGTGATTACTTTATCTCAACCTAAGATCACAAAAAAGACCTTTTGACTCTCAAGATAATTGTAAAGCATGAAAGAAGTGCATATTTCCTTTTTTGATGATGTTAGTTTAAGTAAGAAATCACAAAAATAAAGTTACACATGTTCATTTTAACCTTTCAAAGAAATTGTGAGTTCATTTTAAAAGTACCAAAGTAAGTGTGACAATTTTCCATGTTCAATTTTTAATCCCAAAACAAACTTTAGTAAATTTAAGTCCTAATGTTCTTTTTAAGCCTTTTTGTAACAAGAATTCAAAAGTTCTTTTTAAAGCCCAAATGAAACTAGTAGATCCTAAGCATAAAAAGATGGAAAATTTTCCTTACGAGGAATAATGAATCCTCAAAAAGTGTTAAACAAACACTAGAGCATTTAAAAACACTTGTTTTCATGAGATGCCATTATCATGCTTCTCTTCCTTCTTGTATTTCATCGATCCAACCTACAAGAAAAAAATTAGTTATATTCTACAAAACAGAGCTCAAAAAGATAGAAAACAAATAGAAGAAGCATAATTTGAAAAAAAGAACATGCTATAAATTAAATTTCACTTCAAACTCCCCTCCAATGGTGCAATCCATGAAGGTGTCACAATTTGATTTCACTAGCGGTGCTTTATAGAATTGCTTGACAATTAGCATCACTCTGCAATCAGGCCAGTGAGCATGAATGTGCCTCACTTTTGTCCAGTGGTGCAGTTTGATTTTTTGAAAGATTCCCCCAAGTCAAACAGGTTCAGCAACACAGTTTGGAATTCAAATTTATGGGCAAGAAGACTGTGACATCACAGTTTGAATTATTAGTGGTCCCATATAGTGACGCTAGATAACCAATACTGATGAACAATGACATTGATCCTGTAGACAAAGAAAAATGTGGAATTTTGGTTAAAAAATATGATTAAAAAGTGAGATTTCCCTTCTAGCACCAAAATGTCAAACCCAAATCCAAAACTTGCAATAACACAAGAAATAAACAATGAATTAGATCATATGCTAGATAGAATGTAGATTCCTCAAGAAATTCATTTGATTTACAAAAGAAATATTAAATAACATGAAGAACACAAATGAAACTTGAAAACATGTTAAATTCTATTCTAAAGTAAACAAACTCCTAATCTCTTGAGGGAATTGGTGCCAATTTGATGTAAAAATTGGCCCTTTCTCAACTCCAATGATGCAATGGTGATTTGATGAAGAAAGTTGATCCACTTTGTTGATGGGTGATGAATGCTCCAAGAGAAAAATCTGCCTAACCTAGCTAGGAACTCAATAATATGGATGAAGATTGCTAATAATTTGAGCATAATAAGTTTACTCAAATTGTGGATGATGAAATGAGGAGATTAGCATTTTATCTATAGAATGAGAAGATGGATGAGTGTCCAAAATAGAGAAATGTGGGACTAAGAATTAGCCAATGGAAAAGTGCCACTTGTCAACTTATGAGTGGATGGAGGATGTGCAAGTCTTGAAGATTGTGTCAATAAATGCATATATATTTGAATTTGAAATTGTAGAATTGATATGTAAGAGGGAAAGATGGTGCATTGAGTGCCACTTGGCTCAAGGAAAAAGGACCTTGTAAGAGGAGTAAATGCCTTGTTGGAAGGAAAAAGTCCACTTGGATTTTGAATTCAAATTGAGAGAATATTCCTTAAAAGATGCCTTGTTGAGGAAAATAGAGATTTAATAAATCAAATAAGTCTATTTTCATGTGCAAGTGGAAAAAGATGGAGGATGGATCATGATGAGAGATTAAAGTAATCAAGGTTAATTAATTTAATGAAGGAATTAAAATGATGTGACCTATTTGACTTAAATTTGTGGATTTATTTAAATCAAATATGAGAAGAATGTGATAAAAGGATTAATTAAATAAGGATTTTTGATTTATTTAATTAAAAGAGATGATGTTAGATTAAACTAAATAAGGTTTCAATTTATTTAATTTAATAGATAGTCTTCAGAGATTTAATCAAATAAAATTAATTATTTAATTAAATAGGATAATTAGGTCAGCATAGTCAATTTAATTATTGAGAAAGGATGACTTAATTAGATAACTGATTTATTTAATTAAGAGAGGAATATTGATGAATTTAACTAGATAAAGGTATTTGATTAAATGGTTAGACTGAAGAATGATTCAAGATGAAATGATGTTAGTGGTCAAGATCAGATGTCCAATGTCAATTAGTACATTTCACATGTCTACAGTAATCAAGATCCGATGTGTAATGTCAATCAATACATTTTGCATGTCTACATTTTTCCCTTCTTTGAAGTGATGCATTTGCTACGTTGTTTCAAATAATAAACCATCTTGGTCAAAAAGCAAAAAAAAATTGATTTTGAAATTTTCCCCACTACTGTCCCGATGAGATAAAACAGACCAATACATTTCCCCCTTGAGAGATTGGATTAAAATTTTGATTTTTGGCTGATCCCACAAAAAAAGAAGACAAGGTGCTTGATAGGTCTAGAAAGGTTCTGGGAGGTAAAAAATGAGATAAAACAAAAAAAACGGTGCAAAACAACACTTAGATGGAAAAAAATAGGATCAAGGGTCCAAAACCCTGATAGGATGGCCAAATGGCATAAAAAACCCTAATTTTTAGGCTTAAATAGGCATCAAGGGGCCACTTCCAATTCATTTTCACATTTATCCTTGAGAGATTTTGCAATTTTTAGTTCTGACCCCTTAGCAAGATGGCACAATGATAGCTTCCCATGCACATTTCTAATAGAGTATAGACACATCAGAGGCTTCCTAGCACTGGACCACTAGTGAGTCAACTTGACCCAAGCTTGATTTTTGATTTATGTGTGCATTTATTACATTTGGAAGTTAGGTATTTAGGAGTGGCCCTAAACAATGCCGCTAGACTTTTTAAATAGTGCCACTCAGAATCAAACTGCACCACTGTCACAATTAGAAACATCATGGTGGAGTTTGGAGTTTGAGTCCAAATTCCAAACTGAGGCACTTTCGCAAAGTGCACCATCATGATGCCCTTTAGAATTAGGGTTTCATGTTAAATTCGACCACCATTGAAAACTATGATGCCACAGTGCAATTTGGGAGCTTAAAGACTCTAGTAGTGTAGTTTGAAGTTGTCATACTACACCACCTTCATAGGTAGTGACACTGGAGTTACTTTAGAATGTTGGGACAAGCCACGATCAAGATTTTTTTTTGATGAATTTTAACATAGTGATTTTCCTAATGTAGGAGGAGGTGAGGGAGATCTACTCATGTGAGCACATGTCCCAAGATATTTTCCACCTTTTAGGTGATCTGATAGATCAAAAAGAGGAGTGCCTAGGAGAGATGGGACTTTACTACATCACCTATGCATCGCCTATGCAGACACACTTGGGCATGATGATGGAACTTACTGAGAGATGGCATAGTGAGACCTCCTCATTCCACTTTCTGACAAGTGAGGCCACAGTCACACTGGAGAATGTGTGATGGATCCTAAGATTTCCCATCCATAGTGAGTGGGTTATTTATGATATGGATGTCGAGGGGGAGGCCTGCTATGCTATCATGGGTACTGATGAAATTTTATTTTGTAAGAGCTAGGTTGAATTGGAGTGCCACAAGCCTACTGTATCACCCTACTGCTTAGTCATTGTAGCCATCATATTAGGTCTCGTTGCACCAAATCAATAGGGCTGATACTTCAATCCTAGATGGGGGCTCGCTAGGGAGAACATGGTCTAGTGACCAACACTATTTGCATGAGGGCCAGTTCTACTAGCCTCACTATACAAAGATTTACATGAGTTTTCCTACCTAGATGGCCGAGCACTTGGGGTGGGCATTACACTTCTGTATTTCTGGGCTTGGGAGCACATCCCCATGCTTCTTCTAAGAGTTGTTCTAGTTCTGATGGAGCCAAATGATCCAATGGTCTAGTGATACAAAGGAGGCATCTCTTTTACTCATACAGGACAACACAAGATTCCTCATTGGAGGAGGGTCCTTGGCAATATGCAAGTGTTCAGATGGCATCCATACCTTTGGTAGCCAACTTGGTCTGATGATGCACAACAGTTGTTCTTTTCTCACTAGGACCAAATGATGTAGGGGTGAGAGCACATGATGATTGAGATGTACCTATTAAGAAGGTTTGAAAGATAGTTCAAAGAGGCATGGGATTGACCAGATGATCAGTACATGGCTATTTTTGTGAGGACTATGAGCCAGAGCTCCTAGGGCTGCTATATAACTACCAATGAGGCAGTTCAAAGTTTCATCTAGCTGGTGGCTAGGCCATTGCCATATGACTAGGGATAGGTAGATCCAGGCACCACATAGGCCTACAAAGATTGGATCAAGCTGCTACTTTAGCTTATAGTTCCTAGGACACCCTCTGCTTGATGAAGAGATAGAGGTAAGGGAGCAAGATAGGGCTAGGGGGATGGAGATTAGGATTAGGGAGGTGGTGGGCCACCACTGATTCATCAAGTTCAGGATCATAGACCTCAGGATCAACTACATAGAGACCCATAGCAGGGAGAGCAAAGATAGGATGCCCCCCGATAGGACTAGGATCCAAGACATCAAGATAGGATCCTGAAACCACCCAGAGATGGGGATTAGGATCAACCTCATGTGTAGCCTCAACTAGATCGTAGAGATGGGAAGATTTTACAATTGCAGGCCCAAGTACAAGAATTGATAGCTGAGAGAGATCAACTATGGGTAGAGCAAGACTAGGTGGTCCTACAAAGATAGGCTATAGAGTTACAGGAAATGATCGAGATGGGCCGACAACAACAGCTAGAGATCATGGCCATATCCTCCTCTTAGAACATGGTATCACTTCATTCATATAGGGAGTCCATCTAGGAGGTTGACTATTATAGGATGCATTACCACTAGGCCATGCCAAGACTAGGTCGAGTCCCAAATTTTTCACAAAGGATAGGCCTTAGACTGACAAAGGACCATGGGGAGAGAGCAGGTAGTAAGGGCAGTAGCCAACAAGGTTAGGATTCATTTTGATAAGAGATAGGATTATTTTTGTGCCCCATGGGCTCATTTTTTATAGCACCAGTGGGCCCTTGTAATTACTGACATTACACATTTACATTGATCTAATTTTTTTGTACCATGACAATGTACACTTTGATGATATATATGATATGAGATGACAATGCTATGATGCAATGTGATATGCTATGTCCTATCTTATTTGTTCATTATGGATGGCTCTTATTTCTATATGTTGTACAATGATTATATCTTTTGATGCTATGATGTTTATGTGATGGATATGCTATGTGATTATGTATGGATGCATTTATTTTTCAATATTTTTCTGTGTGTTTTTTATGATGATGTATGCAATATGCAATGATTATGTGACTAACAAATTAATATTATGCCCCTATTGGATGAAATGCAATCTTTTTCCATATATATGATGTTTTATGATGATGTTACTTATGCATGTGGTCATAATGTTATGATGATATTTGTGATATGATATAATGGATGCAAATGATGCTATGATGTTGTAGATGTTTATAATGTTATGGGATGATTGCTTTTATGTTTATGTGAAATGAATGCAATGCAATGATTTGTGAGATGCTTAGAATAACTAATATATATTATGTACAATGGAAATGCAATGTTATGATATTTTTTAATGTTTCCTATATGATATGAAATATGCAATATGCAATGTGTTGATGGTTTGTGAATGCAGGGTGAATGCAATGATGATAATGATTTGATTAACTGTCATGGTACCATGTTAGCACAAAAGCAAGAGATAGAAGGAAAAAAGAGATTCCAAAAAGACATTCAAGATGATGATGATGATGATGATTACTTGATGATGTTTATGTGATGGATATTCTATGTGATGATGTATGGATGCATTTATTTTTCAATAAATTTCTATGCATTTTTTATGATGATGTATGCACTATGCAATGATTATGTGACTAACAGATCTATATTATGCCCCTATTAGATGAAATACAATATTTTTCCATATATATGATGTTTTATGATGATGTTACTTATGCATGTGGTCATAAAGTTATGAAGAGATTTGTGATATGATATAATGGATGCAAATGATGCTATGATGCTGTAGGTGTTTATAATGTTATGGGATGATTGCTTTTATGTTTATGTGAAATGAATGCAATGTAATGATTTGTGAGGTGCTTAGAATAACTAATCTAAATTATGTATAATGGAAATGCAATTTTATGATATTTTTTAATGTTTCCTATATGATATGCAATATGAAATGTGCTAATGGTTTGTGAATGCAGGATGAATGCAATGATGATAATGATTTGATTAACTATCATGGTACCTTGTTAGCATGGAAAGAAAGAGATAGAAGAAAACAAGAGATTCCAAAAAGACATGAAATGATGATGATGATGATGATTACTTTCCAAGGAGTTTGGATTTTCAAAGGGCCAATTACCTTATGTTTGATTACACACATAGGCATGGTGCATCAAGGTAAAAAAAACCAGGATGACATTGTACCTAGTGTGATGGACTTTGACTTGACCCTCATATAGGAGTATTCTTGTTCACACCTAGCATATGGAAACTTATTCAAAATGTAGTTCAAATATTTCAAGCATCTTAGGCCAAAACATAGAAAGGAAAGCCTTCCTATGTGGTTAACAAGATACCTAAAACATCCTCCCTACACCTAAACAAAGCATGCATGACCAAGGTTATATTACAAAAATATCCAGCAAGCATAGCAGATAAAAGATAATGATCATTTCCCAATTCCTATCTCTCTAAATCCTTTTGTTTGAGATATCATTGAGAGGTCCTTTGAATGAGCACAATAAGATAAATCAAAAGACAAAGATAAAGTAAACAAACAAGCTAATGTTCTTCAATACTGCTAGCCAAGACTAAACTATGGTGATGCCTGATGTTGATGTCCATTGTAGGAAGGATGCATCCTAGGACATGACAAAATTAGATGATTTGATATGGGACTGATTGGATGATAGGCTATTGACACAAAGAGTTGATCAACTTATTTACGTACTGACCTAGACTTGAGACTTTGACGTTTAAGTTTTGACTTTTGAACTCCCAGACTTGTTTCTGATTGTTTGACCGAAGGTTGATTTTGATGATGATTTATTATGAATGATTGATTATTGTGGGTGAGAGCAAGAAGAGATGGATGAATTTTTTGGGTTTTTTGAACATTTTTGATCTTTTTGAAATGTTTTGAGGCTATTTTTGGTATTTTTGAAATGTTTTACAAATGTTTTTATTTTTTGATTTTCAAATGTTTTGGGGTTTTCTAAGATTTTGACAAAGAGACTAACCTAACAACCTATCCTAGGGGCCTCGGGGGCTGATCAACAAACTAGCCTTGCCTACGTTATACATGTAGAGACCACGTAGTTTGACTAACTTTAACTTGATTATTGATGAGATATGAACAAGACAGTTTGTTAGTTTATTATGAAAGACTCCTAAAGGACTAACCTAAGTGTCTTGAGGGATGATCAAATATCAACCTTGCCTAGTTTCAAGGCTTAGACGCCCATATTTTGACTAATACAAACTCTATTTTTTAACTTTTTGACTGACTTTTTGACCTATTTTTAGATTTTTGATATCTTTTGAATGTTTTGGGATTTTTTTGTTTTCTAATATTTTTGGATTTTCTAATTTAGAGACTTCAAGAATATACACAAATCCAATCCAATGAAAACATGCCCCCAAGGTGATGCAATAGACTACTCTGATAAAGGAAGGACAAATTGACCTTGAGGATGGGATGAGTAATACTAGGAGGGATCATGAATGAACACAAGACCAAGCTATGATGTAGATGTCGAACGGATTATGGATGGTGATATGGAATGCGATGGATGATGGAAGCGTAATCGATGGATTATGTAGAACAAGCTGTGAAGATCCTAGTGGATGGAAAGTGCTTATTTACACAAGGCACCTATTTGTTAGGTTTTCACCAAGGTACTTTCCTAAAGCGCCACTAAAGTGGTTTTCACTAGAGGAAGGTTTTTTCTCTTTACTGTTTTTGATCCTTTTTCTAATTTTTTATATTTTTTGTTTTTTTTATTTTGTTTTTGTTGTCACCAAGATGCTTGTTTTCTAGGTTTTCAGCAAGGTGACCATTTTTTTAGGACATTTTCTATTTTTTTGGATTTTTTGGTTCTATACCTTAAAATATTAGGCATAAAACTTTTTGAGATGGGAGTTGTTCTTAGGCTCCTATAGAGGTTCCCCTTCGGGTGTTGATAACTGATATGCCCCTAACTTGTAGCTCACTGTGATGATGAATGGTCCCAACTATTCATTACCAATTCTCCAACTTGGAATGTTTGACTCTTGATCTTCTTGTTATAGCTCCTCTTGAGTCAGTTCAGATAGAATTACAAATGATTTATGACATCCATACCCCACTCATCCAACAACTCTAGCTCATTGAGTCTTGATACTTGATACTCTTCATCCTTGATGAGGTTTTGTAGTGATATCCTTAGTGGCAGAAGCTCAATCTCGATGGGAAATATGGCTTTTGATTTGTAGACCAGGGAGAATGGGGTGGCACATGTGGGTGTGTGGATGTTGGTTCGATAGGCCTAGAAGGCAAGATTTAGCTACAGATGTCAATCATGACCTACATTATTGACTGTCTTTTTAAGGATTTTTAGAATGGTTTCATTGGTGGCTTCTTCTTGGCCATTGCCTTGGGGATAGTATGGTGTGGAGAAGTGATGTTGTATTTTTAATTTGTCACAAAAGTTGTAGACCTCCTAATTTTTTAATGGTGTCCCATTATCTAGGATAATGGCTTGTGGGACACTGTATCAACATATGAGGTAGTTTAAGATGAACTTTGATATCTACTTTCTAGTTATGTATGTCATGGGGATGGCTTCCACCCACTGGGTAAAGTACTTAGTGGCGGTAATGATAAACTTGTGGCCATTGGATTAGGTGGGGGTTATTTTACCAATGAGATCGAGCCCCCACTATGAAAAGGGCCATGGTGTTATAATTGGATGGAGCTCTTAAGATGGAACATGGATGAGGTCCCCGTGTTTCTGACATTGTAGACACCTTCTAATGTAGTTATGTGCTTCTTTTTCCATAGTAGTCCAATAATACCATAGTCAATGCCTCCTCAACATTTATGTAGTGTAATAAGGTTCCTTCTATGCTCCTATAGTAAAGGGTGTTTTCTAGGATGACAAATCGGGATGCTTCCTTGACAAAGGTTCTTTTTAGGCTTGAGGGTAATTTGGAAAGTAGGACCCCTATTCACAAGTAGGTATAAATGTCATGGTACTAGGGATCACTGGGAACAATGATTTCACACACGTATTCTAACTTTGGTACCTCAAATGTGGGCACGAGAAGCTGCTCTACTAGGAATTCATGTTTTGGAACATTATGAGGGATATTTAGTAAGGATCCAATTGTTGCTATGGCATTTTCCACTCTATTGTTCACTCTTGGTATCTGCTCAAATGTGATTTCAATGAAGGATTCCTTGAGTCTCACCAATTTCTTGTATGGAGTGAGCTTGTAATCCTTAGTTTGATGCTCATCATTTACTTGGTTGATTATTAGTTGTGAATCCCCATAAACCTTACGAGCCATGATGTGCCATTGCACTACTATTCTGAGACCTATGGTTAAAGCCTCATATTATGCAATGTTGTTAGTGTAGGGGAATGCCAATTTGTAAGATCTAGGTATATAGTCCCCCTGTGGGGTGATGAAGAAGACACTAGATCTTGATGCATGTTACATGTAGGAACCATCAAAGTATAATTTCCAGTGGTTGGTAATGTTGAGATTGAAGATGGATTCATCTAGAAACTTTGAAATGAGTGGATTCTTTGAATACATGGGCGCTTTTACAAGTTGATCTATGATGACTTGTCCTTTTATTATTTTTCATTTTATGTCTTCAATGTTGTACTCTGATAGTATCATGACCCAATTGGCCATCCTTCCGGTGAGCATTTCCTTTGAGAGAAGATACTTGAGCAGATCAATTTTGGTGATGACTTTGATTTTGTGTGCCAACATCTACTGTCTAAATTTCTATGAAGCAAAAACTATTGCTAAACAATATTTTTTGATGAATGAGTAGTTTAACTCATGCCCAACCATTGTGTGGTTGATGTAATAGATGGACCTCTCCAGCCCATTTTCATTGTGCTAAGCTAGAAGAGCACTGAGGGCTACTATTGTTGCTAATAGATAGAGGATTAGTGGCTTTCTTGGGATTGGTGGTGTGAGGACTAGAGGTGTGAGCAGATATTCTTTAATTTTTTGAAGGATTCCTCACACTTGTCATCCCATTTGTATGCTACTCCCTTGTGGAGTAGGTAAGAATATAGGATTTTCTTGTCTACTAGTTGAGCTATGAATCTACAGATTGATTGAAGCCTACCTTGGAGGCCTCTCAACTATTTCAATATTTTGGGTGCCTCCATCTCGAGGATTACTTTTACCTTGGTGGTATCTATTTCAATAACCCTCATTGAAATTATGTATCCCAATAGCTTTCCTAATTGTATGTCGGATACTTACTTCTTTGGAATTAAGTGGACCTTGTATTCCTCCAGCCTATCAAAAATAGCACTTAAGGTTGTTGTGTGATCTCTCCTCTTTCTGGATTTTTCTAGTATGTCATTAATGTAATCTTTGATAGTTTTTTGGATCATGTCATGAAAGATTAATGTCATGGAACTTTGGTAGGTGGCCCATAAATTTTTTAGGTCGAATGGCATCATGTTCCAACAATATCCCCATGGACAAGTGAAGGAAATTTTGTGTTGGTCTTCTTTGGAATAATTATGTGGTTGTACCAAGAGAAACTGTCCATTAGAGAAAGCATCTCATGTCCCACAATCATGTCCACAATCATATCAATGTTAGGCAATGGGAAATCATCTTTCAGACATGCATTGTTTAAATCTCTAAAATCCATGTAGATTTGGATGCCCCCATTGGGTTTTGAAATAGGAACTAGATTTTGACACCAATTCTGGGTAGTCAATTAGTCATATGAATCCTGCATCAAGTAGTTTCTTCAATTCCATCTTGACTAGCAAGGCAATCTGAGGATGCATCTTCCTAAGCTTTTGTTTGATAGGCTTTGCTTCAGGGTAGATTTCTAGATGGTGGACCATAATCTTTAGATCAAGCCTGTGCACATACACATAGCTCCAAGAAAATTTAACTTGTTTCTCTCTTAAGAAGACTGCTAGGAGCTATTGTTCTTCTGATAGTAAGGACTCAACAAAGAATGTAATTGAAGATATCAAGTTTCCACAATCCATATTACAAATTTGTATCACTTCTAGTTTTTATTGTGCAAATTTTTTTAGCATCAATGTTTTGGATCACACTTTATGATCCATCATCAGGATGAAAGAGAGCCAGAGGAGAAAAATGAATAATTGTAGACTTAGAAAAAATAAAAGGAGAGAGGTTGAAGGGAAGGTTGTAGATAGATCGAGGGTCAAATTAAAATAAAGAAACCACTAAGTCTACAATTATTCATTTTTCTCCTCTTGCTTTCTTTCATCCTGATGATGGATCATAGAGTGTGATCTAAAACATTGATACTAAAAAATTTTACACAATGAAAACCAGAGGTGATACAAATTATAGAACGTAATGTGCAGGGTTTCTTCTATTCCCAAGTTGATTAGGTTGCATTTTTCATCTAGGACCACTAATTTTTCCTGATGTAGAGCTTTGAGAAGAAGATAGAATCCCCCATCCTCGGGTGCCTCATAGAGGTTTACACCATCATATGTGTCCTTTCTTTTCACTATTTTCAGGTTGGAGAGTGCCACAGTGTGTTTTTCACTCAAGGACCTAGAGATTGTTCTCAGTTTTTCACTTTTGTGATTGAGGGATTCAATTGTTTCCCCATAATATGCAAGTGTATCCAGGTCAATGATAAATCCTGCTTTATGATCTCCATATGGAATATTATCCTATAGTCCCATGAATTTTGAGAGCACCTCATCATTTTTGAATGTGTCAAGAATTGGCGGTCCTCATTGGTCGTAATCAATGAGTTGGGGGTAGACTAGCTTTATCTCATGGGATTGGTTCTTAGACTCATAAGATAGGGTGTTTATCATAAATAGGTTAGAGTCTTCAAAAAGTGTGGGTATACCTCTCTTAGGTTCATCATCCTCACTACCACACACCTTCATGATGTCAAAGGTAAAATTGTCTAATGACAAATTGTGGATACTGGAAATTACAAGGCGACTACCATTTGCTGAGGAGTTTTGACTTTCTTAATCAGGGGATTTTTGCCATGGTTATGCTTAGAGGGGTACATCCAAGGCCAATATTTACCATTCACATCTCCAAAATGATGGGTATTACAATCCCATTGTCATTTTTCCCCAGTTTCTAGTTTTTGTCATAGCCCATTGCAAGCATCATTTGCAAGCCTTTGTTGTTGTCATCCATAGGTAGATTAGTTGTTTGTATATTGTCTTGATATAGGAGATGGTATAGGTACTCCTCTATTAATTCTTGGTTGAGATCTCCCCAACTTCTGAAGTTGGAATATCCTTCAGTGGATGTTTGGTATGTGAAGGCCTCATTTGATTGCAATTGTCCTTGTGTTCTGGGAGATTGTGGTAACTCTCCTCCTGCAAAAGAATTTTTGGGAATTGTACAGTTTCAACAACCATTGTCTTGGATGATGACTTTGATATCAGAGATGGTGGGGATGGTAGGAGTAGTGTGTATCTTTTTCACAAAATTTGAAGCAAGAGTGGCTGGATCAATGTATGGGGTTGATGGACCTTCATCAGTTTTAAGCACTTGAGGGATTTTATAATATTTTGCCTCTAGGCTCTTGCAATAAGATAATGGTTTGGGATCCCAATGGATGGTGATTTCTTGGACTTCATATGTGAATTTGATACATTGATGGAAGTTCAATGTTGTTGCTTGCATTGCATGAATCCATGAATTTCCCAAGAGAATGTCATAAGTCAAGTCAAGGTCAAGGACCTGATAGGTGGTCTCCATGATTGTTGGCCCTACTTGAATAGGGAGTTGGATTGTGACTTGGGACACTCCTTCTTGGTCATCATACACCTTGATTGTGATTCCTTTTCCTTTTTCAATGGAATCCTTAGATATTTTCAAGTTCTTATTGAGCTTAAGGGAACAAATGTTTAAACCAACACCTCCATCCACCAAGACTCGCTTGACTTTGTTCTTCTGCACTAGGACTTCTAAATGAAGTGCACGGTTGTGAGATGGTTGAGTGGGAAAATATTGATTAGAGAATGTAAGGAGGTTTGGTGTAATGATGTTTCCAACCATAGTTTGGAATTGTTCCACATAAAGATCCGTGAGGATAGTGGATGAAGCCAATGCTTCCTCAAGGATTCTCTTATGGGCAGATGCAATTTTTAGCAACTCCTTAATGGAGATATATGTTTGGGTTCTTTTCATTTGATCGAGGAAATTATAGCCATTGGGAATAGATCTTAGGTTGGAATTAGGTGCTTTGTTTGGCTAAGATGACCTTGCAAAGGTAATTTTTCCACCTCTTGTGGTGACTCCACAACCAACATGGGATCTTTTGATGGTGATATTAGCACAATATTCATCCAAGGATGCAATAACATGGTCATATACATGATTCATTCTTTTAAAGGTGCCCTACCTCTTAATAGTGTTATTTTTCCCTTTGTTGTTATGGTTAGGAATTAAATTTGTGTAGATTTTGAGGTTTTGATTTCCTACTGGCTGCTCCACATTTATGATTTTTTTATCAATGAGGTCTTGGCTTGGGTTTTTCAACTTCATGCAACTATTAGTGGTGTTCCCTTTAATTGTTTAGAAGTGGAAAAATTGGTTTTCATTGTACTAGGGTGGTTTCACATCTAGTTCCTAGTAATTCTCATAAGTGGTCCAAGCCTTGATGAGGTTTTCATTTATTAATTTCTTCATGATGACTTCGAGTGCTTCCCGAAGGGTAGTGCACTTGTGCTTTGGGGAGTTTTTGTTTCATTGGGGTGGTCCCCTTTGATCATTTACATTGTTGATTGTTTGATTATTTGGCTACTATGTCACCATGTTAGTTTGATGATTGTTTTGATGGTGGCATTGGGGTTGTTGTTGGGGTGTGGGTGTGTTATTCCAAGGGGAACTAATGACAACTTTGGCATTGAAAACACCATTGTTGGTAATTTTTTGGTTCTTCACCCATGTGCAAGGTTTTTCATTGTAACTAGTGGATGGGTGATTATTTTTCTATTTAGGATATGTGGATGATCCTCCTTGTGACATAAGGGCTCATTCGATGTTGTGTGCCTTGGAAATCAATTGGTCATATGTGGTGATACCTTACACTTTATGATGAAATTCCAAGGCTCCGTCAAGCTTGGATATGATAGTGCATAGTTGTTGTTCTTCAAGCATGGCCCATTTTCTCTAATTGGATTTGGGTTACCATCATTGTAGGAATGAAGCAAATGATTCATTCTTCCCTTGTTTCAAAGTTGATAGTTACTCTAGGCTAACATCCATTCCGATGTTGAATGTGTAATTTTTGATGAATGCATCTATTATTTCTTGGAACTTCTTGATAGTAGGAGGAAGGAAAGAGAACCACTCCATAGCTTGGCCAGCCAAACTTCTAGGAAACAACTACATCAGATATGTATCGTCATATGTGACTTCCATACAATGAACCTAGAATTCCCTAATTTGATCTTTAGGTTTTTTTGTCCCATGGTATTTGTCAAATTTGGGGATATCAAATCCCTTTGGGAATGGGTTCATTGTAAGACTCATGTTGAACAAGTAAGGACACAAGTTGTTGGGTGTTTTGGTAGTTCTCCCTGATTAAAGATTAAGCATAGGTTGCGAGAGCAACCTGATTTGTGTTTTCACATCATTTTTTGGATCAAGGGGGGTTGAAGGTGTTTTTCGGTGGATCAATTGTCAGTGAGATGGGTGGGTTGGTTATTTTTTTCACATTTTGTTGTGCCAAGTATGCTTGCAATTTATATTGTATCAACAATGCTTCTTGTTGGTCCTATTGTTGTTGTGCTAATAGTGTCTGTTGTTGGGATTGTTGTTGTTGTTGCACAAACAATGCTTATTGTTGGGATGTTATTCAAGCTACTTCCTATTGTTCTTGGTATTGCTTCAACACTTGTTGATATGCTTGCTGATGGGATACTTTTTGTGCAAGGAATTGTGCTTGTGCCTATGCTTGTGATGCTTGGTATTGAGCTTGAGCTTGAGCTTGTGCTTGTGCCTAGGCTTGTACTTGAGCTTGTGCTTGTGCCCGAGCTTGTTCTTTTTGGGAAGCTTGTGCAATTTGTGTAGCTTGTGAAACTTGTGTAGCTTGTGTTGCTTGTGTAGCTTGGGCTACTTTTTCTTGTTGTTGTAAAAGGCTTGGGCTTGTGTAGCCCACTGTGCTTGTTGTGCTTGCTATGCAACATGAGCATCTTGTCAGTTTTGGATTTATTGGAGTTCCTTCTAATAGGTAGCCTACTGAGCTACTTGCAATGCAATTTTTGTATTGGCTTGATGTGTTTGGATTGGGAGGTGGTGGTGGTGGAGGTGGGTTTGGTATGGTGCTTGCTGTGGTGATGAGAGGCACCATTGTATTGATGTTTGGGATTTGACTGGTAGATGGTGTGATCAATATGCTTGGTCCTTGAGAGACTATGTTTTGAGATGTTTGGGGGATGGTTGATGATGTGGTGATGGTTTATGTTATCAGGATGGTTACCATATGTTGTTATGATATGGATGGCAAGATGGGAGGATTTGGTATGATGCTTTTATTAATGCTTGGTGGGTTGGTTTTATTTGTTTGATTGATGTTTGGTAAAGGGGGAATCCCTAAAATAAGAGGTGGTGTGGATATTGGTGGAATTGGTGGAAATGTGAGTGGCATACTCCCTTGTGGGAATGATGATGTAGGATCAAAGATGGCCCTTGGTCCAAATAAGTCACCCTCTCCCTGTGAGGTTATGGGGAGAGAGGTTTGGGGTGTTGCATGAAAATATGATGATGGAGCATTTGGATCATGAAAGGTGAGTGGGACATATGGGTGTTATGGATTTTTTGGGATAGATTGCCCTAAGATAGTTTTTACGTCCAAATCCTAATTGTTTACAAGCAGATGAGTTTGCAATACATTGAGAAATGCACTTCCCTTGTTAATAATGGGTTGCATTGGAGAAATAGATGATGTGATTTGGGGGATGTTTTGAGTGATGATTTGAAATGGAAGTGTAGATGCGATGGGGAGTGTGGATGAAATTGGAGGCATGACCCCAAAAGGTGGCTCCACAATAGTGCTCACATCAAAATTGGAGGGGATTTTAGCTCCTTGCTTTGCTCATTCGAGCATGTATAGTGAGGGATGGAGTCTTATCATGATGTTGCTAATTTTATGATTCTCAATATTTTGGACCATCTCAGTGATTTCCTCTTGTGACAGCCCAAAGGGGTTATTGGTAAGATCCTCCACTTGACCTTCCTCTTGTAGATTTTTTGATGATGAAGGAAAGCTAGTTAGAGGATTTCTTGATCCAATGAGATTCATTTTAGAATTGGTTTGACTTAGGTCACTTGAAGTGGATGTTTCTTTGTTGTCTCCCATGTTCCTCTTGTCTTGAGATCTATTTTTCACCATAAAATATGGATCAATTTTCAAGAATGTGGGAAATGAATCTCTAATTCTTTAGATTGATCTAACTCTAGGTACAAAAGAGAAAATTTAGGATATTTTAAGGATCAAAGGTGAAATGATGAAGATGTGTGAAATATGGATGATGTGTATGATTTAATCTCTTGGAATATCTTGAGGGGATGCTAGACTTTTGGGACTTCTTTGGATTTTGAATTTTGTTTGGATTTTGATCCTAGATTCTTGGATTGACCTTGATTTGATTTTGGATTGCTTTTGTTTTGGATAATGAATAAATGGATCCCAAGATGTTGGATGTTATCTATGGGATAGAATTGATCACAAAATGATAATTTGACTAAGTGTAGGGAGAAGGATGCATCTACCCACACCTATTCAAACAAGATGATAATTCAAACAAGTATATAGAGAAGAATGCATCTACATATACCTAGCTAAACAAGATGATTTGATAATTTTTACTAAGCACATTAAGAAGGATGCATCTAAATATACCTAGCCAAAGATGATTTGATGTTTTGATTCAAGGATTTCAATGATTTTGATTTGCAAAAAGTCTAGCACGAAGGATGATTTCAAGATTTTCAAGAGTTGTTGGTGAGATGATTTTGGTTTTGATGTTTGAAAGATGGATGAGGGTTTTGATTTTGATCCTATGTGTACCTAAAAATAATCTTGTTTACAAGAATTCTTTTTTGAAGAACACACTTTTCTCTAAACAAGATATTCAAATTCCTAAAAAAAGATTTGGATTTTGTTGATAAAAGAACTCATAAAAATTGGGATTGTTTCTTGAAGCTTTCCTATAAAAGTTCAAAAGCAATATTTGTCTAAATTCATAGAGAATTGAGAGACTCTTTTAATTTTCTTTTGGACTAAGATCTCTTGACTTTGGTTTGATCTTGCATAAAATCATTGGAGACACATGTGTGGGATTCAATTGTTCTTGGTTTTGTTTAGTGACTTCCTTTTACCACAAAAAATTCTTGATTAGGTTTCTTCAAACTAAAATGTCTAATGTCTCAACTTCTTATCATCCCACAAAGTTTATTATTTGAAAATCAAGGAATTTGAAGAAAAAATTTCCTATGTTAACTTTTGTAAGAAAATTGAGATATAAATCCAAGTGTTTAGAAGCCTCTAAGGATACAATCCCAAGGGAAAACAATAACACATGAATTTTGTCAATTCTATTTGCTTCCTAAAGGGTTTGAAGTTTTGATGACAATGTTAAATGTTTGTTTCCAAATGTTTATGAACAAGAAAATTGTTTTGTAACCAAGAACAAGTAAAACCCTATGGCTATGAAAGATTGTATTTGTTGAGTCCCCACTTGGACAAGTCTAGCTACTCTTATTTTTAGTGAATGGTTAGATGCTTGACACCACTAGCTCCCCTCCATGACACTCACTTAGATGGGGAAGCCAAGCATCAACACCTATGAAAATCCCATGGAATACTTTCCATTTCTACTAAAAACTATAAAAGTGTGGGGCAACTTCAGAACGACCATTCTTGCACCAACAAATAGATCAAGGATTTTGGCCTTCTCTAAACAAGGGTTTTAATTCAAAAAAAAATCGTAGGGATTGACCCATGTGGTGAGGGACCATTGCTACCCTTCTTGTTGGGACCAACCATGTGATACTGGCCTTTTGTTCTAGTACCCACTTTTATATACCAGTTGGAAATACACTTGGCTTTAGCATGTTACTGGTTGGGTCATTCCCTTGGGTGAGTACTTTTTCCCCAAGGCAGGCCCTCTATGATAAACAAAAGCTAGCAAACATACCCATAGTTCAATCTATCTTTGTTGAGAAAAAAAGAGAGAACACACATAATATGTTCCACTCACACTCACAAGATGTGTTCAATTTTAATCCCAAATGAAATGTGGAGGAAATTACTTTACCCAACTTAAGATCACCAAAAGGCATTTTGATTCTCAAGATCGTCATTAGGCATGAGAGAAGCACATATTTCCTTTCAATGGTATTATTTTGAGTAAGAAATTACAAGACAGAGAATAACTTGTTAATTTTAAATCCATGAAGCAATAATGACTTCTTTTTAAGCACCAAAATGAAATATGAATATTTTCCTTGTTCAATTATTAATCCTCAAACCAAATCTAGTGAGTTTGTCATAAAGTTTGTTTTAGCCCTTTGCGGTAAAAATTGAAATGTTCTTTTTAGAGCCCAAAATAAATTTAGCAAGTCTTAAGCACATGAAAGACAATAAATTTTTAAGAGAAATCATGAATTCTCTAAGAGTGTTAAACAAAAACTAAAGTATTTAAAAACACTTGGTATCATGAGAAAGTGATCTCATCATGCCTCTTTTCTCCTTCACCTTTGATCAAGACAACCTACAAGAAAAGTAGTTAAATCTACAAGACATAAGTAAGGAAAGCATGTAATAACCTAAATGATCATAATTGAAAAAGGCACACATCATAAAAAAACTAAATTTCACTTTTTAGTTTACTCTAGTGGTGGAGTTTGCATAGGCATGTAGTTTGAAGCTATCTAGCAATGCTATATGGTGCCACTTGTTAGTCAACAACATTCTATAGTGAACATAGAGAGGGTGATGGCATTGCTATTTAGCCCATTGGTGCAATTTGGAATTAAAAAAATTCTAGTGTGTGAGAATGAGCTTAGTAGTGTAGTTTAAAAAATTGAATCTGGATGAGAAAGATATAGCGTCAATGTTTGCAATTTGAAGTGGTGCTAAATGGCGACACTCAGATGTTAGCAGTTTTGTATTGTGACACTGATATGCTAGCAATGCACTTCCCTGTAGACACACAAAAAACACAAAAGGCACAAAATTTTGATGAAAATATGTGATTTAAACTTTTGGTTTGCCCTCCTCCTAGCACAAAATGTAGAACCAAGTTCCCAGTACTTGTAAAACATAATAAAAAAACACATTAGAAGATTCAAATGCAAGTTCATATCAAAGCTCCCCATAAAATCCATTAACAATGCTCAAAATAGGAATAAAAACAAGAACACAATAAAAAGAAATAAAATAGCTTAAGTCCTATTCAAAATCATGCAAACTCTTGATCTTATGGGGGAGTCGGTGTCAATTTGATGTGAAAATTGGCCCTTTCCCAACTCTTATGAAATATTTGGTGATTTGATGAAGATGTGATCCACTTGGTGATTTCTTCAAATGTGCTCCATGAAGAAAACCTGCAATAACCTAACTATGACTTGATGCAAATACTAATGCTTGAGGATGGATTTGAGTATAGTAAGTTTACTCAAATTGTGGATGATCAAATGAGGAAATAATCCTCTTATTTATAGAATGATAAGATGGAGAAATTCCCAAAACAAGCAATGTCACACTAACATTCAACTAATGGCAAGATTCCACTTGTCAAGAGATGGATGGATGAAGGATGTGCACATTTTGGTGAATGTACCCATAAATGTATAAATTTGAAATTTAAAAATAGTGAAATGACAACGTGGATGAAGAGTCAAATGGAGTAATGGCCACTTGGCTCAATGCAAAAGGACTTGTAAGATGAAATAAATGTCTTGTGGAAGGACTAAGTCCACTTGGAGGGATTTCAAATTTGGAAGAATATTCCTCTATTATGCCATGTTGAGAGAAAATAGAGATTTAATAAATGAATTAAATCTATTTTCATGTACAAGTGGCAAAAGCTAGAGGATGGGACATGGATTATAATTAAATTAATCAAGGGTTAATTAATTTAATGAGGGATTAGATAATGTGATAAATTTGACTTAGATTTATGGGTTGATTTAAATCAAAAATGAGAAGAATGTGATTTAGATATTAATTAAATAAAGATTTTTTATTTATTTAATTAAAGGAGATGAATGTTAGATTAAATAAAATAAGGTTTTAATTTATTTAATTTAATGAGATAGACTTTAGAAATTAATTAAATAAAACTGATTTGTTTAATTAATAAAGAGTTAGGGTTAATTATATTAGATTGATTGATTTAATTAATGAAAGAGAATGACATAATTAGATAAATAATTTATTTAATTAAGAGAGGAAAATTGATCAATTTAATCAAATAAATGTATTCAATTGAATGGTTAGACCGAGAGATGATTTGGGATGATAATGGTGTTAGTAATCGAGATCAAATGTGTAAGGTCAATCGGTACATTTTACATGTCTACACCTAGTTTTTACTTGTTTAAGTTGAAGAGACACATGAAAAACTAAAATGCTAACTATGAGTCAAGGGCATGTATGGTTGCTCAAAATTCTATGTGGATGAAAAAATAATTGCTTTTCAATTGTCTCAAACACTTTGTTGCATTATTCATTGGTGAGGTTTCACCAAAAAATAAAACTCTTCTTATCTTTGAAAATAATGGTATCCATGTGGTCTTCAAGACAATAAAGAAGCAAGGCATATAGGCATTGGCTTTCTCATTCTACTAGCACATACTAGACACAAGTTGTAGACCCTAGATGTCATTGTATTATATCCTTTCAAAAATTACTTCAAACAACAAAGGAGCATATGGATGTCTACTCACCTTGAAATTGAAATTGGAAGGAAAGAATTGGTAATTATTTCTAGCAAGGCCTTTGCACAGGATTTGAGTGTATGTAATATTATAAGTGGTTTTTGAAGAATAGGAATTTGGCCATTGAATCATACTACACTTCTAACAAGGATATGCAGCCAAGTGAAGCCTTCATAGTTAAAGAATAAGAAGCCACTATCAGAGTAGAAAGTGATGCCATGAGAGTCAAGGATGATGCATAGTTTATTGTAAAAAAAATTGGTTGAGAATAGTTGGTTTTAATGAAGATCAAGTTAACAAGTTTGTGTAGAAATTCAATGCAGGAAATGCTCTAAATGGAACAAATAACTTAGAAGGACATTGTAGATAGAATAATGATGTTGAATTGCATGAAAAATAAATCCTTGTTGTTCAAACAACCTATAATGAGGCTATATACAATGAAAAGGTCTGATTTTTGCATCACATACAAGCCAGTTAGGGTGGTTTAAAGATGTATCTTTAAAACTAGTGGTGCATTTGAATTTCAGTTAAGTAGTTGAAGGTCTCTACATTCCATCACCACCACATAATGACCCAAAAGATATCATCCAATGCTTGACAAATGCAACTAATTGGGATGAAAATGATGGAGAAAAAGGAGTGGATGATAATGATACAAGTGACTAGGAAGTTGAATTTTTGGCATGTGAAAAAGTTGATGAACAACAACCAAAAGCCAAAAATATTTTTTTTTCAACTCCCAACACAAAGGGTGCAACAATCATCACATAGAGGTTGATCTGAGGTGCTACGTCTAAGTAGGAAATAATAGATTCTAACTTCAAATGTGTACATTGATTTTTCAAATGAACAAGAGACATAGAAACACAAAAACAAAGAATTGCAATAAAGGAAAAGGGAGAAGATGAGAGAAAGGAAGGAATAAATAGAAGAAAACTAGCCAAAGAGGGAGAAATTAATATTGCAGTGACTAGAAAAAAAAATCAAATGGAAAAGGAGAAGTTCAGGTAGTGATGATAGAGGGAGATTAAAAGGGGGCAAGAAAATATTGCTCAACAATTGAAGGCTATTCAAAATTAAGTGGATAGATAAAAAGGAAATGGATTTAAGAATATACCAATGACTTCTCTTCCATGATAACATCCCATTTTAATAGACATGTTCAATATTTTTTCTCCAACCTTTTCTTCTCTTAGTAGCCTACACGTTGGGTCTTCCTCAAGTTGCTCTAAAAAGTTGCAGTTGAATTCAAAGGAAAATTAGGTATTGCTTACCTATATAGCAAGTTCCCTACAAAATAATCCACAATCACTAACATCATTGCTAATTTGAAATGAGTTAGGTAATACCCACAATGAAGGAAATTATCCTTTTCTTTGATCTATGTCTATCTAATTAGGATGGTTCATGCTCTCTTTTTTCAAAATTTAATACTTTGTTGTTCCCTACTTTCTTATTTACAACTTTTTTCAAGTTTTTTTGTCTGACTATATAGTATATGTATTTGATAACTTTCAATATATTTTTCAAGTTTGTTTCTATCATGGTAGTTTTGTGCAAATAGTTTTGTAATGTTATTGCATGCAACCATGGTGGTGAAGAGGTAGTATGTGGAATACTTTTTGGTTTACATATATACATATATACAAATACATATGCAATCATATGTCCACACACACACACATATATACACATATATACATACATATATATGTATATTTATATATAGACATATATATGTATGTATGTATATGAATCTATCCACTATGTATGAATATTTGAAGCTTCAATTTTTAACTAAACACAAAATAATACATCTTATCCTTTTTTACTCTTCATATGTATCTATACATATATACAAGTACATCCTAAATTCTAGTTTGAAGACATTCAAAACCCTAGATCTAGATTTGCATTAGTTTTTTTTTCATTAGTTTTATTTTTGTTGCATTTAGCTTTGCATTGCATTTAGGGTTTACTTTTGCATGTTTGCATCATTTAAACTCATAAAAAATTAGAAATTTTACATTATTTTTGCATACATCTCTCATTATAATTGCATCAAGAGTTTGTTTTAGTCATTTTGATTCAAATTTTAGTTCAAAAGTTCATTCCAAAAGTTGTCACTTTGTTCACTATTTTTCACTAGTCAAACTTACATTAAGACACCTAAAACTGGAAAAAGTTGTCATAGAATTCATAGTCCGCAACCTAAAACAGAGAATTCAAACATTAAACTACAAACAAAAACTTTAATTTTTCCAACTCCTATACAAAGAATCATTCACCCTAGGGTAAACCTATCCTTATACATGTTATTTTTCAAATTTTTGGGAATCATTTTGTCTTTCTGTGTTTCATTTCATTATGCTATCAGATCTATGTTTCAATTTTAGAAATTAAGTTTTTTTGTAATTTCTTGCATTAAGTTAAATTGGTCAAATCAAGTGCATTGTTTGACATCAAAATTGGCATTAAAAGGACATTATTTTTAGGTTGTTGCATAGAATAATTAGTAAATTATCATGTTTCCAATTTGAAAATTGCAAAATATTTTTACATACTTGCATTGTGATTCATAGTTTTGGGTGCTTGTTATATTTGTATAGTGCCTTTTCTCCATTTTGGGTACACATTGGTTTGGTGAAACTTGTATGAGCTTCACAACATGGTGTCTTATTACTAATACTTTAGTGAGGCATAGTTTGAGGCTAATGCCTTCATGTGCTAGTACAACCATCGTGGATCTCAAGTTTTCTAATTCTTTCACTCATAGTGTTGACACTAGTCAACCCATTACGAACCATAGGTTTGATACCACATTTCCCAAGACTACCTTACCAACAAAGAATGTAATTGATGTTGAAACTATGGTTGCTAATGTCCAAGTGCTGCCACAATAGTGGTTTACGATTTCTAGGAGATCTTGATTTTTGTTGAAATCACATAATTTTAGAAAATATAATGATTTAAGCCTTGAAATGTTCCATTTAAAGGATTCCAATTGAATAGGTTTTGATCAAACCACCTTAGACCAAGCCCTCTTGGATAGAACCTTGCTAGCTTTAAACTATACCTATAACGGAGTCTCCTTTACACCTACCAAAATGCTAATAAAAAACAACTTTTGATTTACCTTTTGGTGGATCAAATGAATTCATTTAAAATTTATTTTTTTGAAAGTTTTTAGTCCTTATTATAAGCTTCCAAAAAAGTATAATTTTAATAAAATTTAATTTTATTATTATATTTATTTTTTATTTCTTGTGAATGTAGGTTTTTCACCGAAAAATCAAGCTCTTTGTTTTACACATGTGGAAAAATAGAAAATTACAAAAATTTGAAAATATGGGTGCACCAGATATTGAAGTCTTGATCCAACAAAAAGAAAAATGAATTTCAATACATTACAAAAAAGTTACGTGTTATATGGTCACGCTATGTCTGAATTATAATTGGTTTGACTTCAAAACTTGATTAAAGAAAAAATATTCAATAAAACTATCTAACCAAGTGGAAGCACTAGATATCAGAGTTAAAAATATAAATTTGAAAAAATCAAAAAATTTATCCTTCATGGAAAAATGTTGTGTTATACGGTGGCGTCACTTTTAAAAAGTTATTTTATGAAAAAAAATAGTTTTCAAGGGAGATAGAAAAAGAAGTGCAATCTGATTCCAAATTTTTTGAAAAATATATATTTAGAATCTACAGACAAAATTTTACGAAACTCTAGTTTGTATCATCTTCAAACTCCTCATGTTTTAGCTGCTATAAGTGCCTCAAGGTGGAGATTTAGTTAAAAAAGATTATTTCAGTGTCCAGTTTGGCCAAAAATTGTAAACCACTATTGTGGGATCATCGGTCCCTCAAGAGAAGCTAAAAAAAATGTATGAAGCCTTACAAAAACTTTAAAAAATTGTGAGTTTTTAATACATTGCTAGTACAGTGGTTCTTGCCATAGATAACATGAGGAAAATGCTTGATAATGAACAAGGAATATAAATTATGCATAGCCTAGCCCATATCAATGGAAATCATGTTCCTACAATGCCTAGTTGTGCTCAAATTTTGGGGTACACTCAAATTCAAGGTGGAAATCAAATTCCTCCAACAATTGTGGCCTCTATTCCTACATACACTCATCCAACTATTACTACAAGAAGAAAAACCACTAGCAATGTCAATAACACTTTAGGTATTTCCATTGGGAATCCTTTTAGCTTTGTGAATTCAAATATCATATCTCCTAACCCATAACCTTTCAAAAAAATTCAATTCACTTGTCCTCCAAAAACATATACACCTCCGTCTAAAAAAAAACCAATTATTTTGTCCTTAACCAACTTTTACAAAATGTTTCATCCCTCCAAAAAAAATAATTCCACATTAAATCAAAATCAAAATGACCAAACTTCACAATGTGTCAAAAGAAACCCATTATCCTTGGAGATATTGAGAGCATAAATTTCACAAGGTATAGATATCCTAGGTTTTATAAATATGGTGGTAAAGGATATTGTAGTAACCATGTATTAGCATACATAGCCTTATGCAGTGAATTCATCTTTGAAGATAAGCTCTTGGCTAAAATTTTCCCTAGGTCTTTAAAAGATACAACCTTGGAATGGTTTTCTCTTTATTGAATAATTCAATTAGTTCATTCAATGAACTTTTTTATTCCTTCCTCAACCATTTCCACATGCACATTGGTCCCAAGATGACCTTAGCTAATTTAATGAAGTGTAAATAAAATGATGATGAAAAGATCAATGATTTTATAGCACGATACCAATTGCTTTACTAAAAAATCAATATTATGATTCTCAATGTTGATCTTCAAATAATCTTCATTGAAAATTTACAAAAAAATCTAAGACAAGCATGTGATGATGAAATTTCCCTCCTTTATACATTTGTGCGCATCCCTTCTTGACTATCATAATTTAGTTAGCCACCGTAAAGAAAAAACTTCCTCTAACCACCCTAAAAAAATCTATGTTTTTGCCCAATAACAATTTTCAACCATTCAAGAAACAAAATAAGATCATTCTTATAGATAAACCCACCTCAAAAAATTCAACATGTTGAGTCTCAAGTGGCTACCATAAAAACAAAAAGTCCATATCAATTCAGAGAATGCAATAGATAATTTACCCTATTACCTAATACCCTCCTTTCCATCATGTTGCAACTTTTTGTTAAGAACCTAATTACCTTACCTCCCATTAGAGCCTTTGATTATACAAATTTCTTACATTCTAAATGTAATGCTAATGAATTTTCCATTTATCATTGAAAAAAATGGACATGATATGGAACACTGTAAACATCTTAAAAACATTGTGCAAGAACTCATTGATTCTAATCACATCTTGATTGGTTTTTTTAGTGATCAAGGAAATAAGTTAGTTCCCTACCCAACCAAAAATTTAAATTTTTTACTAATCCCATGCCAAATCATAAAATATATTTTGTGAAAACTAGTGATACCAAGAATGATGTGATGAATATTGACATGAATAATGATAGCATGAGTGATAATGAGGATGATTCTTTAGATACTATGGTTAACCTCATTGGAATTCAACCTCATAAGGGCCAAACCAACTTGTCTATGAACATTGATTTCTCAAAAAATGACATACTCAAAAATGCACTCAATGGTCCTCTTTATATCACTAGAAGAATCAATGACAAGCCTACTAATGGGATATTAATTGATCCCATGTGTGTAGAGAATGTCATTACTGTGGAATTCTTATTTGTGCATGAAATTTATCAAGATTTTTATGGAAACAAAAAGAATGGATCAAAAGAGATAATGGTTTTCTTTCCCTATGATAGCTTTGATCACTCTCCCTTAAAAAGATGAACCAAAACAATTGAATATCTTATTCTCCATCATCTTTTCATCAGACTAATTTAATGTTAATATTGGTTATCCATGGATATGCTCTATGGATTTCCATCGGTAGTGCATAAATGCTTAAAATTTTCTTTTGGTAATGACATCTTTATTGTGCATCATAGTGGCTTTAATCTTGTGTCTTCCCATGGGAATTTATCATTGAATTTCTTTTGGCCAAACCTATAGAACCTATTAAGCCTTGCAAGGACTTCTTTTTCAAATATTACCAAAAGTTCAAGGAAAAGTGCATAGAAAAATTATCCCCTAGCAACATGCCTCAACCCTTGATTAAGTCTCCTATGATTGACGAAGCCATGATTGAACCAAAAATCCCTTCCAAGTAACCAAGAAAAATTCATGACAAATCCTCCACCTATTTCCTATAAGAGACCAAGAGATGACTATACAATTCTTTTTTTGACTCCTAAGATCATTTTTTTTATAAATCCAAAGATAAAGTGATTGACCAACCTTCCATGGTTCCTTCCATTTCATCCTTGTGGGAAGAAAAGAAACCAATGGTTGATAAACCCACTCCTACACAATAACAACTTGAAAATCATACAAGAAGAAACCAAAATGCTAAATAGTATAGGCATAAAATTCATTTTATTTCTCATTAGTTAGAAGATAAGAATAAATCAACAAACCAAGATCAAACACCAACTCAAACAATACATGATGATTATCTACCTTGTCCATAAAAAAACATGAAACTTCAATGGACAACATCATTAGGCCTCCTACTATGATTAACTTGGATGATGATGATTAGAATGCTAAAATTGATGAGGAAGTGCATACTGAGATAAATTTATTGATTTCCTCTTCTATTATATTAGATGATAACAACCATAATGATCCTCCTAAAATGATTGGCTCACCACATGTTGAACCTAGAAATGCTCCTAGTAAGACTCTTGTTGTTTTCCCTTTTGCTAGTTGTCTACCTTCCACATATTATGAACAAGGTTGGGATATGAATGACCTACTATAGTTTGACTCACATGTGACATACTAGTATTTTATTTGTCTTCTTGTCATGCTCTTTGTGATTGCATGTGTGTAATGTGATCCCCCATATCATGCTACTTGGAACATTTTAATATTTTTTTGAGTCTAATTTGGATGACCCTTGTGACTTTGTTGGTGCAAGGATACAAAGGAAGTGAATATTTCATGACATTATTCTTTTTGTATTTACATTCTTCTATATGTTTTCAACCATTATCTTTTCATTTTTCTTGTGTTTTCCTTTTGGGGATGATGTAAAGCATTGAGACATTTAGGTCTCTTCCATGTTGAACCAAAATATTTTTATTTGTCTTCTCTTGCGATGTGTCATTCTTCATTTATTCTCCTTATTCCATGAGTTATTTGTGGAATGATGATGGTTCTGGAAGCTCAATTATATTATTGTAGAAAATGCATATGCTGACTCTAGATTCATGGATCCCTTATGTGTTAAATTAAAATTGCATATGGGGTACAACCTAAATTCTATGACATAGCTCTATTTTTGAAACATATGTTTGGCATATGGATTTCTAAATAAAGCTCTCATGTATTGGAATTTATCATTTTTATACTTTAAAGTAATTTCTCACATCATGGTGTTTAGAAATTTCTTTAAAGTGGGGGCATGCACATCGCTACTCATTACTTGCATATTCCCTTCAAAGTGTGAAATGCTTAATTCATGTCATGTGTATTATTCTTGGTGAAATTGGGTTTGATGTCCTACAAGAGCATGACCTTTCTTGGCATATGAAATTCCTCTTAGTGGTAATGTTATGAATTGCATTCCCTAAAGTGTGAGTATTTTATCTCTTGACTTGTTCTCTCTTGGTGGTGATGTCTAACACCATGTTCCCTAAGGTGATACCTTTCATGAACTAAGAAAAACCCCTTTGACTATCCTATTGCATTTTTAAAAAATTCATGGCCACCAAGCATAACACAACCTGCTTTCTAGTGGTGCCTTTTTATTTTTCTTGAGTTTCTAGCATAACATAGATTTATAGCCTTGTGGAACCATTTTGTGTGGCACCTTATGAAGGTTATCAAAAATTATAACTTTTAATATGGTTGATGTATGAGAGCTTGTAGAATTGTTATGATTTTTCCATTAGCCACATTTTGTGGGTACATACCAACCTAGTGCATGTTTCTCACTTTCTTGGGGCTCACCTAGTGGACACCGAATTTCACTAGCCCTCATGAGTATATTTTGTTTGCATATTGGATAAAAAGTTTCACTTGTAAATGCATTTGATGGATAAAAATGTAATTGTGGCTAGTCCATCCTTCCTTTTCTTTATTTCCACATTAATTTTAACATTCAATGATTTTACATCTTGTGTTGTTGCTATACACATGTGTCTCTTTGTGCCTTTGTTGGTTTGCCATGAGATCTTAGATCTCGGGGGCTTGATCTTCCTCCTTGACCTTTGTTGAATCTTATTTTTTCCAAAAAAATTACAATTATACATTTGTTGACTTATTTTTCTACTTTAGTGTGAGTCTAGGAGCAAGTTCATACTCTCACTAAAGTGGGGGCTAAATATAGTGTAGAAAAACATACACCTTTACATTTTCACACTATGTTTGCATCCCCTTAATTAATTGGATTTAATTAAGCCTTTAATTGTCCTAATTATGTATTCACAAGCCTAATTAATTTCATTTTCCAAAAGGGAAACCCACATTTAATCAATTCCTACACTTAATTACACATCATGGAAAATGTTTATCCTAGGTTTAGTGCCTAAGACCCATTTAGCCATAGGAAAATGGGTCCCCCTTAAGTCTCAGAACCCATTTTTTAATATGTTTTTGGTGGAATTTAAATGATCTTAATTAAAATTACAAAGGTCATCTTCTTGCATTTAATTATCAAGTAATTAAGGAAACACCTATAAATACAAGGTTATTTTATCAACTCAAACCTAGAAACAAAAGAAAAAGCTAGAGGTGAACTTCACATGAGAAAATATTATTCTTAAGAGCATTGGAGAGAAAATTTATCATTAAATTATTGCAGCATTCAAGATCCTATCATGATGTCAATATTTATGTTTTTTCATGCTTTTTTGAGCTAACATTGTGATGTAGGTTTCAAGTTTCAAGCAAGCATTCAAGCATCATGATATATTAAGAAATCAAGCCATTTCATGCAAGATCCAATCCTTAGATAGATGTATTAGACTTCAATCCTCTAAGGGAAACCATTAAAGGATTTTGTACAGTGAAACAAGCTTTGTTCATTCACATTTTCTTCATTTTATCATTGTTTAATTATCAAGGTTGAATTACCAAACTAGGGTTTTTTCCAAGGAAAAATCTTATCCAAAAAAAAAAGTTTTTATCCTCTCTTTGTGTGTGCAGATTTATAGGTGAAGAAGGATTGAAATTGGATCAAAAGTGCAATTTTGAAAAGTTGTCAAAGTTGTCATCAAAGTTGTCAAAACACAAAAACTCACATACAAGTTTGATTTCTAGTTTTTGACAATAAAATTTGGTGGAATCAAAAGTTTATACCTAGGATTGAGAACTACAAAAATAATTTTCAGATCCCCGTATAGAGACCCATTTGTCCTTGGGAAAATGTCTTTCAATAGACCCTGAAACCCACTTTTGGAGCCAGGTAAACACCATCCTAACCTTCTCAAATTTGTTGGTTAATGGTTGTTTCTGATATTATTATCATAATACTTCATATTTCAAGTGTTAGATCTCATAGGTTTGATAGTTAATGAAATTTTATTCTTCTCCCAAAACTATTCAATCATTTCTATCATAAGGAATTTAAGGCAACATAATGTCCAAACCTAGGGTTGACTCACCCTAAGGGTTGTAAGTCAATTCTAACCATTTGTGGCACTATCCCTCTTCCTAATGAACATGAAAAAGGTGGATTTTTGATTAGGTGGACACCTCCTTTTTCTTTTTTCATAGGTCCCTCATCTCACATTCCATTTTTAGGTCTCCTATTCATCTTCCCCCTTTCCCCACATTCCAAATAGTATATGTAATTTAATGAAATTTGGTTTCCTTGGGAAACTTCTCCAAATTTGATCCCCTTAACCCATCATTTTGTCCTAGGACCTTAATTCATAGATCCCATTAAGCCATCCTATTACAACCCCTTAATACATCCTACAGTGACCCCTTAAGCCATAATTTCTCCTAATTTAATATAATTTAATGAGATTTCACATCACATTAACAAATTTATTTTTTCAAAGGTAGAAAAACCACATTTTTTCATTTGTATAATTAGATACTAATTTTTTCAATCTATATCTATGCTCAAGTTGAATGACTTATGTATGTGTATGTATCTTATTTTTTCTTTTAAACATCTATGTACTTGTTAATTTGATACTTGTTAATGTATGTATGTGTTTGTTGATTTTGTACTTATTTTTAAAATTTTGTATAAGTTTGCAAGTTCAATTTTATATCATGGATAATTTTGATATTGAGGATATCCTCAATCCCCCACATCACCCCCTTCACCTCAACAACCTCCATCTCCACCCCCTCCACCTCCACCTCCACCTCCACCCCCTCCACCTAAAAATCCCCCACCTCCACCTTGTTGATCCAACAAGGATCACTTGTGAGATAGTATAAATGATAATATTATATCCATTCAAGATCAAATAAATGCAATTCAAAATGAACCATTGATTCTACCCCACCTAAGGTATTTTGCATCTTCAATGCAAAATGATTTATATTTGTTCAAGTCAATGGATCATGACTTAGTCATCGACAATAGAGAGAGGAGAGGAGATAGTTTTATTTTGATAGTGTGAGATGAGGGAAATGTTGGAGAGGGTTGATTATGCTTGAGTCATGATGAATCAAAGCATAACTTGACCAAACATAACCACATCTAAAAACAAGATCATTCAAAATGGAAATCTAAACTAAGCATTTAATCGAAAATGAAAGCTACAAACTACACAAAAATAGTTAAATTCTAAATCTAGCCCATCTGAAACTTATCCTGTTTTGGAAATTCTGTCATGTTGATGTGAATCGATAACCCTTTCCCAATCCCATGATTAGTGAGCTAGTTTCAGTCGATTCTATGGAAGAGAATCAATGAAACCATTGTGATTGATGTATGAAAACCTGTTTTATGCTAAAATGAACATGATGCAAACTATGTTACCATGATTTTATGCTAAAAATTAACTAATTGTGGTATTGATTAGCTAATCTAAGGTAGAACTATGCTAAAAGATGAAAACCCTAATTTACAAACAAGCTAAGATGGATGCATGGAATCCATTAATGGATGCTCTAAGCTATTATGCTATATGAACTAAAATGAGCTAAAAAGTGAGTAAATTGAGAACATGGATGCAAGTGAATTAAACAACGTAAGTTTGCAATTAAAAGATGGATCCATTTGTTTGCAAATAGTGACCTATTTATAGGAGAGAAAATGAGGAATGAAGGGTAGAGATCAAAAATCTTAATCAACAGTTCAAGATGAAGGGGATGAGAGGCATGGATCATGGATTCTCATCAATAGATGAGAATGAATGATGGGATTTAATCAAGGGCTCACACTTACCTCAAACAAACACACGTTTGACCTGCGTGCATAGGTTAAAGGTAACTTGCTCAAAAGGTTGAAGATTTAGCTTGTTTAAGAAGCCAATTGAGATGATTGGATGAAAGATAATATTCCTTACAATATTCCTTTTGGATGAGGAAAAAGGTAATTTACAAATTAAAACATATTTTTAATTGTGCAAAAAGGGGATAAAGAATATTCCATGGGAATATTCCCTTTTCTTAGAGGAAAGTTAGTTTAATTGCTAATTAAACAAGATTTAGTCATGCAATTAGAGGATTAGAAGAATTAAAGTGATGTTTATTAAATTAAATGATTTAATGAATGGGGGAGAGATGAAATGATATTTAATTAAATAACTTAGGATTATTTAATTAAATAAGATGACTTAGGGAATTAAACTAATTTTTTAAATTTATTTAATTTAATGAGATGAAGTGTTAGTGTGAAAGGAGATGAATTAACCCAATTAACTTAATTAAGCCAATAGATGAAAATGATGAAATTAATTAATTGGCTAGGCTAATTAAGTCAATTAAGTGAAAAGATGATGGGTTAAAGTGGAAATGATATTAGTAAATATGTTTTAAGTATATGATATCGATTAGGACATTTTTCAGTGTCTGCATTTTGCCCCTCTTTCAAGCAAGTTACCTACTACTTCGGTTCAAAGAATAACACTTTTTGGATCAAAAGTACTACTTAAATAAAAATATTTTTTCTAATTTTTAGATGCCCCAATAGAAGGATAAATCTAACTCCCTACCCCTCGAGAAATTGGGAAAAAAATTTGAATTTTTGGTTGATTTCTCGATGAAGATTAAAAGTTACCCCAAGGGTCTAGAAAGGCTTTACAATGCAAGAATTATGCCAAAAACACAAAAAATGATGCAAAATTAGGCCCAGTTTGGCAAAATTGGTGAAAATGATGATAAAACCCTATCTTCAAGGTTTTAAATTAAGGAAAAAACCCTACTTTTCTAGCTTAAATAGGCCAAGAAGGGTCATTTTCAATTCATTTGTGCATTCACACTTAAGAGATTCTTGCGATTTGATCTTTGACCATCTAATGAAATGGTGCATCGAGAGCTTCCTAGACACATCTCTAATCAAGTTTGAGAGTTCTAGCAACTTCCAGGTGTAGGACCACTGGTATATGATTCAAAACTTGATTTGAAATTAGAATTTTTGATACATTTATTACACTTTGAAGTTTAAATTTTGGCAGCACTACTATATAGTGATACCCAGATTGAAATCGGTGACAACCAAATCAATTATAGCAACACATACTTATATAGTGATGCTTTTTGAGATTTAAAATTAGGGTTTCTAATTTTAGATGGTGATGCATTTACTGATTTAGAATTTAGGGTTAGGGATAGTTGGTGGCCTAGCCTTGGGCATATGATCAAGGAAAAACGATAGCTTCGACTAAACTTGCATATGATGCATGGTTCTTTCCTCACAAAAGTTTGATAAATCCATCTGGTGTTCCTCCTAGAAGGATACCTAGAGGCAGAGGAGTTGGGAGAAGTAGGGGTTAGGATGGCTAGGACAACCAAGATGGACAAGTTTTGGGGGCTCCTCCTATTGGACATCAACCATAGGTAAAGCCACAGGTACAACCTTAGCTAGGACCACCACCACCACCAGATGCATGGGATGCTCAGATATAGTAGTTGCCATAGAAGGTGCAAATATTGACTAGTGAGCAGGATCAGACCTACCAACAAGTTTTGGTCATCACTATTGAGTGAGACCAAGCTCGAAAGTAGGTGGTTGTAGTTATAGCTAAAAGAGATCAGGCACTATAAAGAGTACAAGTTTTTATAGGAGAGATGGATCAGGAGGTTTCCTAATGACAAAAGATTGAGGTGATGATGGTGGCAACATATGGTTAGACAGTGTTAGCACGTTTATATAGAGAGATAATTATAGAGGTTGCACATTGCCAACAACATTATCATTGAGATGTACTAGTGGCTTTGAGACAACCTATTTTTTCCTAACAGAGTGATGCACATCCATGGGTAGAGGATCATCCTGAGAGGCAAGATGGAGAGGGTAGTAGCCACCAAGTCTAGTTGATTATGTATGGACACTTTTTTTTCCCTTTCTTTATCATAGATATACATTCATGGGCTCCTTTTTCATAGCCTTGTGGATATTGTAATTTGATCGATGTTCATACACTGATCCAGATTTTGTACCAAGACACTCATTTTTTGATATATATATGATACAAATATGAATGATTCATTCTATGATGTGCTCACTTTGTTTCATGTATTGATGGATATGCTATGGATGCTTATATTTGATCATGTATGGATGCACTTTATTTATTCCTATGTGACATGTGATGCCCATGATATGGATGGGTGCAATGTTATGTTCTTTTTCATTATCTTTCCATGATATGATATGGATGAATGATTATGCAGATGGTATGGATGCAAATGATTATGATATGCAATGATTTAAGATGATTAGAATAAAAAATCCATATTATTCATCATAACTTAAATGATTATGCAGAATGTATGATGGGAAATGATCATGAGATGGATACTATGATTTATGCTATGATTATGAGATGCATGTATGATGATAGTTTGTGGATGTAGGGTGGATGCATTGATGATGTTTTTGTTGACTATCATGATACCAAGTTAGTGCGGAGAGAAGATAGAAGAATAAAGAATGAATGGCCATCGAATTGTGATGATTGCTTCAAATGATCCAACAAGTCCATGATCCATCAAGAATTTATTAGGGATGGTGATGAGACAATGCAAAATGAAAGATGAAAATGTAGGGTGAGGAGATTCTCACACTTCGAGATTGGGATTTTCTATCATTCCTTCTTTTTTGATATACCACATAGACACGATGCATCAAGGTATTGATAACCAAGATGACACTGTACCTAGTGTAATGGAATTTGAATAAAAAATAGATAGGATAGTTCTTGTTCACATCTTGACATACAAAAACGTCATTGGAATGCAAGTTAGAAGCTTAGAATATATTGGACCAAAGCATATGCAATAGTCAACAATATACTCCAAATGACGTTCCTACATACAACTAAGAAAGTATGCACCAAGATTATTTTAAAGAGTACCCACAATCACAATAAATGAAAGATAATGATCAATGCCCCATTCCTTTCTCTCTAAATCACTTTTAGATATAAATCATTGGGAGGCCCTTAGAATGGGTCATTAAGATAAATCATAATAAAATATCAAAGACAAACAATTAGTGCTATCTATAGCTCTTGCCTAGTTTAAGTTTAGCTAAAGTGATTTATGATAATAATGTCCATCGCAAGAAGGATACTTCCTAGGACATGTTGACTAGAGATTGTTTGATTTTGGGATGATGATGCTAAGATGATTCATTGATATAAACTTCACTGATGTATTTACCTATGATTTAGACTTTATATTTTGACTCTTAGGTTTGCACTTTATGACTTGCTACACTTGCTTTCTACTTGTTTTTCCAAAGTTTGAAGGTGATGATCGTTTATTATGAGTGAAGGTTTATTGCGGGTGAAAGTGAGATGGGATGGGTGGTTTTGGATTTTTTGGAATATTTTAATTTTTTTGGTATTTTAAAAATGTTTTGAGGCTTTTAGGTCTTTTGAATGTTTTATTTTATTTTTGATTTTCTATTTTCTAAATGTTTTTGTGTTTTCTAAATATTTGAATGTTTAGGGGTTTTTTGAGAATTTTCAAAATTTGACCAAGAACCTAACCTAAAGACCTACCTAGGGGCTGATCATAGATTAGCCTTTCCTACGTTATACACGCAGAGACCACATAGTTCAATTGACTCAACCCATTTACAAGATGAATATATGCATAGATGAAAGATGATAGTTTATTATGATGGAATCCTAAAGGATTGATCCAGGGTGTCTCAGGGGCACATGAATGATGGCATTTCCTACATTCAAGCTTAAAGGTGAGGTAGTTCGATAAGGGTACAATATTTTTTGGATTTTTTGATGTTTGACCTTTTTAGGGTTTTGGTGTTTTCTGGATGTATTGAATTTTTCCTGTAAAATTTTTTGAACATTTTTGGATTTTAGTTGTAAAATATTTTACAAATGTTTTTGGATTTTTTGGATAAGGTTTTATGAATTTTTTTGGTGTTTTCCAATAAGATTTCCAATGATCTCAAGATATACAAGAACCTGATTTGTGACCCATAATGAAATGCCCCTAGTGTGACATGTTAGCCTATTTCAATAAAGGCAAGATAGTCTAACCTTGGGAATATGCAAAGTAGTGCTCAAGGGTTCATAATACTTTATAGTGACAAGCCATGATAAGGATGCAGATGAGGGATGAATGGTGATGCAAAGAATGATAGGACAAAAGATCCAAATAATAGATGAAGGTACTTTATTTATGTAAAGTTCCTATTTTCTAGGTTTTCACCAAGGTACTTGCCCAAAGTGCCATCGAAGTGTTTTTCACTAGAGGACAATTTTTTCTTTAATTTTTTAATCATTTTTCTCATTTTTTTGTATTTTGATCATTTTATGATTTTTTTTGTATATTCTTATTACCACGCTTCAATATTAGACATAATTTTTTTTGAGATGCAAGCTGTTGGTTGGCTCCTACAAGGGTTCACCTTTAGGGGTTGACAATTGGTATGCTCCTGATCCATAGCTGCTTGTGATTACAAAGGGACCCAACTAATTAGGCTCAAAATTTCCTTTGTTGTCTTGATCTAGAAGATTCTTCTAATTTTTCTTTAAGACAAGACCTCCTACCTAGAATGACCTTGAACAATCCAATCAGTCTTGAACAACGTTTTCACTTTTAAGACCCTAATTGGTGTTCTCACTCAATTTTCTCAATTTTGCTTATAACACATCAAACAATGAAAGTTGGGCATATCTTTTAGAGAATGCATAAAACCCATGAAAGAATACTATTTAGGATACCCTTTATTCTCTTCTTGAACATAAAAAATTGTCTACATAGTCTTGTTTCAAAACATTCCCTCTTAAAATGGACTGCTATGATGCCCTTAAGCCTTATTAGGCCTCTTTTACAAAGCAGGTCTATGATTTTCAAACACCAAACTTCCAAAATCTATTCCAATACTTTCAAAAAGTCATATAAGGTTTGAAAATGAAATTTTCATCAATAGGAATGATCTCCACTCTACCTATTTACAAAACCCTACTTCTACAAATCAAATCTAGCCTAATACTTAGAGATATTAGGCTAGGGCTTGCACAAACAGGGCCCTAACTCCATCCCCTAAATATATAATCCTAATAAACATAAATAACACCTTATCTAGTTCCATTCCACTAGTGGAATGGTCTCTTATTCCATGTTTAGCTTACAAACCCTCAAAATAAGGGTTTCTAGGCTGTTTTCAATATTTTTCTCCCAAAACTCTTCAAAATTTATAAAAATGCCTCAAACCAAATCCAAATGATGCTTAACACTTGACTACATCAATCCTAAGTAAATTCACGTCATTACTAGGTTGTATAGGTTGTACAAACTTTCTGTAGCAGCAGATTTTATTGAAAACACAGAAAAATGAAGTATTGTTGCTTGTGTACCAAAAGAAGTTTCAAAAAATTCCCTCAAATTTTGTGAGGAATATTTAAACACCAACAAACACAACCCAATGATTCCAACCAATTTTTTTATCCCATGACTGTTTAACTTCCAAATATGACAATATTGCAAAGTTGAAAGCAACTTTTGACAACATTTGCAAAACTTAACAAAACTTGGCAACTTATCTACAACCAACCCCATATGACTGAAAAAATTATACATGGTCTAAATGGACCTTATTACATCACAATTAGACTCAACAACACAAAAAATCAACATTAGACAAAAATTGCAAAATTTGACTAGGTGCCCCTACACCATACACCCAGGGAGAAAAGAATCTCAAGCTCCACCTGAGATCAGCTCTTGAATAGTTGTTCCATTCCTTTTAATGTCCTCCTCTATCATCCATGTTGCATATTCATGAGGGATACATTTCCATTTCACAAGATATTCATTATACACTTTGTGTCTTGTTCTCTTCACCTCCTTTGTGTCCAAAATACTTTCAAGATTCAAAGGTTGACTTGGTGGTAGGTCCTTGACCCAATATTCATCATGAAATTTAGATGTGCCTACTTCTTCACCTAAAAATATAGATCCTTTGAAGGGATAACGGTTAGAAACATTAAATATTGGAGAAATAGTAATTCAAGAGGGAGTTCTATCTCATAGGCATTTTCACCAAACTTGTGGATGACCTTGCATGGCCTAATCTTTTTCATTTGTAGTTTTTTGTATTTTCCCTTGGGAAACCTTTCTTTCCTCAAATGTGCAAGTACTAAATCTCCCACCTTGAATTGAACATCTCTTCTCTTCAAATCTACATGTTTCTTATATTTTTCCACACTTTTAAAAGGTTTTCTCTAACCTGCTTGTGTATTTCCCTCATGGCCTTTGAAAATTATTCTCTATTCCACTCAAATACCTAAGCTCAAACAAACATCTAGGTTTTAGTCCATACAACACCTCAAATGGGATTCTGCAAATGCTTCTATTTATAGAATCATTATAGGCATACTCAACTTGTGGAAGAACCAATTCCCATTGTTGTCCATGTTCCTTTGTGAGGCACCCAAGAGAAATTCCATGTGACCTATTGTCTACTTCAGTCTACCCATCTATTTGTGGATGATAGGTAGTACAAAAGGTCAACTTTGTTCAAAGATTCCTCCAAAGGGTCCTCCAAAAGTGACCTACAAACTTTGAATCCCTATCTAACACAATAGTCAATGGTAGCCCATGAATTCTGACCACCTCCTTGAAAAAAAATCCTGCAATGTGTGAGGCATCATTTGTGCTTATACATGCTATGAAATGTGACATCTTACTGAACTAGCCCACCACAACAAACACACTATCATAACCCCTCTATTTTTTTGGAAAACCTAACACAAAATCCATAGTGAGAGACTCCCATGGTCTATTAGGTATTGGTGAGGGCTGGTAAAGACCTACATTTGAACTAGAACTCTTGGCTCTTTGGAAAATTACACAACTTTCCATAAATTTTCTAACATCCACTTGCATCTTTGGCCAGTAGTAAAATCTCCTTACCTATTCCAATGTTTTATCCACACCAAAATGACCTCCTAAGCTACCACAATGTTTCTCTTTGATCAAGTTAGTTCTCATGGAGCACTTTGGAATACATAACTGAGCACCCTTGAACAATAATCCATCTTGTAATAGAAAATTAGATTATTCATCATGAAATTCACCCTTAAACTGATCACAAAGAACATATACCTCTTTAAATTCCTCGTCTCCTTCATACATACCTTTCAAGGTCTCTATTCCCACACTTTGAAGTTGAATTTCTTGCACTAACATTGACCTTCTACTCAAAGCATCCACCACTTTCTTTTACTATCCTTTTTTGTGCTTTATGCTGAAAGTATAGCTTTATAGGTACTCCTCCCACTTCACATGTCTATGGATAAACTTTTTTTGGCTATTCAAGAAACTCAAAGCATGATTGTTAGTAAAAAAAGTAAATTCCTTGGGAAGGAGATAATGTCTCCTCTTTTTCAAAGCTTGAACCATTGCATACAATTCTAAATCATAAGAGGATTAATTTTTCTTTGCCTCATTAAGCTTTTCATTGAAAAATGCTACAAGTTTTCCCTCTTGACTCAAAACTGCACCAATTGCATACCCACTTGCATCACATTCTATAGTAAACACCTTGTTGAAATCAGAAAAGGCTAGGATGGGTTGTTGAGCTATCTTTTGTTTCAAAATTTGAAAGCTTCTTTTTGCATCATTAGACCACATAGACTTCTTCCTTTTATCTCCCTTGATTGTATCAATGATGGGTGAAAAAATACAACTAAAATTTCTTACAAATTTTCTATATAAACTAGCCAAATTATGGAAGCTTCTTAGCTCACTAACTAATTTTGGAGTAGGACAAATGAGAATTGCTTCTAACTTGTTGGGGTCCATCTTCAAAGTGCCTTTATAGATCATAAAACCAAGATAGATCAGTTCCTCTTTCATGAATTCACACTTTTTCAAGTTAATCATCAACTTATCTTCATTCAGCCTCTTCAACACTATGTCCAAATGTTGCAAGTGTTATTACTTGGTCTTACTAAATACAATAATTTCATCCAAATAAACAACAAATTTTCCTAGGAAAGTCTTCAAAACTTCATTCATTAACCTCATAAAAGTGCTTGGTGCACTTGAAAGCCCAATAGCATCACCATCCATTCATACAACCCCTCATTGGTTTTAAAATTAGTTATCCACTCATCCCCTTCTCTTATCCTAATCTGATGATAGCCACTTTTAAGGTCAATGTTTGAAAAATAGCAAGCTCCTCCTAAACAATCCATCAAATCCTCCATTCTAGGTATTTGAAACCTATACCTTATAGTTATTTTGTTGATTTCCCTTGAATCGGTGCACATTATCCAATCTCCACCCCTTTTAGGTGTCAACACTATAGGTACAACACATGGAATTAAAATTTCCCTTATGAGACCCTTATCTAACAACTCTTGTATTTTTTTTCTTAACTCTTCATTTTGTTGAGTATTCATCTTGTATGTAGCCTTATTGGGTAATTTTACACCTAGTATAAAGTCTATATGGTGGCTAAAATCCCTTATAGGTGGAAAAAAATAGGGAGCTCATCAACAACTATGTCTTGATACTTGTTCAACAATTTTTTACTTCCTTGGGCACACTTTCCATGGTTTTTCCTATCAAGACATATTTGGGTCTGATTATGATTGCATGTTGTTGACCACCTTCCTCTTTCATGGTTTTCAAGAATTCTTTCTCCCCAACCAGCATGACACTTGATCCAACCTATGTATCTACATTTTCATCTTGCAAAGGAGTGAGGCTAAAGTAAACACCATATTTTTCAATCATATGTGTGTTGTTCTACTCATCATGTTATGATTTTCTATCATACTACTAGGATCTTCCTAGCAACAAGTGACAAACATTCGTTTGGATGATGTCACATAATATCTTGTCTTTATATGCCCCAATGTTAAACTCAATCCATGTTTGCTCATTGACCAAGACTTGTTGACCCTTATTTAACCAAGAAACCTTATAAGGTTTGGGGTGTGGAATCCTTTCCATCTTCAATTTTTCAACCATCTCCAAAGAAGCTAAATTATCAGTTGAACCAAAATCTACAACAACCTTACATACCTTTCCTTGTGATTTGCAAGTTGTTTTGAACAAGGAGTTTCTTTGTGGAGCCTCCTTCACCATAGGAACCTTGAGTAGTGTCCTCCTCATCATCAAATTTTCTCCAACCTCTAGAGCAACATGTTGAGAAGGAGAGTTAACACTTTCACAATCTTCCTCTTACACCAACTATGTTCTCCTTTCACCACCGTGTGATGAAGAAGGTTGTTTCTCCAAACACTTCCATGCTTGATGGCCAAATTGGTTACATTGATAATGTATGCTTGAAAATGTGTTTGAACCTCTACCTTGTCCTACAAATCTACCCCTACCATTAGGTCTTCTACCTCTAAATCCACCTCTTGACCCCAAGCTTTTTTCTTGATTGCCACTTGACTCACCTTGTAATTTTTGTGTTTGTCCTCTTCCACCAAAAGATCCTCTACCTCTACTTCATTTTTCCTTCCTTCTTTTCAATTTATATTCTACCCTCACAACCAATTGGAAGCACTCTTCCACCATTATAGCAATGGTAAGACTCAATTCATCTTGAATAGTGAACCTTAGCCCATTCATATACCTTGCTATGTTCTCAACTTCATCTTCAACATGACTTACTCTAAGGCTCAATTTATGAAACTCCTCTATGTAGGCCATAACATACATCTCCTTTTGTTTTAAGTTTTGCAACTTCCTAAATGTTTGAATGGCATGGTCATTGGGTAAGAATTGGATTTTAAACCTAGAAACCATCCTATCCCATGAGTTCATTTTTTCTTTTCCCTTTTTCACTCTTTCTTCTTGTACATAGTTCCACCAGGCTAGGGTATGGCCTTTTAATTTGGTTTTAGCAAACTTTACCTTTTGTTCTTCTGCCACCTCCTTGTACTCAAAGTAACTTTCTAGTGCATCAATCCAATCCAACACTTCTTAACTATCCATCTTCTCACTATACATGGGAAATTGCATTTTCACTTCAGTAGTCTCTCCTCTAACAGTCTTCAACATCTTAACCATCATTCTTTCACTAGGGTCCAACTCATCATCACCTTGGACTCATCTTTGAGGGTTTTCATTCTCACCCTCTTCCTCTTCCTCTTGATCACTATCCTATTTATTGGCCTTAAATCTTCTTTGGTTTGCTTCTAATGCTGAAAGTTTGGCTAAAACAACTTCTTGAGACTCTTTCATCATCCTTATTTCTCTAGCAATGATTGCATTACCTTTAGGAGACATCTTTCCTTTCAAATTCACTTTTCCATCTTCAAAATTCAACCTCTCTCCTTCAAATGATTGAAACCTATGTTATGATACAAATTTGATGTAGATAAAGGAGGATTTTGTCAAATCAATCACAATCCAATCAGTCATGAACAACCTTTTCACTTTTAATACCCTAACTTGGTGCTCTCACTCAATTTTCTCAAATTTTCCTATAGCACAAAAAACAATGAAATTTGGGCACATCTTTTAGAGAAGGCCTCAAACTCATGAAAGGAATACCATTTATGATACCCTTTATCCTCTTCTTGAACATACCAAATTTTTGCATATGCTTGTTTCAAAACATTCACTCCTAAAATGGATTGCTATGCTGCCCTTAAGCCTAATTAGGCCTCTTTAACAAAGCAAGTCTATGATTTTCAAATGCAAAACCTCAAAAATCTACTATAGGAATTTCAACAAGTCATATGAGGTCTAAAAATGAAATTTCCATCAATATGAATGATCTCCACTCTACCTATTTAAGAAAATGAAGCATAATCACATGAGAGAATAGTCTCTCGGATGATGAATGATGAATATAAAGAACTCCCTGACAAGGACTTATAAGTAGGAAAGGAATTGCATGTAGATGAAGATGATAGGTGTTGGAACTATAAAATTTTAAAAATTTATGGTAATTTTCACATATAAATGTCCAAAGAAAGCCACATATTGAGTATAAAATTGTTATAATTTCCTCTACATATCATAATTACTAGTGATTGCATTAGTTTTTACCTTTTGGTACCTTAAAATCCCTTTAAGTAAAACCATTTGAATAAAAAATCCATATCAACATGAGTGGGTGAAGGTCTCTCCAATCCATAGGCTAATATATTCCAATACAGTTGATTTGGGCATATTGGTGAGAGGTCAAGACTATCACACCGATCAAATTTCATAGGAGGATACATATCGGGAAAATACACCTCATGTTCTCACTAACGAAGAAGTTCCTCAACAAGAAAAATACTCCCAAAATAATATCTATATGTCAGCCTAAGCATATATGTCTTGCCGATGAAATACCATCGATGAGATACCCATCCTGTCTCACTGATGAAGCATGAAGAAATTCCCTCGGTGAGAAAATTACTATTGAAATGAGTTTGAAATGTCTTCTTGTCACACCAATAGAAGTTACATCAGTAGGAGTCTTGGTGACACACTCGAGATTGAAGGAATGAACATCAGAGACTTACTGTTTTAGGGAAATTGCTATATATATTAGCAATACATGATCTCTTTCCAATAAAGATATGAATGGATCAAAAGGTTCATTGAGGTGATACTTGGCAATATCTATGTAGTATGGATTAGAAGGATAAATTGTGTGATAACGATGAAAAGGATATATTGTCTCCCCGACCAACAGGGTGTTTAGTGAACATTGGATTAACCCAAATAAAAGGATCGCCCAGAGTTTCAAATTGTTTTGCTGATTGAAAGCTTTTGATATGATAGTGAGAATTTCAAAAAAATTGCAAAATTATGCTCGGAGATGAAACATTAATGGTGGCATGAACATGCAATAGAATAGATAAATTCTTGAATTAAAGAACAATAACTGAAAGATAATTTTGTAGAATTGATAGTGGAAGAAATGAGAGAGCGGACAAAAGGTTAGAGAATTTTATAGCCAGATGACTTAAAAAAAATCTTGTGAGTTCTTTGCAATATTTATTTTCCAATTCTGTGATTTTGAGGAAATATAATGGAAGGTATGAGCTCAGAGAAAAAAAAAGGAAAGATATAGGGTGAAAGTAGTCACCCTAAAGGGAAAAGGAAAAAAATTGAAACTAAAAATGAGCCAAGAGTAGTTGAGAGGAAACTGAACCAAGACCTAATTGACCAATTTTCCACCTCACGACCTAAAGCTAGGTGATATATGTAGCTTAGGGAAAAGGTGGAAATATGGGAGTATAAGTACAAGCACATAGGTGATTTATGGACCTTGATTAGGGGTATGAGCTATTCATTTTTCATTACCACCGAAGGAATCGGTATGAACCAGTGTGTAATCCATGAAAATTTAACCTAGGAAAATTGGTCTTCCCAAATGTGTTTGTGGATGTAGAATTGGTAAAATTTCTAGCTTCTGATTATGACCCAAAGCTCAAAGATATTTGTGATCCATTGAGAAAACCATTCATACACATATCAAAGTCTACAATTTTTGAAGTGTTTGACCTAGAACAGGTGTGTGATGAAAAAATTGTACATGAAGAGCTAGAAAGAGAATTATAGAGAATGGACACCATATACAAGGGTTGTAGGTTACCATTGCTCATACTAAAGAAGGATGGAAATTCAATTCCACTAGAAGATAGTGATGGCCCCCCATTTCATGTTGACTTATTTGAACCATGTACCTAAAATACACATATTTTTTCAGCATGCCAAGTATTAGGGATAGAGGCCTCTTAGTATATGTAAATTGTGCCAATGGTGGTTGCAATGGATGTTTAGTGCCATAATTCTATACCTTTCGATTATGCCTCACATATTTTCAAAGGGCTTGATGTAGGATTACTAGAAATAAAAAATGGATCTCGTGTTTTTCATTTGAAGCATTATTTAATCTTTATGCATATAATATTGTACTATGGGAAAGGATTGAGGTTGTGGCTTGAGAAGTTAAGAGTTTCATAGTTGGATAAGGAAGGAAGACTATTACCAGTTCAACTATGGACTACCATATGGGACAACATATTTTCTAACTCTTGTTTTATACATTTTGAAGAGTATTTTGTGAAACCACTGTATAGATTTTATAACCATCCTTGTGAATATTCATTGTCTAATGAGATAAAAAGGTTTCTCAGACCCAAGGAATTCAATGGGCCTATTAACCACAATTGGGGAGACTAGTATTGTTTAGAGGGTGCAACCATGATAAAAATATATGGGTTTGAAGATACACCTTTTATCTTTCCCAAAACAGTGCTTGACAAGATCGCTTACTTGGAGATTGCTAGGTAGTTGGATTATTCAGATGTCATGAACCTAAGTTCTTTTGGAAAATAGGAAGTTGTGCCCAACACATTGTGCTTTTGTGATTTCATTGTGTTATCAAGGGATGGGTATGATATGTTTCTAAATAAACTGTTGCAATATAATATGAAGAGGGGTCCACCATGAAAGGGATTTGATCTAGAGGGGTTCATCCACTGCACTAGGAATAAAATTAACTTGGGCAGGTATGATCATATAACCTATCAATATGATGATCTAATTATGAATATGGAGGAGGAAGAAGTAGAAAGGGTTGTTGATGAATATAATAAAGGATTGCTAGATGTAGAAATGTTGTCTTATAGGGAAGAGACATCTGGTGATGATAGGACTCAACATAGTTGATAAAATTTCCATATTAAGAACCCAAGATTACCAATGTCCTTCTAGGGAACCAAATGCTGAAGAAAGTTTAGATGTAGACACAAGGTGGATGGCATACAGATCATTTGTGGCTAATAATGAATTTTTCAAGACTCCAGAATTTAAAGCTTTCTTATACAAGTAAAAAGGAAAATCAATAAGGGATTCCATTGAAAATATAGCACCAGATAATGAAAGGAAATTATTGAATAGCTTAAAGTTAAGTGTGGAGAAAGAAATGGGAGACATGACCCCTAAAAAGGGAAGACAACTATTGGACGATGTAGGAGTTATGATTTTCCCTAGGTTAGATTAAAATTTTTCTTTAGTTTTTTTATAACTTCTTGAAGGGGTAACAAATGTGTATGTAGGATCCAAATATAATCCAGATGAAGAATCACTAATGATAAGGGCTCTATATCCACCACACAAGAAATCTATTATTATTGATACTGAGAAAGTTTTTTGGCATGTTATAACATTGAAAGTTGGTGAGGTTGACCCCATAGCTATGAAAAATATCTGTATCAATGTTTCCAAATTGAATAAAGCCAAAATTCAAATGTTAATTAAGGAGAAGGAAATGTACAAAATGAATAATGAAAGATTACTTAGAGAAAATGATTGTATGAAAGATATGATGGCAATTACACTGGGATCCTCATTGTGAGAGTTCTCAAGAAAAAGATAAATGGGAGGGATCAAATGCATATTCTCACAGTAAATATGATACACATGTTGTAGTGATCAAAAAGAGACAGACCAGTTTGATGATTTGGTTGAACAAAATTTGGGGAAAATATTCAAAGAATTACATTGTGGAACAAGAACATAAGAGGATTGATGGTAGAATCAAGGAAATTTTCCAAGAGATAAACAAGAAGGATGTTCCTAACAATGTGGCTATTAATACTGCTAACCATATCATAAAGAAACACAAAGATTTCCAAGAGGAGTTGTAGGAGGATGAACAAGGGATAATTGATGCCATAAAAAAGGAAATACCACCATTATTTGAAGATGAAGGAGAAATTAAAGGAAAGGCCAAATGGATGGAGGAATGTGAGTCAATGTTATGACAAATTCTAGAAATAGCTACAGGAAAAGACTTAACACTGGATGAGGCCTCTGAATTGAATGAGAGGATGATGAAAATTGAGATATCAATCTGGAACACACTAAGAGATTTTGACACTCATGAGTGACAAGATTATTTGGACCATTTTTCAAGAGTTCATTTGTGGCTAAATAGAACCTAATTGCTCATTTTAGTTATTGTTGTTATTAGCATAAGATATTTCTGAAGGGATGTGTCCCTTCACAATTTTGATGTATATATATCTATTTCGAAGTGAAAAAATAGATATAGGGGGATAGGAGAAATATACAATAGATAATTTTCAATGATGTTTTCATCTAAAAGGACTCAGATGCATGCATGAATTTTGATGAAGTTAATGAATATATCTTAATTTGTGGCTTAATCTTGGTATCAGCTATTTGTTGGAATTATACAGTTATTTGATTGTCTCCATTTCTATACCATTTTGTTGTTTAAATTGAGATATCAAGCATATATTCAATTTATCAATACACATTTTTTGTACTTGTGTAGTGTGATTATTTGGTTCTTTCAAGAAGAGATTAAATCCTTATAATCAATTATAGTAATTAGGGAGTATTAATTGGATCAGTAAGAAGAATCACATAACTAGGGTTTTCATTCTATCTCAAGTAGAGTTTGTCAATCATTTATTTTCTTATTTATACAAGTTATAAACTACATTTGTGTTCCAAATAGTTTGAATTATTTCCATCATAGATTACACTTTTCTAGACCTTCTTTAGACTCCATATACCCAACAAGGAACTGGTCTCATTTATTTCATCTCTTAGTTCATCCATTTTATTTTTTACATCTATTACCTAAACATATTGATCCTTACTACTCATACAATCTATACCAAATTAGGATCTCATCTCTCCACATTAGTTTTCCATTGTGGATAGATTTCTTAGGGACAAATCATATAATTCAAGTCTACATCAGATTTGGAAATTACTACCATAAAAGATGGTAGAATGACGATCACCTCTAGAACTAATACAGAGTTGTAGAGTGAATATGAGAAGTTGCAAGAAGAACATCAATAGCTAGTAGAAAAGATGAAGGAACTTCATTTCGACACTATGGCAATGATGTTACATAAGAGATTTACAAATCTAAAGATATTCCTTGATGATTTTTGGCATGTTCACAAAAAGAACTATGAATCCATTCTTGAGCATGGGAGAGTGAAAAATAGATTGGGTACTAAGAGACATGATATGCAACTACATGAGAGATCTAACACCAATTCCATCTTGGACATTGACATAATCATGAGAACGCATGAAAAATATGTTGAAGACTTAAACTCAGAAAACATAGGGTTTGACGATACTATAAAGCTGGGATTACCCAAATTATGTGGTAAGAATGGGTTTTTGAAGGAATGAGATGATTGGATGGATGAATGCAATAGAATACTTCAAGAAGCATTGGATACAGTCAAAACATAAGGGCTATTACTAGATGGAGCATGCAATCATATGGAATTGATGATAAAAATTGAATATGAAGCCCAAAATGTAGTGCATGATGTGGATATCCATACCTTGGAGGAGTATAAAAAATATCTCTCAATATCTAAGTCAATGTTAGGAGAATATTAAATTGATTTATAAGTTTACTTAAGATCAGTAGTTTGATTATTTGCTAAAAGAAAATCCAAAGAGACAACTTTGTTGGGTCTTCTTCTTATATATATGAAATTCAAATTGTAATATTTGATCATCAACACTTTTTAAGATTTTAATACTTTTCAGCAGTGAAAGACTTAGTTTCTAGAGTAGTACAATACCAGTACTTTTCTATTTGTGTGTGGAAGATTCTTTCATTTGGACTAGTTCTTTGTTGTTTCTTTTCAAGCAATTGAAGGAAGTGTAAAATGTATTCTAATTAATTTCCATGACCATCTTATAATTACCTCTCACTTTCCTCAATCTACCTTTCCCCATCAGGTACTCCCCTTCAAATTTTTTAATGGAGTTGGGATCCCAAATGCAATCTACATGGATCTTTGCTGCGAACTTAGGAAGATATCTAGTAATGTACACCATGGTCTGGTATAACATATATCCCTCCACCATAGAACCCTTAGGATGTGCTCTTTTTCTAACTAAAACCTTCAAAAATTTCAAGTTCCTCTCAACCATCCACATTGACCTTGTGTGTATAGGTCCACACAATTCAATCTCCTCAACTTGGTGTATGAGGTAGTGTTCTTGTACATTGAAAAATGTCGAAGGTAGACACTTTCACATTTCACACATTAGACAAGGAATTTTTCTCCTCTAATAATTTATATCTTCTTTATGTATCTCTCTAGATGACAACCATCTACAAGTGCTTCAAGACGCAAATATATTAATGAAATTTAACAAAAAATACAATATATTACATAACAAGTAAAATAAATGGAAAATATAAGATCTATACAATGAATTAAAAAAATATCACTACTTACCTTATGGATTTTCCAAGATAATATATAACTTGCTTGAAACTATTGTCGAAGTTTTTTGGGAGAGATAGAGGTAGAATGTACTGCAACAATTATAAAATGTTCTTTTCATTATTTTTCTAAAACTAGTAAACATAATACACTAAAAAGTACTTGCAATATACAAATATATATAAAATATACTAGAATAATTACCTTAATGAAGGTATGCCAGCCATGCATTTTCATCCCTAAACCAAATTCACCTTTCTTTGTTATGATATTGTTTATGTTTGCAACAAATCTTGTGGGAAATTGAATATTTCGTATGACTTATTTTATAGCATTGCTTTTCTACTCCATTAATAACCAAGGAAGGGAGCTTATATCAATTTGGTCTCTATCGCTATTTAATTGAATGACATTTTTCATTGCATGATTGGCTTCTTGAATGTCACTACAAATTTTGACCATTTTTTCTTTGTCATGCCCTCCATCCAATATTTTCCATAACATTTTTGTTATATTCTTTCTGAAATGCATTGTATCAAAAAAATGAACAATTTGTAGCTTCTCGTAGTAGGGAAACCTACTAAATTGTCTAAGATAACTTTTTCAGTCCCTGTGGAAGCCAGCCATTAATGCCTTGACAACCTTTGAATGAAGCATATAATTTTAAAAAAATAACAACAATCATTTTCAATTACAACATGAGTGAAAAAAACACAGTATAAAAAGATAAATTCCAAACATATCATATAAGATAGATAAACAATTTGATCTAATGTATAACCTTGATGATTAATTCTATTATATTCCAACTTCCATAGGCGACGCGTCATTCTTTGTGGTTTTGATGTAGTCTCTTCTTTCCCATTGAAAAGATGTTTTTCAGTAGTTTGATACTTACGATTTTTGCAGAGGAAGTGCCTATACTCATCAAACACCTGCTTTCCTAAACTTGTTGAATGATAAGATTTCATCTTTGAACCACAAATTGGACATGAAAATTTTCCCTTTGTTTGAAGACCTGTAAGATCATATATAATTGGATTAAATATGTCAAGTTTTATAATTATATATAATGAATAGATTATTTAAAAAACATGCATTATATCTACTTCATAAAATTAAATATCATTAAAGTGTAGTTGAATGCTATAACATACCACCAAAATGTGTTAGCCTTAGGGCATCATGAATTTTCCATACAAGCATTGCATGGAATTGAAATTGTCTTTGTCCTATTGGTCTAGAGACATCATACATAGTGATGCCATTCCATAACTTTAGTAATTCATCGATAAGAGGCTTGATATATACATTCATATATTTAACTTGGTACTTACCTAGTTGAATGAACATAAACATTACATAATTATTGTAACCATTTTACTGAAATATATATAAATTAATGTACATGACTATTAAATGGAAAAAATATGTCATTATGTAACAAATAAGACAAATGAGATGCTACTATGTTAAAGAAAATTGATGTAAAGAAATACTTGGAACAATCATTTCTAGCATTATGTGCTCCCTCTTTATTAACATCCATGGAGGAATGTTATTGTTGATAAAAAAAACATGCCACACCGATTAAATGGATCTTAGCTCTCCAAATGGATTGACACTGTTCACTAATAATTAAAGCCTGAGATTACAAGGTTCTTTAGAGTGTGGTCATTTTTTCTCCATGTCCCTAAATGCAGAACCATCTATAGGAATTCAAAGAATGTCATTTCCACTTCTATTCCATGCATGGTAATCTATAAATTGTGTTAATCTTTCACACCTAAAAAGTCATTGCATACATGGAATAATGGGAATATAATGAAGAACCTTGCAAGACACCTTTTTTTTTAGTTGATCTATTTGATGTCTACTAATATGACATTCTAGGCATTCTGTTGAAAATTTATGTTGTTTATAATATATAATATGATCATTGGGACATACATCTATTACTTGATACTCCATTCCAATATCTTTCATAATAGTAGATAAACCTCGATATGAGTGAGGTAAAATATTTGATGGTGGTAACAAAAATTGACCTATCAATCTACAACAAAAAAATAATTTGTTAATATAAAGAATATTAATGGTACATATTTCATCCTTTATTTACCAGTGATGAACTAACAACAAAAATAGATAAAAAAACATGACATTTATTAAATACCTTAACATCTGTGAGATTGCTATGTTTGATAAACCATTCATAACCTTCAAGTTCACCAACAACAATATAGTAGAGAGAAGAGTTGTTTGGGAGCCTTCATAAAGAGGCTCATATGCCTTCTCAAGTACAAGTAAATCATGAACATCATCAAAGTCATCTCGATCATCATGATCAACTATGCCACTAAATGTGTCATGAATCAATGTATTTATACCATCATCTTCAACTGTATTTTCTGGTGCTTGATCATCTTCTTTCATAGGATCATTAAGTTCATCTTCAATATTCACAACTCCATGTTCCTTTTTTTGCAAAATTACATTCTCTAAGCTATGATAATCCATATCATGTGCCCTAGGGTGCCCCACCTTTATAATAATTATTGACACAAATAAACCATGATCATGATCAAGTGATTTTTTTTATATATATAAAATGTTAAAATGACAAAAATTTACAAATTAAATCAATATAAAGACATATAATGAACAACTTACCAATAGACGATAATCACGCCCCCCTTCAAAATGACCATGCTACCTACAATGTTTCTTAGCTATTGTGATTAAAAGTCTTCTCGTATTTAGCCCTTGCAAGTATTGTAAGGACAATAACATTTTCCATCACCCTTTCTTTTTAATCTAGCTCACAATCTAGCCAGTGTCTCTTCATTTTTTTCTACACTAATATTATCTAACATGATTTTTCTTTACCAAGCTTGAATATTTAGATCTTAAAAAAATATCAAACTCACACTCCAATAATTTTTCATCATAGACAGGTAACAAAATCTAATAATTCTGATATTTTACACTAAAAAATTTGGCCTATAACCTCCACAAATTGTCACAAGTATAGGAAAACACTGTCAAAAGTATAGATAAATAGTTGAACTCACTTTTATCTATTAAAAAAAATCATCAAAACCTTGATGAATGCTAACCATATACTCATTGGCCAAAAAAGTGTATGTCAAAATACCAACGAAAATTATGAAGCATTGCAATTTCAACGAATGTTGAGCATAAATTTAATTTTTTTTTGAAAATTTCACTTTAAATACATAGGTACTCGATGATACATCTAATTATACATATTTTGTCCAAAAATTTTGTCATATTTTGTAGTCAAGTGCGTTAGTGTTGAAGTATCATCAATAAAATTTTGAATCCTACAATAAACTTCAATCTGCTTTATCGAATTATCAAGTTTCTCCACATCCAATTCTCCATTATAAGTTGGTAATTCAAATTTAACATCAAGCTTTAACAAAGGTCTATTAGATTTAGGTTCCATAGGTTGTTTCTTCTTTGAAGATGAAGTAGATGAAGCAAATGAAGAAGATGAAGAAGGTGAAGATGGAGGTTCAAAAGGGTCACCATCACCTCCTACTCTTTTACCTTTGTCATTTTTCAAAGAGGATTTGTTGATGGTGTTTTTTGCACAACAACTTAGACAAAATATGATATTCTATCTCTCTTGAAAGGTAATTCTTTATCAACAAGCCTCAAGAGATAACCCCAAGGTATCTAATGTTAGGTCTTGACAATGCATAAACAACTCAGTGATAATGTGAAAATGCTAGTAATCACAAGGGGCCTTACAAATGAACAATGCTAGAAGCATACTTTCATCAGATGCAACAATGTGGTGATGCTTTTAGTCCTAAAATTAACCCAGATTCAAAATAAAAAGAAAAAGAGATAAATTTTTTAGAGAGATTCAACTCTAAACTAAATCCTAAGATCAATCACAATAATGATGAATGTTGCAAATGGATAGATTTTCAATAAAACCAATCTCTGCTTGATCAAGGAAAATCCCACAACTCTACATAAATGGTGCAATCTTCTAAGGAAATTGAATATTTTTAGACTATGGATATTCATCCACATACCCAATAATTGGTGCAATGTAAAGAAACATCCACAATTTAACTTAGCACAAAATAAGGCCCAGACTAACTTTACACAACAAATTACAATCAGAAAATTGCTAAAAGTATGGTCTGGAGATCGATCAACATCATTAACATTTTACCATTATTGCAAAAGAACTGAAATCTAACATCTAACATTGAGAATTGAGAACAAGAAACCATAAACTGTTAAAGCGTAACACAAAGCTTGCCAAATTGACAATCCAATTGCATTAACTTCTCTAGGATTACATAACAATTTCCAGTCTCTCCTCTCTCCTACAGCTACTGACTTCTCTAACTTAGCGAATTCTAGCTTTTACAGCCTCTATTAAGCTCTTCTAATCTAGTCTAACCCCTTACAAATGAGAAGGCACTGGCCTTTTATAGAAAATTACATTTTGAATCGAAGGCCAAGATTAAATCAATCAAATGTCAAAAATTACACCTCTAGAAGCATCCAACAATTACATTTAATTTGGGAGCTCATTGTACATCATCATCCAATTGTATAAAAGTAGTTACACCATGGAACAATGAGAAAAAAATATTATGTTAGCCTGTCATTAATGAAAATTCTAATTGGATGATGAAATCAACTTCACATGTCTTCCAGAAACTCCTTCCAGCTATAGACAGTTTGGGCACAAATTCTTATGCAAGTTCCACTTTTAAAATTTGAATTGAACTCTTCCATATTTCCCTTTTGGCATGAATCCATATGTAAGTTCCCCATTTGATATTTATTTACTCCTAAAAAATAAATATCATCATTAGTAGCTCACATGTTAAAAATCAAATCCAAATTAAACTTGAATAAAATTTTGGCCTTTTCAAAAACTTACAATTTTTTGTGGAAACTTTCCATTTTCAGAAATTTTTTATTTTCAATTTTTT